>OX457001.1:21126056-22326056 GCA_949752705.1 Callimorpha dominula
TGTCTTTAAATTTAAATGAAAGCAACCTTAAGTATAAATATTCCAATAAAAAAAAATATTAATGGTTGATATCGGTTTACAAATGATGAAGATATCGCGTTACATATACAACAAAAACAGGTGAATTGACAACCTCCTTTTTTTGAAGTTGGTTAAAAATTAAGTTTCTTTGTAATAATGTATTTTGTAATAGTTGAAAAACGGCCTTGGCCAATTAGAGTTGTTACTATTTTCACGTTCCTTTTATAAATATATATAAATAAACCTAAAAATAAATTATGAGGTTGCACATAATCACTTCATACAAGTGTCTATTTTTTAAAATAAACCCTATTTAATTACTAATAACGTATTAATATCTTTTCACAAATATTTCCCGAAATATGCCGTGTGGAGCCGTCATTAACTATCTCTGAACAATAAAAAATGGTCTCATATCTCTATCGCATCGCTCATCGATACGTGATAAATACGTCATTATAACTTTACACACTTAAAAACTTTAAAAACATATTTAAGCCTTTTCAAACGGCTTTATTACTATAATTTACTTGTCATAATCAGAATCGGCGTTGCACACGGTACGATTGTTCACAAACCGATCAAAATACAACTTTATTTTTATAGTTACAGATATCAAAATCCATTGTCATGCTTTTGTATAAAATTATATCTGTCCGATCCTTATAAGGCCAGTAAGACATTGAGGTTAGATTTTGATTCCATTTTATTCCGTTCTATCATTGATAAAATGTTATTACTGTCTCTGTCTCATTCCGTGTTACTTCATTGAAGAAAAGTAATATCTGTAGATACATATATAAATAGCTACTGATAAAACAGTTCAGACTTTTTTTAATATTTACTATCTGTTGACGAACTAACTATTACAAATTTTTAAAACAATTTCTTCCGACCTTCGACAAAGCTGCTATGAATTATCAGCCTTCACCGCAATTTCACCCACGGTTATGGTAACTGCTCCGCTCCTAAAGGTCGTAGCGTGGTGTTTAGATAGAGTATTCCTCAATGAATACTCTATCGTCCTAGTAATATTATAATCGTGAAAGTTTGTGAGTATGGATGCGTGGATGTTTGTTACACTTTCACGCCAAAACTACTGAAAAGATTGCGATGAAACTTGGAATGTAGATAGCTGGAGACCTGGATTAACATATAGGATACTTTTTATCCCGATATTCCCATGGGATCGGGACTTACGCGGGTGAAACCGCGGGGCGCTGCTAGTATACAAAATATTTTTTCAAATGAGACTGTACTGTACTGTAACAAAGCACACCCAAACTCGGGACAACTATTTGTGAATCACACAAGTTTTTGTCCCGTGCGGGAATCGAATCCACAAAACTCGTCGCGGCGAGGCGACAAATTTAACCATTACGCCATCCGTACAGTCAATTTAATCATCAAAGTCATCAACTCAACTCACAAAATTTCTAACAAAACTATCCATGTACTTAGCGTGAGTGCAAACAAGAACAAATATCAGATTACCAGCGGCTTTCATCGTAATTGCAGCAGCGATGAACAGGACGTGTGAAATTATTATAATGAGACGACTAACTCGGTGGGTGTAGGGTGACCAAGCTACGTGTGTATTGCAAGCTTTATGGCATCTCATAACAGTACGTTATAATTATATATCTATTATATATTAATCTGCTATGTAAATAAAAATCAATGAAAGTATGTTTTTTCGTCTACGCATTTCTAGACCGTTGATCAGACTGTCATGAAACTTTGGCGGGGTCTTTTGAGGACGCCCGCGACTGTTCCTGGCCCAAAATATTTATATAAATAAATTGATTATATTTTTTTTTCTAAAACAAGCTTTTTTATATTATAAGGGGCAAACTAGCAGACGGGTCACCTGATGGTAAGTGAATACCGTCGCCCATGGACACCTGCAACTCAAGAGTCACAAGTGTGCTCCCGGCCTTTGATTTTATACAAACTACGTTTTATTTTAGTGTAGATTTGATGTTTAAAAAAGTACTTCTCAAGACTAATCAATCGAGCCAGAAGCCTCTATGGCCGTCTTCCGGCTCCATAATCAGATCAACCGATGGTACCATACTGTTGTAATGTCACCGAAGATACAAATATACACCAAATTTGAGTCCAATCGAACATCTTGAAGTGGTTCTGATTTAGCTTCCAAGATTCGTGCCGAACACATACAAACATTGTAAATTAAATAAAAGCTTCTAAAAAAGGCATAGCACTGTGCATTCCGAAATTGCAGAAGAATAAAATCAAGTATTTCTTTTTACTAATACTTCCACCTCAGCTAATAAGTCGAAGTAAAGTAGATGGCATGGTCGGCCGACAAACGAAAACGTGCCTACAACGCCACCTTTCCAATTTGCAGTACCAAATAAACATTATAAAAGTAACTCATCTCAAAATGCAATATTTGACGTGCTCACCACGCCACTGTCAACAATAACCGACAGCTAATGACTGGTTAGAAAGAACACTAGAAATTGCAAATGCCGAGCCCACCACGCCCCAGTCGACGTTAACCGACAGCGGATGACATCACGAACGTGACGTTTTATTGGAAAAAATAAGACAAACAATAGTAATTATACGGTCTTGGAACCCCTATGATTTTTGTAGGTATTTGAGGTGAATTTATGGCTTGGCGTGGGGCGAAACACCGATGCATTTATGCTCTGTCGGATAAAGGGTTAATGAGAGTAGTAGATGCATAAAAGTGTATGTATCCTTATACACAACACATACTATAACTAATACTTAATGTGAAGTGGCCCCTAGTATTTATATTAAAATTCAGTATTTAAAAAAGGCACTTGCGATAAAGCGAGTAATAGAAACAAGTGTTATTCTACAAAATTCAAACTCATGGTCCCCCAATCGTCATATTTATCCATTCACTTATTAACTCATCCACTAATGACTGGTTTAGGCGAAGCGATTCGTAATCAGCGCTTTATTTGTTCCTTGAGAGAGACTATCGGTTTGTTGCTACTTATTGTCTGTCTATTAAATAGGTAGAATAGCTTTTATATTTAATTTTTGTTTCATGTATGTTGGAGGGGTTAAGTTATCATATGGCCACCGTGATACTTGTTGCGGATTCGATTCCCAAATGGTACAACTGTGTATCGATTACATATGCGATAAATTGCACTTTTATTTAGTGCTCCTCAAAACCATAAAAAATACTGAATATGACAGTTATCTCCCTCTTCCTAAGGTTCCTTTTACATTGTTTTAATTAGGTAATATTTACCAGTTAAATTACTGCCAATTAGACATCCTCCTCTGAGAGTATGAGACATTATGAAGTTTATCACTGTTCCTTTAATGTACTATCATACACATAGCCGGACTTTTTTTTGTAAAGACCGTTAATAAAAGGATCCTCGGACAAGAGAACTTCCAAACTTTAATTCAAGAGAAAACAGGCATTGTCAAATGGCGGACAAGAAGTGTATTACGACTACGCATTATACAAACGTTATGCAGCAACATTGCCCGAAACTTGAATTGCATTAATTCGGTACGATGGATCCTATTCAAGAACCGTTTAATATTTTCGGCCCTAGAAACCACTCAGGTTTAGATACATTTATAAATTATTAATAAAGTATCTCTTGCCCGTGACTTCGTTTGCGTGGAATTCAAATCTATCCCATGAGTGCATTTTTCCGGGATAAAAAGTAACCTATGTGGTATTCCAGAGTGTAATCTATGTCTATGCCAAATTTCATCTAGATCCGTTCCGCCGATTTGCTTGAAAGAGTTACAAACATCGATCGATCCTCACAGTTTCGCCTTTATAAGCTAAGGATCGTGGTGCTCAGATAAGAATTTCATCGACTCTTTCAAGATATCACGTTTGCACGTCGCCGTTCGTGGGTCTAGACGCGTCAAACAAAGCTGCATACTTAAAAATAATTTCACAAACACGTCAAATTTGACAAGCAATATGATAACAGTTGTCATTTAAATATGTGTCGCCTCGCCTGCTTATTATTGCAGTTTTAAGGCCAGTAGTATGGTTTGTTTTTTTTCTAAATACTTTATTCCGTTTTCATCTATCTAAAGCAGTAAACACCAAGCATTAATATATTAAATGTTCTCGTAATAAAGTGTTTCACACAACCAACAAACACGTTATTATACGTAATGACTTGAATTATAAACCCTCCTTTACTTCTATAACATTTAAGAAATACTCGCTTATAGTCCACATACTTTAATTGTTTTCGTCAGCACATATATTTGTAATTCATTTCTAAACTCTCTCAAATTCCTTCGAATTAAATATTTTCCCAAAACATCCATTTTACAACACACATCGTCTTTCCGCTCTCGTTTCAAGAATCGAAACATTACGGATTCATGCATAATCAGACAAGTTCGGCCATGTCCACAAAAACGTTGGACTTGTTCTGAACCGTGTTAGAACCGTGTTCTGAACATTCACTGGAAGGTTTTTGTGCATAATGTTAACCCGTGTTTCGGTTGTTAGATTTGCGCTGTAGCATTTTTGGGGCATTTTGCGCCAAGTTGCATTTAATTAGTATCTATTTTTTCTTGGATACTGCGGCTGAGATGGTTGGGAATGGTGTCATTATCGTTTGTAATCGTATAATGTATTGTTCTAATGTTAAAATCGACGCCGGTATTTTAAGCTTTTTAAGCACTGTGGAAACAAAAGTTGGGAGTTATTTTTCGAGACGATTTATGTAGACATTGATTTTTTTTTTTGTTTTAAGAGACGCTTTTGAAATATGTTTATAGGTAAAGATAGTGAATCCTTGTATCAATTCAGGTTCTACCCGACACTAAGATTATATTTATCGATTTCATCTATATATTTTTTTGTCTTTTCAAGAGAAACAGAAAGCATTAAGTCTCAAGAGACCAGAAATAGTATTATTTAGGGGATATAAGCTATTTTTTTAGAGTTATGTATAACATTTTCAAAAAGAAATGAATATCCCTTAACGTCAAGAGATTTCATCGTTAGAAGCTCACGGACACATCATACTATGCCATCGTTTTTACACATGAAAGTAACACCTCTTCTTATTCGGTGGGAAGCACTGCCTATCTCTTGCTAAACAGAATAGTTTGTCGCCAGCCGCGGCGAAGATTGTCATTATATGCACACCTTCCGCCCACTTATCATTGTTTTAAGGACTACATACCTACGCAGAAATTGGCATTACCAACTGATAACTCAATTAGTAATTAAGTGCCAGTGAGTGAGTGATTGATTAAGTGAACCCTGTTATAAGTGTTTTGACTGAAACTTTTGCTCGATCTCAGCAAGGTTTAATTCTTTGGTAAAACTTCAATGGCTCTGAATTTTTTTAAACCTAAAATATATAGTAAATAAATATCAATTGTACAACCACCTCCCTCCACACCGGCCTCCTGCACTTGTTCTATTTTTAACCGACGAAAAAAAGGGAGGTTCTCAATTCGACCGTATAATATATATATATTTTTTTATTTATAGTTAGTAGTAGTTATATTATGACCACCTCATGTAGTTGCATCATTCAAATAATGATACATATTTTGGACTGGCCTGTTGGTCTAGTGGTTAGTGATCCTGGTTACTGAGCTAGAGGTAGTAGGTTTGATACCCACACAGGACAAATGATTGTGTGATGAGCATGATCATTTGTTGTGTGTTTGGGTGGAATTTATTTATGATTATAGGTATTTAGTAATGTAATAAGAATGTTTATCAGCAGCCTGGTTACCATAGTACAGGCTCTGCTTAGTTTGAGATCAGAGGGCCGTGTGTGAAGTGTTACAAGTTATTAGCAAGTGTAAGAACCGAGTATATTAAAAATAGTTATCTGGCTTGAATGCCGATGATTTGTGAGTTTGCTCTCATGTGAACTTTACACCTTGGAACTTGTAAGTAGATCAGTACTAAATTTTTTTTTTTATTTATGCGATTCTGTTCAATGAGACCAACCTTGAGTACAACGAAGTCAATTAAAAAAAAACAATATTCAGTCGAACTGAGAACCTCCTCTTGGAAGTCGATTCAAAAATAACATTGTGGAGAAAGCCGGGCTTAACTGAACTTTAATTTTTCTATCAGCAAAGCTTTGTGTAGCCGAGGAAAAATATTCTAGTAAAAAAGATAAAACAAAAAGGTGCTTTGAGCTTGTGCAAAGTTTAGTTCCAGATGTAAACCTTTTTGCTTTAATGCAGGGCATGTTTATGTAGTGTTACAAATATCAAATTTCAGCCCCTAAACACGATTAAAACACAAGGTTCCTACTATATCTTTCACGCAGTAATTAGTTTTTGCTTTTTTGAGTTAATACCTGTTTAAAACTAGAAACCAAAAAGTCATAGACAAAGGTATGGGGTCTAGTGCTTCGGCGGCTGCCCCTCAACACACTTGTCAAAAGTGCGGACGAACATGCCGTTAGCGCATCGGGCTTTTCCGTCGTTGCTTCTCAACTACAGATGCTGCTTAAAAACATCTGCTATGATGGCAGATGCCTTGATAATGATGATGATGATATTTAGTAGATTATCCTCTTTCCTATGGTTTTTCTACAGATACGTATAATTAATTAGCTTTCGCCCGCGTAAAAGGTATTTTGTCTATCCCTCGGGCACAGTACTTTTTTTCTGAATGCAAGGTACCCTTTTTCCTTTCCTGTACCCTGGCAACGTGTTTCTGGCAAATTTAATGATGATCGGATAAGTAGTTAAGACGTGAAAGCGTAACAAATAAACAAACAAACGGACTTTCACAACTATAAAACTAGCTATTGCCCGCAACTTACCCGATCTTTTCCCGAGAGTCGAAAGAAAGATTCAATTCAATTATGTCGTGGTCTGACTGAGTGCTTCGTGAGAGCACGTTACAAAACGTAAAATACAGTTAAGTGCATACTACATGTTTAATCCGTGAACATCTCTGGCATCACACTCGCTCACGAATGTCCTATCTCCTTCTATTAGATAACTAGATACATCAAAATCGCTCTAAGAGTGTCATGTGTCTGTCGTCTGATTGTGAATACACTTTTCGAAACTTAAATCAAACTCTTAGGAGTGCATTCACGAGTACATTAAGTACCGACCGGAAATTCAAACGGTCATAATTTGTAAACGGATAGTTTTTTTTTCAAACATTCTTATTGTGACTGCATGCTAGAGTCGTGCCCTTTCAGTTATTTAAGTAAGTGTTCCTGTTTCAAATTCACAATGTATTATGAAAGAGCTCTAGGAAATTTCACTATCTACTTTATAGAATTAATGATAGTTATAATTACCTTCAAACAAATTATTCCTTTCTATACAAAGATAAGGAGATTTCAAAGTAGGTTTGAAAGTATAATTATTTAATGTTTTTCATATTAGCCATCTTTGTCAACGCGTCCATAAGTCACGTCATCATATACGGTGTTTACTTAACTGTATCTGTAATCAAACATATTCTTACATCCTTAATAATCCTAACTATAATAATACTAGCAGTGCCCCGCGGTTTCACCGGCGTAAGTCCCGATCCCGTGGGAATATCGGGATAAAAAGTATAAGCCTATGCGTTAATCCAGGTCTCCAGCTATTTACATACCAAGTTTCATAGTAATCGGTTCAGTGGTTTTTGCGTGAAAGAGTAACAAACATCCATCCATCCAAACTTTCACATTTATCATATTAGTGGGATTATAAAAGCGATCGTAAGTTTGTTTGTTTGTTTGTTATGCTTTCACGCTTTAACCACTCAATCGATGGGTACAGATAAGAACATAGGGTGATTTTCATCCAGAAAAAAAGTATTATTCTTGAGGGGTAGAAAAATAACTTTTACGCGAATAAAACCACAGGATAAAGCTAGTTATACATATATAAACTAAGATAAATCAACTTGCCGTTGATAACTGCAACTACCAATCACAATTAACCTTGCAGAGTCATCACCGGGTGACAATTTATCTCAAAGAAAATACGTTTATTACACCTATTTATCACCTAAGGACTTTGGCCCTTAATAGGTAGTTGATAGGCACAAGTAACTGCTTCGAAACGGTAGTGACACAAGCTCGTAGCCATCCTTATACGGAGCACAGTGAAGGGCTAAATTATTTTTACTGACTGCCAAAAAGGAGTATGTATTATGTTGGTCGCGTTCATTTTATACTAGCTGCGTCCCGCGGTTTTACCCACGTAAGTCCCGATGCCGTGGGAATATCGGGATAAAAAGTAGCCTATGTGTTAATCTAGGTCTTTAGCTATCTACATGCTAAGTTTTATCGCAATCGGTTCAGTAGTTTTTGGTTAAAAGAGCAACATACATCCACACATCCTCACAAACTTTCACGTTTATAATATTAGTAGGATGTCCACGTATTTCTTCGGCTATTGCAATTGTTTGAACAGTATTTGGTTAGTTTAGATCCCAAGAATATATAGAAAGGAGTTAGAATCGATAACTTTAAGGTCAGTAGGTCAGATCAATTTTCGTTTTCATGTTTTCGTAGTAACACGAACGCTCACAAAGTACCTACGTTTAATTAATTACTAAAACTCTTTTTGTAGGTTCAATCTGAGATCAACCAAGGTAGACTATGAGTTGGTAGGTTGCAAGAAAATGAGATTCAGCGTGGTAGGTTTGTACAGAACAAGAACAGAATCACAAAATTATAGGGTTTGGGTTTATTTCATACAAAGAACAACCACATCAAGGCCATAGAAGCATAATTATACGACATTGAGTGTAAAAAAAATATTTAAAATGGCTCTCCTGTAAACCTACAAAAAGTGCAGTATGCCCTTACTGAAGGTGCGATATGTAGATACATGATTTTTGTTTATTGCCCATGGCTCGGAGATTATGTTAGCGTACGATTGTGAGGTTTTGAGTGCATACCCGGGCTAATTGGTATTGGGTTTTATTGTTCAGGAATTTTCAGTAGCATCTCGAAGTCTTGAATGTGAAGTGTTTTGTAAGATAAATATCCTATGAGACATGTATTTTTGAGAAATAGTTGGTTACAAATGTTTTAAGTCTGGGTGCTCTTTGTACTGTTCCCAAAATCTAATTAAAAATGAAAATAGTCGACATTAATAAGTAAAGACCTTTTCTGATAAGATGCAATTTACAAAAAACTAGTTAAATGAATATGGATTATGAGACCACCAAAATTTTTCGTTAAAACATTTAAAATCTGCTTTATGTATAAAAAGCGCTCAAAATCGACTATAACTTATTGAGGTTTCATCAAAAATATACTAAACAATACTAATCGGAAACCAAAGTTCGTCTCCTCGTTTCCCGTCACCCCCACTGTGAACGACGAGGGAGGTCGGGGAATAAAAAAAAAAAATTTTCAACAATTAATGGGGATATCGGTCGCGACGAAATCATTTGGCTTTGACAGATCCTAAGCCAATTATTTTGGTGTTTTTTTTCTACAAACGTAAATCTTACAAATAGTCGGTCCTATCACAGCGAATTAAGGTCGCTATTACCTCATATGCCTTTACAAGCAAATGTAGCTGTAATTTGGTTGTATAAAAAGCGAATCGGTAAGTTTTTGCGATGAAATGAGTAGGTTGGGACCACACAAGACGAAAACGAAATGTCCGGTAGATCTGTCATGCGTCTTAACTTTCCAACTGAAGCACGACGCGAGATAAAAGTGTCACCGTAAATGTGGCCTAAATATATTTTCAATGAAAATAAACAAATGTCACTTCATGTTCGCCAACAACTGGCAAGTGAGGTCAAACGGTGTTAGTTATTAAAAGGTTCGCTATTAAACGTTCCACGTCCGTCTCCATATTTTTAACAATATACATTTTTTTAGACTGAAGTAGTAGAAATTAAATATTTACGTGGGAGAGCCATGCTTCGGCACGACTCCGCTCGATACCACGGCCTCACAGAAAACCGGCAGTGAAGAAATGCTTGCATTGCTTTTCGCCGCGTGAGTGAGGTTACCGGAGGCCCTAACCCTTCCCTCTCCCCTATTTTCGTCCTTCCCCTCTAATACCCCCTCTTCCCCTATTCCCACCTTAAAGGGCGGCAACGCACTTGTGACTCTTTGAGTTACAGGTGCCCATGGGCGGCGGTAGTCATTTACCATCAAGTAACCCGTCTGCTCGTTTGCCCCTTATACCATAAAAAAAAATTTGGATAGCTTTTGGTTGCATCTTTGTTCGTGTAAAAATTATTTTTTCATTCCTCGGGAACAGTTTTTTTTTTCTAGATAAAAAATACGCTATGTAATTGTCTCTACAGCTGTATGCAAAATTTAATGATGATCGATTGAATAGTGAAGACGTGAAAGAGAAACAAACAAACAAATTAACTCACATTCCCATTTCTACTATTAGTTAAGATTTGTCATTTTTACACAATTGCCCAAAAACGGATTGTAATGTTTTCAAGGTTCAAATAATGTTAGTATGTAACTTTGTTAATTCCACCCTACCTATACCTGAACAGATTTGGAGATACGGGGTATCGTTAGAATCCTTACATCATCTCGATTGCCACTAAGTTTTTTTATTCAATATTTTTTTGACAGGACAGTTGTTTTAATTTTTTTATTTAGTAGCTTATTTTGGTCGTAAGTAACGTAAACTTGCGCCGAGACTCGCCGAATGTCATGCTCGGAGTTTTCGTTGGTCATTCTTGTTGATCCTTGTGAACAGGAGTTATAGCAGTGGAAGTGGTGCAATTACTCCCAAAACAAAATTAGTGTAATATCTAAATGTTTTTTTTTTGTTTTTTTTTTTTTCTATTTAACTAACTTCAATTAATTTTGTTTCAGGTAAAACATCATCAACATACAAATATAATCAAGATACTTGGGAAGTATATTGTTAACAATTTCATTAAGAATATTAGCGCAATTTTTTTTTTAAATACAGTTTTCTTGTTAATTACATCACTCGAGTCCAGTTCGTATTTGTAACTTACATCTTGTGTCGAACTGCCCAGATTGATGAAATGTGTATATAATTAATATTTTTTTGCCCTGACGGGAATCATGAAAGCTTGATGAAAATACAAGGTACGTCAGCCGAAAGTAATACATATAGCTTTTTGTCTTGTTCGTGTCGAAATGAACAGGAAAAAAACTGAAATACGTACGAGTTGTGGTGATTGAGTTAAAATTGTTTACAATTTAATTAATGGTCGAACTAATGGCTTTTACTTTAGTTAAAATATCTAAACAAGCATTAGCCACAATCCCTCAGCTCGTTGAACCAAATGATTGCATCAGCCAAGGGTAAACCGGGGAGGTAAACCAAACTCCCTTGACAAAGTGTTTGCTTGTCAGGTGTGCCAGGTAGGTAGATAACGCTTCCACGAGATAATCCCAAACCCATTTGGTGAAGAGCTGAGAATTTTTAATTAGCTGACCATATTTGTGCCTAATACTGCTAAGAATATTTCCGTTAAACTGCATTCCTTGTCAATGTGAATTTGTTGGGGTTGTCCTTGCTGTTGTTGTAGTTGGGGTTTGTCCTTGGCTGTTGTAATCGTTTTGGATAACAAAGCAATGGTTTGTGATTAGTTTTCTCTTCGCAAATTTCTTTTTTTTAATCTGATAGCAATAACCTTTTCTGTTTAAAGATGTCTTTTAAAGATATAGATATAGATATAGATAATTACCTTTTAAAAAGTGATATATTAATTAAATAATTAAAAATAAATCGTATATTGTTTTGTTGTTCATCCCCTAATTTTTCACCCTTAGAGGTGGAATATTGATTCAAACTTAAATGGGACCAACCAATTCAAATAAAAAAAGAATGATTGAAATCTGTTCACAAATGGCAAAGATATATCGCGTGACATAGAAACAAAGATATATCGCGTGACATAGAAACAAAGATATATCGCGTGACATAGAAACAAAAAAAAACTCAAATTGACTCCATTGAACTGAACTCCTTTTTGAAGTCGGTTAAAAGATTTTTGTTTTAAAATAAAACAAAAATCCAAGTTCGGGTTTTGTTTTTCAGATTTCTCGTATTGTCTTTGGCAAAATCGACTTATTTTTATGGTTAAAACTTTTGTATTACTTTTTACTTTTCTGTTCTGCTTCCGAAGATAAATTTAAACAACCAGAAATATTAATATCACGCTCAAATTTTGACTTAGGATCATAAAAAGTTTCAGAGTAATCACTCTCTGAAATTTGTTTATATTACTAATACGAGTGGTTTGGGGAGTGTAAGTGGCCTTTGCCAGGAAGTCCGAACCGTCTAACATCACACCATACTATAGTTATACAAGTAGAAGAAAACAGGGTTTCCAGAGTTCTGTTAAGACGGGCTTAGGTAAGGGAACATACCCATATTACGTGACCCATTTTTTATACCCCTCCCCCCACCCCTCGGTGACCAACCGCTAAGACCCTCCCCCCCCTCCGCTCTAATTTTCACGTAGTCATTTATAAATATGGTTTTAAATCATTTTTTTGCGTACAAAAAGTTAAAAAGCGCCAAACGCTTGCTTGTTGCTACCTGTGAGTTTAAAAAGCGCTAAACGCTGCGGGCCATATTTGAATATAGCTCGAAATAGCACGAGATTTCCCTAGAGGATATTGATTTCGTGACGATAACCTAAGCCCCCCCCTCCGCACCTGTGACCAAGCGTCTAATTTGAAGACCCCCTCCCCCCCAGAACGGGTCACGAAGTATGGGTACGTTCCCTATGCAACGTTTAAGTGACACCACTGCTGTTGTGAGTCTCTGTATTATCTTTTTTCCCTTTTCCCAAATTTCTTAGAGATCGGCGCTATGTGTTTTCTCTTCCATTCTACTCAATCATTCGAAATTTCACTGCTTACTCTCCTAGCAAATTCCTCTTTGATACAGTCCATCCATCTTTTCTTTGGTCGTCCTCTTTTCTCGTATCCGTGTCCTTATGCTTATCTACGAACTAAAAAACTCATTTATTGAGATGAAAATAGAAGGCAGTGACATTGAAAAGATGAAGCATCGTAATGGCGCTTACATCGACGGCAAATGCAGTTTGTATGCATCACTGGTAACTAGAGAAACCACTTAAGAAATACATACTGTCACTAATGTAATTTTAATTGCAAATTTAGTTAATACCCTACGTGTTTGCATCTTATTACTTCTAATGGTGGTAGGAAGTGGTATTGGCGCTTCTGTTGTGCGCGAAAATCTTGTCAGGTAGGTATCACATTTTATTTATCAACAGTTGTCGTTAATAATTAATCTGTCTGTTTCTCTTAAGACGCTTTTTAAATATTAATAAAGTCTTAAAACACTTCATGTTTAGGATATAAAAATGAGTTGAAAGACGAGACGTGTTTAGTTTATACAATCACATATGTCATAACTATGAAAACAATATTATTTATTTAACTTCTTTACAACACGAGTTTACAAAGTATAAGATTGTTTAATTATTTTACTGCGTTGAGGTCTATGAGGTCAATCTATAGTGATGTCAATCAATCAACTAAAAGATAGTTTTTTTTTATGACTTTACACACGTCCGTCTGATCTCCAACTAGGCTGAGCCAAAATAGGTATATACTTACTACTAAAGACATACATATTATACAGACACAATGATCGTGCTAATTATACAATTATTTGTTTTGGGTGGGAATCGAACCCACGCTCTCTGGCTCAGCAGTCAGGGTCACTAAACACTGGACTAATAGTTGATATAATAATAATAATAATAAAGCCTTTTTTATTACCTATAAACCTTAAAAGTATATAGTTACAATATGTTTTTATATTTTCTTAATTCTATGTCAGTGACTCTAGGTCAAAGCGATTCTAATATTAGTTTTTAATTTATGTTATAGGAACCCCTGATAGGGTATAGGCCTCCTCAAATTTCTTCCTTTTTTCTCGGTTTGTGCTATTTTTGTCCAGTTTTTCCCCGCCACCGATACTATGTCGTCTGCCCATCGTTTCTGTGGTCTGCCCACGTTCTCTTTCTGCAAAAAGAAACAGTTGATATATTTGTTATTAATTCTTATCGCCTACGTAAGTAGCTTTTAAAAAGTTCTCGAATTCAGTAACTTCTCAATAAATAACAAACTTGATTCTTACATTGGAGATTCTTATACTCCTAATATGTTTAACGAAAGAATACATCGTATAATAACAAACTTATTCCGTCATAAAACTTTCATCACCACACTATATCATTCAATACAATACAATTCAATTAAACCCATTTTAAACCGGCAGTTCCTCGTAACTCATATGCCTTTATACAATGTTCTGTGATGTACCATAAATAATAACAAAAAAAAACTATGCAGGCTCTTTACAGTACAATGAAGCTTTCTCGTTGTAAGTTTTTTAGTTTTCAAATAATGTCTTAATGAGACAGTATGATGGGTAACCTGAGCCTGGGTTATGATTAAATTCAGCATTCAGGTGAGAAAAAATACACGTAATATATACACAAGATATAAATCAATATATTTTGATGACATCTGCTATGATTCATGTCGTCTGGAATTTTAAAGGTGCATGTATAAGTAATGATTAAATTCGATAACAGGTTAAATGGTATAATATGTTGTATTAAAGTAAGTATTAAAAAAATGTGTCAGAAACATCCATAGGTTAGAGGGAGTGCTTTATGTTAGGCGAGCTGTTTATCATCATATTATACTGACATATTTTTACTCCTTACCTAGGCTATTAGTAGTAGTAGTTATAGTAGTAGATAAGAATGCTATATGTCTAAGAAGTAATGTTAAAATCGAACTGAGTAAACCTCACTGTGTGCTCTCACAAGTGGGACTATTGCTGCAGACTTAGGTGTGAGTTAGAAGAAACATTCTTGGAAGCGCCAGCGAATTGGACTGACTGTTCTGAAGCAGGTGAACGTATCGTGAAGTTAGGATTCTCTATAACTGAACCACTTACCATCATCCGCGCCTAGTACTTGAAAAGTGACTTAGTTAATAAATATACTCTCGCTCATGATTCTTTAGCGGTCATAAAATAAATTACATGGACATAGAATGATTTTTTTCATGAAATGGATAGTACTACTTTTTTGTATAATATCAACAATAGGTACCCTAACATGGCACATAATATTTATCTTACAAATTCATACTAAGACATTACAAGTTCTCAGCTCATAACTCTGAAAAAGGCTTTCTAAACGTTTGTAACAAGTGCACATAGATTCAATCCGTGACAGCACGCGAAAAAATACGACCACGCTGTATTATTCAATAAATATCTCCACTTTAATGTCCATTGAAACATTTAAAAAGGCAGCTGTCAAACTCGTTGTTATAAAATCGGCGATGTATCGGGTACATTTCGGATGGTGTGGGTGGATGTTTGATCCTAACTTTATGAGTGTGCTTTTGCTCTGCAGGACACAAACGATGGCTTTCGAAAAACAAGAGCTACTCGTAGGGTCACCATAAGTTTTATGGAATATGGTTTTCAGATATTTTAACTCATTTTTTTACCCAAAGAAGCCAAAGTAATTAATACAAATGTGTGATGAATTTGCGTTTTAAAAGAAATAAGTAAACCAAGCCTACAAGCCTGCCTGATGGAAATCGTTCGTCTTAGCCTATGGATATGGAATTTCAAGGGATCTCAAGGGCGCGTTGCCAGTCTTGTAAAAACAATTTAATATCCGTATTTGAAGAACCCCATATTGTATTTATACCTGGGAAGTTATTCCACAATTCGAACGTCTCAGCTTAATGTCGCACCGTCTTCGTTTTCCATTTTTACCATTCAAGCGTCGAGCCGAACCCTGATAAAAGTAATGACATCAAAGGGCATGTTATAATCATCATCATATAATAGTGACGCAAAACATCTTTTGAAATTTAGAAATTCAATACTGTTTGTGAGTTTGGGATCGTTCGCAATCCTCAAGGCTCCTTTTTACACCGAGTTAAAGGACTAGTTCTTATTCACTATTCAGACGGTTCTACACATGGTATGAATACTTCGTATGTAAATCCAAACTTGTGACTCACAAAGAAAATGTTTACACAATTTTAAAAACAACTACAACATTTAAAATTCTAAAACATTCAAAGAACATTTTAAATACCCCTGACTTAAAAATCCCTTCAACGATTAAAAAACAGGTGAAGATCTATTTTGAATTATAGTTAAAAACACTCTCGATCTCTCTGATCGATTCACCTTTCAAAAAAAAAAAAACTAAATCATAATCGGTGCATCCGTTTAGGACCCATGATGCCACAGACAGATACACAAATACATATACACACAGATACACATGGAAACTTATAACACGCACCCGGCCCCTGACGCAAAAAGAAGGGGCTTTTTGCTCGGGGGTTACAAATAGGGACAAATACAGCAAATATAGCATTTATTTAACTCAAACTAACTTCGCAAATAGTTCAAACAAGACATATCCCATTCAGCCTATATTCGTAGTCACCCTACAGGTCATAAGGTGAAGTCGGTAGCAGAGATGATACGATACGATATGGTCGTGGTAAAGGTCGCGGCTCCCGTATTGAAGCCCATTGTCTGATTTGTGGTACTTCAGTGTATAGGGTGTGCTAGAAAGAGCATTACAGGATGTTTGAAAGTAGTTCACATTTCAAAGTGAGTTACATAATATTTGCAAATTTACAAAAAAGTAAGGTAAAATTGCAAATAGCAAGGTTGTAGTGTAACTTTTGAAAAAAAGATTAACCGTCTTTAATGTACTTCAATTATACAACTATAAACTTTGACTGATTGCAATCAGGCAAATATTACAAAGTAATTCGTCGGGATTAAGGGTAAGACCTGATTCAGGTCTCCGGGGACACAGGCCTGTATGTATGTTGAGTTGGCAAACTATAATAGATGATAAAACAGCTCACTATTTAATCAAAAAGTTAATAGACATTTATTTTTAATGACTAGTTATACCGGTAGTGCTACGGTATTGGTCGGTTGACATTAGAGGGGAGTTAAAAGGACAGACATACGTTTTAAGTTGATACAATCACTTGAGTGCGGATAGAGGTATGAACAACATAGCAGTTACTGTGATTTACTGATTTTATACTCGATAGTTTATACTCGTAGCAATAGTGTTGAGATTAAAAAAGAATCATTGCAATCGGAGAACACAATGTCGCTATCATAAATTACTGCAAATATTTAACAGAATCGTTTTTTTTAATCAGTTATTGAGTCGCAAGTTTAAGCGGTTACCGTAGCCCATGGAAGCTTGCAATTGCAGTGGACTCGCGTTCATAGTTTCCATCGACACTAATTTTGAACATTGAAATAAATATTTGCTTTTTTCTTTAATTATATTTTTCATATCATGTAAAAAATTTATAACTGTCGCTACTCATATTTAAAGAGCCACTATTTTTACTGACATTGTTATTACCATTCAGGTAGAAATATCAAACAAAACGATCCAAGAAAAAATACATTCTTAGTAGCATTAAAATTCAAAGCTAACATAGGTCGGTTATCTTAAGGATATCAAGACACAGAAATTCTTTCGGAAGATGAAATATTATGACAGCATATGATTTTTGTTGGCGCCCCAGATATCTCTAGTAAAAATATAAGTACGTTTGTGTCTGTTTGTTCACGTTCTATGAGATTGTTTTGTAACTTTCAAAATTAATATAAAAATGTAGATAAGCTTATTTTTTCTTCATTTTAAGCATGTAACGGCGTACTTGAACGTTTTAATATATATATTTTATTTTTCTTTATGATTATGCAATCAAACCTAACGAATCATCTCTTCATATATTACAAAACTAACTCTGCTATGCACTGCAGCTACGCATATGTTGAAAATGTCAGAGGTTCAGCATATGCGTAGCCTTACACTTGTTACGATTAAATTTAAGTGGTTTTTAAAACGTTAAACAAGCAGTTTACTTAACACCTGACTGAAGAAATCATTTCACTGGCATTGTCTAGGAACTGCATGGCATGGCAAAGAACTAGTTATAGCGCTGGTTTTAAGCGCCTATACCCAACGTTAAATGCTTATAGGCACCATACATGCTGTAGAAGATATATCTTGTAGCAAATTTCTGCCACGAACTGTCCGCCGCGTTTAATCACCCCTACTAGAGCTTCATTGTTCTGAGTAGGTCGCCTGATCCTCGTGAGGGCAGACAGACTTGGAAACGTGTGAATGATACCTCGGCTGCTACCAGTGTTGATAGCGCCATTCCATTAGGCGGTGTACCAATAATCCCAGTTACAGTATAAATATTTAAAGTAATTTCGAAATATTTATTCTCAAGCAAACCCACGGTTTATGTTTAGTCAATCGTTATCTTTAGTCTATATCCAAGAAATGTCCAACAAAAATCATATCGGACCACATCAAGCATTTTAAAAGGTTTCCATTCATACAAAAATAAATTATTTATCGAATCGAATCGATTCACGTATTAATTCGATATTTAATATCGATCATCAATCATAACCATGATGCCCGGGGGACATTATCACAAAAGTGCATCGCCGACCCATCGTATCCCAGGCCTTTGTGTTTCTTGTCAACTGCAACAACAATTAACTATTGTTTATTGTATTTCAATACGAATTGTATTGAATTGGCATCGGAAGAAGGATATTTTATTCGATACTTAAATAAATTTATATTTGTATGAGTAGATAAATTTTCGTTTACTCTCAGTTTGCGTTCATGGATATTGTTGTTTATGGTTCATATTAACTATAAAGGTGTGTTTTTACTATATGTTTTGGTGAGTAATTTTGCATAAAATTCAAATAAAAGGGATTTGATTATTGATATAGCAATTAAAGATACACAAAGCGTCAATGTAAAACATGATGAAAGCGGTTTCCCTTTGTAAGTACTGTAACAATTTTATTTACATATTTATTGTTAATTAGTTAATTAGATAACAAATACTTTAGTACAATTGGATGACCATCCCCGTTTCAGCTGTAGTAGCTTCTGTTGTTTAGCATTCTATAAAACACACTTGTTAAATCTATGCTAATATTATAAAACTGAAGAGTTTGTTTGGTTGAACGTGCTAATCTCTGGAACTACTGGTTCGAATTGAAAAATTATTTTAGTGTTGGATAGCCCATATATCGAGGAAGGCTTTAGGCTATATAAGATCAAGCTACGACCAATAAGAGCTTAGCAGTGATCATAAACGCAGGTGAAACTGCGAGGACGGCTTGTACACTATACACTCAGAAAATGCAATGAAGTATGCATTTCATAAATGTGATGTTAATGTGTTTTTGGTGGCAGTTTGTATTCTTTTAAGAATTCCATTTTTAATAACATGTGTACCTATATAGTTTCTCAGTTTTAATGTCTGCATCAAATACATTTATTTTCCTGTTTTATGCCTAAACTAATATAAATTTTAACTTAACATTGTAAATCACCCAATAACGTTGCTGTGTTTACCTGTAATTTATCTAAATTACAGGTAAAGATGCATGCATGTTAAAAAATGCAAATGACTTACGGTTGGTGGCATCTATGTGTTTAGTTGTAAGTCTATAAACAAATAAATTTAAATTTATTTTAAGTCAATACACCCCCACATTTCCAATACACTCACCCAATTGTTTTAGAAACGACTTTTCTTTTTTCATCATCCGCCATTGACCGATACGTTGTTATATTTTCTGTTTTGTCAAATATATCCAAGTGGTTATTACGGTAAATTATTACCGTTTTTATATTATAAGTTACCTAAAGTGGTTCTTTACCAACTTTGTAATAGAAAAACATAGAAAACTACCTCCTCGGGATTACCCTCGCTACAGAAAATGGTGTACATCTTAAGAAAATATGTAGGTACGCGTTGAACCTAGTAGCTCCTCTTTTTTTGAAGTTGTCAAAAAGAACATAATACTAGTATATAATAGATATAATAATAGAAGTATTTCTTACGTGATGCGTCTATGACCTGAGTCTGTTCGACAGTTACCTTATGATTTGCAGATTACTTGAGTTATACTTACTATGTACGAATACACTATGTGTATGTGTATGTAAAGTCTTAAATAACACACGGACACTGCCCGTAGAATAAAACTTACGATTCTGATTTTTTATGTGACTAAATTGTTAAAGTAGTTAAATAGTACATGGGTTTTCCGATTGTAAGCGCTTAATATCAGCGGTAAAAATTTCTTACCAAGACGGTGTTCTGGTGACTATTCAACAGCAGAAATACATAATTATGTTACAGTGTATCTGTATATAGTATATACAGGATAATCAGTATTCTAGATCTTCTGAACGGCTGAAGTGCGTTTCTCGTCTACCATACAAAGACGACCTGTGGCGCGGCGGTTAAGCACTGTAACGTATGGGTCCCGGGTTCGGTTCCCACTGAATATAAATATTTGTTTGCATGAATATTTCTATCTGTATTCGTCCGAGAGTTTCTAACCAGTATTTAACTATATTTATCGATGTTAGAACGCTGTTTGTTACACACGACATTGTACATAATTATGATTGTATGGTGTAATAAAGACGGCGGTGTGTTATATTCTGCATTTGCATATTCTATATTCTGCATAAAGGGCCCCGCAATATACAAGTAAAACCGTAATTAATTCGAATTTATTCTAGAAAAACTACACATAATAGAAAATCTGAAGTAGGTAACTAACAATTGTAAATTTTTTTAGGGTTTCAGTTTGGATGGAAAAAATGTTCCTATCAGAAATACTTTCTGGCACATAAAAAAAAAACAACATAAACAAAAACAGTATTTGTTAATTCCTTTTAACCGACTCCAATAACTAAGGAACTACTATGTTTTTGCATGTTCACCGATTGCTATCCAAATGAATTTGCGAAACATTTGATGTTTGAACTACACATATTTGATTAAATTACTTCCTACCTCCCTTGCAGAAGTTTTCTGTATAGATTTATGCTATTTATATGCAGCTAGAAGAAATATACTGTAGGAATCTTGTGTTTCAACCATGTCTTGGGGCCGACAATTGTATTTTTGTAGTTATTTCCCTACTAATATAGTAATAATAATGTAAAAAAAAAAGTAGTAATAGTAATGTATGTCTAGATAGATAGATAGATAGATAGATAGATAGATAGATAGATAGATAGATAGATAGATAGATAGATAGATAGATAGATAGATAGATAGATAGATAGAACATTCTTTATTGTACACCACAGTTGAACAGAAATTAAACATAGTTAGTTAGTTTATACTAAGCGGCAAGTACAATGGGCGGTCTTATCCCTAATAGCGATGTCTTCCAGACAACCTTTGTATGGAAACAACACAGGAAAATAATCGGTAGCTGGTGGCGTACCAAAAATATTTAGTACGAGAATAATGAAATAATAAATATAGTATCTAGGTAAAGCGAATATTATTATCTGAGAGGTAAAAATGGGGTGAAAAGGAATACGTGAAGTATCTACACATACATTCACATATATATATATATACACATATATACATATACATATATAGTGAAATAACTATAGTAATTAATAAGGCATTTTAGTGGAGTTACTTATTATGGAGTCAATTGCACAACGTGAGAGAGTTGTACACCACTTCTTATAGTGTTAGATAGTGTTCTTTTACAAGTGCTTTAAAAGAGGTTAAGGTTTGAGCTCGTCTAATTTTTACAGGTAATGCATTCCATAAACGGATTGCAGTTACTGTTAAGGATTTATCATAAATGCCGTGCAGTGTGCAGGCATTTTCAGTTGCAAATTTTCTGATGACCTTAGAGATCACGGATGTGTACAATGTAGGAACTCTAATCGTTCCTTGAGATAGGAAGGTAACGAACCGAAGAGGTAGTGAGCTGTGGCGGCGTGTTGTTGGCGGTGTCGTTGGACATCGCCAACGCGTTCAATAGTCTGCCATTCAGCTGCATCAGGGGAGCACTCCACTATCACGGAGTGCCAGGGTACCTGAGGCGGCTAGTGGCAGACTATCTAGAGGAGCGTTTTCCGCAGGGGTCTGTCCTTGGACCACTCCTGTGGAACATGGGGTACGACTGGGCCCTCCAAGGCGACTTCCCCCCCGGACTCGGCCTAATCTGTTACGCCGATGACACGTTAGTCACAGCCCGGGGGATGAACTTTCAGGAGGCGGCGCGCCTGGCCACCAGAGGAGTCAATGGCACTTTACGGTGCACCGGTGTGGGCGGAGGCTCTGACCGCCCAGAATAGGGCGCGCCTCTGGCGGTTAGAGCCATACGCGAATACCGCACCGTGTTGACGGAGGCGGCGTGCGCGTTGGCCGGGACTCCCCCGTGGGATTTGGAGGCGGAAGTGCTCGCCGAAGTATATCCGCGAACGGCTGAGTTCCAGGCGGGAAGCGGCAGTCGGCTACCTCCCGAAGAGGTGCGCGAATGGCGTGAGGCCGCTCGCCGAGCCACCATGGCTCGTTGGTCGTCCCGGCTGGAGGCTCCACGCCCCACCGAAAACCCCGGTGGGGTGACGGCCCGAGGGGGTTTCCACACGCCCAAAAAAAAAAAGGAAGGTAACGAAGGGTTGAACAGTATATTGTATAGAAGCGAAAGAATGTGAGTATTCCGGCGAAGGCGTATAGGCAACCACTTGAGTTGTTTCCGAAATTCAGAGATATGATCGTATTTACGCAAACTAAATATGAATCTGATGCAAAAATTTTGAAGTCGCTCAAGTTTGTCTAGTTGGTTCTCGGTGAGGTCAGGATAGCTGGCATCTGCATAATCGAGGTTGGAAGTAGAAGGGAGTTAGCAAGGGCAATTTTGGTAGCAGTTGGAAGAAAGTTCCGTAAACGTTTTAAGGATCCATCTGTTTTATTATTTTGAGTTGAGCCCGTGTTGGTAAATTTAACGCCTAGCGTCGAGTAGAGGTGATATTTTTAAATCTGTGTTGTTGTTCGGTAAGTATCGAAATTAGGAATTCGATGGTTTGTATAACTCGAAAATTTAAATTTTTGAGCTAGGTGTACGATATATGTTTTCTATGTCAGAATAAACACCGTTTGAAGAAATTTTTTGAAAACAGATTAAGATGAGTGGTATTGTCATAGAATACGGATCACCACTGCGCATAGAAGAAAAATGACTAAGAGCAAAGACAAGTTCTTAATTCTGTGGTTCTGAAACATTTTATCACTTGATGATGATTTGACAGACGAAAGAATCACACAAAGTTACACCTGTCAATAAAACTTGTCATAGACTGGCCTTTTGTCAGCCAGAAGTCGTGGGTTCGATTTCCACCCAGGACAAATAATTGTGCGATGAGCACGATAATTTTGTTCTGTGTCTGGGTGTAATTTATCTATAGTATGTATGTATTTAGAAATATATAAGTATGTTCATCAGCAGTCTGGTTACCATAGTACAGGCTCTGCCAAGTTTGGGATCAGACGGCCGTGTGTAAGATGTGTGAAGTTATTATTATTATTATAGCTAATAGCTATTAACCTTGGAAGAACATTGCTTGGTGGTTTACAGTCGCTTATAGATATGTAGAATCAATAAAGATTTTTCGAAGTCAACACACTTTTTCTGGAAATAGTTTCGCTTAAATTCCATCTACATCGTTCTCATTATTTCGTTCTTCCACTAACAAATAATCGACTTCTTCAAAACTTCCACAGCATTCAAACAATTCACTGTGTCGATACACATATCTTCAAAATACCGAGTCCATTCAATTCTGAAACAAGTTCAAATAAAAAACCAACTAAATACATTCACTCTGTCACATTAAGGGCCATAATAAACACAAAGCGAAAAATTAAACGCCACCGACGCAAAATCTTATAACAAATGAATTCTTCTATGCGTTGAATGTATTCATTGATACATACAGGCTGATCCATAAGTTATGTAACTTTACGCAAATCTAGTCAATTTCAATACATGTATATTATACATCATTAAAGCCGGCACTATATACCCTAAAAAGCAAAAGCTTATAGAAGTTCAGGTTTCATCAATTTCCATTAAACATTCACTAAAATAATGGAATAAAATCTCCTGCCCGCAGTCAGTTTGAGTTACAAGTACGCGACTTTGACCTGCTTGAGCGATCCATCTGTATAAGCAAGCCCTGCCCAGCCCTTTAATTTCATTAGCAATAAACTTTTAATTTTCTCTAAATTTAAAGAATTAAATCCCAAGTGCCCGGTTGACAGCAATATTCTTGACCCTTTATACGTGAGTGGTGGTGGAAATTATAGTTTTTTTTTCTTTTTTTTTAATAAAGAATACTAGCAACGTGGGTCACACATTACTAGTATTCTTGTTAACCCCTCCAGCTAAGCTAAATGCTTGTATTAGGAGTGGGTTCACGTCTCCAGCCGGTCATCGTCGAGTGGGCAGGGCGGCAGCACGGGACCCTTTCCTTCCGACTGACGCAGGTTCTTTCCGGGCACGGCTGCTTCGGGAAGTACCTGCACTCGGTCGCTAGGAGGGAACTGAGTCCCGCCTGTCACCACTGCGACTGCAGTGAGGACTCGGCTCAGCACACGCTGGCGGTTTGCCCCGCCTGGGCGACGCAGCGTCGGGCCCTCACTGCAGTCATCGGAGGGGATCTCTCGCTACCGGCCGTCGTACGCTCCATGGCCGGTAGCGACTTCGGTTGCGATCTTCTGTGAAGACGTCATCTCGCAGAAGGAGGCGGCGGAACGGGTCCGGGAGGACGATCTCCACTCGGACCTAATTCGCCGCCGGCGAACCGGGTGGCGGAGGCGCGCTTACCAGCGCCTCATGCCGCCCTGAGTGTGGCTGCGGGTGGACGGGACAGGTTTTCCCTTCCACCCGCTATAGTGGCCCCTAATTGAGAAGTTTTTACCAGAAGGTAGCCCGGGCCGTCACCCCACCGAAAACCCCGGTGGGGTGACGGCCCGAGGGGGTTTCCACACGCACAAAAAAAAAAAAAAAGGAGTGGGTTCACGTCGGTAGTGCACTGGGTTGTGTTTGAACCCGCAACCACTTGATCGCAAGTCCGATGCCTTAGCCATTACGCTACCGCCGCTTATAGTTGGCAAAATATGATTGTTCAATACACCTCTTCTTACCCATTCAGGGATGCAGTACATACCTGTACCCCTGTTTGTAATATAACACAATTATAATTACATTTTATATTTTGAGTTGATGTTTTTTTTGGTGTGTCATAAAGTACTCGTATCTTCTATCTATTGAATTGTGTGCGTTTGTTAAGTATTTATTCATTTGGATTGTATTTTCATTCATTCTATATCTGTAAACTATAAAAATTATGGAAAATACATATTTTACTATCGCTTCACTCAGCTCAAATGTCATCGATGTCCACTTACGACAGTGATAAATATGTAGCGATAATTTATATAGAGTATGCACCTAAAATCATCCTGTATAAATGTAACATTGTATGTATAATTTTATATACATTTTATTATACAATTCTGGTATGTCAGGTGAATCATATTCAGTTTTTTAGATTGCCAAATGATACTTGTTATATCTTTTGGCGCTCTGTTTTCAGAATAAAGTATAAGTAAAGTTCTGAGATAGAGTATGTGATTACGGAAATAAAAATTTCAATTTACTACCTCAAATATATATTGCACATACTTCAATTTGAAAATGTAAATTTTCAAAATATATCATCTATTGAAAAATAATTTATCACATTAGAAGATTTGAATATGTGAATGATTTTAAAAAAGTTCCCTTTTAAAAGACAATACTTAATATTGTTTATAATTGGTTGTTATTTAAAATAACTGAATTAAGTATTAAAGACAAATTCTTACAGGCAACTTCTTTATCCTGACAAGCTATACTTTTTAAAAATGATTATATTTTCTTATTTAATGTTAAGTAAATGTATACTTACAAAAAATGTAAGACTGTAGGAACCAGGATTATTAGGATATTGATAAATTTGTGTGTCTAACAGTTCCAGAATGACGGTCTTTTAACAAGCCAAATCTGTCTTTAAAAAATCTACAGTGGTGAAACCCATAACACTCAATGCATTCACAATTGGAGAGAATATCATTCTATTCACTATATCGTCCTTCCTATGAAATTAATTATCTTCCTCTGCTTCTGCGATTTGTACATATACAATACAAAAATTCTCCCGCTTCGCCGTATCTAAGATGCATTTATGATATGAGTTTTTGTTGATACACGGACGCAGGCGCCGGCTGTTATGGACCGTGTTATGAAGCCTCTAGTTCAATAGCAATATATTAATATTAGCCTTTTTTGCCAACCCTCCCTGGGACATAAATATGTCATTATTCGCACTACTCAATTAGGGACCTTAAATTTTTTTCTTATTTTTTTATTTAAAGATGAATTTAAGATGTTTATAAATATTTCATTAAACTTGATTGTTTGACTGAGTTTTGAGTTTTCATATGATTTGAGTTATGAGTTTTGAGTTATGATTTCTGTGTCGTATATATTTTTAAGGATACCTTTTGTTTGATTCAACAATAGGGAATATGCATGTATTTTTTTTTATCTTTTATTGACTTGTTCCATCATTCTACCCTAATAAAAAATATAAATAACCTTGGCAATGTTCAAATAAATTTTTAAAATAACATTGAAAATATCGATAAAATTTGATCTGTTTGAACGCCGCCATATTTCGCGGGCCTTGGATGACGTCACGATCCACGCTTAGTGTTTGTTTCATAAACTTACTTGAAGTGTTACAGTAATTTTATACCGATTTCCAGTTGTAATTACTATTTATTGTAATTAATAGACGATGGATAAAGTTTAAAAACCATTTTATAGGTATTGCCTTGTCCCTAAGTGTAAAAACACTATAAGAAGTACACCCCCAATACAGTATTTTTCCTGTACAAAATCATAATGTAAAATACGAAAACAATGGTGCACATAAATGAGAAGAGATGAAGTATCTTCAATATCTTGTTTATATTGTTGTGAAGATCACTTTATTGTAAGCATATTATAATTGCTAGTATAGTGTAAATTAGTCAGCAGTAATTTATGTTTGTTTTAAATATCAAGCAGAAGGCAACTTGCTTGTCTACTTAAACTAGGTAACAAAAGTCCAATAAAACTTCATGAATATAACTGACTATACATATCTTACCTATCCTTTAGATTATAATATAACAATTAGTTTGCGGCTTTCACTCCTTTAACCTCAGCGGACGTAAAATCTGGATTTGATGCAAAAGATATAGTCATCATTAATGCACCTATTTTCGGTAGATTGTCCGATTGTGCTTTGACAAAACTACATTCAGTCATTGTCCTAGATAATTTCTAATATCACTAGAATGCTTAAATTGCACTAGCTAAGAGTAAAAACCACAGGAACACCTATCTTTCTCCGTAACACTACGAATATAGGCGCCGATAAATGACAGAACGTGGAATGTCACGTCATGTTTTGTTTCGACCAATGGTGAAGCGTTTTGCAAAGTTGAATTTCGCGCCCTTATTTTGCAAAGTTTCATTTATATTTTTTTGCAATTAAACACGAACTAAATAAGAAAATAATTGTTTAGGCATAATATCTGGACAGGCATACTCAAGAAACTGATTCGATCTTGATTATAGTTTTGATTCGAACTCAACTTTACTTCGAATTCGATCTAAAAATAATACTGCCGCTTTACTCCAGACAACTTCGATCAATCGGGCTTGTGTCGTATCGTAAGTCTGCTAGCAAGTGAATAAAGAGGTGTGCATATTTCAACCGTTTTCGGACTTAGAGCTTTTTAAATAACTTAATTAATTGATTAATCTTTGTTACTCCTCTTATTGCTCATAATTGTGTCCCACAAACGTACCTAATAATAGGCCGTCAACTGGGCACTTTGGGAATTAAAGATTGGATAATTCCCAAAGTGCCCTGTTGACGGCTGATTATTACGTTTGTGGCGTGTGTACAATTATGATTGTGTATATGATAAACCTCTACCTACCTCTTCGGGGATGCAGGCGTATGTATGTATGTAATCTCTGTTACTGGTAAGTAACACTTCTGGTTATTATGAAGATGTTCTTCAATTATACTTAAAATCAGTGTACAATTTTAGTCATAGATTAAAAAAAAGCAATAATTGGGCCCCATTACCGACTACGGTAATGTAAGATTTTTCTAAATCACTAAATAGAGGGGAGGGAGGGAATAGGTGGGGAAAGGTGTGGTGGGTGAGGCCCTGTGGGGGTTTCGAAACGTTAATAAAAGAATTCGATTAAAAATAGCACCCAGTGCAGAAAATGGATTAGCAAGAAACTATTGGAGCCGCTAATAGTTTTACTAAAACAAAAACCAATCGGACAGGGTCAACATCGGTCAGGCCTTTTACATATCAACACCTGATCACGTGCAATTAAACGAATGCAAATTGTTTATGTAGACGAGAACCGTTCGTACTTTGGTCGCGTTGAACAATCTATGTCTAATAATAAAGCTGAAGGGTTTTTTTTTCTCTGGAACAACCTATCGAAAACTTTTTAGTAATTGATAGCCTGTTTCTTGGGGATGGCAATACTGTCTACCTTTGAAAAAATATACTTTTAAATGACAGTACAGCAGATTTCTGCTTCAATTAAAACAAATTTAATAGAATACTAAAAATAAAAATTGGGGTTGCCTAATTATGAAATGCTATATACCTTACGCAAAACACGGATACGGATAACCATCACGACTATAGTACTGAAGTTATTTCAGGTACGGAGAGTCACCGAAGTGCCTTTAGAGATTTAAGGTTGACAACTCACAAGGAAAACCATTGATGTCATTATTACCTAACCATCATTCAGGTCCCGTGCTTGTTTGCCAAACTGATCGTATAACAAACAAAAATATTCGGAGCATCCCAATAAATGCCTACAATCAGGTGTCCAGTATTTCAAGCATTCATCTCACATCGTCCTTACACACCATCCGCCCATTACACCGAACCGAACATACCGAAATACGGAAATTATCATTCGTGATAACACGAGACATCCTCTCTTTAATAGCTTCAAGCCAAACAGTTAATTTTTAAAAGCCGACGATACTTATAACTCATTCTTGAGGCGTTATTTTTCGTACTTTTATCAGTGAATCTGCACAACAAGTGTGATTAATTCCCGGCGTGATCTTTAGCGCCGAGCCATCTGCCTTGAGGCTGGCCATTTAAAATTTACCGTTTGCCTTTGCGAATGTTTATTTGCCGCTGTTCGAGAGTTTAAGTTGTAACAGTTTCACGGTTAATGGTTACAATTATTATTGATGTGTGTTACAGGTTAGTGTAATTTTTTTGTGTGTTTAAAAGTATAGTAATATAGAGTTATATAAATAGCATTGGTGTAGGATGAATATTTTTAATGATAAGCCGTGAAGTAAACTGTAATTGTGAAATAATCTAACGCCAAGTTTTGCTACAAACTTCAGGCATGATAATTTACGGAAATACCTCCACTTTACTGAAGAACGTGGTTAACCACCACAATTAGCGTAACCGCTATCACATACTGTTACTATTTGGAGAGGTGCCCGACTACCACTTTGTGTAATAAGTGATTAGTTTCGTGTTTGCATCTGATTTATCAACTCATCCCGTGTTAAATTCATTACTTGTATCGTCTCACATTCTTTTAAGAACCATGTTCTTAAATTTCTAATATTAATAAATTGTGCGCTAACGATTTCATTGAAATTTCAAATAAAATCCAGGAATCATCAAGGTGGACAAAATCGGAAATTTGACAAAAGGTGACGAAATAAGAAATACATTTCAGAACCAATCTTTGCAGAAGTATTTTATGATGATGATGATCATATTGAGATAGCAGCATGAACTTACACTATAGGTGAATGATAGCGAGCAAGTGTTAAATACATTCGTTGCTATTTAATGATTCCGAAATCAAAATTAGTTATACGCATCTCTTCATGAAAGTCAAATTAGACAAACTCCTTGAAACTTTTGTTCATAAGATTACAATGTAGATGTACAATCCTTCTAATATTATAAACGTGTAAGTTTGAGAGTATGGATGTATGGATGTTTGTTACTCTTTCACGCCAAAACTACTGAACCTATTGCGATGAAACTTGGTATGTAGATAGCTGGAGACCTGGATTTTCATTTCGACATTCAACCGGGATCGGGACTTACGCGAGTGAAACCGCGGGGCGCTGCTAGTAAGAACTAAAGCTAACTAATTTTACAGAGAATAAATTGATTTTAATTAAGCTTTAACTAGCGAAAGTTTTCATGATTTGCAACTTAGGAATGTCTTATGGGGTTTAAGGCAACTTGCCAACTGCATCCAGGTTGTGTGGTGTATGATTGAATACCCTGATGGAACAATTATTTACGTGATTTACAGGTAATTTGTGTGACAATGGGTGCAGTTTGTGCAAGTTAGTTGTTGCATGAATTGTAAAATAAATAAAGTCACTCACGACAAAATTAATATTCCGTGGTATGAAAGATGTTTTTGTTTAATTGTACAAGAAATAGATATTGATTCACACCAATAGAATAAAACATTTCCTTACAAAAAACGGGTTCCGTAAGCAAAAAAACTTGTATGTAGATAGTAAGTCCATCTCGGGAATCTATTCTCGAAGATTTTTGCCCGTCTTTTCCGAAAGACAAACTTAACATTGCAGTTCTAAAAATACTCTCGCATACATCGATTTACGACAAAGTCAACTTTCCAACCGCAAAATATAAGTTTGTAATCACAAAAAAAAAAATTATGTGATATAACAACAAATTTCGGAATTTGAATTAAAAAAACGACCTTCGGTTTTTTTCCTTTACTTGCTGCTGCTGCTTCTTACCGAATTTCATGGTTCTGATTTACCTGCGAAATGTTAAAATTTATTCAAATCTGAGACTTAAATGGTTGTATCTTTTGATCGCGTTAACTTAGAGGCTTGATTTTCTACAATTTCAAGGGACCACATACACACAGACAGACAGACGGACAGCAAAGTGATCCTGTAAGGGTTCCTTTTTTCCTTTTGAGGAACGGCACCCTAAAAATGAGTGTGTACAACTTGATACAAAAAAGTGTAATAATATTATGGGATCGTTCTGTTTGCAGTAAGCGGAAATTGCAAGCAGTCAAATGTTTGACCACTGCCTCATATAAAAAGTTTTTTTGTATTGCACTTAGTAAAGACCAGAAAGCCAGGCAGAGGTTTTTCTGTTACATTTATATTGTATTTCTTTAATAATGTTTTATTAAAGTTTTTTCGCCTGAAGCACTCCCGCTTTTATTAATGTATACAATCTCTACTCCTTGCGTGTTCAAAAGAATTACACACTCATGTAATTTGACATTTATTAATATTCGTTAAAAGAAAACGCACATTCACTTGTTAAATGGTATTTTTGGTCAGGTCAGATTTGATAGCGAACATCATTTTTATGCAGTCGAGACCAAAATTTCTAGTGAAATTCCAGCTTGTATAACCGATTTTTTGTGATACCAAACTAAAAGTTGCAAAGGTACCCCCGCCCGAACGACGATGGTAAGCGCAGTTCTGAAGTTAGCACCAACGCATTGCTCACAGTATTAGATCCCCTCTCTTCCACTACATTTCTGGCGACTAGCAGACATGAATTTACCTACGTCAAAGATAAACCAAATTAGCAGATATGATCCGCCCTAGATCATCGTAATCCCAGTCATAAGACGTCCACAGCCACAACATATCTGTCCTAAAGATTTTCACAGGGGGCGATCTTTAGCCAACTTCTTTCAACAAATTCTAGGCACCAATTTTATTTCAACAAATCTGTTAAGTCCATGTAAATCTAAACCTAAGTAACGAGTAACATTTCAAAGGTAAAAGCACAGACAAAGGACACGATGTCAATAATAACAAAAACCTTAAATCAGAAATGACGAGTCAAACTGTAACAAATCTACAAAGATAAACAGACCAAGGCATTTATGTTGTCAAAACAAAAATTAGCCTACAATCCCGCTCACATTTCGATCAGAACCGCAACAAAGCCCACTCATATATCGATACTCGTACCTTGCCTTGTAAATATCTTATTGTATCCAGCGCTCGTCTGTCCGTCTGTCTGTCCGGTTGATTTGCTACCCGCTCCTGTATAGTAATGAAGGTGCAGTTCCCTGACAGCCCACTCGCGCCGACCTCAAATCGTACGACGATGTTCCGATGATGGATTCGACGATTATAATCGTGTGTGTTTAATCGATTATACGTATCGAGGCGGTTTGCAAGCTTAATTATTGTTGACGGTTGCGATATCGAGCGATTTGCATACTTGTTAGTGCGATTGAGAAATTGCAATTCGACGTTTTGATTTGTGTACGTAGATGATGTGATAAGAATTTACAAATTAATCGATAAACTGCACTAATGTACTGTATTGTCAAAGATAAAGATGTTTTCGTTCATAAATTTTATTTTAATTTGTTTTAAAAGTGTTTTTCTAGTGTTCAAAATCATGGGCTTGATTCCCACCCAGGACAGTTAATTTTGTGATGAGCATGATAATTTTTTCTGTGTCTGGGTGTAATTTATCTATAATATGTATGTATTTAAAAAATATATAAGTATGTTTATCAGCAGTCTGGTTCCCATAGTAGTGCCACAGACGGTCGTGTGTGAGATGTGTGAAGTTATTATTATTATTATAAATTACAATTGATCATTTCTCATAATTTTATAGTTGTAGTAATATTTTAAAGTTTAGTTGACTTTCAAAAAGATAATCTAGATATAGCAACAACTCGGTTTTAGGTGAATTTCATGTGGTTTGTGATACATCTATGCTATTATAAAAAAGCTGAAGATTTTTTGTTACCATAAACCTTTTTACAATTTATAGCTCAATTCTGGAGGAAGGTGATAGGCTGTAACATCACACTACGACCCTTAAAAGCGAAGCAGTAACAATAAACGCGGGTGTAACTGCGGGGAACTTTGACCAGGTCGTTGATTCACCTAGTTAAGGGAAAACCTACCATGGTCCTTGGTCGCGAGTGGTGACTCAAGGACTTTTTCCCACAACAATTGCCATTTTATAGTTTACTAATAGCAAGAGCTTTGTCACAGTATAATGTATATACAGTATTGTGACTCGGCCTCCTGGAAATAATTACCTACAGCCGGACGGTACGCAAACACGCGATAGGGCTGTCTATAATTTCATGTACCTGCTTGAGTTATACGAATTTTGTATCCAATTATACAAACTGGCAGCCCTGGTACCGAGTGTATACCGAACTCAAGGCCTGGCGATCCGATCGTTGGTATGAAGATACAATACTGTATATACATTACACTGTGGTTTTGTCGTACGTACATATCTCCTCACTTATCAAATTTCGTAGAGTTATGCAAAGCCTAAAACTCTGTGTTGTCCATTGCTTTGATGAGGTGCACAGTCGGTACACACACATCACCGTAAATTAGAATCACTTAAATCATTCGTTCTGCTTCAAAAACTAAATAAACTTCTGGTGATTGGACTGCATTTATGTTGTCGTTGAACATTACTACATTTATTTTAATTTCACACGTGGAAATAAAACCACCCTGTTATTCAATAATGTCTTTTTGATACTCCAAAAGAACTGGTCAGTCCAATTTCGTATATACATCAAATGTCAAAGATCAGTCTCCATCGACGCGACATTGTCGTACGTTAGGAGTCGTCAACTAACCTATCATTACCAGTCATTAAGAGCGATTCATGTGTGTACTATGAAGCAGTTTTTTGAGTCACGACACTTTTAATGATGCACTATTTTCAAATAAATCGTGTATTGAGTCTGACTCACACGTGCTAAGCTGACGGCAATTCCCCACAAACTGTGTAAAATATATTGGACTGTATTTATTTTTTTATTTCCTTTATTACGCTTCGCGCTTATAAAGACTAAGACTTTGCAAAACAAAACTGCATACCTATGCAGGTTTTAAATATTTTTCTTCATCTGTAAAGCACCTTATAATTAATTTCAGTTAGAAACCTCGACGGTTGTTTATATAATTAATAAATAATGAAGGAAACTCTCTTAACTAAATTTAAAAATGTAATAAAGTGTATGACGTTATGCTGATGTATCATACGCATATAGAGACATCTATGGTTTTCTGTTTCAACTATTTGAAATTTTTGTTGTCGAAATATAATTTATAGGCTATTTAGTAAGCAAACTTTTATATGGTTACATACACTTGTAGCACAGTCTTTTTTAACCGCCGACGCAATAAGATGTGTCTGTCTGTAGCATTGCAGCTCCTAAACGGATAAACCGATTTGGATTTTTTTTTCCTTAGCTACAATTTAAGTATCCAGCCGTACTAAGGTCATCAGCTCTTTTTTAATCGTTGTAGAGATTTTTGAGTCAGTTGTATTTTATTTTCTCTCTCACTCTTCCTTTACCAAGTTTGTCAAAGTAAATGTTGAGTATTTTCTCGCTGTTAAATTTTATTGACTAGATCTTACCGCCTTCCATGTAGAATGCCAGTAGAAGTTGAAAATGCAATTAAATTCTCTAAATCATTTACCTTATTTATTAGCATATCCTACTAATATTATAAACGTGAAAGTTTGTGAGGATGTATGGATGTTTGTTACTCTTTCACGCCAAAATTACTGAACCGATTGCGATGAAACTTGGTATGTAGATAGCTGAAGACCTGGATTAACATATAGGCTACTTTTTATCCCGATATTCCCACGGGGTCGAGACTTACGCGAGTGAAACCTCGGGGCGTTGCTAGCAATGAAATAAAATAACATTTAATTCACTAACTGTGCTCAAGACAGCCTCGTAACAGGTTATTTTGCTATTTTTAGAAAATAAAGCGATCTTACACTCATTGTCACCATCCACTTGTACTTGTGAGTTAGGCCTAATGGTCGCTAGGAATCCGCCGGCTTCCCGTGTGGTAGGGACCTTTTAAAAACGTAAATATACTTCGAATTTATCTCTGTTAGAGGCATTTTTATATCGTTGTCATTGCCTGTTTCAGTTCGATAGCCATACCAGATTGATAGTTAATGTTTCAACTATATTATTTAGGATTTTTTGTTGCTTGCCTGCCTTAAGTGAATAGTTTTGTGAAGTCAAACAGTTTATTTGCACAGTGGTAAATATCATTGCAAACTACCATCATGCTGAGAATGAAATGATTATTATTTTTATAACATAATATATATCTTAATAAATCTCTTGTGGACAAACAGTATGTTTTTTATTTCATTAGGAAAGAAAGAGAAGGGAGAGGGAGAGAACCCCTTCTTTTAACCCTTAACGCAAAAAGAGGGGTGTTATAAGTTTGTCGTGTTTGTGTGTCTGTGTCTCTGAGTATCTGTCTATGCTATCGTAGTTCCGAAACGAATGGACCGATTTAAATGCGTTTCTTTTTGTTTGAAAGGTGACTTGATCGTTCGAAGTATCAGCTGTTTGCTAATCGTTGAAGGGGTTTTCGAGTCGGGGGCACTTTAAATTTTAAATTAATAAATTAAAGATAAATATTTTTTCTTTTTTTATTAAAATAAGTTAGCCAATATGGCATAGGGCACGCCTAAGGGTAAGTGGTTACGAGCAGTGTCAATATATACTCGCGATACCTTGTCTGTCGTACTTTGCCAATCTTACCCTTCTCAGCAGAAAATATATCCCTACACTAAATAGTGTTGTTTCACAGTTCTTCTGTAGGGTCGCATGTGCTACTCCAACTTGTTTTGCCCGCTCAAGTACATATTATGTCTTACAAATTATGGCCATTAATTTATTTGCATTCCTCCATAGAAGGTGCCGAGTATTCTACTACCCCACTTAATGAAAGTTTGAAATAATCTAAAAAATTCAATTCTTTTTTAATATAATGAGTTACATAGTTATTATTATATACCTACATCTCCAAGTTAGGTTAAGCCCGATTCATATTACCCAACTTACAAAGCACCAAAACGCTTAGTGTGTTAAGTGTGCTTATTTCGTATCGTGTAATGTTAGTTCGGCAGTTAGTGTTCCTATCTAGTGCGACTGTACCTACGGCCCCTGCTGCGCTTGCTCACTAAGTGCATTAGCTAACATCTCTGCAGTCTCTGCAAATTAGCCAATCTTAAGTAGCCGTCTCTTATTGTAAAGTGCCTGACGTTTCGATCAAGCAACACAGTCAGTGTAGCCAAGTCAAGGCATTAAAGTTATTCATATAAAGAAGAATTATACAATACTAGCAGTGCCCCGCGGTTTCACCCGCGTAAGTCCCAATCCCGTGCCAATATCGGGATAAAAAGTACCCTATATGTTAATCCAGGTCTCCAGCTATCTACACATACCAAGTGTCATCGCAATCGGTTCGGTAGTTTTGGCGTGAAAGAGTAACAAACATCCATCCATCCATCCATACATCCATTCAAACTTTCACATTTATAATATTAGTAGGATTATAATAATAATAACATGGCACATCTCACACACGGCCGTCTGATCCCAAACTAGGCAGAGCCTGTATGTACTATGGTAACCAGACTGCTGATAAACAAACTTATATATTTGTAAATACATACATATTATAGATAAATTACACCCAGACACAGAAAGAATTATCATGCTCATCACACAATCATTTGTCCTGGGTGGGAATCGAACCCACGACCTCTGGCCCAGCAGTCAGGATCGCTAACCACTAGACCAACAGGCCAGTCTGATGATGCCTGATGATGGCATCTTAATCTCATTATGCGTATATACCCTTTGGGTATACATACATACATACCTGAAGAGATAGGCAAAGGCATCTACCTTTTGCCAAGTATAATTTTACCCCACTCACGTAATAAAGGGCAAGCCTATTAACGCGAACCGAGAACTTTGGGAATCAAAGATTGCAAATTTGAGACTATATTGAAAGGCAAAGGAGGCAAGAAAACAAGGCAGTGAAAGGAATAGGATATTTCCCAATCCATCCGTATAAGCATACTATGGATTGGGCAGTGTAGGCCATAGATCGAGGTCAGGGTCACCTATCTGTAACTCAAACTCACTATTGACGGCAAGCCCGAGCTAACAAAACTTGGGTAAACACACAAACAATAACAAATAAAATTTATACATTTCACCCATGTAAGTCCCGATCCCGTGGGAATATCGGAGTAAAAAGTAGCCTATGTGTTAATCCAAGTCTCCAGCTATCTACATACCAAGTTTCATCGCAATCGGTTCTGTAGTTTTTGCGTGAAAGACTAACAAACATCCATACATCCTCACAAACTTTCACGTTTATAATATTATTAAGCTACATATTTCATTAGCCTTAAGTATAACTCAAACAACATTAGTGTAAATACACTAGCACCTAATAACTATTTATCATTTTGTACATAACGCCAGTATTAATACTAAATAAATACATACTGACATTTATGATCATAAATTATACAATAAATATGAAACCATTAATTACGCTATCGCTACTATTGTCGACATCGTTCAACTTACCGCTTCTTTAACACTATTACTATTAAATTTATATCATTAAGATTATCTTTCTCTTCAAAAATGGACTCTGCGTCTTTCAGTTTCAGTTTCGAGTTGATTGTTAATATGTGTAAAGCTTATTTCGTTATGGAATTGATGGGAAAGCACCGTGTAGCATAGCAGGGTGATCCGAAGTGCTGTGCCCATGTAGGGTAGTCGCGCGCTGAACGCGTGGCAACCGAACTTCTTCAAACTTTTTAAAAGGTTAATTGCAAGCGAAAAACTCACTGCGCCACCGATGGAATCCGACTTGGTAAGGCCACCATCAAGGTTTTCTGTACATGAATATTGATAGGAGCCAAAATAGCTTAGATTCTTGTGTTTTTTTTTTTCTGTAAAATCTGGTTGGTTTGTGGGTGTTCGCGTTTTTTGGTGCGACGTGTTTATTGGAGTAAAAACTGGGAGAAATACTCCGACTAATGTATGGATCGCTATTGTTCTGTACAGCAATTGAATAATATTGATTTCTGGAAATCGTTTTGAGTTTGGACCTGCGTTTGTCTCAAGTTATTACTTAATTGGCTGTTAATTTTTATGAAGTAACTTATTGTACCTGCTTTATTATAGCGAAGAATCTATACGACTTGAATAAAAAAAACGCATATCTGCAAACACCTCAACGAGTATATTATGTTATAAAGTAGGTAATCACAAAACAAAAACTGAATTTTACATTTATGCTGTCATTGATTATGTAAGGAATTAACTACAAACATGTCTATTGCATTATGAGGCGTGGCTCGCAAGTGATCTGTCTGATCTGAGTATCTTGTTTTAACTGGTCAACGAACAAGTGACAATAATTGAATTAGTTCGCATTAAAATATTGCATTGCCGGAATCATGGGGTTAGCGTTACACACACAGTTCAAGGATTCTGGCTGATGTATTAGTGTAATATATGAACCTTCGCATTTGTAAAATATTAGGATGTAAGGGGAGAAGGATGACAAGTATCAATTGATATAACAATAATATGGGGCTACTGGACCAGCAAACTCATAGGGCTCCCACTGAAGGGGCACTGTGAGAATTAAATCGATTTTACTCACAAGGTGTTCCGTCTCGAAGGCATAATATTTTTAATCTCTATAAGAGACCTTCCTAAAAGGGAGTTACCAGGGCACCTTAGCTACCATTTCTATTCAACATATTTTCACCGACATCGAAGAGGCAGTATGTCATAAATTAACATATTTGCCGGGTATTGACCAAGATGGACGCAAGTGAAAAACAGCAACTAAAACAGACGAACAAGCGAGGACTTTACAGCCTAAACAAGCTTACTATCGGTGAACCAAAACAAAGAAATAAGTGGTGACTTCGGCCATTGTCGATCACACTGTCTATGTTCAGCATAATGCTATAATATCTCCCCTATTTGTAAACCAATTTTACTTCGCTAAGATAACATGCCGGTTCTTCTATAATTAATTGCTCAAAATCTTCTACGGTGGCAAGATTCTCAAGAACTCCACAAGAGCGTGGAGTGCGGTATCCTTGGGACCGTTATAGTTATGGTGCCACGTACAGACTTGGGCTCTGACCAAGTAAGTTCTAAAGTACCCTTTAGCGATATGAAGGTAGCCCATCACGAAGGAGAATAGAACCTGAATCTAGGTAACTGTTTTTTAAAGGCATCGGGAAAACAATATTAACTGATCCTTTAAAATTTACAATAGCGGAGGTAAGTTATCAAAAACTTGGAGTTATACATTGTATCTATCGTAAGATTGCGGTGAGTCATATTTAACAGACAGATACTTATATTTATTTATGATCGGTTCCTGATTTTTTGTTACCACTTGATACGATTACCATAATACCAGACAATTAAGAACAAAACTAACGAGTGTTCTGAACGAGTTTTTTATTCAATGATGTCCATATTGAACAAGGAAGGTTTATTTATAATATCTAGTTACTTTAAATATGTTGTGTGATACGTAATGGTGAAAACAGTTGTATAAAGGTTAAATTACACTGCGTTGTACGTACATACGATTCTTCAAAAACAGTTTTAACAGGGTCAGCAACGGGCTAGTGACAACTTGTGTTGCGACTGACTGGCCTGTTGGTCTAGTGGTTAGTGACCCTGACTACTAAGCCAGAGGTCGTGGGTTCGATTCCCACCCAGGACAAATAATTGTGTGATGAGCATGATCATTTGTTCTGTGTCTGGGTGTAATTTATCTATAATATGTATGTATTTAGAAATATATAAGTATGTTTATCAGCAGTCTGGTTACCATAGTACAGGCTCTGCCTAGTTTGGGATCAGACAGCCGTGTGTGAGATGTGTGGAGTTATTATAGGGTACTGTAACTACTTATCATTAGGCAGAACCTATCATTCATTGCCACCTTAGTTTAATGAAAAAAACTTAGGTTCCCTGCTCTTTGATTGGTCTAGTTGAGCTCCGTAGACGTCTAACGTTATTGGTATTAATAATAATACAAGAATGGTCTTATACCGTGTTATTAATTGCCACATTTTTTTATGTTATATTTTTTGTTATAGTTCTCAAAACTTGGACAATCTTAAGGACCAAATGTCTTTGGCTGAAAATCACGGACCGCGGCTTGAGTCGTCTCCAGTAGATCGGACGACAAACTAGTCAATTTGGAAGACCCTTGATCCTTTAAAACCTGAATAGATTTTTTCTGCTATAATGGTGTAATTATTTGCTAATCTATATCCTTGCAGTTGCACCTGCGTTTACACAGCTCCAGCACAGTTCCTATTGGCTGTAGCGTGATGTTATATAGCTTATAGTCTTTCTCGATAAATGGGCTATCCAACACTAAAATAATTTTTCAATTCAAACCAGTAGTTTCTGAGATTAGCGCCTTCAAACAAACAAACTCTTCAGCTTTATAAAAGTAGTATAGATTATATGCTCGAGAAGTATAGATACTTCTCCAGCATCAATGAAAAACGCAGACGATGTTGCGCGGGTCAGCCAGTTTATATTATTAAATAAAGATAATTTCGAGTATCACAAGTGTGTATTTGCCGTTAAAGTAAAGCCTTACTGGCCTTGTTTGATAGTAGTTAGCGCCTAAACCAATTAAGTTTGTATTTGTGGCGGCGCTTGTCAGGTGCAAGATTGATTGTGGATATAAATTGAAACTGAACTGTTACCTACCTTTGAATAATGGTTTCTTTCATTTAGTTTCTTTATATAAAGTCGAGTTTATATCTTATAAAGTGTAGGTCGAGTCAACAGTGAACTCAGTATTGGTTTAGTAAATTATTTAAACGGCCTTGTTCATAGAAATAAGTGAATAAATAGATGACAGATATTTGATGTTAAATATTGAAAAGTACCTAAACTTAATAACAAATTATCTTGTTACTATTTAGAAATATTGCTGTAAAGGACTGCAAAGAAACTAATGATCGGAAAGTTATTATTTATTAACCTGGAAATATTTAACTCAAAATTAATACTAGCGTAATTTTAGGTTTAAATATGTAACATTATGATAAGGAGAATAAAAAAATAATGTAACGTAGAACATGTTTTAATTTCTTTAAAGTTAAAATAGTTATCATTAAAAAAATCCAGAAAAAATATAAAAGAACATTCCAAAATTCAAGACAAAGCTTAAAAAAAAACATTAATTTGACATAAATTTTGGTTATGTCTTTTAAATTGAACTCAATTAGCAAACAAGCATACGCTCGGCCTGATGATAAGAGGTTACTACTGGTTTTAACCACTCACAACAGAAGTGATATCCACCACCTCTATCACAAACAGAATGTACGTCCATGTCGAAGGTAAGCTACGATATCTTATCTCCTAACAGTCTCAGAACTTATACCACTGAGAGAAAAGACAATTATCAAATAAATAAACCACAAAGTTGTAACTTCTAAACGAATTCCTAAGTGAGCCCACTTACCAAGAGAGAACTGTTTACCGAAGTCTCATTAAAAATCAGCAACATTAATTACCAACGCCTCACAGCCTTATTGGCAACACTACAGCTCACAATTCTAAGCTAATAAATATATTTTTTACTGGCTACACCGCAGGGTGCTTCCACACTGTCGGTTATTATCATCACCATTGAATTGCAGATACAGCCGCGATTAGTACTGTTTGTTTTTATAATTTTCTACCCGTCTCTACAAAGGCATTGTTGGGATTCTCTATAGGCAAACAATCACTCGAACTATTATCGACTATCAAAGCTTCATAAGACTTTAAGACTGAAGACACACAAACTGGAAGACCAAAATTATTCATCCCCGCTTTAGTAGGGTTATCGGAGCTCCGGAGGGACGTGAGCGATGGTATGCGCTTACTATTAATGTTACTGCGTGCTTTTTTGTTGACTAAGTTATATAGTAATTATGGTAAAGTGTTACTAAAAAAACACGCCTTAAATGCGAACTGAATTAAAAAGTAAAAAACATGTCCACTGTCCACCTCCTGGCTTCATCATCAGGCCATCGTAACCAAGTCCAATCTGTTGGACTCTTTAAAATGAATCATATGAGCCCAAACTCGATGGGTTTACTAGTAGCCACTGCAGAGTTCCACTATCCACATCCTATCTCCATCATCAGATCAGCTCCAAGATGCCAAATAATAGTAATTTTCTCCCAAACTTCATAATTAGAAATATTTCCAAGGTTGTAAAGAATGAGATTGTCCAAGACTTGTTTCCATAGTTACAAGTGAAGCTAATAAAAGCGTCCTTATAAAAAAAGAACCATAGAGAATGCAGGATTTCAGATTAGGGGCCATCTATTAATTACTTTACACATTAAGGGGGGGGGGGGTCAATGAAGTGTGACATTGTGTGACAAGGAGTGGGGGGTGACAAGCTTCGTGACGTCACATGTCACAATCTAAAGTATTAAACACAAAACATAACCTGTAAACGAAAGACTACATACACTACTACACTTTTACTAAAAACAATATGTTAGAACTACTCTTTTCAGTTCTGGATGTAAAATTGCAAAATATGTGACGTCATACCAGAGGTTTTTACAAATGTGACCACCTATGACAAGGGCAGGGGGTGTCCAAAAATCATGACATTCGTGTGATGTAATTTATGGATGACCCCTTATACTATATCATAATCTGCTTTTTGTAGTTACATCGACATTGTACTTAATCTAAGGTTTTATAGAAGGTATGCGGCAAATATTTAAATACTTCTTTGTAATATATTTTCCCACTTAAAAATTCTCCCTTGGCGTTCTTATATATTTTAATGACTCTTGTGTTTACATACATAATACAATTAAAATACACAATGTATTCCATTTCGCCAGATTCCAGCACGCGCGATCGCCCGCTATAAGTGCAGACGCATAAAGTTGACGGGAGTTGACGAGTGCACGTCGAACGGGTTCAGTATCTGCGATATATATCTGTGTACCAGCCAAGGTGGGGTATTCTGGGAGAAGAGACAATCATTAATATGTCGTATGACCAATGTCGAATACTTTTTTCGTCACTAAGATATAACTGTATACGTACGGCGGTATTTTGAACTTAATACTAAAAAAAACTAAGCAAGATGAAATATATTTTGTTTTTTAATAGAAAAGGGCGGTGCTGTGTATTTAAAAATGAATGTTTCCTTTGTATAATATCTGTGTACTAATGAAAACAATAAAATACGCTACAGTAAAAAATATTTTGAATAATATATGGTACTGCAAAAGGAGACAAACAAAATAAAAATAAACACGCATTTGTTCTAAAACTCCCTCCTTTTTACTTATATTTGTTCTTGGCTAAAACAATATACTGAAAACTAAAGAAGCTATACTGTTAAACAATAGGCGTGACATTCCAATTGTTTTTCACTATCTAAAGCACACAAAGCTAATGATAAAAAAAAAGGGTCCCGCCAACTTGATTCGAGTTTATCTCACTTTTAAGTCGAAAATGCATTTTTGTTCTAGAACCTGTGACAACGAATGAGCGCAATTTCCAGAATAGGCCCTATAAGATTGGTGCACAAATATCTCAGCCAGACATATTTGTGTTCGGATCGAGACAATTTGTTTGTTTTTAGTTGAAACCGAATTGTTTGAACAATTTATAAAATATACTTTTTACTTTGACGACTCAGTACAATGCAATAGATTATTGAGAATTGCTATTGTTACACATTTACCAGTTTGCGAAATGGTGGTGGTATTTTCTTTTATTTCAATAATAATAGGAATTAAAGTTTTTATTTCTGTTGGAAACTAAAATGAAAGCCAAAGCCAACACAAGTCTCATTTATTTTTTTCTATATTTCTGCTCCTTCCTATAATATATCATAAAATACATAACTTTACTGTAAAATAGAATTACAATCTGTCTTCAACTGTCCTTACCAATTGTAAGGAGGCAGAGAACATAAGATTTTTTCCCAAATTTGACACGGACGGACTTACCTCAAATCCACAGAAGATTAGGGTTGGCAACGCAGAGGTAACACCACTAATAGTGGTAACCACTTAGTAGGTGAACCGTATCATTATGTACAAACTTAGTTACATACAAATATATTTGTTTTTAATATTGATCGCTTATATAATAAAGCGTTATCATAATATGTAATTAGGTATCACTCCACATAGCTTGGTACATTTCAAACCTTTTTTACGAACATTTTGATAACCGGATGAGGTTATCAAATGGTTCGTAAAAAGAGTCATAATATCAAGATACATGCCATAAACCCCAAACATTCCAAATATCAAACTGATGGCAGCCCTGCCTCGCACGCGACAGCCCTACCGGTTGGCATCCCCGTACGATCGCGTACGCACTCGTAGCGTAGATTTTTTACTGCGCTCGCGACTCGCTTGGAATACAAAACCGATGCGAACTTCCCCACCATTTAAGGCCAGGCCCTTAGTCCGGATTCCGTCCCCGGACGTGTCCACAGAATAAAAAGATTTATATTTATTTATCGGATAAATAAGAGAGGAACGAGCCGCGTTCCTCGAAAGTGTTTTAAATTAGTATTTCTTCCGTACGCGTGCTATCAAGTAAATTGGGAATTCATTTGATAGCTTTACAAACATTTTACATAATAATGTAATCATCTCTTGTTTCTCTACTATGATTTTTTTTTTAAATTGGTTGATTTATACACTCTCCTCACTCCTCTTTTTTATATTATATAAATGTATAAGGATACATTTATATGATATAAAAGAGGAGTCTGTATAAATCTTCTGCTAAAAAAGGTTTTAGCAGAAGATCATCACTATTCTATAAGCATTAGTGTTGGGACTCCTCAGGCTTTAATTAATTTACATTGTGTAATTAATTATATTATCAGTACCTAGTTAGCAGCCTATATTAGCAGTACCTGCCTGGAAGAAATTGCTTTCAGTTATAAGGCCGCCCTTTGTACAAATTCACCTGATATTTCTTGCAAAAGCATTTTTGTTGGTGTGCAATAAAGTTTATTTCTATTCCATTCTATTCTATACCTATGAAGCCTGATTCTATCTGACTGCAAATTGGACGTTATCACCTAGATAACTAATTTAATAAGTTTACGTCTACAATATTTGACCTATAACTATAGGTCCCCCTATAGGTAGCCCCTCATCTCAAAATAAACTAACTAGTTTATGTTGAGATGAGGGGCGTAGAGCACGCGTTTGTTAACGAACGTTAACAAAACGCGCTCAACGCCCCGTAATGTGAATATAGCTTTATTAATATCTATTTACAAAACAGCAAAATACAAGTGGTGATCCACCTTTCGTCGAGTTAACCACTATGCTTTATACATTTCTAAATTAAAAAGGTAATGTATTTAAGAAAGAATAACATACGAGTACATAAATGGTCCCTACTGAGTACATTTCTCATAAACATAATGTCCCTCTTTGGATACAAGACCCCGTCGTGTCAAAGTCAAGTAAATATACTAAACAAAAACTAGTTAGTGATGACATTACACATCACTTTATAGATCATATCTATCGATAATATATCGTAATTGAGAAAAACTATAAGCGATTATGTATCGATTATTATTACACGCTACTTGTTCATAATTTAATATCGATTATAGACGCATCCACGTTCTATGTATAGAAGAGCACGTAACTTCAACATACCGTTGTTTATAGTATCCTAGTAGTGAAGTAGGGACGTGAATTCCCTTTATCGATAAGCGTGACAAAATTGAAAACTGTTGAACGGGATTGTTTTTTCAGGATTTGTTTAGAGGATGCCAAACAGTGTGTTACAGACCACTATCTGCAAACTTAATCAGTCAGCGGATATTTTTGGTATCCTGGGCAGAATTAGGCCGGGGGAACGGGTTAATTGGAATCGATAAGAAATCGAATTATAAAATGGTGTGTGTTGGGGTTATACTGTATCCTGGAGGAACACAAGTTTTTCTTTGAACGAAAGTCATCTTTTTATAGGTAAAACTAAAGACATGGCATGTTCTGGAATAAGATTACCTTGCCACAATTGATGATTTACCACACGAAATGTTTTAAAGTCCTAAAAGGGTAAAATATGTTACTCACTGAAATACGTCAATAAATATTGAAACTAAATATATTAGTCAAACATTACCATAAATGGTTTTACATTTCACAACTGGGTATGTAAATATTTACCTATTTACTCATAGTCGAGATACACTTCGTTCGATGGTCACATCACTATATATTCAAGAAAAACTCGCGGTCCGTATTGTATAGTTCCCACTGACTGTTCCGGGTTTTATTCCTCGTAGCACGTGGGAAAATCGTGTCTATAAATCAACGCCTATAATTTTTTACGAGAATCTCCTTTAAGACTATCCAGTGGATATGCCGAGTTATTGGTTGTTGACATTTTTTTAACTCTGCGACGATAGTATTAATTACTATGTACTTACTACTAAAGGGAATAAATTTTTGTCTGTAGTGGCTACGGACACAGGTCCTTTGAAAGTTAAAAAACACGAAAGACGCAACTGTGTAAAGTGCAAATATTCCTGTTTAGAGTTTTTTAATACTACAACGTGGGTCTCACATTACTAGTATTCCTGTTAACCCCTTCTGCTAAGCTAAATGCTGATGTGAGGAGTCGGTTCACGTCGGTAATGTACTGCAATGGGTCCGAACTCGCAACCACTTGATCGGTAGTCGTCGCCTTAGCCATTACACTACCGCCCACACCGCTTAGGAGTTATTTTGCTGATCGTTTGACCATTTTAATTAGAGACACCAATTATTTCTAAAATTGCGTGATGAGCTTGATCATTTGTTATGTGTCCGGGTGTAATTTATCTATAATATGTATGTATTTAGAAATTTTGTGTGTTTATCAGCAATCTGGTTACAGGCTGGTGAGATGTAGTAAACAAAGTGTTAATCCAGGTCTCCAGCTATCTACATATCAAGTTTCATCGCAATCGGTTCAGTAGTATTTGCATGGAAGAGCAACAAACATCCATACATCCATACATACTTTCATTTTTATAATAGTAGTAGAATGTCAATCAATTACTTAGGAGTTTCAAAGCATCTGTTACAAGTTAGGGCTTTCTAAACGCATTTGAAAAGTAGCAAAGTATTTTGGTTTTTATCATTAAATTTTATATGAGAATTTGCTGTACGGCAAAATCTATGCTAATATTATAAAGAGGAAAGATTTGTATGTAAGTATATTTGTAACGAGGTGGCTGAAAAAATACTGGACCGATTGCGATGAAACTTGGTATGTAGATAGCCGGAGACCTGGATTAACGCATAGGCTACTTTTTATCCCGACATTCCCACGGGATCGGGACTTACGTGGGTGAAACCGCGAGGCGCTGCTAGTCCAGTAAATAATTAAATTTAAAACAATTTCCAGAACTGTGCAGAGTTCACTCCTAAAGAAATTATATCCCAGAAAGCTCTGAAAATGCTGACAGAACTAAAAACTATTTTCACATTCGTATAATATAGTATCCTACTCTGGCGCCATACAAGGTTTCTTAATGAGGTAATAAGGTTGGAAAACCACATATTTATTATTCATTATTGCAATTCAAACTTCGTGGATAGCCTGTACGTGTCGTGGAAGATGTTTTGATGATTCTAATTAAATTTATGCAAAGACAAAAATATATATTTATCATTCAATAGAAGGGTCCTAACCCTGGCATATAAGCTATTACGGTAATAAAAGATTTATACGAGTTAAAGTTCACTTGCATATGCATTCAACCTATACATTCACATTCAGGAATTACCCAAACATACCATGGAATTACCCAAACATACCATGGAATTACCCAAACATACCATGGAATTACCCAAACATACCATGGAATTACCCAAACATACCATGGAATTACCCAAACATGCCACTTATTTCCGAGTAACCTACTGTTAGTACAGCCTTAATAAATACGTGGGAGAGCCAGGCTTCGGCACGTATGGGCCGGCTCGACCGGTGTGACGCCACGGCCTCACAGAAAACCAGCAGTGAAGCTATTTGCTTTTCGCCGAGTGAGTGAGGTTACCGGAGGCCCTGAATCTCCCCCCCCCCCTTTCCCCCTCTTCCACCCTTCCCCTACCCCCACCTTAAAGGCTGGCAACGCACTTGTGATTCTTAAGGTACAGGTGCCCATAGGCGGCGGTAGTTATTTACCATCAGGTGACCCGTCTGCTCGTTTGCATAAAAAAAACATACATTTTCTACACTTTTTTCTAGTAAATTGTTTTCATTGAATTTTTTCACTCAATACTTATCCATCACTACATCCAATCTTTAGGGTGTCCATAAAAACGGTTCACCTATTCACACATGGTACACCAGGTATGCATCTTGGTTACGATTAGGTACTGTAGAACCGTCTTATTAGCTGAGAGAGGTTCCAGCGGGGGTGTCTTTTAGAGTAAGAGAGAAATAATACAGTGGTACCTGCAAATAATAATAATTATTTAACTTCAATTCAGATTACAATAAGCAATTTTATATTTTATATCCACTTTAACTTCAACTTCTGATTAATGGCTTTGTGGAGCTACTATATTTTATATCCACTTTAACTTCAACTTCTGATTAATGGCTTTGTGGAGCTACTATATTTTATATCCACTTTAACTTCAACTTCTGATTAATGGCTTTGTGGAGCTACTATATTTTAAATCCACTTTAACTTCAACTTCTGCTTCTGCTTTGTGGAGCTACTATATTTTAAATCCACTTTAACTTCAACTTCTGCTTCTGCTTTGTGGAGCTACTATATTTTAAATCCACTTTAACTTCAACTTCTGCTTCTGCTTTGTGGAGCTACTATATTTTAAATCCACTTTAACTTCAACTTCTGCTTCTGCTTTGTGGAGCTACTATATTTTAAATCCACTTTAACTTCAACTTCTGCTTCTGCTTTGTGGAGCTACTATATTTTAAATCCACTTTAACTTCAACTTCTGCTTCTGCTTTGTGGAGCTACTATATTTTAAATCCACTTTAACTTCAACTTCTGCTTCTGCTTTGTGGAGCTACTATATTTTAAATCCACTTTAACTTCAACTTCTGCTTCTGCTTTGTGGAGCTACTATATTTTAAATCCACTTTAACTTCAACTTCTGCTTCTGCTTTGTGGAGCTACTATATTTTTATATTTTCTAACGAGCTACATTCACCTACTCAGTTGATGTCAGAAAGTCTTCAATTGTCTCCCTTCTTTTTCATTTTAAATTGTATCTATACTTAATAAATATTATAAAGCTGAAGAGTTTATTTGTTTGATGTTTGGTTTAATCTCAGGAACTACTGGTTCAACTTGTAAAATTATTTTAGTGTTAGATAGCCCATTTATTGAGGAAGGCTATAGGCTATATAATATCACGCTACAACCAATAGGGGCGGCGCATCAATAAAAATTGTTGCACAAACGGGGAAAATTTACTAACGCAGACGAAGTTCCGCGGGTCAGCCAGTATTATATAAGAATACTGACGAATACGAATTCAGAAAAACCTTCTTACATACCAGTGCAAATACATACCACAAAGGTTTAATAGGTATGCTACAGACTGATTTTTTTATCAACACTTCTTTCCAGTTGGGAGTTGATTAAAATCTTTATATAGTCTATAATTATGTTAGCTATAGAAATTCCTTCACATTACATCATATATTTTTTTCTTTCTTTCCATTTACATGTGTATACGTCTAATCAACATTATTTCTTACTCACGAATGAATGACATAACCCATATCTAAGTCTTTGTCTTAAAACGTAAACAAACCTGATGCAATAACCTACTAATGTATTACCGTATTCATGACCTTTCGAATAAACATGAGTGACCAGTCCCAGGACCGGAGCAAAGGTGATGTTGACATGCCTTTTTAATTACCCCACACTTTGACGTGTCGTTTGACAGATGACAGAAATGTCAAACTGATTTATTGATGTACTCCTATCGAGGTAGATTCAACTATTGTAATCGGATAATAGAGTTGATATTTGATTTTTAAACGTACGTTGTCATGTCCAGTGCTGTTCCTGTGTTCCATTTTTGAATTTGAATGCATCATTTAGTACTATTTCGGAAATGGAACTTCACGTTCCACGTCCATCTTTCTATGCACATGCAATCTGGATTAAACGATGACTCCGGTCAATCGTTCCATTTCCAAAATGGTATCACATGATGCATTGACATTGAAAAATTATCAAAGATGAGTGTCATTTCTGAACTTCGACCTCTACAATGATTCAATAGTAAAAAAATTCTGTGTTATGATTCCATTTATGGATTTCTTTTTAAATCGAATGAACCTAAAACATTTTGTGTAGAAAGACCATAGCTTTCCCTAGTGTCTGATTTCGGTACAAAGGGGCATTAAAACTTTTACAAGGTCAATCAAGCGCGCGTAGTGTTGCAAACCTCTATCTTCTATGGTGATCTTCAATTAGATGTGTACCGTAAGCTAATTTCACACATTAGTAGTATCTAAGAAAATGAAATCTAGTATAATTTTAATAGCTTGGTTTGTTAAATTTTGCAATTCTAGTCTGCTAGTCTGTTTATCTAAATAACTGGCTGACTCAATCAACGCAAATTTTTTCTTGAAATGACGTAAGTGAAAGATAGAAATTGAAAAGCATCCCCTCAAAATTTGCAGTTAAGTTTGGACGCACAATATTGAGAGATTTACCATGTTATTTTAAGACCATAGACTTTTTTTTTTCTCTTTATTTAATGAGCTTTGTCCTATTTGTCTATGTCATATTTGACCATAGACTTCTTACTGTAATCTGTAAAAGTAAAACAACAATAAAAAAAAATGTGCTCATTAGTTTCGTAATCAAAATACATATTGTATTTACGTTGCACATCTTTGTTGGGTCACTGGAAATAATAGTAAGAGTTGATTCTGTACCGTTTTTTTCATTCGGACGTACAGAACCCTTAAAAACAATAAGTTATGTTAAACGATACTAACCAATCTATACATCATAACACCTAGTGAATCATGTCACGACCACGCCGCGTCCACTACTACTTTGGAAAGAAATTACTGTTCTCCCTGTGGTTTAAAACACCCGTGACCACGATCGGTGCAATCCGATCGAAACGTCGGGTAACCAAAAAAAAAAAGGTATTGTACCTTTAAAATATTATCGCGATTTTGTAGAAAAGTCCCGTAAGTTTAAAAATAAGTCACACACCAAGCAACAATATTATATACAGTATGAACTATTAGAGCTAACTGGTAACATTCCAATTATTACAACCGCAATTCTAGTGGCCCGTCGTTAATGTTTACACTGAGGCGGTTCAGGGCGTCTCTTTCATCTATATGCTAATATGGAATAACCGCTGCAGCCGCGATGACGCCTTACTGATTTTATGTGCTGTGTATAGAGATAATTGATTCAATTCTTTCTGTTGGTGCAGCCAGCGGATTTAATAGACAAGTGTTGGGCATTCAAAACTGTATTCTGCCGTTGATATTGTAAGAGTATTGTAAGATTTGTGGTACAGTTGATATTTAATCCAATGGGACACGTCTTTTTTTAATTTTAATTTAGACTCCGTTTCCCTTTGTAAAACTTATTTAATTAGTTAGTTTTTTATCAAATTACAAAAGGATATGCTTTGCACGTGGGAGAGCCATGCTTCGGCACGTATGGGCTGGCACGACTCCGCTCGATACCCCGGCCTCACAGAAAACCGGCAGTGAAACAATGGTTTCATTGCTTTTCGCCGCGTGAGTGAGGTTACCGGAGGCCCTAACCCTTCCCTCTCCCCTATTCCCGTCCTTCCCTTCTCCACCCTCTCCACCCCTCTAATCCTCTCCCTGCTCTTCCACCCTCTCTCCCTCTTCCCCTATTCCCACCTTAAAGGGCGGCAACGCACTTGTGACTCTTGAGTTACAGGTGCTCATGGGCGGCGTATTCAATACATACTTTCTGAGCATATTCTTTATATATATATAATTTGAGTCGCCTGCGGTATTTAATTACTGATACGATCTTCAAACCTTCAAGAAAAGAGCGTATGGGAGTACGCTCTTTTCTTGAAGGTCATCAAAGGCCGGCAACGCACTTGTGACTCTTGAGTTGCAGGTGTCCATGGGCGACGGTAGTTACTTACCATCAGGTGACCCGTCTGCTCGTTTGCCCCCTATAATATAAATAAAAAAACCGACCATTAAGGACAAAACTTGTACACATTAATTATTCGTAAAACCGAATTCTGACACGATTTAGATTTAATTTTAAGGTACGATTTGCGAAATACTTGAAAGTATCAAAGACGACAAATTAATTAATATTTATTGCTTGAAGTAGGTGTATTATGACGTGTTATTTCTTACTTTAGTTTGCGGATATAATTTCAAACTTACTACTAGGAATATCTTCTTGTTATTAACACAGCCCAATAATTGGTTAATTTCAAATATATTTATTTGCAGATACAAAAGATCTTACTTATTTAAATATTCTATCACTTGCGATTTTAGTCAATACTAGATGATGCTCGCGGCTTAGCTCACGGAAAACTTAATTATTTTTTTCCTCGAGAAAAAATTTTCGGTATGAAAGGTACGCGATGTCATCTTCGATACCTACTCGACAACGTGTATACAAAATTTCATATAGATCGGTTCAGCAGTTAAGGCGAGAAAGTGTAACAAACAAGCAGTTACTTTCGCATTTATAATATACTAGCAGCGCCCCGCGGTTTCACCTATGTCGTAATCCAAGTCTCCAGCTATCTACATACCAAGTTTCGTCGCAAGCCGTTCAGTAGTTTTTGCGTGAAAGAGTAACAAACATCCACACATCCATACATCCCCACAACCTTTCTCGTTTATAATATTAGTAACTTAGGATTTATAATACACGTAGAAGGACTAGCAACCCGCCCCGGCTTCGCACGTGTAGTAAAGACATCTTCAACAATCATGATCATATTTCAGCCAATTTACACAAAACGTTAACAAATTATACACCTAAACCTTCCTCATGGCGTAAACCGCATAAAAATCCGTTCAGTAGTTATTCAGTTTATCGCGAACAGACAGACAGATAGCCGCGGCGAGGGACTTTGTTTTATAATATGTAGTGAAGTATGTATTATTATTATTATAATTAATAATACAAATATATAATCAGATATACAATTTAATAATGTCACATATGTCCATAGTAGTATTTATTATAATGTCAATATTAATCATGTAAAGTTTTAACTGTATTCGGACATGATCATTCATAGTCCTATTTATCATCACGCTTTAACCCTCGGGAGCGGGCTGAACCAACTTCAAGGGTTACTAAATAACATTTGTAAAGAATATAACGGAATTAGCAATGCAATCAGCTACAAGCACATTATCTTACATAATTGCTAGACATAAACGCATTGAGACAACGGTACAAGAACTAACATGATACATATAACAGTAGCTGGAGTAAAATGTCTAGTTTATCTATGGTACTTGCTCGTAGTGCCACGCCTTCGTCGATATTAAATTATCAGAGGTAAGGACTTACAAAGTTAGCGCCATTTAACCGTATTATTTACGAGCAGTTACTCGTTAATGAGTAATGCCGCGTTCCTATAATCAAGAAACTATTCGTTTTGCTTGGGCGAAGGGAAACAACGAATCGTTTCTTCATTATAGGAACGCGGCATACATTGACAATCACATTTTAAATTTTTACTAGAAGAACAATTATTGAGAAGGTCCATAATTTCGGTACTTCTTAAATTCGAGCGTACGAATATAACGCAAGTGCCTTATTTTATAGGGAAGTGTCGACCCACCCCGACTTGGCACGGGTAGCAATAATTGCCAAAAAACAAAAAAAAAAACCTGTTGATTCGATCGCTACTAAACTTTACAGGATCACCGCTATGCTAATTTGAAGATTGCCTGAGTTTTTTTTTTAAATTGGTCCAGCAGTTTTATAGTCCATACACAGACATACACACACACACACACACACACACATCTGTATATATATATGTGTGTATCTGAGCGTAACGGTCACGCGAGTTCAGTGCTTTTTCTCCCATACCAAAAGTGCCCAACGTACATAAAGAAGTTTTCACTTAAAAATAAAACAATAAAAAATAAAATAATGCCATAAATTGGTATTGGTGATGAGAAAACTTTAAAGTTAAGGAAAATGCATTTAAATCAAGAACACAAGAACAACGTACGTCCTTCGTTCTTCTCTCTCCTACGTTTTCTTCTTCCTTTCTACTAGTTTATCATTTCGATCCCGTTCTACCCGTATCTTTGTACCACCTTTCTACATATATTACTTAAAAAATTATCACCGCAAATGGTGCATGTCGGATAATGCTATCTATTAACACAACACGCGTTGGCTGGTCCCATCTGGTTTACATCCACACCACGGAGATCCACACTATCGGCTAACTTACGACACAATTTATTGTAACTACAAGGTACTTCATAACCTACGTATTCATTTAGCAGGTCATGTTTAATACTTGATTAAGATTGTGAAGATTAAAAGTACCCCCGTTTCTTGCTGGATAATTGTGATGATGACTGAGATGACTGCAAAGTACGTGCGAAGTAATTGCAAGAAAAAATTCAACATACAAAAGTTCATGTAAACAACATTAAATTCTCTGACTTCCAAACTAGGTGTATTACCGTGACTTGGGAGTCAGTGTTCCTCCAATAATACATTGAAATTTATTGCGTTCAGTGAAAAATTACGGAAACAAAAGGTTAGAGTTATTGTATACGATATAAGAGATATGAGTTCATGTGTATCTACGTGTCTGTGTGTATGTGTGTGTGTGTGTGCGTACGTGTGTGTGTGGTCGTGTGTGTGTATGTGTATAGTACATATGTATATAGTTATAGTTTACTAACTGGGCTTATTTTTTATGTTATTTTGTTTCTTTTGTTGCTTATTTATATTTTTTTTTAATGATTGAGCCAGGAGGTGGATAGTGGATTCGCTATTTAAGCGGTTTTTTTTTCTAATCTATAGTTTATTCATTTACAGAGATGGTCCTCCTCACCTCTACCCTCCATAGTTGGCACATCTCTGCTGTCAGCAACTTACTCAAATAAATATTAAAATAACAACAATTCAAGAGCTGTTAAGGTCACTTTGCCATTGATGCTGCGCAGTACAGTTATGGCTAATGGCTAAGGCGTCGGACTTGCGATCAAGTGGTTGCGGGTTCGAACCCACTTAGTGCACTACCGGCGTGAACCCACTCCTAACACAAGCACTTAGCTTAGCTAGAGGGGTTAACAAGAATACCAGAAATGTGTGATCCACGTTACTAGTATTACGTTATTTGATGGTAAACGTTAAAAAATAAAAATGATATCGTTCCTTCTTTATTATTAGAATATTGCTATACAAGAGTTAAAAAAACTATTTGGTGATTTGGAAGTAATTAGCCTCCAAATATTCATATTTCAAAATTAACTCTAACACAATCAGTTTATATAAGATAAATATGTGGACTAAAAGCTCGATAATAATGTACCCTTATGCTATTTAAATACGCGTGTACCATCTTCATCTTCATCGTCACTTTCTATCAGGTGACTTTGAAGGCAAACGCCTTTCCTTCACTGAATAAATAAAAACATAAAAAATGAATAGAAATTTTTCGAATTTTTGTTATAATTAACATTTTACATAAGCTTGTTGGCCTAGTGGTTAGTGACCCTGACAGCTATGCTACAGGTCGTGGGTTCGATTCCCACCTGAGTCTGGGTGTTCTTTGTGTCCATCGTTTGTATGTTTGTAAAGTCCCCCGCGACACAGGATAACTCCTAATGCGGGAGTTGTCTTTTTAAAGAAAAAAAATATATAAAAAATTTGAATCGAAGGGATCGATAAAAAATAGTTTTATAACTTTAGCATACTTGAATAATAATTCTCATTCAATCCAGAATAACATCTAGCGGGATATATATAAGTGTTAATTGAACCAATCATTACTCTTCTCCCCAATGATTTATGATTAGGCTGGTCGCAAACGGAGCCCCGAGCCACCGGCCTACCACGAGCGTGGTTATCTAAGGCGTTCAAACACGACACTCGATGTGCAAGCGTCTTATATTTATAAAGAAATTTTTTTACAATAAATTAAGAGATATAACTTGTTGTAATGTTTTCTGTAAAGTTTATCACTACATCACTACATATTATAAAACAAAGTCCCCAGCTGCGTCTACTGAACGGATTTTCATGCGGTTTTCACTAATAGACAGAGTGATTCATGAGGAAGGTTTAGGTGTATAATTTGTTATTTTTGTGTAAATTGATTGAAATATGTTGATGATTTTTGGAGATGTCTCTGCTACCCGTGCGAAGCGGGTTGCTAGTACTACATAAAAACCAGCTGTGAAAGCGTAAACCTGATAAACATACATACATTTTTTTTGTAAATACATATATATATAATAATAATAAATATAAAAAAATATATGTGTACATATACTACGATAAACGTGGCAGTCCAATGCATTACCACATGAAGTAGGATTAAGAAATAAAATATCTCTATAAAGAGATTAAAAACCTGTCATTAGTAGAACTACACGTCAGAAGTGAAAACGTAACTTACCTATACACACAAACACATACACACACACATCTGCATATATGTATCTGAGTGTGACAGTCACACGAGTTCAGTGCTTTTTCGCCATACCAAAAATGCAAAGCGTGCCTAAAGTTTTCACTTCAATAATACTTAAAAGCCGTGAATGGATAAGCTGTCAGCCAAATGTAAGCGGGACATACGAAATATGAACATAGTTTAGTGCCTTCATTTAAAACATAATCTATATTTTTGAATCCTACTTCATTAAGTCAGTAAGATCATCAACAATCATACACACACAGTGTCGAATCCTACTTCATTAAGTCAGTAAGATCATCAACAATCATACACACACAGTGTCGAATCCTACTTCATTAAGTCAGTAAGATCATCAACAATCATACACACACAGTGTCGAATCCTACTTCATTAAGTCAGTAAGATCATCAACAATCATACACACACAGTGTCGAATCCTACTTCATTAAGTCAGTAAGATCATCAACAATCATACACACACAGTGTCGAATCCTACTTCATTAAGTCAGTAAGATCATCAACAATCATACACACACAGTGTCGAATCCTACTTCATTAAGTCAGTAAGATCATCAACAATCATACACACACAGTGTCGAATCCTACTTCATTAAGTCAGTAAGATCATCAACAATCATACACACACAGTGTCGAATCCTACTTCATTAAGTCAGTAAGATCATCAACAATCATACACACACAGTGTCGAATCCTACTTCATTAAGTCAGTAAGATCATCAACAATCATACACACACAGTGTCGAATCCTACTTCATTAAGTCAGTAAGATCATCAACAATCATACACACACAGTGTCGAATCCTACTTCATTAAGTCAGTAAGATCATCAACAATCATACACACACAGTGTCGAATCCTACTTCATTAAGTCAGTAAGATCATCAACAATCATACACACACAGTGTCGAATCAATACACTAACGAAAAACTAACGTCACTATTTTTTGTATTCGGTTCTGTTTCTTCAAAAGTAATGAACCAATTTTCATGATTGTTTCACAGGCGTATATTTTCAGGAAGTTTATTAATATACATAAAAAAGGTATTTTATTAGGGCTCTGAAGCCCTTTTCCATTTTGTATTTTTTTTATTAGTTTATAAAGCTAAAATAAGCAACAATGAAGTTAAGTCGTATTTCTGTTCAGACAGACACATGTACTCGTATGTCGCAAATATGGGACATTTAAGATACTTTTTTACTCCAAACACAATGTGTGTACATCACTTCACATTACCTCCTATTGAAACTCTCCACAAGAACACAAACACTCGTATTCAAAACAGCTGTTTCACAAGATTAATTAGTCTTCCGTGGTCCCGTTATCTTTTGAACGTCGAAACACGTGACCGGGTTCTTAAACTGTGACCCGTTCGTGTGTGGTCCAATCATTGATCTGGACATTCTGGGCTGATTTGTGATTGTGTCGTAATTGTCCGAGGACATGGAAGGGACACTGACATTGTCTCTTCTGTGCTCATTAATTATCAAAGTGTTTTATTATATATTTGGCAACTAGCAGGTTTTGCGGTTTTGCGTAAGTCCCGATCCCGGGGGAATATCGGGATAAAAAAGTTGCTTATATGTTAATCCAGGTCTCCAGCTATCTACACACCAAGTTTCATCGCAATCGGTTCAGTGGTTTTTGCGCGAAAGAGTAACAAACATCCATCCATCCAAACTTTCACATTTATATTATTAGTTGGGATTACTATCACGTATGGAATGCCAATTTGAGAAGCAGCTTTTTAAATATAATTACGTTGACGAACAAACATAATTATGGTTTGCCTGAATGTAAGTGGTTAGTGGTATAAATATTTGCAATACCAATTGTGTCATTCAAGCATTGTTAACCAAATTATACCCACTTGATTAAACCAAATGAATTAAAACCCAATCTGAAGAAAAGAAACAGCACTAGCACTTGGTATTAAATTTATCCTGCTATTCTGCGAGCAGAATTCTGCTGAGCCTGATTTGATGCTTGAATTTGTTTGTTTCAATGCACACCTACGTTTGATTACTTGCTGTGACTGATCAGCTATCTGACGAAACACTTTCAGGACAGGGTATCTTAGTTCTCTTTATAATTTTGTGTTCACGATACACAATACAAGACACACTACTAATGAAGTTCCTATTCAGTCAGCTAACACATTGATATCCGTATTCCTACCTGCCCGACTGTATACGAAAGGTGAGTTAGGTTATTCAATTTATTCTTACTGATCTTCTTATTTTTTATCTACAGTCTGTAGATAAAAAATTAAGACATATCTGAAAGTGCAACTGCTTGTAGAAAAGCATTTTGTTTTTATTAAATTCAGTATGGAAATATGGAAATTTCTATCTAGCCTGCTACGAATTATATACGCAAAACCAAGAGGTGTTACTTGCACGATGTCAACCTTATATCCTACAAGTCCTTGTAGGATACATGTAGAAATATAACACTAGATTATAGTCTGACCAGGAAAATGAAAAACCTCGTCATGTTTCGGAAAACATATGGAACTAATTTCTTTTAATGGTAAGAGTGACTTTTAAACGTCATTAATATGACATCATTGTTTATTGTTGATTGCTGTCAAAGTCTAAGCGTGATCAATCAATCGAAATAATTTAGTATAGTGAAGAAAAAATTTGCAACACCAATCTGCTTTACCGCTGTCTTCTGTAGACTTGAGATGCTATTCCATAAAGGCGATTTTAATACGAGCAAATATCTGCTATAACTCGTTGAATTAAAAAATATATTTATTGGATATATATATATTACATACTTAGGTGGGATATGTATCTGAATGTAAAATATTTGCGCAGTATTAGTGTCTAATTTGTCTTTAAACTAAAATACGAGATATTATATTAGATGTCCCATTTTTAGACTTATGTGTCTTTTGCCGATGTCATGACGTCACGATTATGAAATGTAACAATTACGTTATAAAACGCTTTTATTTTCATTGTTATGATTGTCCAATTTGATCGCTTTTCACCACTATGTGATCTAATAAAAGGGAAGAATCAAATGATTACCTACTATCCATGTGATTTTATTGTTGTTGAAATTAAATAATTAAAATGTATGATTTTCCGTATGTTTAAAGTGGATGCATGTATGAATGATGGCTTCCTGTTTTGAAAAAAAAAATATTTCAATAAATTAGTTTTTTATACATATATAGGAACTTCTGAATGAAAATAAAACAAATGGAGAGTGAAAATACAAAGATATTAGTAAAAACAATACACTGAAAAAACATGAGATCAAAATAGATCCACCAGGATTCAAGAAGGTGGTCATACTGGACGGAGCTGTAACTATACTAATATTTAAAAATATATATATATAGTGAGTATGTCGATTGAAATCTCCAGAACCACTGGACCTATTTGAAAAATTCTTTTACTACTTGAAAGGTTAATTATTCAAGAAATCCCACAGAGGATTCTTTAGAACCTTGCGTGTGTTTATTTGATATCCTTAGCGTATTGGGTAGCGTAGTTCGGTTATCTCTTTCCTCATTTTTCAGAATATAGTACAAAACAGAGTCAAAACAATATTACAAAAAAAAAACAAATCCAAATGTCTATGTACACCGTCAGCAAACGGTATCGTCGCCCGCGGCCGGCACGACACCCCGATTCGATCGCGTCCGCCTGTGATTTGCGTTAGAACGACGTTGCATCGATTTGAATTCGTCACGTTCGACGCAATACCGATGCGGTGCAAATTTTCGAGGCGGAGTTATGAACGTTCCGGTGTGAAACCTGTGAACTGTGTGTTGGGTGCTATGTATAGGATGTTTTATTTTTTACTTCGAATATTTTTAGCAAATTCATTTTTGGAGCATATAGAATGCACGGAATGACTGGAATTGAAGCCCAATGAGGATAGTTTGGAATTTTCGCAGGTAAGTACCCTATGGATTTCCAAAGTGTATACAGACACTGATAATCGCTTACCATCAGAAAGCCGTTTGCTATTTAAATCTTTCTGAATAAAAAGTAAATTACTACATTTCATATTTATTTAGATAGATTTAATTAATGAATAATCTCATCCTAGTGGTGTTTCAGTAAGTGAGGGAAATTGTTGCTCTTTTCATGTGCAACATGTGCATGTATTTAATGAGTGTGTGTGTTCAGTGTATCAGAATATGTGCGTGTATATGCGAGTCAGTATTACTCAGTAAAATGATATTTTAACCTATATTTCTCCAAAAATGTATGCGCATTTAATAAAATAGGTTATTACCTCAATAAATTAAATTATATAAAAAAAGTTCAGAAATGTGCCTCCATCGGCGCGGCGTAACAACGCAATTCTCGGAATGGTAACATCTTTCAAAAGGTCAAAATATATATAAATACAAAAATACATTCGTAAGTGATGTCACGTTAAGAACAATGATATGTAATTCTGACACACAAGCAGAGATTTTCACTTAAAAAAATGGTATACATTTATTATTTTTCATAAACTTACTCGTATTTCCGAGAAGACGGTGAAAACGTTTAAGAACAGGCTTCAGCTTCACGTCAAAAGTGACGGAAAAAATGAATATTTTATCGGTTGCTATCACAAAGGTAAACATAATAATCTTAGTTGAACTGTGGAGAATTTCCAGAATACTAGTCAAGATAGGCGAAATTCAAATGTATGTCCTAAATTTAAAAGGTTTGTTTTTTATTAAAACAAAACATTCCGACTTAAAATCAACTAAAACCACTAGAAACTAAATAAAGGATTTTAACCGCTATGTTTTATAATTTTAAAGGTATCAAACGTTTCATAGGTGTTCATATACTTATTTAGAGACTGATGCACTAGTCTTTGTTGTATCCCGTGCATAGTTAGCAGAGACCGTCGCCTTCGCTTCATCTCGTGTCCTTGGATGAGAGTGTTCCATCATATAGCAAGACTGGTACAACTTCCTTATCTCGGTAGTAGGTTTGATGGACTGCATCTCAATATCCTCAGTTGTAACTGGATAGTTGCTGGTGTTACATGCTTTTTTTTTGCAGTAACCCCGTTTGTTACGACCCGACAGATGTTTGTGTGGGGCCAGTAGTATATTGTTGTAATGTTGTAGACTATTGTCTTTTCAGGCTTGCATATAATGTGTCCCGGTCATGTGCTTAGTTAATAATTAATTTATTTCAATTTTGTTTATAAGTTATTGTGAGGTTTCAAGTGGCAGTAACGACAATTTCGTAATCGGTCATTTCAAAATGCTAACTTGCGTTTTTATAGTTGCAACTCGCACGTCACTGTCGCTACCAGGATGGACCACCCGCATCCAAGGACACGAGATGAAGCGAAGGCGACGGTCTCTGCTAACTATGCACGGGATGTTGAATTTAATTTTTAGAAACTTAAACTTGTTTTGTGTTTTTACTTTTTATTTTATACAATGAAACATCAAGTATACGCAGAACGCGTTACAATGACAACGTCAATTGATTTGACAGACAGACTAATCGTTCCAATATTCGATGTAAACACCAATTCTCTTAAACAAAATTTCGAGGTATTTACTTTAAAATAGTATTTACTATGTCACAAAAAATATACAGGACCATCTCTGTTCTATTGTAACCTAATAAAGCAATTCCTATCGCATAAGCCTGTTGGAATCCGATGGAAATAGTACCTCCTCGTTTTTCTAAAGTAAGTTTTTATTTATAAGTTGAGACACCTCATACACGGCCATCTGATCCCAAACTAAGCAGAGCCTGTGATAACCAGACTGCTGATAAACATACCCAGACATAAAACAAATGATTGTGCCAGAGGTTGTGGCTTCGATTCGCACCCATGATAAATAATTGTGTGATGAGCCGTGTGTGAAATGTATAAAGTTATTATTATTATCACACAGTTATTTGCCCTGGATGGGAATTTGGCCACGACTTTTGGCTCAGCAGACACTTTACACAGACAGATACTTTAACGCGAGCGAAGCCGCGTCTAAAAGCTTGTGATAACATATGTTTTCTTATATCAGCGAATAGCATTCATTTTAGGCTGTTCATAAAATCCTCTTTGCTGAAAACGAAAATAGTTTCTCTTTCTCAACGTACACATTTTCAAAACAAAACACACTCATCTAAATGGAACCGAAATCGTCTTTGGCTTTCGCCTGCTTCGTATGTGTGATGGCATTTAACTGTTCACGGATTACCACTTTGGAGATATCAGATGCTTTACTCCGTGGAATTCATTAATCTTTTGTAGGGTGGGTAAAACATATGTAAATATGTATTTGTACATCAAGTAATGTACTTTATTTGATCCTCGTTCAATGCAATTACTTATATGCGTATAATAAGTAAGTATTAACAAAAAAAAATTGTTTTTAAGTATGTTTATCCGTGTTTTAAAACACATAGTACCTTTTAAGCTATGCTTAATTTGGGTTTAATAGCTCTGAGTAATATGTCTTTAAATATTATTATTATCTCTACTAATTACGGACACATATTTATATTTCATTGAAGAATAAAAAAACCATATTTATACATATAACAAAAATATGTTTTTTGTAAAGCACACCATGTATATCAAAAGAGGGCGTTAGGACTACATTTGTAAGAACCGTGAACGAGCTCAAATATCATATTGATGTGTACCAATCATTTTCTTTTAACGTGGTTCATGTACCACGTTAGTTTCTGTATTTCAATGGTAGGGCAAAATTGTCAACATGTTGACTACAAATTCGGGCAAAAAGTGTTGTGTACTATTAGTTAGTTCTACAGGGTACCTTGCCAAAAGTAACAAGTTTAAATGAATAGGTACTGTAAAAGTATGCAGTCACATATTTGATCTGATTTTCAAGGAAAACTTCTTTAGACACGTTGGGCACTTTGGGTATGGGAAAAAAGCACTGAGCTCGCGTGACCGTCACGCATACATTTGTACAGATGTGTCTTTGTGTAAATAATATATGTATATGTAAGTTATTTTAACTTCTGACGTGCGGTCCTAGGACAGGCTACTTAATAATTTTCGTCAACATCATTCCCTCTCTCCCATGCAGTTCAGTGTAGTTTAACCACAGTTTTCTATAGTCAGAAGGTTCATTTCCATTAAAGTGGCTTTAATTTGAGTAGAAATTTTCGGTACCCTACCCATACTTTTACGTTTCACACTGATAGGTTACATCTCTGGTATATTTTATCATGTGCACTTAAAAAATATATTTAAATTCTGCATCTCACCGGAAAGTATCTCGGTAGTCGTGACAATATCAGCATTTAACAAAAAATATCGGCAAATACCCGATCAGATTACAATGGTGGCCGGCCGCCATTAGCTTACGTAACGCATATTAAGTGGCTTTCATCTCACCGACCATTGTGCACTGTGACCGTCCTGGACTTCCGTGTGCCTTGTAAGAAACACACCTATAGGCAAAGGGGAATAAGTCCCAATCATTTAGAAACAAAATAAAATAATTTTTTTCATGAGTTTTCGGCATTTATTGTAGTATTTAGGGGCGGGTAGATAATATTAGTTCCATGTCTATTGGTGACTAGGGCTGTCACAGATACACGGAAGTCCTGTCCGCTATTAAAGCGTGTGTTTTTGTTTTGTTTTTTATTTTTCTAAAATATAATTTACTAGCAGCGCCCTGCGGTTTCACCCGCTTAAGTCCCGATCCCGTAAGAATATCAGGATAAAAAGCCTATATAATAATCTATGTCTTCAGCTATTTACATACCAAGTTTCATCGCAATCGGTTTAGTGGTTTTGGCGTGAAAGAGTAACAAACATCCATACCTACATCCTCACAAACTTTCACGTTTATAATAATATTAGTAGGAATATAGAACAGTTTTAACGACATACTGTTACTTAAATCATTTGAGTATTGTATTGTTAGTCTCTACTCAAGAATCGTTTAAAGCAACTGCTTGAAACAGAACTTGAATCAGATTTTTAATAGGACACTTAGATAGACATACGATGCCAATCTAAAATAAATAAATAAAAATCATCGAACATTGAAACACAATTTACACGTTGAGAAATAACACAAAATACTCGATGTTTGCAAACCTAAGCTAGTACCCACATAAAATAACTCCTAAAAATGTAACGGCCCTGTAAATAAAATAATAACGATCGGTATCCTCAATAAAATGGAAATAAAACCTCGCTTACTTTTACTTCAATCTTCAGATCCCTTAGGTAATACTGGGAACCGTAGGGGCGGTAACGTGAAGTAATGGCTGTAATACACAGTAAAGTATACAGGGTGTTAATGGACCTTATCAATTATACAAGTGGTTTTTGGCATTGGAGTAAGTGTAAAATGTAAAATTAAGTTCTCAATTTATCTTCAAAGTAATGCAATAAAGTGGTGTCTCTTGTCGCCACATCAAAAACTCGTATTTATTTTATTAAAAATAGGGGGAAACTGGGTAGGTAGTTCATTATTTAATAAAAATGGATTAATAGACATTATCATTAGTTATACCGGCAGCGCGACGCCATTGGTAGGCCTGAAAATGGCAGATAATTGTTGGTGATAAAAGGCCTAGGCGTGCATTATAAGTATTTATAAGTTTAATAACTTCACTTGGGTGCTGATCAATATTTAGCAAATTTGATAATTAATAGCAATAGTGGTAAGCTTGTTAATATAACAATTGTTTTTTTCAAATACTAGATACTAACGTAGTACGTGCCACGTTAGTGGTTATCAGTTTCAAGATATATATTAGCAAATCTGTCATTTTTGCGTTGACAGTCCTATCTCTTCTACCATGCAGCTCGAGTGAACCTATTCACTAGCAAAAAAACAATCACTGTTTTTTTTTTTATATTATAGGGGCAAACGAGCAGACGGGTCACCTGATGGTAAATGACTACCGCCGCCTATGGGCACCTGTAACTCAAGAGTCACAAGTGCGTTGCCGCCCTTTAAGATGGGAGAAGAGGGGAGGGGGGGAATAGGGAAGAGGAAAGGCTTAGGGCCTCCGGTAACCTCACTCACGCTGCGAAAAGCAATGCAAGCATTGCCGATTTTCTGTGAGGCCGTGGTATCGAGCGGAGTCGAGCCGGCCCATACGTGCTAAAGCATGGCTCTCGTACGTCAAAATGTTTACACACTTAGTTGGTAGCAGCGGTCTTCAAAAAGCTGGAATTTCGTTCCAAGTCGCGTGTCTCCGGTTTGAACAGAAATGTACTTAACCATAACCATATTTGACTTATCATATATATAAAAATATAATCAACCCCTCCGATTTTCTATTCTATGGAAAATTAACTAAATAAAATTGCTTATTTTCTACATCTATATATTAGTATATTAGTAAAGTATTTGATCCTTCATAGCGCTCGGCTTAATAGACAACAGGCAGCGCTGAGTTTACCAGCTAAAGCTGACTCCGTGCAGCAACAAAAATTTTCACCAATCCACTCTGTTTCGTCACCAATCGTTTAATGTTTAAACGCATAAAACCTTTTTTAATGCTTTTAAAGCTCTGATCAACCGCAAAATGTGCTCAACAACATTACCAACATTTCGATGCTGATCAATTAAAACCCGAGTTTATTCACCTGCACGACGCAGAGAGGTATTAAAACAACCCAAACATAAAATTAACTCCGTCCATTGCTTGTTTTGCGTCCATAGTAGAGTTTTGGGAACGCTTTGAATTAACGCGTCGATGGCTATCATTTGGAGACCAATTGTCGAACAAACAATTTTGAATTTCAATAAAAAAATATAATTGAAATATTTAATGGTATTATTTAGGTATTATTTGAGAGGGGCTAAGTGGTAACCGAGTAGGTTAGCACATTACAAAGTTAAGTAATACTAGCCAGGTCAGTCTACGATGGGTGACCATTCTTAACACATTGAGACTCATCCGTGTCTCCGAGAGCACGTTAAACCGTCGGTCCCGGGTGCCATACAAATATCTGTGGCATTCGTTAGGGGTAGCCAACTACCCCTAACGAATGCCCTAAAAAGTTCAACAACCTGTTTAACTTCATAACTTCAATATCGCCTAGTACTTGGGTTGTGGAGGTCTGATGGCAGTCGCTTCACGTTAAATATCAAAGTTCGGCCGTATCGTAGTTAGACTGAAAGCCGACCCCGACTTAGTTGGGACAAGGCGCGGAGGATGAGGTAGATGATTTAATGGTATTATTTAAAAAAGAGAAGATTGGGGAGGAAAAGAAAGGATCAGGACTTGGTTACTTTGTAAATAAAAAAAAAAGTAAACACATGTTTTTTGCTATCGTATGAAACCGCCTGCGGGTCATCACTTCATCGGGGCTAACGGTGTAGATGTATGTTGGAAGTTGGCAGTAGACCGTCACTGCAAGGGACTCGGGAGTAATATAAGAAGGAAGTTAACGCGAACCCTGGTAGACATTGACCGCCTCTTGAACGGTAGGCGGCCACACTATTAACTTCAAAGGTCCTTGCCCCCATTCGGTTCAGAGACGCGCGGAACACGTCGTGTTACCGTCTCGTCGCCCTACCCGTTACCCCTCAGCCATACTTTCATGGAGGACAGAGATAAAGAAAACACTGGTCTTAAAGTGAAATGGTTAAATGGTTTCAAGCGACGCAATACTTTAGTAGCGCCAAAGTAATTCTTCACAGGTTCATAAAATATGAAATTCGGTTTTGCTTTTAGGGGCAGAGATTTTTCCTTTAAAAGCCATTGGCCCTGACCTGAGAGAAAGAGAGAGAAGCTCGTGGTGCCAGCGTGTTTCAGCGCTGTAAAATAGCTGACCTTTAGATACATGTATGTATGTATATCAACCAATCACCCACTGCTGGACATACCAACTGAATTGGCATTAACCAGCCTATTGCCATTCCAATTTGCCCCAAATTTGATAAACGACCACCCTGAAGAAAGTAGCTGGTTCTGACTGGATTCCCTTTATACTATACTTTCACAATTAAAAACTTCAAAACAGTACATATGTAACTTTCCCACTGGGCGCATGCTCCCGTTCTGTTACAAATTCAATCCTAAATGGGTTGTGGCTTGTTATTATGTTATTAACATTAGAAATTACGACATCTCATTGTACTGTAATCGGTACGGATACTGGCTTTGTGTGCTTACACGAGTTGTTACTTCAACTCGCTAAATTATTTACAACCTTTGGAAAAGGACACTAGCAATAGTTGGTACAGAGAAATTTGTTCATTTTTGGGTTAAATTCGAAATTCTTCGTGAGTCTCTGCCTGAGACTTGCCGAAAGTCTTCGTGAGTCACTGCGGTTAAGGAGTATAGGAGTCACAAACAAATTGCCCTACCTTTAGTTTCAGTTGGTAAAGATTGCACTTCTCAGTTTATGATATACTAGCTGCGCCCCGCGGTTTCACTAGCGTAAGTCCCGATGTCGTGGGAATATCGGAATAAAAAGTAGCCTAGCTATCTACATGCCAAGTTTTACCGCAATCGGTTCAGTAGTTTTGGCGTGAAAGAGTAACAAACATCCATACATCCATACATCCTCACAATCTTTCACGTTTATAATATTAGTAGGATTTATGTGACGTTTTTTCATAACAACACTATTAGTTATCCAAGTTTCAGTGCATCGCTTAGCTCGTTAGAAAGTCTGAAAACATATAGAATAAATTAAAACCAAACGTCATGCAATGATATTCAATGAACTAACGAACTGGATTATTAACTAATATATATTAAAGTCAATGTTGTTCCAACCTTAGTTCATTTATAATTAAACCCCTACGCCTACATCCCTGAAGGAAGGGAAGCCAATGTAAGCACAGGGAAATTACTTATAAGAATGGAGCCAGCTCAGGGTCACATACTGTAACACGAACAGGCTGTTGCAGAGAAGTACGGGCCCTCTGACATAATCATCAATTTAAGTGCGTCCAGTAATGTGTTTACCTGTCATGGTAAGTAAGTTTATACAATGAAATTTTAACTTATACTGGCTAATGAAATAAACCATAGACGAAATTCGACCACCAGGCGATCTTTACGAGGGCGGCACTGAAAATTACGGGAATCAAGGAAGTGACACAACATTACTATTTACAAATGTATTTATTGCTTTTCGAAGTATTCTCCGCGAAATTTGACACATTTTCCCATACGATGGAACCAATCATTCCATTCGGAAGTTGGGGTCTCCAAAATGGCCGTTTTGTAGGCGTCCACAGCTTCCTCAGGTGATGAAAATCTCTGACCACGCAATTAATTCTTTATTTTAGGGAAAGTGTAGAAATCATTAGGGCTTAGGTCGGGGCCGTACGGTGGATGGTCCAATAATTCTATGTTTTCTTGCTTTAAAAACTCTTTTGTTCTGTGCGCGGTGTGGGAACCTGAAATTGGCGGTATGTCACATGTCGATCTTCCTCAGTCAGCTTACGCACAGCATCAACGTTTTCTTGGGTGACTGCAGTTTTTGGACGACCTTGACGGGGATCATCACTGAGCTTGACATGTCCACGTTGGAATTCAGCAAACCAGCGATAAATTGTGGTTTTGGATGGGGCTTCATCACCAAATGCAGAAATCATCCGGTCAACACACTGTTTTTGCGTTAAACCACTTCGAAAGTCATAATAAATCATCGCTCTTGAATTTTCTCGAGTCAATTCCATTTTCTCAACGACTAAACAAGTTTGACAAAACCTTGTGATAAGACCGAGAATCTTTTATTAAATAAATATATGGTATTCGATTTTTAAAACCAAGGAGTTTTTAATTAAAAAGATTTTAATATGACAGAAATAGTGGAAGTATTCCATTCCCGATACTTTTAGTGCAGCCTATGTAGTAGCTACAATAATTAGTTATTACAATCTTTATAAAAAGTACAACCGACGTCAGTGCACCAATGTCCTGCTACTAGAAACTTTATTACCAAGTTATTCGTTCTTAGAGTGGGGTTTATTTTAAACTAGCTGTGCCGGCGACTTCGTCCGCGTGGAATAGTGTCTTTGGGTAGAATTTTTTATTATTTAGGCTAATTGACGATACTTCCGTACAACTTTTTATCCCCACCTTTCAACCCCTTACACCCCGCATTAAAAAGTAGCCTATGTCCTTTCTCAGGCTCTAGACTATCTGTGTACCAAATTTCATTTAAATCGGTTCAGTAGTTTTGGCGTGAAAGGTAGACAGACAGACAGAGTTACTTTCGCATTTATAATATTAGTAAGGATGGAGACCATCTCAGATGTACTTCTTTTGTACCAAATAAAGAGTCATTTATATCTGACAAAGTGGTACAGAATTATCGTAGAACTTATCCCCCATTATTGAATCCTTTATTATAATATTCAAAGGAAACTATAAGAGGATTAGTTGTTTGATAATAAGATTTTCTCCGTCCTTAAGAATAACACATAATATACATTAGTATAATGTATATTTGTATTATAATCTAAAAAGGACACTCGGCAATGGTAATAATTTATGTGAACAAACTGTGTAATAGAAAATATTAGGTCATAGTTTTGTGCGTGGGTAGGCTGGAAGGGTGATCGATGGGTGATCTTCACTTCGTGCTCGTAAATGCTAATGTCTCAGAGCTTTGCTTTTCATGTTAGTCCATATTTTAGTCTCTTGTTTTCAACCTTTCCTAGGCTAAACGGATACTGATAAGTAGGCGACGCAGTTCAGATGCAGTGTAGAATCGGTATTGAAATATAATAATCAACGCAACGCGATGTCTTTTAGTAACCGATTTTTGTAGTGAAAATATATACTTGTTTATTTATTTATTTATTCTCAACATCACTATTGTTACAGGCTTGCCCTAACGTGACAGTGTGGTCCTTAACTACTATAACATATACATATACTAGCAACCCGTACCGGCTTCGCACGGGTAGTAGAGACTTCTTCAACAATCATCATCATATTTCATTTCAACCAATGTACACAAAACTTTTACATATTTTACACCTAAACCTTCCTCATGAATCACTCTGTCTATTGGTGAAAACCGCATAAAATCCGGTCTGTACTTCTGTAGTATTTCAGTTTATCGCGAACAGACAGACAGTCAGAGACGCGGCGAGGGACTTTGTTTTATAATATGTAGTTATGATGTAGTGATTACACGGAGGATCGAAGAAAATATGTACAAATTGTATAAGCAGGTTTTTAGTTATAAATTGTTCTACAATGGTAATAAGTGTCTATGATAAGATTCCGCAGCATTCGTGAATTACCTTTACGACAATTTAGAATTAAATTAAAATTATGGCTAATTAAGGAAAGTTTTTATACACCTAAAGATTTTATGAACTACTAAAATTCCAGACACACTTAAAATTTAAAGATTAAATTGTATTTTATGTCATAACCTATGGAAATTAAACATGATTGACATAATTTTGATATTTTATTGATCTTTATTTTATCATCTTCAGTAAATTTATTTTATTATATACATATTATATTTTAATATTTGCACGCCTTAGCCAAGGCGGAACATGAACTTGTTACTTTATGACATAACACCTTTTGTTACCTTGTTGCCGCAAATAAGGTTTCAATTCATTTTCAAGGACGGCCTTCTCGCTAAAAGCAACGACTTACAACGGGCAATCTTTGGATAGACAACATAACAGCAAAGAAGTAAATTATGGCTAGGTTTTGGTGTTATAGGAGAAATTTAATTTTGCTAATAGGAATATATGACAAAAATATATGGAGTACTAATATTACCTATGTTAAAAGTTACCCGGCCACGCGTGGCTGTGGCTAAGTAATTTGCAATAAAAAAATGTTGTAACAATAAATTGAGATGAATACTATCTCTCAAGTTGGATCAAACTGCACACAGTGTGCAAAATTTCATTAAAATCGGTTCATTAGTTTAATAGATTATCGCGAACAAACAACGTGACACGAAATTTTTACATAATAATAGCTATGCCCTGCTGTTTTATCCGCGTAAATCCCGGTGCCGTGGGAATATCGAGATAAAAAGTAGCCTATATCCAGGTTAGGCTATCTACATACCAAGTTTCATCGCAATCGGTTCAGTAGTTTTTGCGTGAAAGAGTACACACAAACTTTTACGTTTATAATATTAGTAGGATATAGACTTGCTACTCGGCCACGCGTTGTTGTGGCTAGAGAATTTGCAATAAAAAAAAACTATCCTATCTCTCAATTTGGACCAAACTTCATTACAAATTTTATTAAAATCGATTCATTAGTTTAAGAGATCATCGCGAACAAACAACGTGATACGATTTTTTTATACATATGCATAGATAAGATATTGTATGAGTACAGACTTTATAAGCCATCACTAGTTATAAGTGACCTTAAAAAAAAACAACCAGCCAAGTAGGTAATTGGCACCTCAAGCTCGTTTAAGATTCAGGCGACGCGTCAGACGGTTATCTACGTCGCGCGGGATCGAACCCACACTACAATGGACATGCGTCAACACTCGAACACGTTCCAAAGTTGGTGTGTTCCTATTTGTCTTTTAGGGAAGTGAGGTAACTTCGTTTTGCCGGTGGCTCTACCCGTTAACGTCGGTTATACTAAACGTAATAATCTCCATGTCTTTAGGAATACCGTTTTTATACAGGGTGTATTTGAAAATGGAACGCTTACTTAAAGTACTGAAAGAGCATGACTCTAGCATGCAGTTACAATAAAAAATTAAAAAAAAAAAACTATCCGTTTACAAGTTATGAGCGTTTGAATTTTCAGGTATTTTTGCCTCCGTTTTTCATAAAATTGGGTGAAATGTGTAAAGTTATAGATTGTAAATGGTACATTTGTGTTTATTTTGGATTTTTTCATTCCGTTACTAAGAAAACCTATAGAAAATTAACTTCGAAATTTATTGAAGATAGTTTTTATGAATTTTCTCAAAAACTAACTGTCAACTGTCCGTCCGTCCTTCTGTCTGTCGGCGGGCTGTATTTCATGATCCGTAATAAGTAGACTGTTGAAATTTTCACACAATGAGTATTTCTGTATAACAACAAATAATACAAATAAAAACGAATAAAAAATTAAAGGGCGGAACCCTTCATGCGCGAGTCCGACTCGCACTTGGCCAGTTTTTTTTTAGTTTTTGTAAACTATAATATACAGGTTTCATGGTACTCCTTTGTCCAGCAGATACTTCTGTGGTTACCAGCCTATAAACCTAGCAACACCAGTATTGTGCCTGTACATCATAGCTGTGCTTTTTGCTTGTGAGACGAGTTGTTATTGTTTAATGGATAGTGGACGTCGAGAAGAGTAAAAGGTTATAACACCTTTACTCTTCTCTCTCTCCGGTTTACCTGAACAGAAGTCACACACTAAATGACATTTTTGTTCCCAATGGTAAAGAAATGCTTTCAGGTGATAATCATAAATTTTAAATTAAAAAAATCCCCTACTTGAAAATCCCTTAAACGGTTAGCCAAGAGCTGATGATCTTCGAACGGCTGAACAGGTTTTCCTGAATTATATCTAAGAACACTTTCGATCAAGTCACCGTTCAAACAACAACAAAAAACGCACTTACCAGTCCATTCGTTTGGGAGATACTATGCCACAGACAGACACACAGACCCACAGACGCACAGCACCCCTCTTTTTGCGTCGGGGGTTAAAAAGAAAATCAGTCACATTTATCTCATACTAGTCCTTACCTGCGGTTGCCCTTGCGTTTATGGTCACTTACGTTCCTGAGGCGCGTAGCTTGATGTAACAAAGCATAGAACCTTTCTCAATGAATGCTCTATCCAATACAAAAATAAAGATCAAATATGACTGCTAGTTCCAGAGACTAAATATAAAAAACAAACAATCAAAAGAAAAAAAATCAAATTTATTGCCCACCGCGGTTTCACCCGTGTAAGTCCCGATGCCGTGGGAATATCGAGATAAAAAGTAGCCTATGTGTTAAACCAGGTCTCCAACTATCTACGTACCAAGTTTTATTGCAATCGGTTTAGTAGTTTTTGCGTGAAAGAACAATAAACATCCATACATCCTCACAAACTTTCACGTTTATAATATTAGTAGGGTACCATTTAAAAGTACCGTATAGCATAAATCCTTTAGTTTCTAGATCACTATCTCAGCCAAGGTTTGCTCTGTCTAAAGATGTTAGCGGACCCACTAACACATCGAATCTAAGTTTCTACCAGTCTTACGAGCCACATTTACTTTGGGATTAACTTCAGCGAGTGAACAAAATGGTTTCAGACAAGATAATGCTAGAGAGTTATTGGTGTATGGTTAATTCAGTTGGATTTTAATCCTCAGTGTGTGAGAGCTAGGTTTAGATCTTCAATTTATATGTATAGTGGGGTAAAATATGTGATTGAAGATAACTGTAAAGGTAAAACACATTAGAGCTTCTATAGAGGCTACTTTATCATTGCAGCTGTTAACATAGATAGCTTAAAACTAAAATGAACACGAACAATGTGGTTATTAATTAGCTTTTCCACCACGGGTGTTCTATTTTTCGTATGATAATTATGTCAGAGGTTAAGTTACGACGTACGTACGATGCTCTGTGAATTCTCTTCCAATTCAAGTCTTAAGTCCCGTCTCCCGCTTAATCGTAGCGCAAATAATTCGGGCGCTGTCACGAATCTTGTAGAAGAAGCGATTTGTGTGACTGTGTGTAGGGTACGCCACTCAGCACCACGATCGCGACACTCCATCGGTCCCCGGTCATGAGAGAAAACTTGAGCATTGAGATTCAATGTCCTTTTTTATGAGGATCAGTAAATGCTTGATATTCTTTGTCGTACTATGTGTAACACTGTAATAATACATTGCCTCAGGGGAGAGCTACGAGCGCAAAATATTCCTTTCACAATCAACGAAGATATCGCGTAACATACACAAAGGAAGACTTTCTAGTCGAATTAAACCCTCTTCCATTTTAAAATCGGTAAGAAAAAAACAGTCAGTCGTAGGACTACACGTCAGAAGTGAAAACATAACTTCACAATGTATTTGCATATACATACACACACATATGTATATATATATAATTAGGTTCAAAATAAAAAAAAAAGTTCTGCGATCCTGGCCGCTCATAAATGGTGAATTTCGAATGTTATATATTTTTAAATATAAGAAACTCGGCTCCGTCTTACGAATTTTCGATCAGGGTCACGTGTCCTGACGCGAGTTTAACATTTTTTACCCATCCCAAAAAGTGGCGTTGTGCACACGCTAAAGAAGTTTTCACTTTAATTAACCTTTCATTCCAATAGCATTCCAATACTATTTGAAAATGATATAAATACTATGTAAAGATAACCATGCAATAATCCTTGACAATTATTACCTTTCAATAGAACTAAACAAATACGCCATTATAATTATTCCGACAACCTGCCTTCATCAGACCATTACTTCCATGTGGCCCTACCGTCCACCCACGCTCCACCACCAACCGTCTTTGTACCAAGAACATTACACATAGGTAAATATCGACCAAGGGCCGGCGTGGTAACATTAGCGCGATTGACATGAACACGGTCCTTGTTACTGCTATCCAGATGCGTATCAAACGCCTTTAGGCTACTGTTTTCGTATCTTTCTTTAAGATGTAGAGTGATACTGGAAGAGGTTGGTATGCAAATGATGGGGAAAACATTGTTGAACAGCAATTGTTAATACCATTAAAAATACTTACTGAATATCATCTCAGTCAATTTAAAAACAGAAATACATTTATGTATAGAAATTATTCTTTCAAAAAACAACCGATTTCAAAAAAGACTTATATGGTTTTCTCATGGATGCCATTGTCATAACTGGACCAAATTAACGGATCACACGGGAAGCACCAGCTTTCAAATGAAAAAATAATCTTCAAAATCGAATTGAGAACCTCCTCCTTTTTTGAAGTCGGTTAATAAGATGGAAACATGAAATAATTAAACAACCCTAAATAAGCTGTTAATGTAAAAATGAAAACTTTAAATTAAATTGTCAATTAAAGATGGATATTATTAAAGTTATTATTTCAAAAGTGACAGCAAGACAGGAAGACAAGGACCTTGTGAAAAAATTACAGAAATTTGTAGTACCTACTGTTATGTGAACGAACTATAAACACCTATAAGCGTGCTATAACCATGTTGTGATTAATGTAATTAAAATAAAGCACTATATTTCCATAACAGAGATAGTAAAATATTAAAATTACAGTAATATACATATATTAACAGTAATACAGTTACTGTTATTACCGCCTCTGGCGGGTAAAGGCCTCCTCCAGAAGTTGCCAGGTTCTTCTTGTCTTTTTGCTTTCTTTGTCTAATCATTTCCAGCAATGTTTTTAATATCATCTTTCCAACGATCTCTTGATCGTCCTCTAGCTCTCTTGTCACTTGGTCCTCACCAACCAACCAAGACGGCCTGTTGGCCTAGTGGTTAGTGGTGACCCTGACTGCTATGCAATTGGTCGTGGGTACGATTCTCACCCGAGTCTGAGTGGTCTTTGTGTCCGTTGCATGTATGTTTATTAAGTCCCCCGGCGACACAGGAGTAATTCCTAATGCGGGAATTGTCTTTTTTTAAATAATAAAAATTGTTACCGATTGTGTCCATATTTCATCTGTCAATTTTACCTCAGACTAGTACACCTGATTATTTATTAATTAGCCTTTCCCCACAACTTCGTTCGTGTGGCAATTTTGGTCTATCTCACGGGAACTGTACATTTTCCTAGATACAAAGTAGCATATGTATGTAATATTCCAGAGTATAATCTACCTCTGTGCCAAATTTAATCCAGATCTGTTCAGCCATTTCGGCGTGATTGCTCAACAACCTACCCATCCGAAATTTTGCATGTTTCACCACATATTATAAAACAAAGTCCCCCGCCGCGTCTGTCGATCTGTCGCGAACAGACGCGATAAACTCAAAAACTACTAAACGGATTTTCATGCGTTTTTCACCAATAGATAAAGCGATTCATGAGGAAGGTTTAAGTCTATAATTTGTTACAGTTTTATGTAAATTGGTTAAAATATGATGATGATTGTTGAAGATGTCTCTGTTACTTGTGCGAAGCCGGGGCGGGTTGCTAGTAATAGTAGTAAGATAAATAAATCCGAGGTACGGTAAGTACCAGATCAGATAAGCAACGCTTTTGCTAGACCTTCACTCGGAAACCGATTGTTTTCCCGAGAAATCTCTCAGAGAAAACAGTTTTGTAAAGTAATAAATCAATCTTTATAAGTCTGTTTCTTCCAGTAACACTGTATATCTTTGATATCGCTTCTTGGGTGTAAATGGGTGCATAATAAGCGACCATTCAAAATCAAGCAGACGCATTCCGCCCGGTATAATAGGAATTCTTCACTATACACATGTTTGTTAGTCAGTGTGTATGTTCAGACATTTGTATGGGACCCTTGAATAATGATTTACAATGTATTCGGTATAGCTTTCGTTGTTACAAAACTGATTTTTATCGAAAATCCTGTTTGTGTTGTATGAAAATTTTCACTTGTTCGAAGTTAATATAAAAAGAGTATTCTTAATACAAGTGCCCGGTGAATTGCTTGAAGCTTTGTGATATTTTTTTTAGAATCGATCATGAATAAGGTAGCACATTAATCTGGTTTCCCATTTTGATGCAGTGTGTTGTGTCAGTAGGTACGTTGTTTTTCTAGTCATGATGCAGTAACGTGGTAAGAGTGGTCGTAAGTTTGTTTGCCCAATTTCTTCTCACAAAGCTCAACCATTTGGAAACGGGCGGTTATAGATCGACACAGGCAGATGTGATATTATGTTATCCATTTTTTCCTTTAATGGTTTTACATTTGACAAAGCAAACTATTGTTGCGGTGACTCTGTGTGTGTGTTGATCTATAATTTTAAATTATAATAACTATTTTTAAATTGACGATTTCGTATAATTGATGATCAATTTTATAAAAAAAAGATATTGAATTTGAATGGAGTTGGTAGCCAACTGCTTTGATTATGAACGATGTAGAGGTAAAGTTTCACTTTACCTCTACATCGTTCACAAGTTCTTCTAATATCTAACTTAATAGAACAAATCATAAACAGATAGGAAATGTATAATTAAGAACTAATTTTCGTGTTAAAAAGGGATTAACACTATAAGAACTTTAAGAATTAAAATAACAATGTTTTAACAAGTCAGTTCACTGTTTCTTTTGATAATCTCAATACCGGGATTAATAATAGATTGTAACAATATAAATTTCATAATGTTGTACAAATACAGGTTTATGAGGGTATGGATATCGATCGACAATGGTCAGATAATATCGGACACGATCGAAATAGATACGATCAAGCGATTCATTTTTATATAACGCGCACTTACTTATAAATCCTAAAAATCATTGTGAGTGTGCATTTTAAACGAGAAAAGTAATTAAAAGTAGATCGGACTTGTCCTAGGTCTGATTTTGCTTGGCTTAGTATGGATTTGTGGCTACATCCCCATACACCAAAACATACTTCATCGCCATCTAGCTAAGACAAAACAAACGACACAGCTACTAATACTGAATTACGTAATGAAAGTTCAAGCATGATCACTTAGCATAGTCGGTTTATCCTACCTTTGTGCTGGAGGGACATGACAACTGTTCCTTCACACAATAACATTTAAAGGTGTCGTGGTCGGACTGGGAACAAATACCTCCCAATGTGTCGAGGGAGTGTTCCGGTCGGGTCCCGGCGGTACTGGCTGCGGTCCCGCTGTACCCCAGTCTCAGCCCTACACTACATTGCCACGTTCCAACCACACCAGTACGTACTATGTAAACAACTGTTAAAACATTACAAAGTTTATTCTTCAAAATTGAATGCACAAATAATTTATGTATGTGTATCAATCTCAGGAACAAACGGACTCCGGAGTTTAAGTAATTGTAATAAAATAATCATCATGATGTCATATATGAAGGTATACCTACTCAAAATCAGGAGTAAAATATAATATTTGATGCGGGGCCACAAACCGTGGAGTTGATATTTATTGTTTTTGATACTACATCACCAGGTAAGGTGGGCCTAGTATAACCAAAAAACACACGATCTCAAATCTATCAAGTACTCTTTACATTTATAAATGCCTAGCAGTTCCCGTGCATCTTCGCTCGCTTGTACATATTTATATATTTTGCGCGGAACCAAAATAAAAGTAGCTTAAGTTATTCCTTAAAACACCAACTATCTGCCAGTGAAATCAATGAAATGCCGTTCCGGAGATTAGCCGGAACAAACAGACAGACAAACATATTAAAAACAGGTTTTTAGGCATAGGTATCGTGCTGGGCTTAAAAAAACTATTATTTTGACATTACAAACAGACACTTGAATTTTATTTATTTGTATTGAATAAAAAATATTGTCATGTCCTTCGTCTTCATCTACTGTCTCTTGAAGAAAACCTTTTGCATGATGGCGTGTCCCTTTAGATATATGGTTTTGTAATAGAAGTCAACGTATTTCATCTCCCATTATAAACTTTCCATTTTTTAAAGATTGATCTTAAAAGGCAAAAATAACATATCACCAAATGCGCCTCCCACTTGTTTTCTAACATCTAAAACAATTGTCAAGTGAACCAAAGGATAAGTACAGTTAGCACAATAATGAGGTAACTGTAGCATTGTGACGTCACTATGCTACAAAATAAACTGTAACGTCCAAAAACGGAGTACTAACCGATTGTAGACCCGACTCGCGGACACTTAATGCCTTTACAATGTACTGTTAGCAAAAAAGATGAAGTTAATAGTTTTGATAATTGGGAATATTTGTGAAAATATGCAAAACAAATGTATGGTATTACACCTGTCTATTTTCTGATTACTGTGTTTACTTATTTAGCAATTACGGGTTTTTTCGTTCGCCTGCCATCAGTGATACAACTTTCAGTACTAGCACAGACAAGATAATAGCTACTTCGTAAATACTAATATCTTTTATTTTGTCATCATTTAAATGCCAGAGGCCGCCGGTTCGATTCCCGCTTAGCTCCAATTGTTGTGTGCATGAATATGTGTGCATTATATTCAATGTTTTTTTTTTGTATAATATGCATGTATTTACACTGTCAATGATGTACCTAAAACGCTTTCAAATTGTCTTTAAGATAAGATTTCATTGATGATACAATAGTTTACTTACTAAACAAATACAATTTAATTTAAATTTTGTTTAAGTATTTTAAACAGTAAGTTACCAAAACAATAAACTTATAATATTTTTTCTGCTGACCTTATCACTGGACTTATCAGATGTACAGAAGAAAGCCGAATGCGTTAAACGGTAGTTAGTTAACCACAATTATTATTATTTAGTGCGTCGGCGAATAAAGACGACGCCCACGCGCCCTAGCCACGCTATACACATGTGGACATACTCTCCCTTTTAATGAATAATTTCTTGGATTCAACAATTATTTTGGTTATTATTGTGATGCTTTCTTGTGGATTTATATTTTTCAAAGTCATGTAGGTACAATTTATTTAAAAGAGTAGACACTCCACTAGTAACGTGGACCTTACATTAATAGAATTATTTCACCAAATAAGCCAAGTGCTTGTGTTAGGAGTGGGTTCACGTCGGTAGTGTACTAAGAGGGGTTTGAACCCACACCCATTCGGTAGCAAGTTGTATCCCTTAGACGACACAACACCCTGTAAGTACGCGGCACTAGCTGCTAAGTTAAACTCAACAAATTTTTTGGTAGTAGTTGTGTTGTGTTGAGATAATTGTATGAGTTTTTTTGAGTCCCTCGAATCTCAGTATTTCCTTAAGGTAAGGATTTCACCAAAAGAAAATATTTATTTTTTAGTAAATAAGATACTGTTTTTTAAATAACTATATTATTCACAAAAAAGTTTGTGATGTTTTTTGGGCTTTCAAATAAACAACTCTCTTACGACATGGTCTCATCCACTCTATTCTAATAGTAACACTATACGATCGTATCGAACAGCGCGAGCGCAGCTCTGCGTCCCTGGAAATCATCCTTTGTAGGTATTTATTTACAATTGTGTTGCTTTGATGCGCATGATACCAACTAATTACTTGTGTGATTTATCCACGTGACGTAACAAAACTCTCTTTGTGAATAGGCTGTATGTGTGTAATATGTTCATAACAATATAGGCTTTTCCTATTATAATGTGATTGTATCTAGATGTGTAATGTAGGTAGAATATTTATACACACTATTGAAAAAAGAATGCTTTCAAGTATACTATGTAAGTACAATATTGTGCGCTATTTAGCGAAGACCTGCTTAATTACTTAGTAATTACTAATCCTGCGTCGCACAATGACAGTTCTCAAAATCAACCATTGTGTGTTGAAAGGACATAACAATCGTTGCTCCATACCCCACTTGCACACTACATTTGTAGAAAATCTCCCCGAAAGTCTGACGACGTCAGACGTCTCCATCGGCCTTATATACATAGATCCTTTAGACTTCAAAAGATGAAAATCCTCTCGATTTCAAAAGCACTTAAGTCGTCATCAAACAAGTGCACAGCTATGAGTTGGCAGCCTTTTACTAAGTGTGGCTTTACTCGGTGCGCTAAAACGTTTTGAGTGGCGCTTCAGAAACACCTGCGCTGAGTGCGCGGTACAACATGATTAGAGGGATTAAATATTCAAGTGTTAGGATAACGTTAAAGAAACGAGAAGGAGAGCTTAATTGAGTATAATTGAATAAAAGTATATAAAGTTTAGCTCTAGAAGGCTTTTTTAATTAATCAACCCATAAGTAAGATCGTCAAAACAAACATTTCTTAAACTTTTTTTAAGTTAAAACTATTTTATTAAGCAATAATCATTAAAAAAGGATTAAGTATTAACTCCTATTTGGAGACTTTGTGAATCTGTTCCAAAACGCAGAGCTATCGTATATTTATCGTACACCATAAAGAGTAATATTTTCTTAACTTCACTTGGCGGCCTGATCGGTAAAGTCCCTGCTCTAGATAATCTTTTGGATAAATTATGAATAGGCAGGGTATAGTTATCTATATAAAAATACAACTACATAGAACTGTAGGCTAAGTATAATATGTTAAATAGCTTAACTAAATAATTACGAAGAATGTTTTAGAAATTTACAATTGTGTATGTGTGTTTTATCGTACATTGACAAGCTTCTAATATAATTTATTATGAATACACTAATAGACTCTTAGTTGCTTTAATGGTAAAGGAAAACAATGAAGCTGCATAAATAACAGTTTTATATATTTTGAATGCTTCAAAAACTTTGCCAAACTGTATCAGATGAGCCTGGTGGACTAGCTCAGCCCTTCTCATGCCCATGCCACGTGGAACTCAGTAATTGATGTAGAAATAGTTGATGGCGATAACGAAGGACATGTCTCTATTAATTCTATTTGATAAGTAAGAACAAAAGCACAGAATCATTAATTACAGTCCATAAACTGCATATTACGAGGGGTAGCTTTACCCGTGATCTTGCAAGTATTTTCGGTAATCTGTAGTAAAACTTCATATAAAAATATGGAAACTGTCAGTAACTTTTTATATAGCTGATTAAAACGATATACGTGAAAATTTGATATGATATGTTTGAATTAACATAGTAAGGTGCTAAATAAAACTAAAATATGGACTAGTTATTAAGATATTTAGTTTAAAATTCAGGCAACTTGTGGTGTAGACAAATTTTACGGTAGACAAACAATAGCCTCAAATTATATATCACCAATTATACTTCAACTTGCTCATCATCCTCCACGCCTTTTCCCAACTAAGTTAGGGTCGGCTCAGTCTAATTACGATACTCCCCAACTTTGGTTTTTAACGTGAAGCGACTGCCATCAGACCTCCACAACCCAAGTACTAGGTGAAATCGAAGTTCTGTAGTTCGACCAGGTTGTCGGACTGTTTAGGGTTCCAACTACCCGTAACGAACGCCGCAGATGTTCGTATGACAGCTTGATCGTAACTGGTAAAAATTTTTTCTAATCCATATTTTATATATGCGTCTGTTTGCAAAACCACTAAACCAGCTTTAATAGGTGTAGGAGTTTATAGCTATTAAAATATGTAAGACAATACAAAAGAGTTTTATTACTTATTTAACCAGAATTCCCTGAAGACTTCAAGACTACAGTGATGAGGTCTCATTTAGTGGCCGAATTTATTGTAACCTTCTAACCGCGAACTTTCTTTTTCATCAGGATGAACCAGCATCATCAGGAGACAGCGGAGATGAAAGTGGCAGCGAGCCGGAGTCTCCGAGCGAGAAACTAATGCACGTCCATAAACAAGAATGGTTGCAAAATGATAATAGCGATAGAGAACCTATCAAACGGTAAGGATTCTTAAAACTCAACATTTAGACTTGCTGACGTAACAATCGCTTGTAAGGGTAGTAAATGTGGGAATCTTTGGCCCTATCCTGGACTTATAGCAGGGTCGGGCGAGAGCCCAGATGTACCACAAGTCATAACTATACCAACTTATGTTAGTTCACTGGTCTTACTGGGTTATTTGTTCAGACCCATCGCTTTTCCAAATAAAATGATCTTGTTAGTGATCTTGACTGCTGAACCAGAGGTCGCAGGTTCGATTTCCACACAGGCCAAATAATTGTGTGATGAGCACGATCATTTGTTTTATGTCTGGGTGTAATGGTATGGTTCTAGGTTTGGGATCAGTCGGCCCTATGTCCCAAGTTATTGTTATTCTTATTATTATCACACAAGAAGTCTGATACTACCGCCGCCGCGCTGTGTAGCTAGAGGGAAATAAATATATATATATATATATATATATATATATATATATATATCTTGAACGTGGGGTTCGCATTTTCGGGATTCATCTGGAAATTCTTTTGATTCTTCTTTATTTAAATAAAGTTTAAGGAGAACTAATGTCACCATTTCCGTAGTGCGGGCTATCCATCCGGCTGAGAAGAAAAAGTACGACCATGCACTTTTTCAAATGATGTTAAATTGTAAAAACAATTGTGAAAAAAATTCAAAATACATTGACAGTTTTCCGAAGAGTTATTCGAATTTTAAATAGATTTTTCATTTTCGTCTTTACTTCTTTGCCAGTTCTAAGGCTTTTAATATTCTTCTTAATCATCTATGTGCATTTTATAAAAATATTATTATTCTTCTACACATAAATACTTATTTGGTTGTTCCTGGTGTACAGTTTTTTATTATTTTCTTTTTTTACAGAGAAGCATACGGTGAACCCATAGCTTCCACATCATCAAACGCCCAAGAAGCTGATAGCAGCAAAGCTCCTCATGGCTTGCCGAAACTCTTGCCTAAACCTGTCGATCTTCCCGGAGGAGCTATGCTGTACCATTCGGGAGTGTTAGCAGGAGTTGGACTTGACGCAATAAGAAGTAACCTTGGACTCAACAACCTCGCGATGGGGTACCCTCACAGTTTTATTCTTGGACTTGCTAATCAGGGACAAGATGGCGGTGAGTGTAATTTATCTTTTATTAACTATCGGTCAACCCACGGCCTCATATTAGGTAAGGTAGCTTAAACTGATTTAAACCACATGGTGTGCCATATGCGTCTAAAATGAGTGAACTCTCGGTGTTGTTACGGTATGGTCTCAACGAGACCGTTGAGACCATACGGCTAGCGCTGGATAGACATCCAGCGCTAGCCCACGAGGTAGCAAGCAGGCTCCGTCAACTAATTCGCACAGGCAGACACAGATATCACTTCTTCGTGGAGGGGTTTACTGCGGAGGACGTGATACCTGTCTCATCAACCCGCGATTAGGTGGGTGTTATCTTACCTTTAGTGAAACAGAAATACTCCAGCAGGCCTAACTCCACTGCAAAAGTATATCGCGAATCTCAGGATGTTTTTACGAAATTGTCACGTGTAAACCCATAAGTTTATTTACTCTATGAAATGACGGCTAATTTATTTATTTATACCATTCCTGCATATACACTGGATAAGGCGGACTAAATGCGTAAGCATTTTCTTCCAGTGATGCGTGTGGCAGGTGTATAAATTAAAATCATAGGATAAAAGTCCGACAACCTACTGTAACTACAGAACTTCGATATCGCCTAGTACTTAGATTGTGGAGGTCTGATGGCAGTCGCTTCACGTAATATATCGTAGTTCGGCCGTATCGTAGTTAGACTGAAAGGCGACCTCAACTTAGTCGGGAAAAGGCGCGGAGGATGATGAGGATTAAATAATGTATCACATAAATAAGCCTAAATATATGCATTATAAATACAGATATATAAATAATAAAAATATGTTTAAAATATTTTCCCCTGTCATTTAATTTATTCCCCTTTTGTTTAACTTGTAGCATCATCATCAACGCAGCCGCAGTACATAACCATCCCGCTGTCTGTAGCCATGGCAGCGGCGGCAGGGGCACCCGCAACCAATGTTACGAATGGATGTCCAAGTGCCAGCAGTGACGATAGCAGCGAACTACAAGACTTGAGCACTGGCAGAAAGTGATGCAGCTGAACCTCAGGTAGTCCTCTTAGCAGATTGTTTACTTTCTGATTTATTACTATAACGTTGCATTTATAATGTCTCTTTAAACTCATGTAAAATAAACAGAATACAATCCAGTCTTCTAGAATTTCAGGGTAGAGGTAGTCTCGCACCAGGATTGTTACCCTTTTAATGTCTTTCAGCTCTAAATACTACAGAGGAAGAGTGTCGTTTAAAGAAAAATATTAAAACGTAAAGCTATCTAAGTATACTGATATAAAATCTATTAACAACTCTTTGACAAACATGCGTTGTTAGTTCATAATCTGTCAAACTGAAAAATTAAAGGGTTTCTTTATATGTATTTTATTTTGTTAGAGTTTTTAAAGACAAGAATAAATACGTATACTCCATACAGCCTTTTCCTCCTTGTGTCCGTTTCCTCAATCGTGAGGGTCGTGACCTCTTTTCTGTATCTTGGCCTGTGTGAAAGTCCGCCAACTGTGTATATCTTGGGCTATATGTGGAGCAGTATGGACCGTGGTGTCGAGGGTGGAGTGGACTTGCGTCAGTGGGTCGGACCAGCGTAACGGGCTTCGGCCTCAGGGTCTTTCCCTTCAAACTTCCCTGTGACCTTCAGTCTTTAAATTTCCATAGATACAATATCCAAAATCCTATGCTTATACTAGGCTACTAAATAAAAATCTTCTTTCTAAGTATACAATTTTAACCTGTTTTCCTTATTTTCAGAAACATCGCACAATGGCTGAAATAATGGTATTATCAATATTTAATCTTATGAAAAAATTATAAAATAAAAAAATATGTACCAAAGTGTTATATTTGGACTTGTATCAATATTGAGATATCTAGATTTGTTGGTAGTTAGGTAAACATATTCAAGGAAGTTATATCTTATTGTAAACATTATTGTCTTATTCTTGTTCAATAGGACCTTGGTCATACTGCGAGCGGTTAGCGAGATTTTCAACGGAATAAACTTAAGTAAATAAAATAGTGTTATATTTGGAGTGATATAGTAAAATATCCAACTACTTCTTCGTAGAATACCACTTTTATCTAAGTCGTTATGACTATCTTACTCGTACTAATAGACCAATGCCATTATGAAACTTACTCACTCTAAGTGATCATCCGATAAATTGCGAACTATTTGAACATCCGACATTAAATTGGTGTCATATTTGCCATTGGACATAATGAATTTTTCGTTTTAAACTTAACTATTTGTTCTTTTATATTGTGTTTTACAATGATATCAGCAAAGTGCTAAACATGTTTAAATTATTCTTACTAGAGGTTCGACGAATACTAAACTAGAAAAACTAGACGCATCAAGAACTTTTATCCCAATCTACGAAAAGAGCAATATTAAAAATGTTATTAACAAATTGTTTTGTCTAATTCTTTCAAAGTGACCTCTGAATATCACAGTGTTATAAATATTCCATGGCTGTGAACACCGCTGAACGAAACAATATTCTGAGTGCTCTTTTATTTGCTATTTTTGTTCCTGTTTCTTTGTTTAGATGTAAACAGTAAAGTACTTTATTTGATACGATTCTTACCCTGATTAAAATTGTTTTCTCTCTATCTAAGTAGTACATTACGCGAGGCTTATTATATGAAACACCTTTCTTTTACACTACTGAGAGTTTAAATGTGGTCTCTTACTATGGGCTTTTTAAACAAGCTCAGAGTCGCTCAAGGAGCTGTGGAAAGGACTATACTTGGTGTTTCTCAGCGCGAATTAGAAGATGCACAGTCTAACGATCAACAAAATGAACTGGCAATGGCATAGCACATAACACGTACATGGAATGGTCAATGGCCCCTCGAAAAGTTCTCGAATGGAGACCACAGACCGGAAAGCGCAGCGTAGGACGTCCATTATCGCGGTGAATAGACAATCTAGTAATGCAGGCCGCTTCCAACCGCTCTTGGAAGTTATTAAGGGAAGCCTATGGCTGAAATTATGACGATGATGACTTAGAGTTTAAAGAGCAAAAATGTAAGTCGGTTCTAATATGGATGCCAAACTAGGTACTTAAAATGTATATTCTTAGTAGCTTTGTATTTTTTCTAAGGCATCATTGTTCTGAAATTGTAATGGTATTTGTGTAGGTAATCATCAGAAAATTTCTATACGAACATGTATAAAAATCTGCTTGCCTATCTCGCTACTCAGTCGTGGTATAAGCAAGATCAATTTCGTAATCAACATTTACATAATAGAAAAGTCATTACTCCAAATTTAAAACCTTTAGCAAATTTAATCACAATGCAAATCTTTGCAATGAAAAAAAAATGAATTAACTCATACTATATTGTATTAAAATCAAAACTCTTAATTTATTGTGTTTATATAAGTAGATATTAATATTGTTTGTATGAAAAAATAACAAATTATCCGTATTTTTATTACAATTAATGAGGGTCTAGATAATACAAATTGTTTGAAATATGCATTTCACCGAATCAGGTGTGTTTATTTTACCGAATTAGTTTTTTCTTTAGTGTTGTCCTTAATTTTTATTATTATTTAATTTTACATGGGAGCGGGTTGATTTTAATTCAAAAGTATTTAAAAGTTAGGCTACGGGATATCGAATTGCGGGTTATATACCAAATACAGCCGCCTGTATGTTTTATTTAGTATTATATACGAATGTATTGAGTATCGAAAATCAACCAAGCTCCCGCTACAACTTAATTGTCCGCTATCAGTGAGGACGCGGCCTTACCTGTACTGTATTATGTAAGTCTTTTCATAATCATCAAAGGCATTTACTACAATTTTGTTACTTATCAATATTTTAGTTACATTTGTTTTACAGATCACAAGACCGTATCTTATTTAAAAAAATGTATTATGTTTAGATTTTATGTTGGTGTATTTGTTCCTTATTACGTCAACTATGTAACTTAAGAAGCGCGCTACTCCACGTCAAACTAAAATGTATGCTTTCTTAGGCCTGCTAATGCGCACACACCCTATAAAACGAGATGCTAATATCATAAATCGATCTTAACTTGATCGATAATCGATAGATTATCGATCGAGTTTAAAGGGTTTCTATGAAAAAATCTGTAACAGAATCGATTCGATAATTAAAATAACTCTCTCAGGTATTGTTGTAACAATTTTATCGTTTGTATGTTCCAAAGTTAGCGTTGAAATCGAAATTTTGCTGAGGAGGTCATAATTATGTGACTATTTTGCTTACGGACATATATTTATAACGAGCAGAGAAATTGATAATTGTGTTTAACTTCTTACACACGATGTCAATAGTAAAGGAATTAAACAAATAGTCACATCTGAGAACACAGAACTGACAATATAATTCTGTATCAGGGTCTAACAGGACTTCTCAAAGGTCACACAAATATTAATTTATTATAGTACAATTACCTATCAAGCGCCTAGAACATTGTCTGAGCTGTTAAATTTTTAATATATAGGTACTGTAACTTTTATTAAAAAAAATTTTAAGTGGCATGTGGTCTACAACGTACGCATTGAACAAACATCATCACTATAATATTTTTTCTTACTGTAATAAATGTTCCTTTTGTTTCATTTTTTTAAATAATAAAAGTAAAAAAATATAAATGAGTTTCATTTACTTCCAATTTCTGGTTTTACAGGTACAGTTTCACACTCGTTCATGGTCACTGCGCCGCTTCTAAGGCTTGTAGCGTGATGTTAAATAACAAGGATTTTTTCAAATCTGACTAGAAAGAGTGTTCAGTCAAAATCTCTTCAACACCAGTGGAGCAAACTAAAATACCCCTAATTCCCCTATGAATATGGTTCTAAGTAAAAACCAACTGCAGGGAATTCATTACAATTTGCATCCTCCTTTTTTGTTGCACTCTGTTTAATATTTCTCCAATGTACTAACGCATTTATTTCCCCAAAGAGATAACGCTCTCAAATAACTAACTAGCTTCATTTTAGGTCCCACGAAATAGGGAGATTATTGTCTTCAATCGGACACATTTACACACTCCGTGTAGTGTTACTGAGAAACAAAATTCAATCCAAAGTAAATTTTAATCTAGAAAAATTGTAGCTATTTTATACATCAGTATTGCCAGGCGGCGCTAGGTTGATTATCAAGTACACACATGATTGCTACGCAGCTATGCTGCCTACAGTGGTAAACTCTTGAATATGTAATATCTGCCATATTGGGACCTTGTCAAATGAAAACAGAAACTGTCTGGAGTCGCCATGTTATTTTTGTAACTTTTGAATTTGAACTTTATAACTATTAGACTTGGTTGTTCCTTTTTTAAATTTTGAACGGCAGACTTTCTGAACATTCGAAGGGTATTAAAATTACGTCAAGGTTGACACCATTTGATATGACTGTTCATCGCTCGTCTCACTCTGATTGTGACGTGCTGGTAAAAGAACAACATACAACTACGACTAGTGAAGATGGGTTCAGGGGTTAAAAATACAGAAAGCGAAAATAGAGTTTTGTAATGTTTTAACAAATGTATATATGACTGGCCTGTTGGCCTAGTGGTTAGTGACCCTGACTGCTATGCCATAGGTCGTGGGTTCGATTCCCACCCGAGTCTGGGTGTTCTTTGTCTCCGTTGTGTCTGTTGTGACTTTCTTAACAAAAGTAATAGAAATTCATTTTGTTCCTTCTATGTTGTCCACAATTGTCTCTTTAGTTATAAAATGCTCATGTTTACTTATTTTTACTCTAGAAATAAATCGTCGCAATTAAAACATTTATAAATTGCGAAGTATCTCCATATATCTACAATCATATTAATATTCAGTTAATTTATGCTTAATCGAAATTAATATCAATACTTTTTGTACCGTGCGACTCTCCGTCTAAAAACCAGTTGTAGACAGCAAAATTAATTTAATAGAATATGTTTTTTGCTGCTCCACGACTTTTATTGTCGATACAGCACACTCATTACGAGGCACTCGTCCATTGGCTGCCTTTCAACCAATCACCATTCAACCGATATGTTATTAAATACCGAATAACAATGTCCAATGTACATAGCTACGCCAAATATCACTACCAGATAACCAAGATCTCTCGCTATGAATGCTATTTAATTATTGACTAAGAATTTGTTGGAACGCTTGTAGTGCCGAGGTCAATTTGCAGTGGATGATGGCGTAATTTTTTTATATAATTGCTTTGAAGTTTTTGAGAATCGTCGGGTTGTATGTTGAGATTGTTTTTGTAATGGAAGGATCAATGATTAAGACTTTTGTTATGACTAAATAATTCTTGCTGAAGTCAATGATTTATCGTTTTGTTTTTTAAATTTGTTTTCTTCTAAACCAATTAATCGACGTAAACATGCACGTTTAAGTACAGCCCTACAAGAGGTATTGATAAAAATATCGATATGTTGTCTACTGGATACACATATAGACAAACTCTTAAAAATATGCGAGTGTTCCCTACTAGCTTAATAAAATCCATAAGTTATAAAACGGCAAATGTAAATTCCAGAAATTTAGAAAACAAAATGGGCTCCCCCTGCAATCGTTAGGTTCTCGGGTGTAATAAGGATTATTGGAATATCAATCATTTTTAGCAGAAGCTCAGATACTATAAAAGTGTCCGGTAGATAACAATTAGCTCGCCCACCGACAAAAATATATCTAGCGGAATGTGTTTAAATACGGGATAATTAAAAGTCAAAATTAACTTAATAGTAATAAAAGGTTGGTCTACATCGGCTATTGTCGACGCATCTGTGCTATACAACAATGAAATATAACTACACAATAAATACTTCATGAAATATTCCTATTTCATGAAATAGGAATATTTCATGAAATAGTCGATCACATCAAGATATGGTCTGGCCGTATCAATGAATAATGAGCGTTTGACGATATGAACAGCTAGACGCACGACTATTTCATGAAATGGTATTTCATGAAATGGTCGATCACGACAAGATATAGTCTGGCCGTATCAATTAATAATGAGCGTTTGACGATATGAGCAGCTAGACGCACGACTATTTCATGATATGGTTAAACATTAGTCATCATATCGTGAAAAAGATACATTATTGAGTTAGAAGCGCTGACATCGTTTTGTTTTTGTGATGCATCATGGCGGCGGCAGAAAACTATTTTAAAGGAGAATAATAATGTGCAAATACATAGATAAAAGTGCAGTAAAATGTAATTGCGACAACTTATAAGAGCAATATATAAGTTGCTTTTTGGATAGATTTTTTACTAAACCTTTTTGTCACGAAGACCCTATATTATCTAATGATACAGCCAAACGTGGTTTGACGTATTATCAAACGTTAAAATTTTAACGACACGGTCAGTTTTACCTGGCTATATCACGACTATTTGATGAAGTTTTGGGACACATCATAGCGTCTACAATTTCTAAGATCTGGCCACGACATATACACATAAGCACAGTGTCTTCTAAAGCTTACACCAATCCTTTAACCTATACTAACTTTTTAACTTTCGCGTTCCATTATATAATTATGTATTTAAACGGGAGTTAACGCGATCACGAAAAGGTATTGACGTTTCGACCAGGTTGCACTGGCCGTGGTCACAGGCTGACTGGCTCAGCGGTGCAGGCCCTCCGTCGTCGAGATCGTGAGGTAGAAGGTTCTTCATCCACCCGCACATTTTTGATGTTTGCCTGTGACCACGGCCAGTGCAACGTGATCGAAACGTCAGGCAATTCAGAGGTATGTAATACCTTTTCGTCATCGCGTTTCCTTAACCTATTCTATAAATTAGCAAAAGTTAACAATTAGTAACATCGTTCGGTAATAATAAGTCTGTACATTAATCACTCAAGCGACACAAGTGCCGATCGTGGGCACATTCATTATTATTCAGCACAACACAAAGAAAAGACTAATTAATGTACATCTGTCTTTTGTCAGCACTGTGAACTAATTTTGTTCAACGAACGTTATTTTAGTTCATCTTAACGGCTTTTCAACAAGGTTATTTTTTATACAAGTACTTTTTTTTCTAAAGAACTAAATTACCAAAGGACATATCTGGCTTGATAGGAACCAGTGGTACCAGTGGTTAAGAAATAATTGTAACAATAATTTCACTTATGCATTGACGAACCTACGTCCCCTAGACCAGTAAAATTAGAGAAAATCCTGGATGTAATTACTTAAAGGTAGCCAGTAGTTCAGGCTTGATAGTTGTTTTATGTTAATGGTATAAGAACATATCTGTGAATTTCAACCCATTTTAGAGTTGTGCATAATTTTTTTAAAAACGTTTTTCTCATGAAAAATCAGTTTTTTTAAGCGTAGTTTTAGGCCGATTTACGATAACGGAATTCAAAGATACACGTTTTGTAGACAATATGCCACCTTAAACATTAAAATCGGTTAATAATTGTTGTAAATAATCGATATTAAGGATTTATAAAATCGAAAATTTCATCGATTCGATTTTAAATTACAAATACGTTAATTAAAAAATGAAATGCGCAATGTTCAAATTTGGTCAAATATAAGGCTTAAATGGCCATATCTTTATTGTTTGACAGACGGACAACAAAGTGATCTTAAAAGGGTTCCTTTTTTCCTTTTGAGGAACGGAACCCTAAAAAGAAAATCGGGACATAATCTATATAATAGTGCTATCTAGACAAAAACCAAGCATACTATGGTTTTTTGGATACGGATACAAATACAAACATCCTACATATTACAACATCACAGCAAATACTACAATCATCAAACCGATAACAGTTTCCACCATCTGCTCCAATACGCAGGTGATATAAACCGTACAGATGAAAACACAAAAATTATTTCACTAACCATCACTTCGCCTATCAACATACGCCATACGAGGCCGTGTAAAAGTTTCACATTACAAATGCATTAGTGACAACTGAGCCGACAAGTATCCTTACTCGGCTATCGGCTATCAGGGCTCATGCTAGTTTGCAAACCTAATTTCTGTATGTAATACATACAAATAAGTGTTCTAGTACTTAAATAACTCGTTGATGATGGAAACGCATTGGTAGATGTGGAGCCGAACCTTGTGTTGGTATCCAGATTAATGTGATAACATAAATGTTAAACTTAACAAACAAATCAGTTCATACAATAACATAGTTCCTTTTACGCGATGGCAATGAAAGGTTACACTTTCACGCGTATGTTTAGATAATTATTACGTGTCTGGTATTATTTGTACCCTAAAATTTGTTTTAACTTAACAAACAAATGCGATCGTTAATATTACATAGCTGGGATTCCTTTTACCCGATGGCAATGAAGGGTTATATTTTGCACGCGTTTGTGGATGTCTGTCTGGTGTTATTTGTACCCTCAAAACAGGACCAATACCGCTTAAACATTAGCTCATGGTCATTTCATGCTTAAGGAGTGAAATGTATATAAATGAAAACACCCCGTTTTCATTTACATATTAGTAACTGAACATGATTTTTTGTACGCATTTTAAAGGAAAGTTCGAGAATGGAGGCACCTGAAATTAGGAATACTCAAAGTTCATATACAGGAGTACAAAAAGCTAAAATTGTTACATAATATGTGTTACAAATTTCAAAAGTTACGTGAAAACGTCTACATGAAGCTACACGTGTCCAGTTTATTTGTTGACCTGCCATGGTACGGTAAGTTTAACAGTGACAGTTCAACTTATACTGGAAATGATTAAGTATAAAATCTATATATATGTAATAAAATAAAGAAATTCTAAATAGATTCACAATAGAACAACTGAATATGTTACAGGAAATATAATTATTTAATAAACACAAAACAATATGGACATAACAAGGTTAGCAAGGCAGCAAGAATTTATGAAATTACAATACTCTTCCTTTATCTCCGATTATTTCTAGATGCCTTACGTCGCGGAAGATTATTATACATTTATTGCGATAATGTGAATGCGACAATATGTTCTGTTGACCATATTGGTGTCTTTCATAGTAAATACCTCGCGCTATGTGCTTACATACCTACTGGTTTATGTGCTAAAAAACGAAACTTACAAAATTGCTTACATGCAAACAATAATATTATTTAATTATGTATTTACACGGGAATTAACGCGATCACGAACCACGGCCAGTGCAACCTGGTCGAAACGTCAGGCAATTCAGAGGTATGTAATATCTATAACGTGATCGCTTTAATTCCCGTTAACGTAATTATATTATTAATTATTATCATGATTATCATTTTAATTAAACACTGTCGCACTTCTACTAGGTACACGTCTCTGCATCACTTAAATGTTGAATGAATGAATGAAGTCTTTATTTGCGAGAACATGGGTACATTCGGCAGATATAATAGAAAATAATAGTTTCACCATATTCAACTGTGCAAACTGTGTTCAAATTAAAAAAAAAAAACAATATTAAGGTTGACTCGAAGAAAATGCCTACAGCATAAGTTCCCCTTTATGCCATGCATTTTCTGGAGCTGATTGAAAATAAATAATTAATATAATGTCTTTAATTGACCATAGATACAAAACATCAAAATTCTATAATCGCAAGATTCAGTGGAATGGATAGAGTTATTTACATATTTATATTCCACTGACAAAAATCAAACAAATACATATGTTATTGAGAATAAAATGAAGCTAAGAAAATGGATACTAAGAAACCCTTTTCTAATAAAGCTAAGTGAATAAGTTCTGATATCAATTTTTATTAGTTCAGACCAATAGGATAGTTTATTATCCAACCTAGCAATGGTAGTTTTTTTATTTAATGCGTTTATCACTAAAACAACCTTTCAAATAAGATATATTTTCTCTTATTGTACGTATATATATAATATGTGTATATATTTATAATAAAAAAAACAGGACAAGTGCGAGTCGGTCCGCGTATCGTGGGTTCCTTATGCAAACAAACTTGTATATAGATAGTAGGTCCATCTCGGGCATCAATTCTCTAAGATTTTTGAACGTCTTTTCCGAAACACAAACTCAACTTTGCAGTTCTAAAATTTCTCTCCTATACAAAGATTTACGACAAACTCAACTTTCCAACCGTAATATATAAGTTTGTAATCACAAAAACTATTTTTTTATGCGATATAAAAACAAATTAACGACTTTCGGATTCTTCCCCTTACTTGTGCTGTGAGACATTGCTTCTTACCTTCAGACCTTTTGAGGAGCGGAACCCTAAAAAATGACAATTGTGTGTCTGTAGATAACTTACAATAGTTTTTATCTTTATTTACGCTGCTTAATCTTACTTAGAAGTAGAAATACAACACAACAACAGAAGGAATGTTGAACATCGTTTATTATAGACTTCAAAAGTCACCAAGTGTTTGTTGTATTTTTTCTTCTGTGTATTTAACTTCAGAAGTTATTTTTAAAATGAGAAGATGTATTGTTGATTAGCAGTAGGATATCATTATCCTTAAATTATTTATTAAAACAAACCAATTTTATTTTTATTGCACTCACATAAGTATATTATATCTATAATTAATTTTTTTTGTTATTAAGCAGACAGTTTCTACGCAAACAAACTTATTTACCGTTAGAAAATTCTTACAGTAGCTCCGTACATAATTACATGAAAAGTTTCCTGTTGACGACAAAAAAACCAGTATTTTAAATTCATTGTTGCTCGCACATGAATATTTTGCCAATGCTCATTATTCTAATAATGGCCACCATAATTGGTTTCGCGCGTCATTTTTGGTTAGGATAACCACAAAGTCATCAAGTATTCCAAGGACAAAGTCTGTCATTTATTGGGAGCATGTCTGAAAATTGCGCCAAATTGTTCCCCGTCGGAGAGTTGCTTGTTATCATACAAAATTGACCACTGACTTTAATATTCTGTTTGTCAGTACTAAGTTAACAAAAATACACTAGGGCCGTCGGCTGCTAAGTGGATACCGATGCCTTAAAAAACTGAGACCATCAACTCTTCAGTTGCCAATCTTCTGAGGAGTTTTCATCTTCAGGGGAGTTATAGTGAATCTACGTCTTAGTAGAAATCTACTGGTTAACCACGGTCTTTTGTAAGGGAAGGAACTTTCCCGCACTCTAATTAAAACAGAATTCTAGGTGTGTTCTACCTCTTGTGAATAAATGCGGAAAAGTTTACTTACAAAGGTATATTATGTTCAGCTTTTTGCGAAATATGTATAATAGGTAGCCTTATGACTTCATAAGGCAAAGAACAAATATTTTCGAATAACCAGAAATTCTAACAGACTAGTACTACTAGCTATTTATATACAAATGTATAATAACTTGTTTCAAAAACGTTCAAATAACTTTGTTCAAAATATGGTTGCTAGAAAAAACATAATTATTACAATGTAGAACAATAATTATGCTACTAAATCTGGTCAGTCTGGTCTGGAATGAACTGCCTGCGTCTATTTTTCCAGTCAATTATAACCCTGGGACTTTCAATTATAATTTTCCCAACGTACTCCATTTGTGTAAAGTAAAATTTAATTTCATTAAAATGACAGAACGTGAAGATGAACAACAGAATATTTTAGACAAACGTTACAACCGATACAATAAAAACTGCATTCTGCATGGGGTCATTTTCACACCAAATTCATTGACATTGTCAAGAAAATAAAGTAAAAGACCCATAAACCTCTACCCCACTAACATCTCGTATGGAGGTAAATACACCAAAATTCCTCAACACCTGGTCACATTACAAACGATCGCTATGACTGGGCACGCGCCCGCCTAAATCGTCCGTCCGGTCTGAATAAGGCGCGGGCGCATCGCGGTGCGAGGCACGCGCTTCTGAAGGACGGTTTTCACGTGGAAATATTGAACAAAGGACTAATAATACTTTGTTATGAGTGTGGTACACGACTTTGATATTAAACCCACAACAAGTAAGGCAGAATATTTTCCTAATGGAATGATATGTATATGAAATAAAAGAGCAGTGTGAATTGAGTGGCTTACCTTTGCGGTGGCCGGCAGTTCCAGTTCCATGGCTAATAATTAATTAGTATTTGTATTGGAAATTATTTATCATTTGCTGTAACGCAGAAGGAAAACTTTGAGAGCCAGAGGCGTCTCCATAATGTTCTCAGGGTATTGTGAAATATATTCATATTGCACAACCAGTATGTATTAGCAGAACTGCACAAGACGGACGTGACCTAATCCCCCCCAAAAGTAAAAGCTAAGCATATGCTCAGTAGTGAGAAGGTAAACACGGGTAAAATGGCTGTAAAGATGATTGCAAATTCTTAACTTTCTTCTAAGCAATTTAATATGAATTTATGAATTAGTACACAAATAGACTATCAGAATTTCATAAAAATACATTAAAATTTACATAATCTTGAAGGATTTGAAAATTACTGCAAAGTGTTAGTATGAACCTGGTAAGAACGGAGATAGTCTTTTTGATTATTTTTTTATAAAAAAAATATCTGGGATCTGGCATCACGTTTTTTAGTTTTTTTTACCAAATAACAGTCCATTGCAAACGTGTCGTTTAGAAACGTGTCATATATACGTTACATACATAATATCAGCTTGATACACAACTATCCAAAAGCGTGATGAATATATAATATGTGTAGTATTATCTACGTGTTAACGGGAATTAACGCGATCACGAAAAGGTATTACATACCTCTGAATTGAAAAAAAAAGTGGAGGTGGATGAAGAACCTTCTACCTCACGATGTCGACGACGGAGGGCGTGCACCGCTGAGCCAGTCAGCCTGTGACCACGGCCAGTGCAACCTGGTCGAAACGTCAGGCAATTCAGAGGTATGTAATACCTTTTCGTGATCGCGTTAATTCCCGTTAATCGTAGATAATATTATATCATGGAACGCGAAAGTTTAAAAGTTAGTATATAATATGTGTTTATGTATGTAAAATTCGTCCTGTTTTGGCTGAAAAAACTTAACCACTAATGTTGCTTTGCGACTTTTTTCTATATCTAAAAATTAAAAATTTAGAAAACCCCCGACACAAAATCATAACAAAAATGCCTTACATCATTTTGGAAAAGAGCTGATACTCTTACACTGCTGGACTGATATTAATCAAACATAGCTAAGAACCACTGCAAGGAAACTGGCTTTCAAATGAAAAAAACCGCATCGAAATCGGTTAATCCCTTTGAGAGTTACGATGCTACAGACAGACACACACAGACATCGACGTCAACACACCACACACCACCACACACAACACCCCTCTTTTTGCGTCGGGGGTTAAAAATGAGCGCCTTTGAAACGAGAATCTTTTTTATTAAACTAAACTTCACTAGTTTTAATTATAGTACGCAGTTTTTTTCTTTTTGAGTCATGGAACTACTAAAGAGAAATGGTGAACCATAACATTAAATGTTTTGTAATTTTCTTCATAAATGTTTTGTATCATTAATACATTTATTAGTAGATATGTCCTTCTTTAAAGATTTAATAAAGTTAAGGCCACTATCTTTTATAATGGTTTAAGTAAAAGTGTTGAACTAACCACATGAATGATTTAGGAACACGAAAATAAATGTTCATTAAACTCACATTCTTACTAAAAATAATTAAATTTAATACTTTAATTTATTACTGTATCAAAATCAAATAATTTTGGAGGGATGAAAAATGATGTTGAAACTTTTTGACACAAAGGGTCCTAAATAGGCCCAGCAGGTATTTTTTTTAAATTAATATTTAATCCGTGGACAAAAAGCAAAATAAAGTTTGTTGTAAAATACTTGAAAAGTCAAAAATAGAAATTAAAACCTTATTGTTTATAGAAAATGGTCTTATAAGTACAATTGTTTTTACTATTTTTATTACAACAACTAGACGGGCTCTATGCCTACCCTAACTGTTTGTAAAAAATATAAATAGCCTAACCTACTCCTTATAACACCAGCTATCTGCTAGTGAAAGTCGTGTGAAAATAGATCCACCCGTTCCGGAGATTAGCCGAACAAACAAACACAGAGACTAACACACACATATAATATATATATATATATATATATACATATATATATATATATATATGTATATATATAAATTAGTTCCATGCAACCATTCAGATGCATTTAGTAAAATGCTGTTACTATGACATTACAAACAGATACTTCAATTTTATTTATTAGTATTTGTATAAATGTGGTTATAAACCATCCCCAGTTAACATTTGACAGGCCTGTTAGTCTAGCGATTAGTGATCCTGACTCAGTGCCAGAGGTAGTGGGTTCGATTCCCACCCAGGTCAAATAATTGTGTGATGAGCACGATCATTTGTTCTGTGTCTGGGTGTAATTTATCTACAATATACGTATTTAGTAATATATAAGTACGTTTATCAGCAGTCTGGTTGCCATAGTGCCTAGTTTGGGATCTGACGGCCGTGTGTCTCCGGGCCGGGTGCCTCAAGTAATTATTATTATAACTGTGAAATTTACACTTGCAATAAACAAACATTTTTATTTAAAACATTCATGCCAGTCCGTTTTAGTCCACCACGTCACCAAAGTCTAGATCCAGTCGCCACCAAAGTCAAGTTTAATAATTAAATTTGATATTAAAGTACGTCAAGTGATGATCCCAGACAAAGTTTACCACTTAATTCTTATATTAAACTGGTATGGTCTGGTCTCAGACGTACCCTCACCGTGGAGTGGGATATGCGTAGTATGTTGACGAGACTGGTTGAGACTGTTATGACGCGGGTTGTACCGCTAACTAGTGCGTTTAGTTATCTATCTGAGCTCTTATTAAGTGTAGTGGTTGAATTGCCTTCGAGGTTTTGTAAATATGTAGTTTATAGTGTCTAATGATACTTGCCAGAGGGGTTATTAGTGCGTTGTTGATATTGTTAAAGGTATCTAAATCTACAGCGTGAATGGGTTCGCCAGAGTCCTATGGATTACCATAGAGAACTGGCGAAGCTTTTAGTTTATTTTTTTTTAATTAATTATCTTAATCATTAATTTAAAAAATAAACTAAAAGCTTTAAATACACACCTCTCATGGTTTAATTGTATTTTGTTAAGTATTTTAATACATTTTAAGCAATTTAAAAATAGATTGTAATGTTTCCTGTATAAGATAGATTAGGTGTTCAAAAACACATTTGAAAAAAAAAGTCTTACCCGAAAAGGATAATTATATCTAAGATAGCAATAGAGACTGTCAATATCCAACTCCTAAAGAACGTAATTGGGAACGGCCTTAATAAGGCCAGGGCAGGAGTCGATATAAAAACGTCTAAAATTATGAGATGGGACGATCGTGTTACGAGGTGGCGCAAAAACTGTGAGCGGCACAAACGCAACGTAACGTAAGGATCCACTTGTAAGGAGTAGTTACTTTTAATTGTTACGACTAATATCAGTCTCATAATATCGGATCGTACTCGTATCGTCGCTTTAAAAACGTTTTTACTACAAAACGCATCATTAGAGTAAAATAGCAGAAGTAACATAAGGGTGTTTGTATGACAAAATTATGAATCTAACAAGTTCAGATTTTTTCAGAATAGATTCTCATCAAAATGAACAAGAGTTCTCAATACTCAGGTCACAAACTCAAAAATCGTGTCGTGTGTCCTAAGTGAGGTTATCAATAGTGGATAAGTAGCCAGTCGGCGGTGTAGAGGGCGTAGCACTGTCTCCCATCGACACACACTGAAGCACACGGGGCGATTGTTTCACTTTCAGGATACTCCAGAAGTACTCTAAGTTTTGTAAGGATTCATATTTATTTGTAAGTCCTCCCGGCGAAAGCTAAGGCAGGCAGCTTGCTAATCAACTGATGGTTTTGCCGTAGTGAAATGAGACTGATCATGCTTCACTTCATTTAAACGATTCGAATAGAGTAATTGACAGGGCTTATACAGTGATTGACTCTTAAGTCATCTAGCTAAGTAGAAAATTGTCGCCTTTTTTTAAAGTAAAAGTAAATGTAAAAGATTTAGCGTATATATATATATAGATAGCTTTCTATTCTTCATTTCATATGCGGTCAATGGTCAACGTTGTTATTTTCATAATTACTAACTCTTGTTATGTATTGTTTTAAAATATATACAGTCGCGCAAATGACTACTATATTTAAGTAATAGCAGTCCGGAGATGACGGGCCCCCACCCCAGAACTGAATTGGTCGTAAATGCTTTGCTATAATCAAATTATTGAATGTTAATATTAGGTTTTACAATGTGAAATTAATAACAAACTTGATAATAATAACGATTCATTTTTCTGTATCCCGGAGAGCTAGGCAGAGACGTATTAGACTCCCATGTAATTAGGGGCAAGCCTAATGCCATCAACCAGGCACTTTACGAATTAAACTTGCGAAAATTGGTTGTTTATTGAAATGATATTGCATAAACGAAGAATTAAGAAAAATATATAATATAATAATAATAATAACTCCACACATCTCTCATACGGTCCTCTGATCCCAAACTAGGCAAAGCCTGTACTATGGTAACCAGACTGCTGATAAACATACTTATATATTACTAAATACATATATATTAATAGATAAATTACACCCAGACACAGAACAAATGATCGTGCTCATCACACATATATTTGTCCTGGGTGGGAATTGAACCCCCGACCTCTGGCTTAGTAGTCAGGGTCACTAACCACTAGACCAACAGGCCAGTCAATCGAGCAGCTCATGGTCGCATACCTGTGTCTCTAACTGGCTGTTGCCGGTATCACTACGAATATATATATGACTAGCTGTGCCCCGCGGTTTCACCCGCGTTGGTCCCGATCCCGTGGGAATGACGGGATAAAAACTAGCCTATGCGTTAATCCAGGTCTAGAGCTATCTACATACCAAGTTTCATCGCAATCGGTCCAGTAGTTTTTGTGTGAAAACATTACAAACATACACACAAAGGTTTCCTCTTTAGAATATTAGTTTAGATTAATATTTGTTTTACACTAGGTCTTAAATAATATGATCACAAACTAGGCAGAGTCTGTACTATGGTAACCAGACTGCTGATAAACATACTTATATATTTCTAAATATATACATATTATAGATAAATTACTCCCAGACACATAACAAATGATCGTGCTCATCACACAATTATTTGTCCTGGGTGGGAATCGAACCCACGACTTCTGGCTCAGCAGTCAGGGTCACTTACCGCTAAACCAACAGGCCAGTCAATAATAATTACACTCATTAAACCATATTTCGCCAGCCGTTTTTCACGTAATAGGACGCCAGTATACACCATACGCCAGTATACAGAAGTCTACCTGGCATTGTGGACTTGGGTATTTAAGTGTAAAGGCAGCAACATAAGTAAAATATCAGTCCCCTTAATGATTCCGTATCAACTTAGGTACATAATTATTTTGCAAAACTATCACAGTGTGTCTAGTTTTATTTTGAGAGTTCAGTAAGTTTTTCATATGCTATTAAAGTGCATGTCTTTAGACACGTTTTACGTGATGTGTGTGTTTGTATGAAATGAGATCCTTATTATTTGCCAAATCAGTTGTATAGCTGCATTATTTTTATAAAATTGTAAACAATTTATGGATCTTCGCCGTCTCTTTCTATGATACATATCTCTAATTGTGTCTTCCCTTTGGAAGAGTGGAATTTATAGAAACCTTTGAGGAAGTTTCCGTTACAGTCGATATCGGAACTTAATTTACCCTTAGAGTTGCAAACGTAAGCAGATCTATGGGGACCGTTACGGCAAATCAGTTGCATGATTCCTTTATAACGACTTTTAATATTTCAATGTCAAATAAAAAAAAATATGTCTGTTGCACTGTACTTTATAATATGAATTTTGTGAATTTGACAGCGTGGTACTTGACTACAGACTACACTGTTAATTTTAATACCTTTGATACCTATGAACTGTATCCTAAACCTTTGATTTTCTTGCTTAACCCAACTTTTTATGCGTTTCTATGCGTTATTCTGGTCTGTTTACACACAACAGTACCATTTAGGGATGTACTTATCAACTTACAGGCCCCATGTGATGCTTATACTACCTTCTTCTTCTTTTAACTGCGATTTCCGTGTTAAGTACTCAAACGCAGTCGAGTCTTTGACCTCGTGTTAAGCAAATAATGAAGGAACTACAACAATAAAAGTATGTATGTAAGAATGCCCCCGTGCAAGCGCATCCACGCACGTAGCTTATGATATTCAGCGTACGCTTGCCGGCAAAAACCGGCTGCGGCCATTTCGGTCGCGCGCGAGCACAGCGCGGTTATTACGGGAAATCTCATGTTAATTACAATTATGTACTCGGTTGTGCACCCTCATATACGATACTCCGCAAAAACTTCTATCCTATACAATTTTAATGCGCTCTTTGGAATTTACGGGAGATTCCACGTGGTGGGGAGAAAAACCATGTGTTGGCGTATGTGCTTTGAATGTTGATGCATCTCGCTTCTAGTGGGCAAGCGATGCGGTCTGGTGTTTGGTACTCTGTTCTTCGGCGCTCGAAAATATCTGAGGTATATGGAAATTAAGATGTACCGACTAATTTATAAACTTTTTGTAACAGTCAGAGAATAAGGTACTCTTGGCGTATTTGATGTGTGTGGCCTACGGAATTCGGGTTGGGTGTACCATGAGCAACAAAAGTCGTTTAACACATCTTAGTTTGTAAAACCTGAGTCGTGGGCCCAAAGGCATAAGGTGGCGTTTATCTTTTGATCATACGATTTCATGTATGTACCAAGTTTAAGATACAAATTATTCCATTAATTCTAAAATTCTTTAAGCTACAATGCTTTTAAGTTTTTTTGAACTCATATAACAGTTTTTTTTGTAGATTGGCTCCTGGATGAATGTCACTGAATTGTGAGTTAGATCCTCACATGGGACAATTATTATTTGCGTGATCCACATGATTTTTTTTTGTATAGTTTGTCCGTTAATTATAAGTTTGTAAAGTGCAATGTGAGACGGATTATTTTGGGCTAAGATTTTTTGACGTAGATAATAATCTGATTTGATCTGATTTATAGAGAGTAATATTTTTAGGTTAGTTAGTTACGTTATATCGGGTATTACAAAAAAATCAGAATATGTTGCTTAGAAATGTGCACCTACACCTGGAAAAGCATTCATCACATCAAGAAATTTCAAAATCTTTTTTTTTCAAATTAAATCAGATATTTGTTGGCTACGCATAACGACTAAAATTTTACCACATCTTTCCATAGTAGTCTTAGTAGTCCTGTGTAGTTTACGCATTAAATGAATTCAATGTTTGTTTGTTTAGTGAATGTATAGTAGTTTAAGGGCGCATTCAGAAATTTGATCATTTGATTTCTTGGTAAGAATTTTTTTTTTCTATATTTAATAGATCATGTCGAATGAAACAAAAACAGAATAGTAGGTACAGAATTACAAGTTAAAATAAAGAAGCCTTGACAAAGAGATCACATGTTAAGCAACCTAACGATTGGCCTGTATGTAGCTTTGTAGACAATTGTAAAGATTGTAATGAAAGAAGTACTCGGAGTTTTACAATAAAACGGTAATAGTTCCATTATTATTCGATATCGATCCCTTCACAGTAATCAACATAGCAAGCAATACCACTTCCTCACTTCCTCCAATCTTCGAAACATTTTTTATAGGCCCATTTAGGCCTTCAGCTCCTTCAGCGAATTTTCTTTTTTACTTCAATCGTCTTAAAATGCTTCTCGTGAAGAGGTAACTTGAGTCGTCGCAATATTTTGTCAAATTTGGTCTAATAATCGCGTACAAGATGAGATGTGTGAGCCGGTGCGTTGCTGTACTGAAGAAACCACGAGTTGTTTCTCCACAACACTGGTCTCTTATTATTCTCATTATTATCTTTATTGTCTTATCTTATTATTATTTATTTACTGACTTAATTTATTCAATGAAATAATATTCCAGCCTATTTTACTGTGATTCAAAATTTAAATTTTTATATTATGATTTTTATGTGAAAATGTAACTGATTTAATGGATTATTATTATTATTTGTTGTCTATGGAACCGGTTTTCTGAAATAATAATAATAATTACCATTATTATTGTTTCAGGTGCCTAGTGCTACCTCGACCATATCTGGTCCTTTGTACTCTTGCTTTACGCTTGCTTTTTTGCAACTTTAGGCTTCGAGGAACCTCCAGGTCCTATCAGCAGTGATTGTTTGCATTTCCTGCTTTGCATAATTTGCAACCCTAGGCTAACACTTTGGTACCGCTTTAGTGCGCCAGAAAAGCATAGAATATGCATTGCATTTCTATTCTCTTGTGACGAGCGTTTTCCCTCTAACACTTTAATGTGCTTACGTAATACCTACCCGTTATTTATCATCCGACTTGGCAGAAGATATTCGGAGTGGAACAAAGCCTTGATTTTGGATGGGGTCTGTCATGGGTTTTTGAGGTTTAGCTCATCTGAGAAGCGCTATGCCAATGATAGTATGCTTCGTAAGTTTCGATTGCATAACCCATGTCTCGTTACGGGTAATGATGCCGTCAATACTATCCATTTGATACCCAAAAAATGGAGAATAACGCTCCGCACAGATCAGAATAAAACACCAAGGTCGTCTGCTATCGCCCTGATGCTCACAAGATGATTTGTGAGGACAATTTCCTTAACTTTTTCGATGTTTACGTCCATCCACCAGTATCGGTGGATGGACGACCGGAAGGAGGCAAATCATGAACCAGAGTACGGCCTTATTTAAACTCTTTGTACCATTTGTACGCTTGTGTTTTTGACGTTGTAGAGTCCCCGTTGGGCACCGTTAACATTTTCAACGCTTCCGTACATAATATTTTGTTAGAAGCACAACATTTAGGCAATCTCTTTGCTGAACGAAACGGATTTCTAGGGCCGGAGGCTTAGGTATAACCTAGGAAGGAACTCCCTGGACCCCCGACAGACTTGACTACCTGTCCATAAAGCAGGTAGCCTTGCAGTCGTGAGTGGGAGCCGTGTCAGTTTAGAAAGGCGCGTGCGGAACACGTCGCGTTACCGTCTCGGGCCTATTTTCTGCTGTTTCTTGAGGCCTTTTTTTGACTACACAAAAAGTACAGTAAAATAAAAGATCTTTAGGTATAGAAATATTTGAGAAATCCTAAATTATGTAAGCAGATACCTAAGTAGGTACCAAATTGCTTCCTTTCAACCTTTGGTACATTACATATTACCTATAATTAATTATTTATAAATACGTACTCGCAGACATATTTAATGCAAGTTCTTTCTCAAATTAAATTACACTTGTCTCTAAGTAGTGGGGGCATGCCACCTGCCTCTAGCCCCTCCCATCTCATATAAATTCATTCATGGGCTATCTTACATACATTGTTGAGAACCCACTTATGTACAATATTAACTTGATATAAAAACTTTACATTCCAACATGTCTCTCAGTATCTACTTATCATACCTTTAAACAAATTTGTTCAAAAATGAGGTTCATATTCCTATAGTCTTAGGTGAAAATGTCAGATGAACAAATAAGGTTTTCTAGAATGTGTTTTTGCAAGTTTTAAATTAACTTAGAATTATTATTTTGCGATATAATTTTCACCCACAGCTAGTACAATTTGATTAAAATGTTGCACATGTACATGAAATGTACACCTTCAGAGACCATACTGAGGATATTATAATTACAAGACAATTATATTTCTTCAACTTTACATTTATGTACTACTAGCAGCGGCGCGCGGTTTCACCCGCGTAAGTCCCGATCCCGTGGTAATATCGGGATAAAAATTAGCCTATGCGTTAATCCAGGTCTCCAGCTATCTACACACCAAGTTTTAATCGCAATCGGTTCTGTGGTTTTTGCGTGAAAAAGTAACAAACATCCATCAGTCCATCCATCTATCCATCCAAACTTTCACATTTATAATTTTAGTGGGATCTATAAATAAATATGTACAGAAAAATATTTCAGTATAATTGTTTTCCTTCTTATTGTTTATCTGTTTTAGTTTGGTATATACTAGAGATTTAGCGTCGTTCGCTATGAAGTCTTTGTGAACTTGTAAATTCGTTGATGAGGAATGCAGTGAAGACAATTTGAAGCTTCATAGCAAATAAACTACACAGTGTAACGTGTTAAGTGATTAAAATGAATAAAATGACTTGACGTAAAGGTAGTTACCAGGTTATAAAATCTCCCAAAAAAAAAACGAACGTCAGTGTTGTCAATAAAAAAAATTGGTAACATTCTACAAATACCCGTTTATTAAATAATAATCTGTACATTAATACGTGAGGGAAATCCGGCATACGTTTCAGCGTCGAAAGAATGTGAAATTTGTTATACTTATAGTTTATTTGTTGAAGAAGTGCAGAAAGCTAAAATTTTCCATCAATAAACTAGGGGTCAAATATATATATTGACCTGTCATTGTACGGAAATTCTATAAATCACAGTTGAAATTTATATCGTTTATCGTTTTCATAAACATATATTCATGTAACATACGGCCGTGTGTGAGGTGTCTCAGATTATTCGACAACAATTAATTAACTTTAAATATTTTCTTTTATATTCTAGACCTTGTTGTTAGTTAGTAGTGGTAACCACTAGGGTTAGTGACCCTGACTGCTAAGCTACAGGGCGTGGGTTCGATTCCCACCCAGGACAAATAATTATGTTATGAGCACGGTAATTTGTTCTGTGTCTGGGTGTAATTTATCTATAATATGTATGTATTTACAAATATATAAGCATGTTTATCAGCAGTCTGGTTACCATAGAACAGACTCTGCCTAGTTTGGGATCAGACGGCCGTGTGTGATAGGTGTGGAGTTATTGTTATTAAAAGACCAGATGGACAGACAGACACGGCGGGGGACTTTGTATTATAATATGTATTGATTATATTGATGAAGCTCTTACTACTTGTAGGTTAAAATCAACAACAGTGAATGTGTCCCTAACAAAACTGTACTGTAGTACATTCACAGCAACTAATTCATAATTTTCAATGTCAATCATAAATTCAAGTAGCCACGTGTGTACGTGTTCAGCACTATAATAATAGTAACATTTATTTATTTCAATATCCGGTAACACAGGAAGGTAGTTGACAGTTACTTTCGCGCCAATTGCATAACAATATCGCCATCTTGGTGTACGCATGAGCAATGTTGATGTCCCAGTTCGGCCTATGTAGTCGATTACTTAAAAAAATGTACATATATATTCCGTGGTAACTAATTTTTTTCTCGTATTTACCTCTTAAACCTGCAAAAAAGGAGACTGTGGTTGCTACGAAATTTACAGATAGTTGTGTTAGGCAAAATATACAACATTATTTTCAGTATACCTGAAATCCGTTCAGTATACCGAATAATTTTATTCAATGTTATAATTGACCTTTCTTTCTTTCTTTCTTTAATTTTTAAGACATACCAATCTTACAGTTGAAGTATTATACCTAGATGTTTTATTTTTCTGACCTTTTTAATAACAAACTAACTGGGGTGTTTAGCTAATGCCCATATCACATCATCATCATTATCATTTCAGCCAGAGCCCGTCACATACGACATATACACTAAACCTTGCTGATAGTTAATAAACATAAAAAAAATCGGTTTACAAACACTTTTATTTTTATTAAATTATTGTTTACTATATTATTCATTATATATGTAAAAGACAGTGTCAGGAGATAGTGCTCAAGTAAAAAATAAATACCACGAAAACAAAAAATAAAAAAAACTCAAAAATGCGTAGGGAGTTTTCAAGCTATAAAAATAATTATGAAAAGTAAGAAATATTGTTTAAAACGTAACGTAGTATAGTAATAAAAAAAAATCGGGCCCGCAGCAGGCCCGCAGAGGTAGATTTCGTGTTTTTATTTTTTTTTGAAAATTGCCTCCCCCCCTTTCCCCTTTGGGGGAATATCCCCCATTCACGAACTTAACCTTCATTTTTGCCCTGTTGATTTGTCGTTCAAGTTTGAAAGCATTAGGTGCATAATTGCGACCTCTATCGTGCCGGTAAAATTGAGGTACATACATATAATTATACATATATAGAAGATTTTTTTGGAAAACTCGACAACAGGTACAAAACCAATAATTTTCTTCGAAATTTACCTATATTTTTTATTTGTTAGTCATTTATAGGCTATTGACACTCACCATTTTCTTACAACCAACTTCTAAATAAAATCATTAATGAATGAAAGAAGTTCTATCGAAACAGTGATGTACCTTTCGACGCCTCGAACGGTACATATCCGGCGGACATTGGCGACGAAAGTAAACTATGTTGATCACCTCCTTCCCCATAAGGAGAGGGCCAGCTCATACGGGTCGCATCACCGCATGCACGCTAATTACATCAGCTGTGGGAAGTCGATGATTGAAGGGAGACTATTTGGCATCGTTGTGACTGACGATACGTAAGCGTAAGCGGATTGCACCTAAACCTTCCTCATGAATCACTCTGTCTACTGGTGAAAACCGCATGAAAATCTTTATTTCATAAAATATAGTAATAAATAAAACGCGTTATTAGGTAAAAATTAATATTTATTCCTCAGACATTGTAAATGACTACCGCCGCCCATGGGCACCTGCAACTTAAGAGTCAAAAGTGCGTTGCCGGTTTTTAAGGTGGGAATAAGGGAAGGGGGAAAAGGGAAGGATTGCCTATTCCGGTAACCTCAATCACTCAGCGAAAAGCAATCAAGCATTGCTTCACTATCGGTTTTCTGTGAGACAGTGGTATCACTCCGGTCGAGCCGGCCCATATATGCCGAAGCATGGCTCTCTCATCCAGAAAAAAATAACTATTCCCGATTGATAGAAAAATTACTAGCTTATTTCTGCTGGTTAACTGCGAATATTAAAAAAAAAACCTATTTGGAATATAGCACTTATCTAGATAAATAAAATACAATACCGAAAAAATAAAATACCGAAAATCTTGTGTGAGCCTAGGCTCAGATTTTCGGTATTTTTTTTTCTACCGATGTCTTAATTTATACTTGTTATTTGTTACATACTGGCAGACGGCCCCGACTTTGTCTTGGTTGAACTATGGTCTACCTGTAACAAGTGGTAGCCAAGTGGTTCAATAGGTGCAGTGCACAAACTCACGAATTTGCATAGTTTCTTTAGACATTAGTACATACTTATAAAAGTATTCTTACTTATACCATGTACCTATATATGTATATATGAAACATAATAGGTATATAATATGTAGGTATGTATTTATATTCTCTCTCTCTTTCTCTCTACTTTAACGCTACACAATTTTTTGTAACTCTAGTGTTAATATTTAGTTCAACTCGCCCCCACCTTTGTACAATATTTGTTTTTTAATGTTCGTAATTGTCGCTGACAATTTTGCTAGTCACCTAAGTTTCCCAGGAAAATTTCTAACCCGAAAAATTTTAACTACCTAAAGACATTACAAACTGAGAAGGCCAACAATTCTTGTTTACGCACCAAGTAATGAAATTACAGGCAACTTTAATTATGATCTATGGTGTGACTAAAAAATAAGAAACTTTTTTCAGCTGCCTTCATTCCGCTGGAGGAGTTCGTATCTTCGGCTGACAACCAATTACTTAGTGCAACAGATGTCGTCATACCTTGAAAGATTGGAGGTGAAAAGTGGATAATAATTGAAGTATAGGAAATAATGTCAGCGCAAAACAGCGTCTACGTCTTTAGAAGAGCTAGCTACAGAAGTTGACCTGTCATAGATGAGATAATGATGATAATGAAAAGAAGAAAGCCATTACTAGAAATACTTTTTTTTGCAGACAAATGTGGTTGCATACACTATTTATTTTACCCAACTTTAGTATATTATCTTTTCGAAGTTAATTTCTTATGACTGTCTATTTGTGAAATGAAGTTTAAGATTGATACTTTTTTCAGAGGTAGGTAACCTACTGATCCGACAAGTTAAAATTCCACCACCATAACGTTCAATACCTTTTAAAATATTCTTACGTAACACGCTAGAAAGCCACTTTGCCAATTTATTGGCGTAGTGATTCTCCGCATTTTCAGTTATTACTTTTATCAGTAACAATAACTTGGTTTAATGGGAGGTTCTTGGCGTTTCTTGTAATAGGATTCTGAAATTACGCGGCGTTCTGACATACAAACATATTTTCAGGTGTATTTGTTGTAAAAATAAAAAAGTCGTTGAAGCACTTGTTTCACATGTTTTAATACGCTGAAGGAAGTATCGATATACTCCATATTTCCTACCTCGATACCCCTTTGAAAGTTCTCAACCACTCACCATTGGCGACCTTACTCAAAATTAGACAAAATAGCAGAAAACAAAAAACTTTAAACAAGGATAATAATAACCCCGCTCTGTAATCTATATATTAGTAGGTACGTAAAGACAATTCTTTTTACGAATTTACTAGAAAATTTCGCAAACGGAGGAATGGAAATTTGAAGATTGATAGAAGAATGTAGAAAACATTTTTTTTAATGAATACTGTTACAAATTTTTAAATTACGTGAAGAGATTTCGTCTAACTACACGTGTCCAGTATATGTGTTGACCTGTCATTGTACATAACGACAGTTCAAGTTATACTGCCCAATGAAATCATTATTTTTAAGTCTAATGACTTACATTATAATAACTTCAAACATCTCACACACGGCCGTTTGATCCCAAACTAGGCAGAGCCTGTACTATGGTAACCAGACTGCAGATAAACATATTTATATATTTCTATATACATACATATTATAGATAAATTACACCCAAACACAGAACAAATGATCGTGCTCATCACACAATTATTTGTCCTGGGTGGGAATCGAACCCACGACCTCTGGCTTAGCAGTCAGGGTCACTAACAACAAGACCAACAGGCCTGTCATTACCTTACTGATTTTAATACAAATAACAATTTATGGACTGTGCTATGAGCTGAATTAATTATAACAATTTAAATGTCTACCTAGAAACAATTAATGCTATATGCGTAAGCTGCAACAAATAACATTGACCTATATGTTTAACGGATTTATCAGAACTCAAACAAGAATATGACATATTTTCACGTTAGTAAGTATAGTAAAATCAAAACGATTTTTTTTTAATAATTCTATGTTCATTACAAAGCAATACAATTTTTTTTTAATTCAGCAAAAGAGGCGGCATTCATTTTGTGAGTTAAGTTGTAATGCAGTTTAAAAAAAAACTCAGTATCGAAGTCTATGCTCTAGGCATATACAAACTATCACCGTCGGCTAGTATGTTCATTAGGCCTACTATTAACAACATTGAGCATTTTGTGTTCTATTGGATAAATAAATAAGTATTATGAAAGTGACTGACACGTTGATCCTGCGACATGAGTTTGGCAGTTATATTTACGTACGATCATGAAGTCTTTTGTTCGATTCCGAATTCGGGAAAATTATTATTATCGGGTTACTTGTTTGGACATTCTTAGGAGTGATATCAGTCTGAAAGTAGATCTCTATAAATTCGCTCGCTATTACGTGGGCCTAACCCACACAGAAAAAAAAAACTTGTTAATTCCTTTTAAAATTGGTATTATCAATGAAACTAGAAATAAAAACTCTTTGTCCTTGTGTTTTAATAATGATATTTCTTCATAATGATTTTCAATCAATCAAATATTTATTTTTTTTAAAAATATGGACATCAAACAAATTGTAAACCCACTGAAGATAAATATTTTGAATTTAACTGGAAGAACTCTTAAGTCATTTAAAGTATTATACAGCTTAAGAATTTATTCGTCATATTAAAAAAACTTTTTGTGATAGCCTATTTGTAGTGAAGTTTAGTATAGATTTCCTAGCCTATAAGGAAAGTATGTAGTAACTACACAATGTCACGAGTGTTAAATTGTGAAGAAGAGCTAGTGAAATTAATATATTTACGGTACTATTTAAAAACATAAATATTAAATTATTAAGTACCTACTATGAAATTATCATTTCAGAATCTTAACATCAATATCAAGAAATTAAAATGTCTTGTTAAATTGTCTTGTAATCTTTCGTCTAGGTATTTCTTAATGATATAAGAATATTTCTGTAAATATTTTTGTAAATCCATCTCTCCTCGTAGCTCCTCTAAGAATCGTTTTCCATTTATAGTTAGTAACACATTATTTCTTATATGAAAATAATTTATTTATATGGCAATTATTTTTCTGACATGGAACTCAACATCTGCTGTAGAATTTAAATAATTGTACATAATTTATCGGCCGATATATTCTTTATTTCTATGAATGTTAGTTGTTGTTATTTAAGGTACAATTCGATCAAACCGTCTAGAAAACAAAAAAGGTACTACTATCGATCCGATACCTACCTAGATATATAATCGTACCTCATTCGCGATTAAGTCCCTGCATTGAATATACGACATAAAAATAATTACCTATTAGTTAGACACGTCACGTACACGTGCCTATAGTTATATGAAATAATAAAGGTCGACTATGTGTTGTTGGCGTAAATAAGTGTTAAATAAATTGTTATTGAGATTTGATAAATATCTATCAAAAGCACGAAATTTTCTGATGGTTTATTATCAATTGGTAATGAACGCTAACAGTTTGAGAAGACACAACGCTTTGCTTATGCTAAAATTTGATGCTGAGATATGAAATCAGGCAAAAATACTTAATACTTCATCAAAATATCGCTTCGCTATGTTGTAGCTTTGTGGGAATTCCTTGAATTGTTACAACACTATGCGTATTTATAAGTACTTTAATTCGACTGTTATTTATTAACTTGTTTATAACAATAAACCTGTAGTATTTTATTTGAAAATTTAAAAATGTTTTTATTGATAACACTGAAGCTGGCGAGTTTCAGTGTTATCAATAAAAACATTTTTAAAAACACTTTTCTTTTGAAAAAAAAACTGTTTTAGAAGTTACTAAAGGTACTAAACTGCTCTCGCTACTCATATCAGTGTCAGGCCTCACAAGTTTTTTTTATGTTATAGGGAGCAAACGAGCAGATGGATCACCTGATGGTGACTACCGTTGCCCATGGACGTCTGCAACTCAAGAGTCCCAAGTGCGTTGCCGGCCTTTGAGATGGGATTACATTCAAGTTAGTGCTTTCAGTATATAAAAAAGTGCATGCAATCAGCGGTTTAGGTAGAGTTAATTTCGAGAAATTCCTTTTCTTTACGTCACACCTTTGATTTCTTCGGGAAAGTAAAATTCTTAACACTGAATAAATAAATTACAGCTAGACAATATAATTTCATTCATTTGCGGTGACAGTTGAGTTGATGATATTACCCGCCCCCCCCCCCCAAAGTAGATTAAGTTCATGTATTATAATAATTATTTTGTTATTTAAACTAATACTATCCAACGCTCCATTTTCCCCGACACATCAAAACAAATAAGCTTTCACGTCGAGTCTATGTTTGGTTGGCCCATTGGGAATACAATTAACACTAGCCATAAAGATCTAGAGACAAAAACGTACGTAAACAGTTCATTCACTGTGTTATATAACAAACCAACATTGAACTTCCCATTTGGGGCTCACTCCAAAAAGAAATTCCCGGTGAGCTAAAAAGAGCATCTTTACCGATCACCTCTTTAGGTCCCTGCCTTACTGAGATGGACAAGGCTAAATAAGTAATATAGTGATGAGCGTGGTCGATAGTTTTATATCGACTTATCATAACATTATTATAACTTATATACATTAACGACTTTAGTATGTACATTGTACATATTTAATTCAATATTTCTCAAGAATGAAGTACAAAAAATTGCACAGTACTTCTACACTAGTCAGTTTCAGCCACTAGTCTTTTGTACAAAGAAGTGGGCAAACAAGCACTCACTTGATGGTAAGTGGATAAGGTTAATACAAAAAATCATTTTTGCATTAAAAACACTATAGTGAAGTATTGGCGATCCTGTCTATCCAAAGCTTCCTGCAGATCGAATGTATTAGTTATGGGGGGGGGTAATCTTAAACCATTTTAAGTATAATTTTTTTTTTAACATTATTTCACCTGATGGTAAGTGACTACCTCACAAATGCGTTGGCGGCCTTTAAGGTGGGAGTAGAGGAAGTGGGGAAAGAGGGAGAGTGCAGGGAGGGGGAGAAGAGGGGAAGACGAGGAGAGGGAAGGGTTAAGGCCTCCGGTAATCTCACTCACTCGGCAAAAAGCAATGCAGGCATTACCTCACTGCCGGTTTTCTGTGAGGCCGTGGTATCACTCCGGTCGAACCGGCCCACACGTGCCGAAGCATCGCTCTCACACTATTAATTTTTACATATACATGTTTCATCGTTAATAATATATACACATGAATATAACCGTCAACACTTCATAATTATGAATTAAACTCACAGAAGTTAATATTATAATTTTTATTATATTAGTATTTTAATTTCTTCATTGAGCATGAGAACTTGAATATTAGCGTTAAAGCATTGACTGCCCTGTTTGTCTAGTGCTTGGTGACCCTGACTGCTGAGCCAGAGGTCGTGGGTTCGATTCTCACCCATGGCAAATTATTTGTGTGATGAGCATGATCATTTGTTTTGTGTCTGTGTGTAATTTATCTATAATAGAATTTAGATATAATTTAGAAATATATAAGTATGTTTATCAGCAGTCTGGTTCTTATAGTACAGGCTCTACCTAATTTGGGATCAGACGGCCGTTTGTGAGATGTGTGAAGTTATTATTATTATTCAAATATCGAATATTGAAATCGGGAACGGATCACATCACTACCCGTAACTGGAGTAAGTCAGCGTCCCTTGGTTATGGATTGGATCCAAAATTATGGTTCGTTACTAGTATGGAAATGCACGTGGTGTCTCACCAGCTCGTCTGGGCTTCTGCATTGTTCATATATAAGGTTGACCAGCATACCTGACTCATATATGTCTGTGAGCGAAAATAAAAGTGCTGCCCTATTCGTCTCTTTGATGTAAGAATTAATGTTTCCTTTCAAGATGTTGGGTTCTATTTGGAGTGGATTTCCTTTGCTGTTCTGTTTACCAACATTGAGGAGTAGTAAACATTGGATTAATATATCAGTAGTAGGCTGTTTAAGGAAGGTTATTGTCTCCTTCGTCTGGTGGGCTCTGGTTTTACTATGCGAATTCAAACTAATCGTGTGATATTACGCACCTTGAATGTCCTTCATGATTTTTCTAAGAAAACACACGTATGCTTAATATACCTCAACATCATCTAGCTAACTTAGCCCAACTACTTTGTGACTATTCATCCTGCATCACGTTTTCACATTGATAGGTATAAATACAATTTACCGATAACAACCATCACCTAGCCTGGTTGGAAATCCTTTCTTTGTGTTTGTCACATTATGATTAAATTGCAAACAGTATACCTACCTCTTCAGTCAAAGAATAATATTTGTGGAGGCTTTATACGATGACACAATAAATAATAGCTATAGGCTAAAAAAATGTTCCTGATGAATAGTTAAAAATTCAATATTAATTATATGTTTGGGGAACAGAAGCAGTAAATTAAGTTGGCGCTTAAGATTGCGAGTGATCATGAAGTTTTGAAATCCCGGTTAAGGCAATTTGTTATTAATTTTTTCTGACAGAAAATTCTTAATTGTCTGAGTCTAGAAATGTACCCGATAGACAATCCAGGAAAGTAACAATGATTAGAAGAATAACAATATAGCTGCCGAAATATATCTGTGTACTACAGCTCTGCCAACCCCTTTAGAGTTAAACAGGCATAAGTAAACTATAGTTATAAAGTACCTAAGATGTTTGTTTCTTCGTTTCAATCAGAAGCTCAGATCGTCACCTAGACACTAGAACCTTGGCATGACATAACAATGTCAACTTTAAACTTAGCGCCTAGTCGTCAATGCTGAACACCATATATGTTCCATAAATGTTTGTGAACACAATTTGTTCTACCCCATATATAGGACGCCCCTTTTCGAGTTGCCACTCTAATTTCACTTATACTAATTATGTCCAGATTTGGCATTTGTTTATTTAAATATGTGACGTTGAAAATACGTTGTTTAACGTAAATTACATAAATGTAAAACTCGTTTATATTATTGTATCGATCTAGGTTAATAGGTACATGATGATAACTTGCATATGATATACGAGTACAATGGGAATGGTTAAAGCAAATCTGAACAGATGTATGTATGGACAGTCTTGCCCTAAATATTGTTACATGTAATATAGTTTTTTTCCATGACATGAAACATTTATTATTGTAGTGTGCGTTAGTTTATACAATAATATAATAGCATTTGAAAAATATGAAGCTCATTCAAAATTATTTTCATCAGTCCAGTTACCGATTGAAACATGCACTTTCTCCATAGAAAAATTTGGTGCATGGTATTAGGGACTCCAAATTATCATGACATTTAGTGCTCTAAACGCCTGCCATACTCTCTAAAAGATACCATTAACCTTGGTCTAGTGGATTTAGATCGGGAGTAGATGACGGCGAATCTTCAGCCTCGGTGAAGTCAGATGCGTTCTTTTCCAGCCACGCTTCTATGAATCGAGCTTTATGCAGTTATAATTATATTTACCCGGTGCGTAGTCTTGCTGAAAAGACCATTCTTGGCTATGGAACATGGTTTTATTAAGAGGCTTAGCCACCTTCTCAAGAATCGTGTCTTAATACACTTGGACCGATGATTTTAATACCTTTTGCATAAAAATATGGCTCAACCACTCCTTGAGAGCTCGCCTCTCCTCACCAAACCATGACTAAACCCATATAATATCCACGTTGTACCTTACTGACTAATTGAGAAGCTTCTCGAAAGCTTCGAGCATAAATTCGATCATTTTGCTTATTAAACTGGTGGTTTCAGCCACGTAAGTCCCGACGCCGTTTGAAAATTGGGATAAAAAGTGTTATACCCTATGTTTGCCTATGTGTTAATCCAGGTTTTCAGCTATCGACATAGCAAGTTTCATCACAATCGGTTCAGTAGCTTTTGCGTGAAAGAGCAACAAACATCCATACATCCTCACAAACTTTCACGTTGAATATTAGTAAGATTATAGGTTAAGTAATGACCAATGCCTGTAAACTTATATATGAATCATTAAGCACCGTTACAAGTCAACTGGATGTGTAGACGTGACATAATATGACAATACAAACACTGTATATTATATATTTATATTACTTATGCAAACCAGACCGCAGTTATGTCTGTCAATAATCAAAGTAACCACTGTGCAGAGATAGCCTACTACAGCTTAAATATATATTATAAAGTCTGGCAAAATGTTTTCAATAGAAATTCTAAGTTAGTCAGTTGGTTTCACTAAATTAAAACATCGCAAAAAGAAAGCGGCGACTTGCAAGTCGAGAAAATCCGTTAGTCTGATCTCATCTTTACAAAAAAAGGTTTTCGAATAAAAACCGTTATCTACTGATCTAATTTCCCAAAATACGGTTTTCTCTCACCACGCAACGTAGAAAACAATCGTAAGTTCCGAAAAAGGGGTATCTGTGATCATTGTCGGTTGTTCAATCAGAGAATGACAACATAGTGATACTGTTTTGGTAATTTTAAAGCTGTTGTTAAGAAAGCTCTTTAGGGTGAATCGTTAAGTTGTCGGTAGTCGTTAAAATTATATTTAATATAATATCATAATATAGACATTGAAAAATATTTCTGATATTTTTTCTTAACAAATATTCGTTGTACGTTTTGAAGTGAAAACTTCTTTAGACACTTTGGGCACTTTTAGTATGGGGAAAAACACTGAACTCGCGTGACCATCACGCTCAAGTAACATATATATAGACATGTGTATATATATGTGTGTGTATGTGTTTTCACTTCTGTCTTGCAGTCCGACGACTGACAGTCTTTTGTTGTGGATAAGTGGATAGGCGTCTGCGATGCATTTCACCTGATGGAAAGATAAGGACGAAGATGGCTACCGAAAAGAAACCTATTCACTTTACTCTTTAATTCATTCCATCATCCTTTGACGACTCGAACCAGTCAGTTGGAGCTGTCAAGGCGTTTAGTTCGACTTCTTGGTGTGTGACAATGAAACGATGGAACTTCTGTTTGCGTCTGGTAGGCCGATAAGGGTTTAGTTAGTTCGAAGAGCGCTTTCGCACACTCATTAAAGTAAATCCTATAAAAACCGATAAGGAACAGTGATGTTATAATTAGGAAGGCTTGTACAAGAGACATTGTAACTAAGAAGATATTCTAAGAAGAAGAAGTATGGCAATAAACAATGTTCTTAGACCACAGAACTGAATATAATATTTTCTTTGTCGTTAATAAATACATTCAGAAATGATGAGAATTGTGGTGAATAAAATAGCAGTATTATATTTGGTGGTAAATTAAAAGACAACTTGTTATTCAACCTCTGCGATCTATTCAACCTCTGCGATCTATTCAACCTCTGCGATCTATTCAACCTCTGCGATCTATTCAACCTCTGCGATCTATTCAACCTCTGCGATCATGTCACCACATGTAAAAGTTTAGTAGAAATTTATTTAAGTCTAAATATTCACGTTGATTCGAAAACACAACTTGCATATTTGAAATTATTCGAATATTGGCGTGGCTCTCGCGGTTGTTGCACAAGCGGAGCAAAGTCATATTTCTCGTGTATCACGGAAAAATCTCCATGTCATAGTAATTTGTGACTGTTTCCTTTCTGAATACAAGTATTTGTATTTTTGTTACTTCATTCAGAGTAATGAGAAACGTTTAGAAAAGGTTAAGAAAAGGTGTAGTTCATTATACGTCTTTTATCATCTTCTGCAAATACCTAGTCAACGTCTTTCATATGTTTTTTCATTAACAGGCCAAATAACCACCCTTTTTTTTTAAAAAAAGATTACTAGTAACGTAGGTCACACATTACTAGTATTCTTGTTAACCCCTCCAGCTAAGCTTAACGCTTGTGTTAGGAGTGGGTTCACGACGGTAGTGCACTCGGTGTGCCATTACGCTACTACCGCTTGTAAGTACGTCATCAGTACGTACGGTAAGCGATTACAATAAAAAAAGTGATCCTTACGCGTACACACATATACATAAACATGCACACCGAAATCAGCAGAATTGAATAAAAAAAATATATTAAACTAGCGGACCCGACAGACGTAGTCCTGCCGAAACGTAAAAAATATTATTCCTGTAACCCTATCGCAACGCCATCTACCGGGTCCAAATGTAAATCTTAACCATTCTCGAATCCACCTGAAGCCACACAAAAAAATTCATTAAAATCAATCCAGCCGTTTAGGAGGAGTTCAGTGACATACACACGTACAGAAGAAATATATATATTAAGATGTATACAACAGTATAATGACACAATTCCATCTCAAAATTAAAAGGCAATGAATTCGTGAGCTCACCCTATTATTGTCGCCGATTCACAGTTTTACATGGTATTAATAGTTCGTTGACCTCTCGTTTATGCCCACAATCGGGTGCTTTACCCCAATCTCTTCCTTTTTTGAAATCGCGTGGTACGCTGTTTGCGAATCCGATTAAGCGAAACGAATAACCGAGTTTGGATTGGAATCGATTATATTGAATCGAGTATTTTATCCGGGCATTCGTTTTGGGAACTACTTTGTGTTAGATTCCCTATAGCAGCTGTTGGTGTACAGGTTTTCAGGATGAATAGTGCAGATTGGGTTCGGTTCATTGTTTATTTAACAAAAAATGTTTTGTTTAATTAATAATAATACAGTCTTTTATTCAGATAAACTTATTAATAACAATATTTTAATACAAGACATAAAACTTAGTCTAATATTTACTGCTTGTTTATTTTCTGCATATCTGCATATAACCTTTTCCATTCTGATCTGTCTTGAGTTACCCTGTTCCACATCACTCCTGCCATTTCTCTAAATCTCTCTCTTCCTTTTACCTTCCCTAGGATACCATCTTGTCACTCTCTTACTCCATTTGTCATGACATGTGCCCTACCTACATTTGTTTAATTACTGACACTTAATTCTAAGGCTTTACAAGTAGAATATATTTATATAGATTATTCTTATAAAAGTTAGTATAGAATAAATATACCGAGTTTTAAGCTGGTTTCATTCATGCAGCTACTAATTTCTAAAAGCATATTGAGACACTTAATCATTACATTAACTGACAGACCGATATAATCTCCAATACCAATGTTAGAGTAACTTCTATCCGCGGATACATTTGCGTAAAAGTATTTTTTCTATACCTCAGGAACAGTTCTTTGTTTCTGGATCAAAAGTACCCATTTCGTTTTCTGTAGCCCTGAATATATTTATGCAAAATTTGATGATGATTGGTTGAGTTATTAAGAAGTGAAAGCTGTTGTTTGTTACGTAACGTAAACTCATTTTCGCGTTTACAATAAATGTTGTAAATTAATAAAACACGGCATGAAAACGATCGAACTATGTCCGACGGGAGTAAGTACCTGCCTCTGAATTTCTTTTCTTATAACCATTCTGACAATAAAGAAAATGCTTTCGAGGTCAGCTTAGAACTCGCAAATTTTATTTATGGACGCGAATATAGAAAAGACAGGTGATAAGTGCACCTAGAGTTAGAACACTTAATCTACGCATAGCCTGATATTAATTTATATCTCCTTTTTTGTTCTACAAAGAATTATGTACATGTATATATCGCACGGCATGGAAAGTGACTTCATCTCCGTCGTCACTAAAAAACCTTTCTGTGAGCTGTTGGAACTTCGCCATTATGATATCAACGGTCAATCTGTGCTGACTTTCGTTATTTTAATACTGAATTTAATTTTTCAAAAGTGTAAGTTTGGTTGTTATTTATTACAAAGTTTTCCCTACTGAGAGATATTGATCTAGCATAGTTATATATTCTTTAGAAAGAATTTAGCCGTTTTAGAAAAATAGTTACGATATCTTAGGATGCCGTTTTTATTTTTATTATTTTATACAAAACTAAAAGGTCGTATTTACTACACCTCCTTCACAGTCTAATATTATTATATTTATTATTAGACTGTAACAAAGGTGTAGTAAATACGACCTAGGTTCATATTTTGTTTGGTAATTGTTTTTATGTAATATCTTTTAAAAAAGTATCACCGACTACAATGCGCCTCAAAATACCCAAATAGCTTCAAGTGTGCCCATAAAATATGAAGAGTTTCCTCGATTTCTCCCGGATCAAATCATCAGATTCTGACCTGATGACTATAGGACCACCTAGGATGTACACCCTTTCAACCAAGAATTTTCCAAATCGGTCCAGGCGTCTTTGAGTAATCGGTGAATATATATAAAAAAAAATATATAACATAGAACCTCCTCTTTTTTGAAGTCGGTTTAAACATTGAATTACACCTATTTCTAAATGTTAACAGTATAAAAAGTAAAAAGAATTAATTGTGCATGAGTAACAACAAAGGAAAACATTGTCGGAGACCCCCTCCTTCACGACAGTGTAAGAGACATGTAACTATCCCTAAAATACTTCTAATTTAGAAAAAAATACAAGAAACTGCTTGAGCTGCTGCTGCTGCATATCATGTAGCACCAAAGTACTCATCAAGACCAAACTAATGAGACCAAACTCGCTGGGTTAATCTTGTTTAGTTAAGAAGTACCAATGGCCACCTTCCGACTCCATCATCAGAACATCTCCATGGTACCATATTATTGTATAGTCACCGAAGATACATATATACACCAAATTTGACACAGATCGGACATCGGGAAGTGGTTCTAATTTAGCTTCCAAGATTCGTGCCGAACATACATACACACAAACATTACAAGTTAAATAAAAGCTTGTGCAATGTAGGCCCTTAATACACTACGCACCCCATCAATAATGTAGGCGTGAGTGTATTTATGTATGTATGCAAGATTTTTTATTTAGCCCATTTTAGTTAGGCCGTGGTTTGAAACACATATTTTATTACCCTGACGTATTGACGTTTTGATTTCTTTAGCGGGGCTGCGTCACTATTTTAATTTATAACCCAGTTAATTACTAAAAACTTAAAGCAAAAACTAAAATGAAAATGAACAATAAAAAGCCTTCATTACTAAACACCCAACTAATGTGAGTAACTGACTTTGAGCCTAAACCAAAGACACAAACAATATCAATGCCATTAATCGTAAAATAGTTTTGAGTGTTGTTTAACTCTAGCTTTAGAACTTAGTTATAAAAAAATATTCAATTTATATGTTTGTTATCAATGGTTTAATTATCGCCTTATGTTTTGACCTATTTCACTTTGCACGTGAATAAAAACCTTTAGGGTTCTTCCCATTTTCCTAGAATTATGATATTTGGCAAGAACCAAGGTCTCACAGCACAAGTAAATAAACAAATCCGAAGGTTGTTCATTTGTTGTTATATCACCTAAAAATATTTTGTGCTTGGAAAATTGAAGATGTGACGTACCCATATCAATGTTGTCATTTCAATAAGAAAATATTTTTAAAACGGCAATGTTATATTTGCCTTTTGATAAAAATGGGCAAAAGTGTTTAAGAAAAGATTCCCAAGATAGACGAACTATCTATCATAGCTACATCGAAACTACATTTATGTATGCTAAGTTAAAACTGACATTTCAATAATAAAATCATCCATTAGTTTTCTAACATTTACTTTTTCTTTGGAATTTCCAACTTCGGGGAGAAGACCGACTTCGTATACCTTTGCCAATATTAATTTTTAACGAAATCGGCCGACTAAAAAAAGTTATGGGTGATTTTCAAACTATTCCTTTTGTTTTTGTTTTTCAAAAATAGGTTCTTTATTGAGTCGGTACTGTATTCTAGAAAATTCTATAATCTTAGGTAATGGTCCCAATTCTGTTACTTCACTCGCTAAATTAAAATTCACAAAATTTCCATCATATAAGATGTAAACCTTGTACATTTCAAAACAAGGTCTTATTTCAAATTGAAACAAGTAGGTAACATATGTCGCTATCGAAATAAGCAATTTATTTGTCGACTAAAGTCTGATACGCTTAAATAAACTTTAATACCACGTAGCGAGAGCCGCTATCCGTTGAATGCCATCTCTTTTGCTCTGTGTTTTTAGTAAGCGTCTTCGTAGGTGTCGATTAAAATAACGTCATCTTAGTTCGTTTTGAACAAGTTTTTATACAGCATTTGAATAAATTGAGACTCTCTTTGCGTGGAAATAAAGTTGAGTATACGTTGACAGGTTTTAGTGAAATTTAGTGGCGCTGAGAAATAGATGCCAGTAACAAATAGACCTTATTACGAATAGCACAAGGTTAATTTCATATGAAGAAATTAAGTCAAGTTTTAGTTTAGTCGAGTGTACAATAGAATCGGCACCAATAACTATTATAATATAGGTTAGGATGTGAGTTTCTTAATTTTTTTCAGTTTAGGAATATGCGTCTGTCTTCAAACTCACCCGATAGAAAGTGACGATCAAGACCAAGATGGTACACGCCTATCCAAGAGCAACCTACGTTAAATTTGTTTATTACGCTTACAGGCCTTCATTATTAAACTGATCATTATGATTTTTTGCATACTTGTCGTTAGGGGTCTACTAGAATGGACATGCGGTATCTTTCATGCAGAAAATAGAATATTCCCCGAGGGATAAAAAAGTCAAGGAACAGAACGGATTTAAAAATCTACCTATATTAACGCGAGCGAAGCCGCGGAGACAACCTAGTATTATTTAATATAGTCTACCCGTCGCGTGTCCAGGTCATAGTTCGTTGGCCTGAAGTCTATTGTCAGCAAAAAGCTTTCAGGAATACCTATATACCTATTATTAACAATCAATCTATCAGTTATATGTTTTGAGGTTTTTGGGCTTTGAGGCCTATGGACAGCAAATTTAGCAATACAGGTTTCAAAGGACGTAGTTTCGTAGAAAATTTTACATAAATTTATCATGTAGCGTAACTAGTACCTACCTACAGTTGTAGAATAGAATATAATAAAATATGATTCATTGTACACCTTATACATAGAACTACACAATAATTATCTTAATATTAATGTTAGTGTTTGGTACAACGGGCGGTCTTATCGGTAAAAGCGATCTCTACCGGACAACCTTAGGATGGATCTAGTGGCTTTTAATCGTATACGTACTTAGTAGTGAGACAACTTATACCTTCTTTTATATAGCTAAGTTATCAAATAAACACATGGCTGCTGTCTAATAAAATCTTACATGTTACCGGTGTTCATAAACAAGATAAGACCTTTTGTTTTTCTGAATGCGTCTTAGCCTTGCAGAGTGGGAAGTACTTTTACAGGAGGGAAGCTTCAATTCAAATAGAAGTCTGCAGCTTAAAAAACTTGGAAAACTTCAGATAACCGCATTGGAAATTAAACATAGTTTCTAATATTAGATAATTAAGAAATATAGAGGGTAGATCAATAGATCTACGTCGGGCATCTGCTCGATTCGTAAACGTCCGACGGACTAAAACCCTATAGCGTAGTGATGTTTGTTTTGTTGAAATGTGTGTTGTAACTTTGTGTAGTTGACAATGGCATCCTTACAACCTTGCCAAACATAATAGGTACCTAGATCTATCTTCAAGTACGTCACAACACTATTACGGCTTGTTACTGTAAGAAACAGTCTCACAACCATTGATATAAACTATGAAAATCACTAACTAACAGTAACTGCCAAGTTGTTCGTACCTCTATTCGCACTCAAGTGAGTAGTCTCCACTTATTCCTACCCTTTTATAATCCCACTATTCGTTAATATTTATCAATCGACAAATAGTATTGCGTTACCCGTATAACCAGTCAAAATAATGTTTATCAACTTATTTTTATTACATAGTGAACTGTGTTATCATCTATTATAGTTTGTCCCTATTTTTAATAAAATAAATAAGAGTTTTTGATATGGCGACAACATTACGCTGCGAGCTGGTTTAGCTAAGCTAAAGGCATATTCCATCCAACCTAACGTCATTCTACTGACGGCGTTGACATAATTTGGAATTTGTTGACACAATACAAACATTGTAGCCAGTCGCGTGGCAGTTAAAACATTGAACCCATATACAATTACTTAACTATTAATCAGAACTGAATATGTTGACCAAAGAGGCGATGAACTTTATATGTAAACTAGGAACCCGCCTTCGGCTTCGCATGGGTACCAGAGACATCTTCAACAATCATCAACATATTTCAATCAATTTACACAAAATCTTAACAAATTATACACCTAAACCTTCCTCATGAATCACTCTGTCTATTAGTGAAAACCACATGAAAATCCGTTCAGTTGTTTTTCAGTTTATCGCAAACAGACAGACAGATAGACAGACGCGGCGGGGTACTTTGTTTTATATTCTTCAACAATCACCAACATATAACAATCAATTTACACAAAATCTTAATAAATTATACACCCACAAAAACCTTCCTCATGAATCACTCTGTCTATTAATGAAAAAAAGCATGAAAATCCGTTTAGTAGTTTTTCAGTTTATTGCGAACAGACACACAGACAGACGAAAGAAAGTCTCTCGGAGGACTTTCTTTTACACTATATAGTGATGATTGCAATTTACAATATTTTTAATACACAATATTTGACAAAACAATAGTGGAAATCATCAGTAATCATAAATTTCGATTTCCGTGAATTCAATCACTTACTGTGGTGGTTTTTGTGGTTTTACCAATCCCCAGCGTTGATTGGCTTTCGGCAGAGAAGCCTGGATAATCACAGTCATGGTTTCAGCCATTGGACATCCACTTCTGGACTTAGACCTCCTTTAATGACTTCCAAGAAAACTGTTAGGAAGCGGCCTGCATCCACCATTGATATGCTATCATTACAAGGAATACTCGAGAATATTCAGGGTCTTACTGCTTGAATAGAGGACAGTTCTGTGACCCCAGTAGTAGTAATAGTGTGTTTATAATAAAGAGTATTTTTTTTTGCGAGTGCTGAACAGCTCAAGAGGATCAGCAAGGTCCTTATACTGACTGTTATTAAGTCCAATTTTGTATGCAATTATGTGGCCAAAAAGTAGACGTTATTCCTGATGGTCAACGGTTACCATTTTCAACACTAGCAACACCGGCAGTCTTCTAATGGAGGATCTTTCCATGCTGATCTCATTCGGTCAGAAATTTATTGCGCTTATGGTTTTATGTATATGGTTTTATAACCTCTCAATGTTTTTAAATTACAAATTTACTCTAGAGGAGTAGTTCATACTTATTATCAAGCATATTTTTTCCGTAAGCTTCAATTTTATTTTTTCTTAATTCACGCTTTAAATAATACTAGTAGCGCCATCTTTTAGTACATAAAAGGAAAAAATATTTCGATCGAAGCTCGATAGAGCAAACAAATTGTTCGTACATACAAAGAAACCGAGACTGTTTATAGTTTCAACTCGTGCCGATAGATGGCAGTGGATGCAAATTTCAGTTACAGTAAGTTTAGTCATACGATTTTCTATTTTCTTGTTGACTTTTCTTATGTTTTGACATTCATCAAATATGAACTTTTAAAATCTGTATTACAAATTTATCTTCATCATTCACGCATAGTACTTAAATTTAAAGCAAGTTTTTATATTAAATCTCAGAATAGTGCGATCGGGAGAGACTACCTATCGGGAGTCAGCTATGCCCTTAGCAGAGTATCCCTCACTTGGTAGTGAGGGATACTCTGCTAATATCCTACATATATAACCCACCTATATCTATTCGTGCACTTGTCGATTTATGCCATCTTAGGCACTTACTAAACATTTAACTTTCGCTGCTACTAAATAATGTACCTTGACATTTAAAATGCATTTTATTTTGGAAAAAGAATTAGGGTTCCTCGCAAAATATATAAACATGTACACGCGAGCTATTAGTAATAATATTACTATTATGTTTAATAAATAATTATATTTAAATAATAAGATTAAAGGTATCGTGCTTGTTATAAAAGTATGTTATAATGAATCAACAATTTAGTAAATTTAGATCTTGGTGTAAATTTCGTATCTAGTCATTCCTGGAATATGCCAGAGGCGTTTGATATACCTACTAGTCCAAGAACAAGTTTTATCTCCCTCTGGATTTACTTCAAATTGTTGCTCCTCATTACAATTTTGTGGAACTCAAATCTGTCATAGTGCTATATGCCAGAAAGATTACATACAGCAGAAACTTGCTTTGCCTTCCTGAGTGTTTATTCACATAGTAGTACGGTCAAGTTAGCTAAATAAATAGTAATAAGGGTAAAGTCTCCATCGATCTCACATCTCCAAAAAAGTTATTCAAGGTCAAAGTTCCATTCCACGCCACTTCCGAAGTAGTTACTTGGCGCGTGTTTTTAACGTGATTTTCCCGGTAGGCCTATTACACGTGCGGGCTACCCCAGGTGTCACCATAAGAACCCATCTTCTTTCTTCGACGCAGCTAATGGACAGCTTTACAGTTTTCCGCTCCACTCTGCTGCGCCGCCGGTTGTAGAACCTAATGGGATCAGTACACCTCCTTCCTTGGAGGCCGACGACCTTGAACGCGGGCCATGGCCGCATCGCAGATCTGCGTATTCGCATATTGAAAGCTGCCCGCCCCCATGTTTATCTCTTCTATCGGAGACTGCGTAGCCTCCTCCAGTAGCTCTCTATCTAACTCAGCAAGAGCTCACCGCTGAAAGCGGAAAGAACGCGTAACCCCTTATGGGGTCCTGATTCAAGGAGAGCTTACATACGAGAGCGTCTCAACCTCTTCCAGGACAAACCAGTTTGTTATTCGTGCGGCAAGAGCAGGAAGGTAGGGAATAGGGCCACACGGCTTTCAGGAAGAGGTCTTTCACACCAGCAGAATGCATTAAGTTTGTCTAGACATGTACCTAAGCTTTAAACATAGTCCATTATTAAACCATCTCTACAGCCTCGGCATCGGAGGATGCCATGGCCGACTAGCTAGCCCATGATGTTTGCTGAGAAGTGCGGGGAGGCCATAATATTGGGCAGGCGAACTGCAGTTCCCCTTCCCAATCTAGTGGTTGGCAGGCAGATTACCCGCCGCACACGCTCTGCAGTGAGGGGAAGCGGAACATTCCGCCGCCTTGTGTCCCGCTCACAGAGGCCACTGCAGTCAAAGCAACTGGCGCTCTTGATCCGAGCGTGTTCCGACGTTAGGCATTTAAAATCTCCTCTTTTTTTCTCGTCTCTCATCGGTCTCGCCGCCAGGACTGTAATTGTGTTCACGAAACCGGTGAAATAAACGCTCGAACCGAAAACTACCTCCTTTCTTAGGTCGGTTAAAAACCGAACACCTGCCCTGAATTGCTACACACTAGAACTGAACCATATAATTAGTAAAATCGATTGGAAAATATTATTAACATGCATACGATTTCCAATTTACTTTGACCCTCGAAGTATTTATGAACTGTTCCGTAGTTAGCGTATCAGAGGGGTCAGTGTTAATTGGCGCTTGGAATAATTTGAGGCCAGGGAGACACACCTATAGTATGGGGTTCGTTGGGGTGGTATAGGGTGTCTATGCATTATGTAGCGGCAATCAATGGTAGGTGTAGGTGATTGTTCGGTCCGATGAGTGACGGACTGTCTGTGACGTTGTATTGCCATGGAGTCGTGGTTAGAACAATTTTTTTTTTCACACAATATAAAAAAATATGATAGACAAAACTTGGCAGTTTTTTTAAAGGTTCAATACTCGAGTCTTATATTTGGCGTTTCAGGTCTTCGCAAAAGTTTATGGTAGGTATTAAATTGAATGACACATGAAAAATTACATAAAGCCACTACGTCATATCGCTTTTGTTCTAATATAGTCCGGTAGCTGATGGCTCACTAAATAGTGTACATCACGGTGTGACTTACATTGTAAGCGGATTATTGACCAAAAATTACCATTACACGTAGATACTAACATTAGATTACTTTTTTATGTAATGATCTACGTTTAAGTAAGCCATATTTTATATTATTTATTTATCTTTGGTAAAATATTAATTTTAGTGTCAATTATCATAAATATTGACACAAACAAGCCAAGATCCGTAAGTAATTAATATGCTTCGATTTAGTTTATTGCTTGTCGGATATAATCAGGCGTTATTTTCCCTTATCTAAGCGACGTGATACAACGCATCTCCCTTTTATAAAAAGAGTTGTGTAAAGCAATAATAGATTTTATCACATCTTATTTACAGAAGCATAATTTTTGTTTTTAAATATCCAGTCTGAAAAATCGATTCCACGCAAAAAAAAAAAGCTGATGATCTTAGAACGCCTAAACAGATTTTATTGAATTATAGCTCAAAACACTCGCCATCAAGTCACCCTTCAAACAAAAAAAAAACTATATCACAATCGGTCCATCCGGTTAGGAGCTAGAATGCCACAGACAGACCAAGACACATATACATACGTTAAAATTATAACACCCTTCCTTTATGCGTCGAGGGTTAAAAAGGGCAATGACCGTACATGCATTGGAATTTAAAGTCTTACTATACCTACTAAATCATTCCACTTTTTAGGTTTAGGTTCTACGATGACTCCTAATATCCCACATCCCACAGTCTTTCCTTTGTACTAATCCCACTAAGTACGTAAGTGGGTGCGTGTGGATAAGTTGGCACATTGGTTAGATACTCCTTCACATAGACACGACTAGATGGATTTGCATGAAATTTACAGCTAGTTCCACTTTGGTACTCCGATATTATTATGGCGTTACTGTACACACACGGGATAATAAATCTATTCATTAAATACTGTTTATTTTCTTCATTTTATATTCCAAGTACCTATACCACCACTTATCGGTTAACACGAGCGCCTGTTGAAATATTATTAATAAACTCTCAACCAGCGTTTAAAGTAAATGTTAACGAATGATACAATTAATTATGTATTTATTTAAATTAAATATGCCAACGAAAGTCCCATTTGATCGTAATTCGGTTGAATATGTTACTGTAGAGGCCTTGGTATTAATGTATTATGTAATTCAGATAGAATATTAAAAGCATTTTGACGGCAACGTTGAATAATGTTCACGGGTACATGAGATATAAAATTACTATTAATTAAATTGTAATACTCCACGATTCATGTGAATTTTATATGAACACTAGCCCATTATCTACTAACATATTTATATTATCACAAACGTGACACACCTATTTATCGTATAAATTGTACCCGTGCGAAGCCAGGGTGAGTCGCTAGTCAATACAAATAAATAAAATCAAAGTGTATGTTTGTTATGTCAAAATAATAGTTTTTTAAGCTTGTACAGTTATTTGTACGATACCTATGCCTAAAAATCAGTTTTTAAATTTTTTGTCTGTCTGTATGTTTGTGTCGGCTAATCTCCGGAACCGGTGGACCAATTTCCACGGGACTTTCACGAGCAGATAGCTGGTATTATAAGGAGTAACTAAGGCTACTTTAATTTTGAAAAAGGTATTGGAGTTCTGCTCAACATACATACATATGTACACACGAGCAAAGCCGCGCGGGAACTGCTAGTATAAAATATAGCGCCAGTGTGAGATGTAAATGTCCTGAAGTAATTTACAAATTCAGATTTGATGCAGTAGAGATGAGTTGACTCGTACAGCTGGAAGAAGTTTGTAATGAAGATATCGTCACAATGAGGGTACTGAGAGACCAGCTCCACGTTGCAGAAGATAAAGCTCTGGACTTACCTTCCCCCGTCTCTTTCTTAACATTACAGTTCTTAGTAGCTTACAGTCAAGTGTTTTTTATCCTTTTAATCCTAGACTTACACTGTATACGGACTCCTTAGAACCATATTGTACTTCTTACCCTCTCATGACCTTTGAACAAACTAGTGATAGTCGACTCGTTAGTTTCTGTAGTGTGTCCTCATAGGGGTTCAGTGCTAACCGAGCACGTGAGGGTAATTTCTATGTAAGCATTGTTAAAATCCTGTGTATAGGTCGGCAGACCTTGATTGATACTTTTCATTAACCCAATGGTTAGATCAATTCAATGTGCGCATGTAGTAACTGCAGATCAAGATCTTTTACTTTTCTAATTGAGCATATAGTAACCCCAGTAGATCTCGTATCTAAGTGAAAGTATGGATAGAGATGGACAATACCATACTTTACAATTTGAGTTGGACCGTATCGGAAACGGAACCATTTTAACTGAATAGAAGATCCTGGTTTACCAGCATTACTACCAAAACACTGTATTTCTGTTTTTTCTGATATTAAGTAAGATTGATAGATCTCCGTGGAAGGATATAGTTAGCTACAAGCAACAGCTGGACCTTAAAAATGGAGCAGCAACTGTAAATAAGTATCACTAAATGCTTGCCATCTGGCGGGCGTGTGCTTATTTGAGAACGTAGCTGTACAAAAATAATCTATGATTTGTGTCTTAAATAATCTCATTGTAATGAATACTATATAGTAGATTGTTTCTATAGTTTCGCTTCAAAAGAAGGAGGAAAACATATTGAAATGAGAGTTCTAATACCAAGTATCAATCCTTTTACATCCACGTAACTAGTAACGTGTTATTGGAAAAAGTGTAGTGAAAATAAAATTGTATTAATCGCAGTAGATAGTTGTGTCTACGATGTGGCCGCGGCCGCACGGGTCGTCCGTTCGATACCCGACTGAGGACGTATTCGTGTAGTGAAATAGATGTTTGTGGAATTAATTATATAGTGAATTGTGAAGTACTGCGCATTTCATTCGTTTACATAAAGAGCTATTAACATTGCACTTCAGTTGCTTTTGGGTAGGTTTTTCATATATTTAAGGCTACCTATACATTTATTTATATGGGTATTAATGCGGTACGGTAATATTATACATACATTACGATAAAGTTTTTAAGGCTTTAAAAACGTACTCTATGATAAAATATCCAAAAGATATCTATGTCTTGTACAAATTTTGAGGTGACTTTGTACCATAACGTTCATATTTGTGTTTTGCATAATATCGTTGTAGATAAATAGGAGCATAAAAGTATCACATATGAGTATTTGCTTTTAAAACATCCTCTCAAACCATACTTAATAATTTACATAAAAGCCTTTACAACTATAGAAGTTTAATACTTTACGCTCAGAAGCGGATCGAATGTTTCTCTGCACATATTAATTAAAAATAAATAAACGGTAGTATAATTAGATAACTACTATGTTCAGTTTTTGTGTTCGAGGTGTTAGAGATCATTAATTGCTTATTTACAGCCGAAGCAGCGTCAAAAGAATGTTGAAATACATTGTAGGGTTTTAAGTTTTGACTTTCCTATTCCGCTCCAATACATTTACAGTATTTAGAGACATCGATATGAAAGAGAATTCGATAAACATTAACAGCCTGATTATTGCTGATAGAGGAAAAAAATTAAAACAGGCAGTCACCTATGCTTGCCGACAGAAGTGAAAACTTAAAACGACGTATCACATTAGTATGACCGTGACGCGAACCCATATCTCTAGTATTAGCACGATAAACCACTAACTACACACACTAACCTCACAATTACGCACCAATAATAACTATTAAATTATGATGACAATAATTACGCATTAATTGAATATACTTAACACAGCAACACAACAGCGAAGAGCAGCTGACTGTATCTTTCTCGCTGGGGTGCACTCGGCGGTCCCGAGTTCACCCGATCGAGCCTTTCACCTCAGAGCGTGACGGATCAGCCTAACTTACTACCTACGAAAAAATGGCTGTGCGGTGCGCCAAAAGAAGTTTTCACTTCAAAAGTTTTCACGTCAAAAATCCTTGATTCTTGTATTTTTGTAAATTCAGTTGTCTGGTGGTGGTCGTGATGGATGATGGTGTTAAACTTCTGTGTTTCTCTTGCACTTCATATCTTGCCGGTCATGACGTTACATTCCATCTCCACAATGTTCTTGAATGTTATAAAGTCTCCTTATCCTAGTACTCACAGAGTCAGCGTTACCTATTATTTGTCTGGTGATAAGTCCCTTGATGAACAATTGCAATCATCACTACATATTATAAAAGAAAGTCCCCCGTCCTGTCTGTCTGTTCGCGATAAACTGAAAAACTACTGAACGGATTTTCATGCAGTTTTCACTAATAGACAGAGTGATTCCTGAGGAAGGTTTAGGTGTATAAATTGATCAGATTTTGTGTAAATTGATTGATGATTGTTGAAGATGTCTCTGCTACCTGTGCGAAGCCGGGGCACGTTGCTAGTTAATTGATAAAAGGTTGTTTTTAAATTGTCAGAGTTCGACCCGAAATAGAACCGTCTACTAAATATAGTATATTATTATGTAAACAGACTCATTTCATATGGTTGTTTCTAGAAGCTAATACTCATCACTAGAAAATTTGTGTTTTAGTACAAAGTCTACTAATAGCAATGATCGCACATTACTCACATTCTTGGTAACTTCATCCTAAGTTAAACGCAATTCGTAATATTCTTTAAAATGATTACAATTATAATAGTACCAACAGAGAATAAATGGCATCGAAATATCTATATTATGAATAGGTATATTCTATTCAGTCTTTTTCATCAAACCTTTTGTGAAAGCAATATTTCACTCAAGCCATTAAAAGCAACACAAAGTCGCCGCAGATTACAAAAGTGAAATTAAAAATAGAACTCCGTCATAGATTTTTTTAAAAGGCGAATGAAGGCAAAGGTAACGAGGCCGTACAGCCATATTTCCCTTCCTCCCAGGTGGGGGATAATCAGGAAATATTGCCGCAATTCATCCCATTTCCCCCTTATCCGTGTTTACGAGATCGGGGTAAGGTAACGGTACACAAATTGAAAAATAGCTACGCATCTGTCGAACGTCCAACTTGTTTGTTTAGCTTTTTTTTCTCGTTAACAAATACGTTTTAAGAATTAATGAGGGACGCAAGATTAGCCTATCGCTTTTAAAATGTGATATTTTAATGTTTTCTTTTTTGTGCATTATAATTGTTATTTTAAAGAGAGGACCGTGTCGTTTTTTTTTTAACTATATCTTGTAGTTTACCAATCACTTGTATTATTAAAAGCAGTCTCAGCCGCTTGCATTGTCTCTCCCACTCCCAATACTAGACTACAATGCCAGTATTTTGAGAACAGTAACTCGATAAACTTGAGTACCTTCGAAATTGTTGTATGAAGTTTATATTTGGCCTACGCAAATGTGTCCACGTATCTGGATACCGTAACTTGCTCAAGTGGCTCCCGATTCGCCTTCGTCGGAATACTCACATCCTCTCTCTACTGTATTAAATATTGCTCAACACCCTTACTCGTTCTTATCTCAAAGAACGTTTTAGATTCCTACGTGACACACATTCAAAATTGTTGAGATCAAAAAGTTAATACTTCAAATACCAGTGTAATCTACAAAGTTGGCTGATAAATCCTTTACAGTTGAAGCAGCACGTCTCTGGAATGCTCTATCGGTTTCTATGAGTCCAGCTTAACCATTTGAATCTTCCAAAGAAATGTTAAGAGAATAGTATTTGCTAAATTATGTCTAAGACTAAGTTCGCATCTCGCGGTTAATGAAAATAAACTTTGTCACTTACAGTTTTAATCATATTTCAGCAAATAGAAACAATACAATATTTAAAATAAGCTGTTCTGTCTTTTTCAATAATGATAAGTAGGTTTTATAACTTTTATAAATCAATTAAGTGCAAACATGCAATTCACGTCACTGCCCTTGACGTTAAAGAAGCAAAACAGCATGCCGACATTCCGCCTGAGCCGAGCGTGCAAGCGAGACCGCGGAACAAACGATAGAGATGCACGATCGGCCTAAGCATTCGGCTTGTGACGCACCTATCCATCTTCCACTGTTTTCTTATGACGTTATCACGTAAAATTATCGTCCGTAAACCGACTTTACAGGCAACCAATTTTTTTTCAATATTTCAGTGTTTTAAGTAAATGTTGAATTTTCAAATACACTCAGAAGTTTATTTGGTGTACAATAACGAGAATGTACTTACTAACTAGTTAGGTTAAGACAATATTGAGAATGTTTATAAACATCCTTTACCCTTTTATATCAGGCCGCAGGGTGTCTGCTTGTTTGACATCATAGTTACCTCACCATATGTAAATTGTATTTATACTTGAGGTATATTTGAAAATACATCTATAAGTACGAACGTACACAAAGCTCACCAGATATCTTCTGTCCAGGATATAAAGTAAGAGTGCATGGGATGCCACCGTTTGGTCCTAGGAGGTCTAATGCTCTTCTTAGCCATTGAAGACGCACGCCTTGGGTAACGGGTGGATCTGTCCATTATTCTTGGAGAAGCAGGCCTGAAACTGCAAGATTCTCTGAAATTGAGAGGTGCAAGACACCTCGCACTACACGGTGGTTTGTTGAATTTTTTAAGTCGTTAGCCCCGGTGTGGTGATGACCTGTGGGGGTTACCACACGGTAAAAATAGCAGGTATCTAGTTGGATTTGAAAACCTACAATACCTGTAATAATAATGATTTTTTGGATAGGGTATTTTTTTAGTTATAAAACGATTTAAAAAAAAAACATACTCAAAAATCCCTTCGACAATTAGAAAACAGCTGATGATGTTCGGACAGCTCAACAGAACACTCTCGATCAAGTGTCCTTTGAAACTAAACACTCAATCCAAATCGGTCCATCCGTTTAGGATATTTATTTCATTATTTAGGAGCTATGATGAAACACACAGATACACAGACATCCTTCCCTTTTATATCGGGGGTGAATAAATATGTGGTAGGTTGATTTAAGTAGCTACTTAAGGTTTTCTATTGTGACATTCTTGAATTATTAACTAACTGGTATTAGTTAATAATTCCTACCTTCTTAAAGCCGTATACTGGCATAACTGTGGGAAAGCACCAGTCCTTATAAAGGCTGAAAGTCAAGGTAAATCTATAAGGTCTTTCTTCATACTTAATGTGGTGTTTTATTTATTATTTCTAATACATTAATATATAGCACAGATGGAAACAACGCCAGTATGTTATTGAAAATACTTGTTTCGCTTCTTCCCGTACGTTACAATACAACAATGATGAGTTCGTGCGTGCGTGTGTGTGTGTGCGTGCGTGCGTGCGTGCGTGCGTGCGTGCGTGCGTGCGTGCGTACGTGCGTGTGTATGTGTGTGTTTGAGTCACCAGTCCACCAGTGACCATGATCGGTGCAAATTTTCGGAAAACAAAAAAGGTATTGTACCTTCCACAGCTGATATATATAAACGTCGCGAAGGTTATACACAATGTTATACAAAATAACAGACTTAAATGCTAATAAATCATGATAAATTTAATAGGCCGTTTAATTCATCCCTTAATTTTCGACCCTCAGATGTATCACTTTTTTTTTTAATATAACCAATTCAATTTAAAAAATAATTGTTGAAATCGCTTTACAATGGACGCAGAAATCATGTCACATACAAATTTAACGAATTGCGAAGTTCCTCGTTTTTTGAAGTCGATTTTAAGTAAAATTTACATTTTTATATTCTGCACGTTGATGCAGAGACCTTAATTGTTGAGGAGTTCTCCTGGTATTTTATCGAATCGCAACACGTGAAATACTAATTAATGAGAAGATCTGGCGGCCGTCCGTCACGGCCATCTGAGGTCTTTGTCATCAGTTCCCCTTCACTAAAATTATCATTACCCTCTCGATCTCATATTTCTCCTATTAAATTTAACAATACTGTCGTTTAATTCATTAAAGGCGTCAATACTTTATCTCAAAATCTTAAGCTATGGTAATTCATTTTGCGAATTACAGTACTTAGTCACACAAAAACTGAAAATGGTTCTATCTAAATACAAATGGTTTTGAGCGTAATGGGGGCGTTTAATTTTGAAACAAAATTGGTGTAATCTGCAGCTAAATGCTTAACCGTTGTTATTTATTAAGCCTTGGACTGATCGTCCGCATGGTCCTCATTAAGATCATTTGTTTCATACAATATTTTTCAAGGAATTTAATTAATACACAAGCATATGCGACACCTAATCGATGAAGATTGCTAACTTAAAACTATACTTACGGGAATTAACGCGATCATTATTACATACCTTTGATTATAAATAAATATACACCTGCCACACACGGTTCTGCATTACCCAAAAGTTGACTGGAAGAAAATGCCTACGTCTGCCTTATACATATACAATGTACTTGCAGGCAGTATATATAAAATAAAATAATAAAATAAAATTGAATTGCTTGACGTTTTGACCAGCTTCAAGGCTGTACTGGACGTGGTTATAGGTTAACGCGGTTTTTTTTAACGCCAACAAAATAAATGTCGTTTATTGATCAGCCTGTTTCACATTAATCATTTATAGGTTAGTCTAGTCAAGTCAAGTCTAGTCAACAAGTGCTTTTTTGGTCAACTTTTTTCATTGTGTTAATGAAAAACTGAAAAATAAATATATTTGTTTGAATAATTTTTATTGTTAAAGTGTTCAAATGCGCATGAGTTGCGCAAGCCAACGTACCCGTTTTCGGCTATATTTTCACGCCTCTGGAAAAATTATAAATATTGCTCCTACAGTTCCCGTAGTTGGGATTTTCTTTTAAGAAATTTTCTTTTCTTTTTTATCTTTTTTAAATTAAAAAAAAATTAATTAGACTTTGAGATATTTCCAAAAAACCAAACCCCCTATTTATTCAGTAAATCGTTTATAACTTTTGAGATTTTCGCGAGCGGACTTTAACTTTTTTCTAAAATCATCTACATGCATGCTATTTTGAATCGAAAGACACCTTATCCATAATTTTTTAAGAGTGCTGAAAAGTTGAGAAAGAGCACTTGTTGACTAGACTATTGTAACGTATAGAAAATAAGATAACAATTGTCACTATTTGTATTGCCTATGCAACAAAACTATATCGCGATCTAAATCGATCTTGACGCCGTCCATCGAGTTAGGAGACAATGGTGCCGATTCTATTGTACACTCGACTAAACTAAAACCTGACTTAATTTCTTCATATGAAATCAACCTTGTGTTCTTCGTAGTAAGGTCTATTTGTTACTAGCATCTATTTCTCAGCGCCTCTAAATTTCAATAAAACCTGTCAACGTATACTCAACTTTATTTCCACGCAGCGAGAGTCTTCATTTATTCAAACGCTGTATAATTGCTGTATAAAAACTTGTTCAAAACGAACAAGGATGACATGTTTTTAATCTACACCTACGAAGACGCTTACTAAAAACACAGAGCAAAAGAGATAGCATTCAACGGATAGCGGCTCTCGCTACGTGGTATTAAAGTTTATTTAAGCGTATCAGACTTAAGTCGACAAATAAATTGCTTATTTCGATAGCGACATATGTTACCTACTTGTTTCAATTTGAAATAAGACTTTGTTTCTAAGTGTACAAGGTTTACTTCTTATATGAAGAAAATTTAGTGAATTTTAATTTAGCGAGTGAAGTAACAGAATTGGGGCCAATGAGTATTGCTCCGCTGCATTGGCGCAGTTCTTTATATATCGATGTTTGAACAATTGAACTAGTTAACCGCAGTTTTTTTGCAGATTCGTTAAAAATTGAATTTTTTGACTGTCTCAACTATTTACTGTTTATACGCAATATGTGTAATATGACCACATTTTTTGTAATACTTTGGCTTTAAATTTTATAATTAAAACGCTGTTGACTAATATTATCTACTATAGTTCTAAACCGTGACTCTGGTCTTTAATAGCATTTCATTGTTAATAATAAATGTAGACCTTTTACCTCAATAAAAAGCGTATCATTGAAAAGGTGCGTTGAGGTTAACTCGATTAGGTCAATGTAATCGATTTGAGAACTAGGGTTGGTTGGGTATTATACAATTATATAGATTTTCTTGGGATATACCTACCCAATATATTTTTCCTATCCAATTGAAAAAATAATGAATTAGGTAGATATCAAAGAAAATTCTACCTATTGGTTTTGTACCAGTTGTCGAGTTTTCCAAAAAAATCTTCACAGGAGGTCTAGCTATAATCCCTAGACCCCAAAACAACCGCCAGTTAATAAGTTTATATATATAATGTTTATATATATGTATGAACCTCAATTTTACCGGCACGATAGAGGTCGCAATTATGGACCGATTGCTTTCTAACTTGGACGACAAATCAACAGGGCAAAGTGAATGGTTGATATTCCCCCAAAGGGGGAGACTGGGGGGCAGCTTTTCGAAAAAAAATAAAAAACACGAAATCTACCGTTTTTTTTTTATCTTGGAATATTTACTTTCAGGAATGGTGTTCACAGTGATTGAAAATATAGGATTGTGTTCACGTATGTCTTTTGGCAAAGCCAAAAAGGCCCTCCATTAAGGAGCGGAGCGACAGTCGTTTCAGGATTTTCGGGATTTCTTAAAACTCTAATAGGTAATATTTGCTAAGCCAGAGGTCGTGGGTTCGATTCCCACCCAGGACAAATAATTGTGTGATGAGCACGATACTTTGTTCTGTGTCTGGGTGTAATTTATCTATAATATGTATGTATTTAGAAATATATAAGTATGTTTATCAGCAGTCTGGTTACCATAGTACAGGCTCTGCCTAGTTTGGGATCAGACGGCCGTGTGTGACATGTGCCATGTTATTACTACTATTACTATTTGTATTTTTATTTATTTGTGTAAAGGAGGTTATCAGTATTGAACCAAGTTGAACAGAAACTACGATTGCTCGACTTCCCGTTTGTATATCTACCGAACTCGCCTCAATTTAAAGATACAGCCGACTTGGTTTTACTAATATGGCGGAGAATGAATTCTCATTGTGAGCCGGATCATTCGTGAGGTTTCAATGATCACTTATATAATGAGTATTTATAATTATCTTTAAAAAAAAAGTATCACCGACTTCAAAAATACCCAAATCGCTTCACTGTGCCTATAAAATTTGAAGAGTTCCCTCGATTTCTTCAGGATCCCATCATCAGATCTTGACCTGGTGACCAGTTGACCACCTGAAAACTATATATACAGTGGAACATAAAACCTCTTCCTTTTTTGAAGTTGGTTAAAACAGTGTTGACCAGCTGTTGCCCGTGGCTTCACTGGAGTTAAAATTATTGTTTGTATCCCTCAGGAGCAGCACTTTTTTCTGTGTATCCTATGTCCTTTTTGTACCCTAGACCGATATCTAGGGTACAAAAAGGACATAGGATACACAGAAAAAAGTGCGTAACCGATCATCATGAATATCATTCATGTATACCCGATGGTATACATGAATGATATTCATGATGATCGGTTACGTAGTTAAGTCATGAAAACGTCACAAACAAACACTCATATTAGGATATCTACAATTATACTGGATTCAAATTTCTTTTTAAGGTCCAAAATGGGTTGTGGGTCATCTGGAACAGTAGCTGCAGTAACTGAGGATACGACCCATGGTGTGACAAAAGCGGCTAATGGCGCTGGACTGAATGGTCATCATCACGATGATGGTGATGATCTGCCTACAGTGGTGCTGCCTGATACTCCTGTTAAGCCGAAACCTCGTAAGTTGGTCAGATGTTAGTACACACTTATAAAATTATATTTCGTGGTGAGTTTAATATGTAATCGTTTTACTGTTAAAGACATAGTTTTACTACACTGGCACTAGTTATTAATGTAGAACGGTGTCAAAACTTTCATTGCGCGATGGAGAATCTAATTACTACGTAGTTCGCCTTTTCGTGGATAGATGGCATTCACGCGTATTTACTGTATGTGGGCGACGCCTCAGTCTGTTTAGAGTCGCTGCTGTTTGTCTTTTTGTCATTAACTTTTTAAATAAACATACACCGTATAATAAGAAATCCGTACGGGTTTATAAACAGTTGCAACAATAATGATATCACTTGGGGATTGCGAACCCTATCCACCCATGATTTTATTTTAGATTCTACCATGAAGCTCTTTTAACCCTACCTGTATGAGAAAATTTATTTCACAGTACATAATTGGCAAACCAAATTTGGCATAACAATTGTATTACAATGTTGCCTTATATGAAAAATTAACAAATATAAAATAAAACAAAATTTGTGTTCAGAAATTAACTGAACCCCATCTCCAGAAAAACAGTACTCGCTCGAAGCACTGGTTTATTACGATGTTCTATTGTTTGAAGGTGTTAAACCAATCGAATGGCTCAAATTCAATATATGTTTTTGAGTGTGTGTCTAATTTGACCAGAAGAAAAAAAGGCAATATTTGTACAAATATTAGGAGGTACTAAAGTATGTTTTATTGGGAGGAAACTCATTAATGTTAGGCTATACATTTGAGGGTTGCCCACCTGCAAAGTTGGGTGGTTCAATGCAAATATTTACAAACCACATGGTCCGTTAACTCCCTTTTAGCATCGGACCACAAAACTAATTGAGTAAGCAGTGTGCACCCGCTGTACTCAGTCCATTAATAGCAAAATCAATAATGTACTCGTACATGCTAAGTATAAAATTAGAAATGGATCGATTGTAAACAACGTGACATTATCACACCTCATCAAGGTATGTATAGCCTGTTATTTAGTCGCGGTGGAAAATATCAATAAAATATCATTATAATATAAAATAAAATATAATTTTATTGAAGACAACTGAACACCCACTCCCGTCATAAAGGGAGGAACGTCCGACAACGCTAGACGATCATAACTTTCGAGCCGCGGCCCAATTGTTGATATACAGTAGTTGTTATAGTAATATAGTTATTTATAGCACGAGAACTTTCAATGTGCGATGCAGCACTAGTAGTAACTACATAATTCGGGTTACCATTGCTGGATGTCACTGAAGTATATTTTGCTTTATGTGGATGTCAAGATAATTAAATCAGGTTGAGAACTTGAACTTCGCGATAATTAACAAACCAGTTATTAAGTAGTTTGATATGTGTGTTGCTTTATGTGCATATCGACATATTGAGTATGTCATAAAGTGATCTACTATTATTTTACAGTAAGATTTGCTTTATTTACGAAGCTATTCAAAAATTTGTTATTTGTATTAAAACTAGCAACCCGCTCCGGTTTCGCACGGGTAGCAAAAACGGTAGTCATCATATTTTAACTATTTACACAAAACCTTAATAAATTATACACCTAAACCTTCCTCATGAACTGCTATATCTATTGATGAAAACCGCATGAAAATCCGTTCAGTACTTTTTGAGTTTATCGCGAACAGACAGACATGGCTAGGGACTTTGCTTTATAATATGTAGTGATAAAATACCATGAAAAACTAAAATTAGGCCTTATTTTAAACAACATAGTCGACAATCTCGCTATACTTTAGATATTAGAATAAAATAATTATGAGCAGGGCTTCTAGTCTTAAACACATAGTCCTAAATTAATTCAACGCTACATTATAATAATCTTCTGCATTTTGGAGGTAGTTTAGCCTAAGGAGATTTCTAGAAGAATCGCCAGCAATATCAAACACAGATGCTTACACATTTTTACTTTCATATATAATTTTTAGACAATTTTATATTAAATTGAACTAAACTGGTTCTAGGCACAAAGACCCTTATGTTTGTGTTAGCTATTCTAAACTGATTCTCTTTCATAGTAGGGGCTAGCACTTACACAGTGTTTCATTAATATATAATTTAAACAAATTAGTAACTACCGAAATAAAAATGGGACTCTGTAGAAGCACTTTTCACAGTAGAAACAGTGACTTGATGTCGATAAGAATATATAATCACATTCCGAAGCCAATAAGGGATCTACCAATACTACGCAATTTTAAACTAAGATTAAAATCATTTTTGCTTGAAAATTGCTTTTACATTTGAGGAATATTTTAATTAAAAAAAATAGCATAGATAAATAGCAGATACATGTAAAAAATAAAATTAATCAATATCAATAAATTTTTATGTATTTAAAATATTCTCCCCTACAGCTATAGCATTCGAGATCCCTTTAGAAGAGTTCGATGGCTCTAAGCGACAGATGACGCCGCCAGCTCACCTGCAAAGATTGCTTCAGGCTCCTCAACCGGACATCAGCCTGCCTGACATAGAAGGGAAGTTGGCTGAAGCCGAGCAGAGGAGACAATCTGTAAGTGGTTCAATAAATCTCTTCACGGTGTATAAAAAGGTCAAACACTCCTTTTTCCGCTTACAGATCTTAATCAAATCTTTCTATTGATAACGGAAATCAACCATTTCCATAACTAACCTTCTATCCTATTTTGTTATATTTCCTTCTGATTGTTTTTAAAACATAATTAATCTATCGTCATTTTGGAAAAGAAGGCGTAAATTCATGAATAAATACACATTGGTATGATTATTTATATAGCTTCCCGGTCGCGTTGCTGTGGGTAATATGCAATAATAATAAAAAAGTCTATCCTATCTCTGAAGTGGGACAAAACCGCACATAGTGTCCAAATTTTCGTTAAAATAGGTTCATTTGTTTATCGCGATTAAACAGCATGAATTTTATATATATATATTGTAACGCGTGGAGTACTTCTTTTAAAACAACTGCGGAGTACTCCAACACGTGTAAAGTTTGGGGCTTTATGGTAATCGGGTTCGATAGGTTCTATCTAGAGAAGGAAAATTAAAAGAGCAGGCAAACGCACTATGCGATATAATCAGGATCAGATTATTCGTGTAACAATTATAACTTCAAACAAATTAATTATAAATAATACTTCTTGAATTATTCTGTGCACATTGCACGTCAGTCGTCCAGACAGTCTTCTGTCCGCTGGGCGACTCACTTGTCTTCAACATTTATTATTCATAAAATATTTCGAACGTGTTCTAAATTCGAGTTTGGGGCCACCAGTCCATGCCTCTCGCGTAGTAAAGAGTTATTCTTCCAATCGAAGGAGTATGCAAGCTGTGCGAGAGGTCTCATCACTACAATATATATATATATATAGATTTACTAGATTATTTTGATTTCGTATCTAAATTTAAATCACTTTGTTTTGAGGATTGAAAAAAATACTTTGAGAGTAAGTCTATAGACAAAGGCATATAGGATTTTACAGGGCGAGCTGGGAACACCGAGGTTCATTAACATTAAATTAAGTAGGAAATATATTAAGTTAGTACTTAGACTTAGATCCGGACATTATCTATCAGTAAAAACTGGAAAAAAACCGACTCACTTAATTGTTCTGTTTGTAACAAAATCGAAAATGTATCTACAACATTTGGTGATGAAATTTGTCCGGAATAAAAACGATTGCGATTCGCTGCTAAATGAACTAAAATTAAACACAATTGACGTAGGTTTAATACAAAATATTCTATCAAAACCAACTTCGGAAGTCGCTAAATAATTTTGTCATCTTGTAACAATCGCGAAAGTAGTGTAACTTAAATAAGTTAAATATAGCAATGAAATAAGTTATGATGGGGCTGACATGTTCTTATTGGACAAAGTTAGTCCAGTTCCATTTTTTAAGTCGGTACTATCAAGCTGTTAAAGGACAAAAATTTACCATCTTTGTTGCGGCTGTTTCCTAAATATATAATGCTTCGTTCATTGGATGTGAAGTGTGCCAAATGAAATACATAATCAGTAGTAATTTTATAGTATATTGTTTTATAGTTTAGATAGGCGAGTGGCCGAATATAATATTATCTTCTTCCACCATCGCGTCGGATCAGAATTTTTGTATCGGAATATAATTATTACTTACTTTAACAATGCGTTTTTACTACTTCTCGATAATATTCCGAAAGGCTTTTAAACTCTCCAACCCTCATTAAACCAATCGTTTTAACCTGTGACCTAACTCCTCTCTCCTCACTTACCTATTTAAAATACAGTGCCATATAAAATTTGCATTACATTTCTGGAACAAACACACATTTTTTAGAAATCCATTACCCGTGCGATGCTTACGTAATGATATGCTCTGGATGGGATGCTCTTGGCGCTAGCAGTGACATGAAGAAGCTTTCACCAATAAGCATATACTTTTTATTTTTATATACTCACGAAGATACTTGTTAATCTACGTAAAGGCAGGCAGATGTATAAATATATTACACATTTCATGTCCCACAAAGGAGTTGGCGAGCATTGTCTCTTGGATAAGTTTCAACATTATGTATGCTACTGGAAAAGACATTACAAAAAGAACTCAATAACAGTTTGTCCTACCAGGGAATCTAATCCAGGACTTCCTATGCCACGTATTATGAGGCAGTTATAATGTAATAACAGATTTTTGTAGATTAGACTTAGGATCTACTTTTAAACTTAGAAAGTTCCTACATTTCACTAAACTAAAACAAAATAGACTGGCCTGTTGTTCTAGTGGATAGTGATCCTGATTGCTGAGCTAGAAACGTGGGTTTGAATTCCACAAAGGACAAATAATTGTGTGATGGGTGATTATTTGTTCTTTGTCTGAGTGTATCTATAATATGTATGTATTTAGAAATATATAAGTATGTTTATCAGCAGTATGGTTACCATAGTACAGGCTCTGCTTAGTTTTGGATCAGACGGCTGTGTGTAAGATGTGTCAAGTTATTATTATTGTTATACCTATTAGGTGTTTACAAAGAAATAAGTATTCAGCAACAAAGAAAAATGCAAACTACTCCTCGTAATGTTGCAGCTGCAAAATGCAGACGCTATCATAAATTTTCCTCGCAATTTGCGGTATAAATGGCTATAAAAAGAAAACATTAACGTCTTCTCGTAAAGGATACTTGAGGAGATAGAATTATTAATTTTCCCATTTTTTTGAGTTTGGGACGTTTGCATATTAAGTTGAGCTACTCGACATTTTTCCTTAACAATATTAAAACTACCTTGATTTAGGGTTTAAAATAATCTACAAAACATTAGGCGTAATAGTGTTTGGTCTAACCGTTGTAAATTTCGATACATGCGATATCAGAACAGTAAAATAAAAAAATAGACAGTCGTGGTGCCGACAGAAGTGAAAACTTAAACGAATCGACGAACTTAAAACGTCACATTAGCAGGTTGGCGACATTAATTAATAAGGAACTGATAAAACTCAATTTTTATTAGATTAGCGCCCTCTAGTGGATCTATGTATGTATTATTAGCGTGACGGTCACGAGTTCAATGCTTTTTCCCCATAGCAAAATTACACAAACGTGCCTAAAGAAGTTTTCACGTTATTTGAATCTATAGGTCTAAAAGGGTTATATTCGAAGATTCGAACACATGTTGTACGGACATATATACCTAATAAAGATAAATCAGTATTTTTTTTTTATCTTGAGATTAAATTTAGCATAAATAAAATTATTTAAACTCTCAGTTTCATTGCCTTTCATTTTAAAAAGAGAACTCCCGCACTAGGAATGATTCCTATGACGCGGGGGACATTACAAACATTGTACTCACTGAGACAAGGAACACCTAGACCCGGTACAAATATATGTGGATCACACAAAATTTTCAATTCGAAGGAATCGTACACACAACACTCGGCGCGGTTTAGTGGAAAGGCGACCATTTTAACCATTGCGTGCAGTGAAAGCTCTTAGTTAAAATAATTTTATTTTGTTTGAAATTAATGCATTTCATTATAGTGTTTGAAGCACGAAGAGAAAATAATGTAATTATGTACCTACGTATATTTTTGCAACGCCCAGTGGTGAGTCCGACGAACATACTATAATATTATCCAATTTCGTCATTTTAATAACTATACATTTAAAAGGATCAATATATCGACTTATACATACATATAGTATAGTGTAGTATAGTAAAGATATGTATTGTAAGGTCAATGCATCTCATGTTTATATTTGTGATTATTGTTATTATAACTATTATTGGTAACTGTTACTTACGGATAATATTGTTTGTGAATATAGTCTATACTCTGTGGTATACTATAAAGTGTCAGATAAGATTTTGGCGGTAGAATAAAAGGTTGTATAAAATCTAAAATTCATATGAAACGATAATAACTATCTTCTATTCCTGTGATAAGGAGTTGATTCTTTTACTATGTATAAAAACGTTTGGATAGATTTTTGATTTGACACCTGAAGCCTTACCAAGAAAAGCGAATGTGGCGTTATGTGCGATATGACGTGACATTTGATAGAACTTGAAATATCATGAATAAAGTTCAAGGTACTAACTCACATAGTTAATAGCTTGAAATAGCGCGGCGGTAGTGAACTGCCACGATGGGGTTCGCGGGATTGATTCCCGCTTAATGTTTATATTTGTAGGCATGATATGTTTCTATATCATATTTCATCATGTATTTACAGATTATTTAAGCCCTAAGTTTATTTAATATTTTAGGGATTTAGTTTTTAAACGCGAAACTATACTATACTAGCTATTTAAGGATCAGCACGAAAATAAAAATATATAAAATACACATTTACATTACACTTAACATGCGTAAGCATGAGCAATGTACATGTTTGGGAATACAGTGCTTATACATGTGTAAACACTGTATTCCAAACCTTGTTTTTATAAACTAGCTGTTGCCCGCGACTTCGTTCATTTTTCCTTGATAAAAGTAGCCTATGTCCTATTCCAGACTATAAATCCCAAATTTAATCCAGATCCGTTGAGCCGTTTTGCGTGAAAGAGTAACAAACATACATACATCCTCACAAACTTTCGCCTTTATAATACTAGTAGCGCCTCGCGGTTTCACCCGTGTAAGTCCCTATCCCGTGGGAATATCAGGATAAAAAGTAGCCTATATGTTAATCCAGGTCTCCAGCTTTCCACATACCAAGTGTCATCGCAATCGGTTGAGTAGTTTTGACGTGAAAGAGTAACAAACATCCATCCATCCATCTATCCAAACTTTCACATTTATAATATTAGTGGGATGGATAAAGTCAAAACTTTCCGTATTCGTTCAAGTTTATTGATTTTATATTTATCTATGTGTGTCTGATTACAGATACTACAAGCGAGGGCTGCATCTGCTCAAAAAAGAGTCCTGAAGATGACAAAACCCGCTCGCGAGATGGACAGACTGGATATAGAACATGTTGGTGCAGAAATATTTTTTATTCGACTGTGTTTTCAAGGAATATTATTATCGTTTTATTTATCTACAGATCTCAAATGCCATTAACATAATAATTAGTTAATTGCCTGGTCAAGGACAGAAATAATCATGAATGAATGATATTTAAAAGTTCACTGTAAATGCTTGTAGTAAACCACCTCGCTGTTATCTGTTCGTCCATTCGCGTGGATGTCAGTTGTCACGTAAATATTACACCCGGTTTTAGAAAGGCTGATCAAAAAATCGTTGGAGCTGTCAAATTCACAGCGACGTCAAACCAGTTCAAGTTTCGAGAACGTTGATCAAAGAAAAAACACATTTCAATGATATAAAATTTTGCAGTAAAATTTTGACAGCTCTGTTAACTGATTCGATGGTCAAATCAAAGTGCCATATGACATACACGTGTGACATACGATTGGTTAATTTTCACGTTGATCAGACTAACCAATGCTTTTCTTTTGGCCATATTTCAGTATAATGGCTTTAGAAATACACATATATTGATGACAGGTACTCCAAGGTTGTGAAAGCGAATCATTTGTAGCATATATATATATATAACAAGTAAGCCCACAGAGTTGAATTATTTTAACAATAATTTGAATTTGCAGTATTAACTGCTTAGTTGTGGCCCGCCAGATCAGCCTGGTCGAATGTTCTTTGATTTGAGTTAGAGGAACATCCTACTCCGTTCCCCTATTATAACTAGTAAATGTTAAGAAAACAGGGTCATTGGTCAGATTAATAATTCGTAATTCATTGATTTTTTTTCCCATAAGTTTGTGTTGATTTTATGCAAATTTGTTTCAACCAGTATTTACACCACCTGCGTTTTCTGCAAAAAGTAAATAAACATCTGTAGGAAATGTCACATTGCAAGATAGAGATCATTAGAGACATGGCGGCTGAGAGAGTGTTCGGTGGAAAAGAACCGATTCCGCCCAAAGTAAACAAAACTAAGAGTTTGCATTAGTGGGACCGCAAAAAGTCCAATATTGTATTACCGTTGTGAAGCGCTACAAACTATTAAAGTCATTACAAAGCCAAGCTCTGAGTTTACTTAATTAGTGCAAAGAGATAAGATCGCTCAACCTGATCTTGAAACCCTAACTCCTTTGAATATTAAGTCTTAAATAGTTTTACGAAACAATAAAGAAGTTTCCGCTTCACTCCACTTCGTTTTTAATGCAATTCATTTAGTAAGCTTGCTCATATTTTTCATCTTGAACTATGTAACCGCGTTTTGTTAGCGGTATTTAATGCGAATTTCTAAATGGCTGTGCCGATATCCACATATAGCAGAATTTACGTCAGCGTCATCTAGCGAAGATAAAACGAACGCCGTTGGAACTAGTGATCCTGTATCACGCAATAAAAGTTGTCACGTAGAATACAATTTCCTCACATAAAATTTTGAACCATTCGTGATCAAGGCTGGTGGGTCCACCCTTTACCCAAAGGGGTTAAGATAAAAAGTTCGTAGGAAGATCGCAGTGATAGTCACAGCTTTTGACATTGGCAAGCTCAAATGGCTTAGTCTCTCATTCTAACCAGAGCATCTGGTGACCATAGACCGGTGACCTCGTTAGCGTGACAGAAAATTATAGAATTGAAGTTTTAGACAATCGCTCATTAAGTATTTAGAGATGCTTAAATTTGGTGGTGGACCTCTTATGTTTTTGCTGACTATGCTTTATCATCTAATTGCTGATAGATTTTTTATCATGTTAAGTATTTCATAATGATAAATTACGGCAGTATCTTCTTACGCCAAAGCGTCACAGTAGAGATGTCATAATTTGTAAAAATAAGATGCAGCGCCCAGGCAACCTACATAAATAAGATGCCGGCGCCCAGGCAACCTACATAAATAAGATGCCGGCGCCCAGGCAACCTACATAAATAAGATGCCGGCGCCCAGGCAACCTACATAAATAAGATGCCGGCGCCCAGGCAACCTACATAAATAAAACAATAAACAAAGTCTCGTGCACACTTCAATGATCACAGCAGCGGAACTTCAATCCAATGTTCATTCGCTTCAAAACACAACGGTTTCCACTAACGATTTGTAATGCTATACCATTGTGTTTCTTTAATGAACACAGTTACATTGTCCTATATGTTTCTTGTTTTATCTATGTAGCTCTGTCTCAACCAATAAATATAAGACTTGTATCTTTCTAAGCAAATATCGCTTTCTCTTTTTATGTTAAATTAAAAATTTAATTCTTATATCACATACATTCAAGATTTTTAAGATAACCAAAGAATGGATTGAAAATACTGTTGCATTCTACATTATGTATTGATAAGTTATTACCAAACAAACTATTCGGTTATGGAATGCCCTAGCAGTTAATACAAGACTGTCTATTTATTGTAACTATTTTTTATTTTATTTCTTATTTACAGGAACATATGGAGACAAAACACGTGACGAATACTTTAACGATCCCTCCAGACCCTGGGGCGTGCGAGGATAAGAATATTTCATAAAATCATCCATAATTTTAAAAACATTTTAAATTCCTTAACATCATTTCGTATTTGTTTCTGTGTTCTCTTTACACTGTGTCACAAAAAGGTGCAGTTATATTTTAACCGACTTGAAATAAGGCTGTATATATTATCTATGTTCGGCTGTATATATTTTATATAATAACATATGAATAACAATTAAAACAAGCAAGGAAAGCATAAATATTGGCAAAAATTCTTTCACGATTTTTGAAACTGAAAGTATGAACTTTAGAACTCACCGATGATGCTGATAGGACTAAAATTATACATCAACACGAAGGATGTTCACACTTGTAGATGAACTCGCAAATAATTACTGTATTAACATAATAATTAATAATGAAGCAAAAAAAAAATTTAAATTTTTTGGCTGATCGAGTTACTCTAAAAACTAAGAATTTATCGGTATTTATCAGGCTTCCTTCTTAGAGTATATTTATTAGGGTGTTTAGTCCGTTCGATTCCGACATACCCCTTCACCGTTAGCTCCGGTGAAGTGCTGACCTGTGGGGGTTTCCACACGAAAAAAAGGTAGGTTAGGTATTTATTACTTACTAATATAAACAATATTTATGGGATATGAGAGTATTTTACTATCCTTAAATATAACCACATGTTTCTGTACCACTTTGTATACAGGCTTCATTATTAATAACTTCATTAAAGAAAGTAAGATATAATATAAAGAAAATTGTTTGGAACAATTTTCCCTAGGGTATACCCGAGTCCCTTACAATAGACTCATTTGTGACGGAACACCGTGTGGTTTTAGTTGTTCAATTCCGAAATACCATTGGCCCCGGTGGGGTGATGACCCGAGGGGGTCTCCACACATTTTTTTTTTATAAAGAATACTAGTAACGTGGGTCACACATTACTAGTATCCTTGTTAACTCCTTCAGCTAAGCTACATGTTTGTGTTAGGAGTGGGTTCACGCCGGTAGTGCACTGAGTGGGGTTCGAACCCGCAACCACTTGATCGCAAGTCCGACGCCTTAGCCATTACGCTACCGCCGTTTACATTAAAAAAAGGGTATGATTACAACCATTTCAGCCTTCTAAAAATAAAAAAAAAGCTGGCATAAGGTAGCTTATGCATCCGAAATTATTAAAAACTTTTATCAGATTCGGTTACGGTTTCAGATAGATTTTTATTTCAAATATGTAATAGGTTACGTTTATGGAGCTCCTTAACATCCACCATACAGATATGGTCTTCCTTACCTTTAATTAAATCTTGACTTGAGGTAGTGAAAACCAGTCACATATTTAACTAAATTAATAACTTCAATGGTCTTATAGAGTTCACTATTGAATTATTAATTCATTATTTTATACCAAGTACCTATTTAACCATAAGGGCCACAGAGACGTGCGATAAAATATACGCTGCATCCAGGAACGTTCTAGGTTTCATAACCAATAATAAAAGTCATTTTAATAATCAGTAAAAGTGACGCCATCTTTTTACGAGGGGTCTTATTATGGTAGCACAATAAAGCGCAGATAAATGTGAACGCAAAGTGAACTCTCGGATAAAAGCTGTTGAGTAGCTTACGTTATTAATATTTTATATCAAAAGTTACTGCAATAATTTGTAAGGGCAGTATGGCGATAAAAGTATACCTTATTATTTATTAATCACAACTAAAAAACAACTGTTAGCTGGCTGGTTTAGTGAAAGTGATCTTATAGGACTGACGTTATTACATAATTTAACGAAAAAAATCGTTTGAATTTGCTCTAAAATGTTGAGATTACTACAAAAATAAATTATAGTAACAAAATGTAGTATTAAATTTAAAATGTGCTTACGAATTAACGTTATAAGCTGAATTAAAATCTGCCGTCGCCTTATTGTCATATCCGAATGTTTATATATACGCATGTAGTACTAGTAGTAGTCGCGCGAGTTGAATGCAGTCGGGGCCTGAGGTAAAGGCCGGGAGCACCTCCCCCCGCGGCCCGCAATCCTCGCTTGTACACCCGCAAACCTCACCTTGCACAGTGTAGTGACTAGCTCATACGTGCTCGCGCGCCTCCTATATCTATAATGTTAGAGTAATTGTAATAAAGTGTTCATATAATTCTCATATTACTTAATAATTATAGTCTTGGAATAAGGTACTTTAATACACCTGAATAAAGTCATATTTATTTTATGCTTAAGCCAATGAAAAGCTATTCCAGAAGTTAATGAAAGTTTTTAGTTACACTATTTAAATGCATTGAAGTGCTTTTTTTAAACTAATAATAACAAGATGATGATACATTTAGTTTTTTTAATTCAATAATCAAGTTGAATAGTTTTATTATTCGTAATAATTACTTCTATTATATTCCAGTTCTAGTTCCATATTAATTGGTTATGTTGCTTTTTGGTTATCTGGACGAGATCGCAGCCTGCGATAAGACCGCCCATTGTAACGTTGTTAAAAACTATTGTATCCAACTGACTGCTTCTGTGATATTTGGTGTGCAATAAAGTATATACATAGGTATCTATCTATCTATGTTTTTGTTGTAGTCCAATAAAAAATCAGAGCCGTCATAATTACTTCATTTCTCTTACGTCGTCGTATCTACAAACTATAAATAAATAAAATAAACTGAATAGTAAACAAATTACTAATTAAAAAAAAAAACACAACTGCTCTGCCATAAAACGAATTAAAGACATACAGTCTCCATATTATGGATTCTTTTCACAAAAATTATAGCCAGTGTCACAATAACAAGTAAATATAAAAAATAGGTTTATATTATAATGTATCCTCCATCCTCCTATATATTGCTATATCCTATTAGGGTCATATGTGATACTACATGTAACAATTAACATCTTCAATGTGACATATGATGCAATAAATGATTGAGTATTGAGTATCAGTACAATTTTTTGTACAACAAATTTCTACAAAAAAAAAACAGAAAAATTTATCAGCAAATGTGCCTCATTAGCTGTGGATTAAGTTTTAAATTAATTAAGAATTAAGAAGAAGTAAGTAAGAAGATCAAGGGCATTCGTTTTGCATTTCCTTTGTAAGGTAATTCGTTTTAAATATTTTTATTGGAACAAAAAACCTGTTGCATCTTTGAAATATTTTTATTAAGATTACAACATTTAAGAATACAGTCACACATTGAAACACTTTTTGCTTTTTTATTAAGAGGAGTTATTTACATTAATAATAAATAGGGTTTTTAAGAAATTTGTATGTATATATATAACTATAAAACATGTAATATGATATCAACGAGGCATATTATTGTAAATTTCAATAATAAATGTTTTGCATTGACTTAGTTTTATTTCTTGGCGTATCAGTTTCAAGAGTCCGACTTCCTTCCTAGGGTATACCCAATTCCTTGCAATAGACAAATTTTTGTCGGAACACCGTGTGATTTTAGTCGGTGCGATTCCAACATACCACTTCACCACCCCGGTGAGGTGAGGACAAGTGGAGGTTTCCACACAATAAAAATAAAAAACAATGGTCTGGATTGAAATGATTAGATGACTTAAATTATTATAGAAAGTGGAAAGTTTTTTTTTGTGACCTCTCTCTCTAAAGTAAAAACCATGAGGAACAGATATAGCCTATTAGTGTAGCCTATATTTTATTTAATCTTTGTAATCTTTAAGCTAAAAATTTGTCCCTAATTCTACGTCTACGAATTTCAAATTGTGCTACGTCGTAGTCACTTTGCTACGCCGTAGTAAGTCGTAGCATCAGAAATAGAAATCGCTGTTTATTTTGCAAGGCAAGCGGTTCTGATGTGAACATCCCTTACTTCTTAAAGCATGAAAACTAAGTAGCTGATAACTGAAATATTTCCATGACAACATTTACACTACTAAGGCGGTAAACAATTAAACACGCAACCTGATGATAAGCTATTTTAGTACGACACAAGTGCTTGAATCATATTGAATGTACTTAGTAGATGACGTGCAAAGAGGAAACATATTTTTCTGTTGGTCTAGTGGTAAGTAATCTTGTCTTGGGTTCTTTAATAATAGAGGAAAGGGAAGGGTTAGGGCCTCTGGTAACCTCACTCACGCGACGAAATGCAATGCAAGCAATGTTTCACTACCGGCTTTCGGTGAGGCCGTGGTATCGAGCGGAGTCGGGCCGGCCCATACGTGCCGAAACATGGCTCTCCCACGTAGATGTATGTTTGTTGTATGTATGAATTATGTTTAAATAAATACATGCTACTCTATGTTACTCTCTATATTGCTATATACTCTGTTTTGTAATCATTTATATAATTTGAACTACTAAAATATATGGCCGTGTTGATCTGGGATTTGATCGCTTAATTTACCTAGTCTAATCACCTAACCGTACAGTTTATGAGCAGTCTGGTTGCCATAGTATAGGCTCTGCCTTGTTTAGAATTAGACGGCCGAGTGTGAGATGTCTCAAATTATTGTTAATAATTAAAATTACCATAACTCAGTACTGCACTTCTTGGGCATACATGCTCTTACAAGGCCCTACCTGAGTATATACAGCCGCAAGTCGTTCGTCAATAATATCATCATCCTCCGCGCCTTTTCCCAACTAAGTTGGGGTCTGCTTTCAGTCTAACTATATCTTTATTTTATTTTTCTGTGCGTGTGGAAACCCCCTCGGGCCGTCACCCCACCGGGGTTTTCGGTGGGGCGGTGTGTCGGAATCGAACCGACTAAAACCACACGGTGTGCCGTACTGCGCCTTAAATAGTAGGGATCCGGGAACAGCTTTTATTAAGACATCCGGATAAAAATAAATAAAAAAAAAGCATATACCTACCCAACATATACACACATCGTGTGTGTATACACACAACATACATAAGTATACAGACAAATTAAAGTGCACCAGAAATGTAAATAAAAGCCACAGACATCATACAATAATAAAGTAATGTTATCCAATTTATGTGTTTACCTTTCAGCTAAAATTAATTCCCGGACACAAGTTAGACAGAGGCATGAATATTAAATGCACTTTACTTCACGTAACAATCTACCTCCACATATATATTTACAGAGTACGGAGTATTACATACTTACACTTTATGGAGTACGTGGTTCTTTTGTAAAAGGGCTTCGGTGTTTTGCCAGTTGTAATATAACGAGGGGTGGAAAATATACTGATGAAATATCTTAAACAATACGTTATTTCTTTTTTAATAGAGATGGGGTATGGTTTAGGAATGACCTAAATTATTAGAGAGGAACCGATTTTTTGGAGTTTACTTCTAAGAATCGATTTTCATGTAAGGCGCCCGGTATGAAAAAAATATGAAGAATAAAATTTAGTGATCGGAGGGCAGCGTAACGCTTTAAAGCTTTGTTGTGCTTTATTAGAGTTTAGTTTATCCTCGACGCATGTATGAGAGAAAGAAGGGCGATAGAGAGAGATAGAGATAGTGAGAGAGAGAGAAAGAGAGGGGGGAGGCTCCAGTCGTGGGTCGTATCGAAATGGAACTTTGTGTGTATATGTAGTTCGGATGACAATACTATAATTTGGCATCTTGGAGCTGATCTGATGATGGAGCCAGGATGTGGCTAGTGGGATTCTTCAGTGGCTACTAGTAAACCCCTCGAGTTTGTGTTCACGTGATTAGTTTGGTACATATATAATATGTATATATAGATTAGTACATTACCGCAAGCGAAGTCGTTGTAAAAAGCTAGTTGCAAACTGCAGGTAGCATCTTGTATATATTACTTGTATAATGAGGGTGTCATAATGACATTATAATGAACACTGAAGACAGTAATACCATGGCCTCAACCTGGCTAGATAACGACGTACTTAAACCACTATGACGTCATTAACCACGCGAAAGCCGTTTCAAGTAAGAACTTCAAGTTCATTAGAAGTGTCAAATGAGTTTTACTGTGACAGTTAACATATTTTTTTCTCGTTATTAATTGTATTACTGATCATTTTGTTCAAAAAAAGTTTCGCAAGTCATGTCCAATGCTTCACAGTTTTCGCAAAGACTGGCTATAAGACACAGAGATAGATAATGAAATCATGTAAGGGGCCATCCATAAATTATGTCACACGAATTTCATGATTTTAGGACCCCCCCCCCGTGCTTGTCACAGGTGGTCACATTTGTGGAACCCCCCCTCCCTGGTGTGACGTCACAGATTTTGCAATTGTACACCCAGAACTGAAAAGAGCAGTTTTAAATTTATTATTATTTTAGTAAAAGTGTAGTAGCTTAAGTAGTATTTCGTTTACAGGTAATATTTTGTGTTTAATACTTTAGATTTTGACATGTGACATCACGAAGTTTATGACCCACACCCACCCCTTTTCACACAATGTCACACTTCGTTGACCCCCTTAACTCCCCTTAACGTGGGACGTGATTTATGGATGGCCCCTTACATATATATAGTATACAATAAAATTCTTTAATAGTAAGAGTAAGTACTCCCAATTTTCCCATTTTTAAAAGTGCCTGGTTGGCAATAGGCAGGGAACGGTAGCTGTCTCCCATGGCTTATAGCAATTTTACGTAGTACTGAGGTAATTTTGAGTAAAAATTTTTATTTGCCCCCCTGGGATAATAAAAACTAATTTTGCCCGCCCCCCATTTGTGCTACTAATAGATGTCGGGGCGATTATAAGATAAGAACGGTAATAATAATAACATCTCACACACGGCCGTCTGATCCCAAACTAGGCAGAGCCTGTACTATGGTAACCAGACTGCTGATAAACATACTTATATATTTTTAAATACTTGCATATTATAGATAAATTACATCCTTACACAACAAATGATCTTGCTAATCACATAACTATTTATCCTGGGTGGGAATCGAACCCACCAACCAATCGTGTCATTTAATAATGCCCCCTGTCTCAAACGGAGCATTTAGGATAACATTGAGCAAATAATGTTACACACATGAACGGTTCATGTTTAACACGCCATGATGGCGACACGGAATATATTTTATTCATACCTTAATAATCATCTCACACCAATTTGTATGGACGATGTTTACAAGAACATTTCTCTTCATAAGAAAAAGCATTATTTGGAGAATATAAATTATAGCTGGTGGTAAATGTATTCATTGTGTTTTCATACACATTTCGTATAAAGAATATATTAACTTATCTTGAATGCTCTATTTTTGACAATATGTTATTACTAGCAGCGCCCCGCGGTTTCACCCGCGTAAGTCCCGATTCCGTGGGAATATCGGGATAGAAAGTAGCCTATGCGTTAATCCAGGTGTCCATCTATCTACATACCAAGTTTCATAGCAATCGGTTTAGTGGTTTTGGCGTGAAACAGTAACAAACATTCATCCATCCATCCAAACTTTCACATTTATAATACTAGCAGCGCCCCGCAGTTTTACCCGCATAAGTCCCGATCCCGTGGAAATATCGGGATAAAAGTAGACTATGCGTTCACCCAGGTATTCAGCTATCTACATACCAAGTTTCATCGCAATCGGTTTAGTGGTTTTTGCGTGAAAGAGTAACAATCATCCTATGCTATACTTGAAGTCTTTTTGAAGGATAAATTTCGCAATAAAGTCATCCGTCAAAGACCCAAAGTTACTAACATAGCTCGCAGGATAAGCATGCTGAAGTGGCAATGGACTGGCCACGTATGCCGAAGGACCGATGACCGTTGGAACAGACAAGTCCTAGAGTGGAGACCGCAAATCGGTAAACCGATGGATAGATTGACCGACGACCTGAAGAAGGTAGCAGGGTTGGACTGAATGCGGAAGGTGGAGGACCGGATGCTGTGGCGCACATTGGGAGAGACCTATGTCCAGCAGTGGACTGTGATAAGCTGATTGATTGTTATTATGACATCAAGTTTTGCGTGTTGCCACAATCCTCGTTTATATGTATGTACTACTTTTGTGTAGGAGCTTTTTCTCTTTTCTGTTATTCTCTAAAGATATAAACTTGAAAAGGTAGTGTGATTTACACATAGACATGTACAGGCATAAAAAGTCGACATGAGAATGTTCTTCTTTATTGAAATCGGTTAAAAAAGGAACATTTGCATGCATGTATAATTTTATCCTTCTGTTACTTAAAACTTTTAAACTATTAGGGGAAGGAAATTATAATGGTGTTAAAGTTAAAAAATTAGAGAGAAGATACTGTTTTGTTAGTCGATATCGCGGTAGTCAAAAAACACTAACTTTCACCGAAATGTCCTTAGTTATGTTAATTTAACTAAAGGAACTTTATATGTTACTAGCTGCGCCCCGTGGTTTCACGATAAGTCCCTGTACCGTGGGAATATCGGGATAAAAAGTAACCTATGTTTTAATCAAGGTCTCCAGTTATCTACGTACCAAGTTTCATCGCCATCGATTTAGTAGTTTCTGCGTGAAAGAGTAACAAACATTAATACATCCATAAACGTGAAAGTTTGTGAGCATGATCTAGATGGTGAGGAATTTTCTTGGCGTAACGTACTGGTTACCGTTGCACGACACCAGACTCCGATTAGGCCGTGCAACAAAAAAAGGACTTACAGCCCGGTAAGACACTGTCTACGCACGCACTATTAGTTGGCAGTTGGCGAAGACAGATGACAGGAGCTGTCAAAGGAACAGACGTGACGTGCGTGCATGCACCATGAGAGCATCCTTCAACTATTATTGTCCAATTGGTAACAATCGAAAACCAGAAAGCGCGTTCCGGTTTTTACATCAGACCTGAATGTTAGCTGAAAAACGAGAGAGTTACTTTAAATAAGAATTACATTTAAAATGTAAGACATTTGTATATTTCTTACAAAGAAATGATTAAAGACACATATAATATTCTTATTGCTGGACTGTATATACAAGGTGAATACAGGGTGTTAGTGAAACGCTCCCGAAAGCGAAGACAGACGATAGTACTAATGGTACCTTTGAAGATGGTTCAGAAAAAAAATCGATCCTGATGAAAAAAAATCTTTTTACAGTTTTTTATTAGCATTTTTAATACTCCATCATGTTAGTACACAAAAATAAAACGGTAATTTCATAAAAAAATAATCAAAAATAGCTGACGGTCGGGTCAACCGACGGCGTCAAACTGGCGTGGCCTTCTGCGCCCCCATTCCACCTGCTTTTATGAGAAACGGAGATAAAAATACCTGAAAATTCAAACGGTCATAACTTGCAAAGGTTTTTTATAACTGCATACTAAAGTCATGCCTTTTCAATGATATAAGTAAGCGTTTCATAGGCAGATACAATACTGTATAAAAACACCATAATTGCATTGACATAACATCGATAACTACTTTAAACTTAGGCGATTTCCATTACTATGTGTATATTTTTATAAATTTTTTATACATTTTCACAATATCTAGAATCCACGCCTAGTTTTAACCACTGGGCGTTGACTATATCTAATTAGAGCTATTAGAAAGTCAGCTAGACCTAGGTTTAGCCGAGTGTAACCGTCTACATCTGGTATTAGTCATGAATACCCTACATCGGCTTTTAGCCGTAACATATGCATACACTTGACAAAACTGCTACAGGCCGGTAATAAATAAATAAATACATAAAACTTCTTCGCCTTATTCTTTCCCTCTTTCCAACACATGAAAATGACATACAAAAAACTACCATTAAATTTTATTGGTCTTGTTATTTAAAATAAAGTAAGCACTGTATGTACGAAACTTGTGGGTGTTCCACACAAAAATCTGTTCACAGAGGTAGTCAACTGAGGCCTCTTTATATAATAGTTTAATACTTACAAATTGAAACACAATTGAAATAAAATGTTTTTCGCAATAAAAATTTCAGTTGTTTTTCCAAAATAAATATTGCGAATATATTCTAATTGCAGGAGCCTACACAAGGCTAATCATTTTAAATATTTTATGAGTTTACGAATAAACAATGGAGGCTTCCCTTTGCTTTGAGAGTTCTAAGACTTTTTTTAATATTGTAGCGTTGACGAATAATAAGAGCGCGTGAGTAAAATAGAAATGAAAAAAATAATGGAATGGAAAAGTCATTTGTGAAAACAAAGGATCGCAGCGAGCACTACCCACTGCACACAATAGACATTTCACGTTACGTGGTACGGTGCCGACACGATGCAAACTAGAGATTCTGATTCTTTTTCCCTTTTTTATGATTTTTTGGTTCACTGAAGTTACATAGTAAAATATTACAAAAGCAGCATTAATGGTTAATAATATGTATGGTCACATTTGTGCACGATGGTACTTATGGGACCCAGAGAGAACAAAGATGAACAGTTGGTGTACTTAACAAGGGCTTCCTCGATCTGTCGATATGTCACACGTCGGTTTTCCTCCAATAGTTTTCGTACAGTCTCGAATGTTCTTATCGGTAGTCACTTCTATCGGCCTACCGGACCTTGCATCATCCTCATCACCGTCCGTCCTTATACGCCTGATACGATGCCTACTTCCAAGAGTAATAAATTGCAAAAGGACACTTGAATAAAAAAGGATAAGCTGACATCAATACGGCCGAAATAGTTGCGGAATGGGTTTAGTAAGCGACAAAACTTCGAGATGCATCGCCCAATACGCTCTTGGACTACCTTTGTATAAATAAAACAAAGTAAACAAGGTCAAGGCACTAAAACTGCAACGGCTGGAAGCGATTCCGAACTTGGAATTCTAAACTTCCAATTACATTTTTAACACGCTTTTATATTAGATTCACTTGTATGCAAACAACTCATCCTCCGCGCCTTTTCCCAATTAAGTTGAGGTCGGCTTTCAGTCTAACTACGATATGGTCGAACTTTGATATTTTACGAGAAGCGACAGTCATCAGACCTCCACAAGCCAAATACTAGGCGATATCGAAGTTCTGCAGTTAGACCAGGTTATCGGACTTTTTTAGGACTCCACCTTTTTTTTTTGTTTTTTTTTTTTGGGAACCCCCTCGGTCGGTCACCCCACCGGGGTTCGGTGGGGCGGTGTGTCGGAATCGAACCGACTAAAACCACACGGTGTGCCGTACTGCGCCTTAAATAGGAGGGATCCGGGAACAGCTTTTATTACGACATCCGGACCCCCCTGGCGCCTGCCCGTTAAGCGCGGGCACCACTCTCAACTAGGCGACGTCCAGGCACACACGGACGTCACCTCTTCGCTGGGGGCCACTGTAGCGGGTGGAGGGGAAAACCCGTCCCGTCCACCCGCGGCCACACTCAGGGCATGAGGCGCTGGTATCTGGTAGGGCTCCACCTACCCTAACGAATGCCATATATGTTCGTATGGCACCCGGGACCGACGATTTAACGTGCTCTCCGAGGCACGGGGGATGTCAATCTGTTAAGAATGATCCCATGGAACCCATCCTAGATTGACCTGGCTAGTGTTACTTAACTTTGTAATGTGCTAACCTACTCGGTTACCACTTAGCCGCGAGCACTTGTATGAAAAAAGAACTATGTAAAGAAATATAAAACTTTGTTGAGGGGTCCAGGATGTGCATAGTGGAACGCTTGACTGACTACTAGTAAACCCCTCGTGCTTGGACTTATATAATTGTTTTGACGAGTCCAGATTGGGCTTAGTACCGATTACCGATGGTCTGATGATGGAGCCAGGAGGTGGATAGTAGAAATCTTTATACTTGTAAAATAAGGTCGCTATTATATATTTTAGGTCAAGGTATTTTTGAATTTGGCAACAAAAGATATAGAGATTCTTCTTGAATCTCAAAGCAGAATCTCTATGAGCACCGTCTTATGGGGGTGTCAAAAAGTATAATACGGACCGAGTTGATTTTTTTTATTATTTTGCGACTAAAGTAGTTAATACAAAGAGTCAGATATCTGCTAATGTTATTATTGTTTTTTAATTAAATATTTATTTATTAAACAGAAAAACAAACAATCGGGGTAAGAGGACTTGGACTTTCAGGCAATAGCCAGGTCGAGTCATGATCGACCAAATTTTTTTATTTTTTGTAAGCAATATAATTTTCATTTCCTTCCTAAATTATACTTCGCATAATGTGGGTTTTTCCACGCCACGTATCTCCGAACGCTATTGGTATTATTGTAGGGCTCTGTTTCCGCATTTAGACTCATAGATGGTCCATGCGTTCAGTTAGGCTGACTAGTTGAGCCAGCCTAGCTCCTTCCAGAAGCACAGAAGCCTCTTGGGGCGTTCGCAGGCTTCTAGGAGATATCTCGCACCCGCGAGGATACTTGCCCGTTGTGTAGCCACTCCCTCGCACTCCAGGATAACGTGAGCGGCCGTTTCCTCCGCGTCAAGACATCCTCTGCATAGAGGACTGTCTGTCACACTGATGGTGAATAGGTGCCGGTTTAGGGCTAAGTGGCAAGTAATGGTTCCTACAACCATTCTCATGTCGAGTCGGTTAAGACTGAGCAGTCTGCAAGTTAAACGTGGTGAGACCTCCGTCAGCACCAGTTTAGACTGCCTACAGCCCGGTGTGTCGGCCCAACGGCCGTTGTGCGCTTCACGAGTCCGTTGTCTTACTCATGAGCGAAGTTGATTAAAGGGAAGTGGCAGTAGTATAGTTGGGCCTGCCACTGACGTTGCGGATTCCTTCCTTGCCAGCTCATCGGCGGCGTCGTTCCCTAATGAATTACTATGCCCTCTGATCCATTGCAGAATTACCTCATTTGCAGAGGCTCAACACTCTAGCGTCTGGTGGCATTCATAAATGAGACCGGAGTTAATGGTGTTGCCCTCCAGGGCCCCTAAAACGGCCTTGCTGTCTGACAGTATTCGGATGTTGTACTCCTTTATACCTTTTGACATGACCGCAGTCGCGGCGTAGGTTATTGCAACACACTCGCATTGAAATATGGAACTGTGTTGACCAAGTGTCAGTGATATTTTCATATTTAAATCTTGTGAGAAAACTCCGGCTCCAAACGCTATTAAACACGTTTGGAGATACACGCTATTACAAAGCAGAAGTCTTCTTCATTGTTACTACCCTCTCAAGTTACATTTCTATTAGGCCCACTAATGGACATTTGATCAGGAATGAGCCTCCTTGCTTCTACTCTGCACAGATCCTGTGATTACATGTAAATATTTGATTTTACATGACTCATACAGGATGTACATAAGTAGAGGTCGTTGAACAAAGGGTTTACATGTTAATGAGCCGCACCACAAACCAATATGAAATATAATTGCTTTGCAATTATCTAATTGTTGTTTGCTAACACAAAAAGTTTCGCCCATTTGGAATAACTTATACGCATCAGCAAACAGCACGTTGTTTTCCAACTACGATTGTGTCCCAACACTCCGTCAATAGTTCCTTGCGATTTTGAATCTAGATTGTACTGTACACTAACTCAGTAGTTTTGAATGTCGCTATTTGTGTTGGTTACGAACAGTAGTATAGGGCGTGTGTGCACTTTTCATCATTAATCTGTTCGCTGGTTTTCACAGTTGCTTCATATTTTTGTAGATTACTGCAACTGCACGAGGTACTAATAAACCGGGCAGTCAGTTCAAGGCGTACTTACGTCTTGAGAGTATGATACCAATTCAATAAAAATGATAAATTGCCTGCTAGTAAAAAGAAATCTACCAGATTTCTGCCTCTACATTACAATTTCTAGAAATGCCCTTTAAAATATGTGTTAGATAGTCTGTTTATTGAAAAGATTATCTTCGTCTATATATTAATACGTGAAAAGAATGCATTGTACCCCCCCTTTTTAACCAAATTTCGGGGACGGAGAATTGTTAAATTTGGAATACTTATAGTTTAAGTGTTTCAGAAGTGCAGGAAGCTAAAATCTGAAATCAATATCTGTTATAAGTTCAGAAATTATACAAAAATGGCTACAAGAAGCTACATGCGTCCAGTATATGTGTTGAAATGTCATGATACGGAAGTCTATATTATGACAGTTCAAGTTAAAATGGTCAATGATATAAAACAAAACAAAACATTACCGTAACAGGAGTATTAAGTATATAACTTACACGCTGGTGAAACTGCAAAGAACACCTTGAAACAATTATTTTCTATTAGTTTATTACGTTTTTATTATACCCAATCTTACTCATAAACACTTTTGATACCAATAGGGTAACATGTGCATGTAATCGGACGTTCTAATTCGATAAAAAATCTGCTTTTCTCTACCTCCTCAAGAATAATATAATTGTTCGATCGTTTTGGCAATCAGTATGGAGCTGTATGGCAGCATCTTGCACCAGCATTTGACGATTTAAAATCGACCGATTAAACTATCTAAAACGACTTTCTGATTTCTCTTTGATCAAGCTATCAAGCGTCTACATTACATCGGCCATAGCATAACGTATGTGAAGTACGATTCAAGCGAGCACACTGCATTCAACTAAACTATCGCCCGACTGTCGATCGATTTCACAGCCAGTACGGCAAAGAGTTGGTCGATAGTTCTAGTATAGGAGATAGTCGCGGATTACTGCAACCAGTTATATAAAACCATTTTCTGTCTCTTTCTGGCCTACTCGTGCGTAACTGTAGATGTAGTGCGTGCACCACCATGAACTTGAACTATCGACCGATAGTTTGATTAGGATCGGCCGACAAAAGAGTCATAATTCATTCATTCCTTTATTCATACTTCTATCTATAAACACAATATCAGTGGTGATTGTTTTTTTCTATTGCTTTCATTTTGCAAAGTATATTACATTTGCGCTAAAAAGGCCGGGGACTTCAAGTGTTGTTGCTTCTCCAACCACGCTCTGTTGTAAACTCAAGTTTGATTAAAAAACGCATCACCTTTGCTTTGTTACACATACGTCATGTATTGTGTAAAGAAAACCAATGCATTTTTGTAACGGTGTTATGCATAGCAATGAAATCATTAACATAATTCTTAATAGTTTTGAAACTATGTAAGTTGTAAACGTTTTGTTTACGTAGACTATTTTTGAGTTACATTCAAGGTAAAAAATAGTCGAAGACACTCGTCTTGCACCATTTTTTTTACTTTTTTGGGCGTACGATTATCTCGTTTTGCGATTAGATACTGTAAGTTAAGAAGACAAGACGGTGTAAATTGAATGGAACGGCACCAGCAGTCTCTCATTCTGTAGGGAAAGACCCGTGGGGAAATTTTGTAGGTCGGCTCTTACCGAATGTTATCTTAGAAGCTCCAATACCGATATATGTATAAGTGTACCAGAAATATGACACCAAAGCTGAAGACGAGCTGTGTGGTTGTTTCCCAACTTGGAAGTATAAAAAAGAAACGTTATTATAATTTTTAAACAAAACCTGAACAATCTAATAAATAAAAATAAAAATCTAATAAATATTAGCTCCAATAAAGATATTATGCGATTGAATGGTAAAAAAGGTTAATGATATAGAATCACTTATGTCTAATGGCTAATAATACAATCAGCTGATTAATTATCCGGTATTTAGTACCTTAACCATTACATGTCGACAATTAGCCATATCGTATAATTAGAATTGTCAGGATATTGTGATTCCTACCTTATTATTCAATCTAATAATGTTACGAAGGACTAATGGTTTACAAGAGTACAACTAGGTTCGTATTACCTCAATCGTATTTCGATTTTCTAATTTAGAATGCTCTTAACACCTGGTTCAACCGTCTTAAACTATCAGATTTCTGCAACATCAGACCTAATGCTGGGAGAGATATACCCATGTCCCAGGGCAGAGTCTGATAAGTATTTCTGAGGACTTAGTTAAGGATTTTTCAGGAAGAGGCATGTGACAGACCATATTCATTAACTCTAAACAAATTAGGACTTAGCAAACTCCACCCGCCCATTTAGTACATAGATATAACCAGGAGAATTTACTGGGAAACCAAAAAAATAACTGTTGAATTCTGGGTGTGTAATATCAATAAGAGCTTAATAAAATCCTAATTACTTTATAAAAGATGTGACATTATAAGAAGAATTTATATTGATATGTCATTATAAAATATTTAAAAGAAACAATCTCTTCACTTATGAAGCGAAAATGGAGTCTATTTTCACGATTACCGATGTGGAGTTGTACTTAAATGAACGAATTGAACACAACGCCAAAAAACTGGTATTACTTTAAGCAACAAATCAAGCAATTTAAATTACGATTAATCGTTCAATTAACCAAACAATGAACAATATCATATAGCTGTTTCACGGAACATTGAAACACTTTCAGTCCTCGAGGACGATGATAATGAATTCTAAGTTCCCAATGCAGCAAGGATGCTTGATACCAACAGTAACGCAACTATTTGTTTCAATATGCGTGTGAGTCGCATCCGGCTGGGGTTCGGTAAGGATTTTAGCAAAGTATAAATTGGATGCCTCCAGGTTATGTATTATCACATCGCCAAGTAAACTACTACGATGAACACCTACATCACTGTAAGTTGTTTTTTTTTTGTTTTAATGACTTGAGATATTTTCCTTGTTTGGTGTACCTGAAATCTAAACATAATTTAGCCCTTATATAGCATTACTCAAATCTGCATACATTTTAAACTTTATGCCATTACATGTCTTATTGATTGAGACGCCATTATGATCAACTGTACTAACTCATCAGCAGATTCTTCCTATTGAGCTCCTATGGTAAAGGAATGGGACCTTGCCCTAGAAGTTTTTTCTTCTTACAACATTCATCTACCACTTTCGATTTCGATTGCTCGAACCTTTTACCAACTATTTAGCCGGAAATATTTCAGATGCACTCCGAGTCTTTGAGCCGGACGAGAAGCACTTTTAAAGCAGAATTACAAATCTGCCCGAAAACCTACATAAAGCTTCAATAAATATTTTCACTGTACCTTTAGCCTTTTTCAATAGAGTTAACTGTATTAATTAATAGCTTTTATACCGTTTATGCTTTTTTGGTTTTGTTTTCAATACTATTTTCTCTCTACGAAATAACTCGATTTTTATTCTGTGCGCTGTTCGCTAACGGACAAATAATTTAGAGTGCTCAACTACAATTTGAAAATTGATTGTATTGGTTCGATGAAACAGTCGAATGAATCGATTTAAAAACTTCATTCTATCCCTTAAAACTTTAAATTTGTTTTTAGAAATAAAATCTTTGCCAGTGGATAGCAATACAATATCGAATACAAATTCCCATATTTACATAAGAATTAAGTAGGATAATGGACATATCTACCATTAACTGAGAGACAAGTAATGAAGTGAGAACTCGAGTCTAACGGATCGATTTGAAATGTCTAGATTCATTCCCTAAAATTGACAGTCAGAGTTACAGAAGATTGTGGACTAAAAAATTTAAAGATAACTCGATCAACTTTAATACTAGAAATCTAATTGAGTATTTAAAGCAGTTCTAAGGAGGGATTTGAAATCAATTACGAGAAATAGTATTTAAAAAGAAGCCCTGGTCAGCAGGCCCGAAGGAAGGTAGTAGTATAGAAAATGGTGGACATTATATTGATGTAGTGAGCATTGAAAATGATGATATCATCATAATTTTCATCACAAGTACGTCGTGATAGCCAACGCATTTCTATGTAAAACAACAATCTGTGAAAATTAATCGTAGTCGGTGACATAATTAAATAATTTCAAGAGCTGTCCCGGTTTTTATGGCTATTTGCTGAGATATACAGATTGAAAGGGACCGACTTCAAATGTTTTTTTTTATGTAACACAAAATGGTTTTGGCCAAAATGACTTTGCCACTTACGAAGTTTAGCATGGTGGCCAGTATCGTTACTAAAACTAGACCACACTAATATTGTCAATATTATTCTACTTATTGGAACAGGCAACAAGCTTCACGACTGACTTAGTCTGACTGACTACTACTACTCCTGACAATTTAAAAATACCTACAATGGGTTTAATTGAAATAAATGATTTTAATTTTATTTCTTTTCCGTTAAGAATACGCTTACAATAAGTTTCTAATTAGAGTATGAAATGCCTTTTAATTATTTTCTCTCAAAAACTCATACATTTGAGACTCAATGGAATAACGATACTTTATCCATATACATCAATAACATTGTCCCTTGTTTAACGGGTTATTTAGATAATGTATCAGATTATATACAAGGGTTTCGGAACATTGTCCCCCGAAGTCGTGGACCTATTCTTATCCGCAAATTATATTTTGTATAACTTATATATAAATAAAAAAATTAGTAGTTTTTGTTCTGATTAAATCGTTTATTAGATACAGATTTTAAGGAAAATTATAGCATATGTTGTGAAGGCGTCTTCCTTCGGCCAGTTCAATACATCACTAAAACACAAAACTATGTATATAAAAAAGTTAATATACACGTAGTAGTATGCTATTACAAAAAAAATTGTATTTATATTGCATTTGGTAGTTTACTGGGTGTTTTTAGAACTCATGAGCACTAATGCCACGTTCCTGTAATCAAGAAACGATTCGCATTGCTTACGGACTGTACAATTTCGTTGAATTTTCAGAAAATAATTCTCAACAAAGAACTGTTAACCAAAAAATCTAAAACAATTTCCCCGTGCAATCCCCTAGGATCTAATGTGAGATGTTACTATTATATCGAGACAAAACAAAGTCATTAATTCGTTAGTATAGAATAGTAATTATTCCTATAAATTCTCAATACTGCGAGTAAAGAAGAATCTAATACTTCCCTCATATTATTAAGTCAATATATTGTCTTTTGTTTTCAGTTGGCCTGTCTGATGGCAGTCCTTGGCCTAAGCCAAGGAAACCCTATTGGCTCCTATGGTAAATACGACTTATTTACAACAATGAACTAACATTTCATTTATCTGTCTATTTCATAACTTTTTATGATTAATCCTTTGATCCAATATTAATACTAAAAACGCGTTGAAAAGACTAAAAAGGAAAACATACCTTACATTTCGTAATGGGTATATTATTATAAAAATAAGTAAAATAACAATGGATAATCTGGGACACATTACATTATTATGTAGACCTAAACCAAACATAGCTTGTACTAACAAAAAATACTTACTATACATAATGTTGAGGAGTTGACGAGTAAGCTATAGGAGCTTATTCGTCACGTGCTTCTCTAAAGCGAGATTAAACTTTGCTTTCAATAGACAGAGTTACCAGAAATGGGGGCCAAGATCAACCGAAATGGTCAGTAGATACCTTCAAACTAATAATAATAATAACTTGACACATCTCACACACGGCTGTCTGATCCTAAATTAGGCGGATCCTGTACTATGGTAATCAGGCTGCTGATAAACATACTTAATTTTTTTAAATACATACATATTATAAATAAATTATACCCAAACAAAGAACAAACGATCATGCTCATCACACAAATATTTATATTTGTTCTGAGTGGGAGTCGAACGAATATGTTTATCAGCAGTCTGGTTACCATAGTGAAGGCTTTGCCTAGTTTGGAATCAGACTACCGTGTGTGGGATGTGTCAAGTTATTCTTATTATTCTTTGTAAATCCTTGTGTACTAACAAAGTATTATTCAGTAAAATTGTTGAATGTTGAATTTACTGATTATTTATACATTCTTAAATCAAAAAGGTTTAGTAAAGTTGGTTACTAAATAAATAAAAAATGTTTACAGGCTATGGAACGCCCTGGATAGGACACGCTCCGATCTACGTTCCCAGTGCTGTGTCCACTGCTAACTTAGTGAAGGCTGCTCCGGTACCCATCATTCGTACCCAAATAGTCCCTGTGATCACCTCTCCCATCGTAAATACGGGTTACGGTTTGAATAATCTTGGGTTAAGTAAAGGTCTCGGTTGGGGTAATCTTGGGTACGGGAAAGGTCTAGGTTGGAGTGGACTAGGCTGGGGTGGTCAGGGAGCCTGGGGTGGTTATGGCGGCTGGGGTGGTCATGGAGGCTGGGGTGGTTATGGCGGCTATGGCAAGCTATAAAGATCTTTTTATATAAACGATGAATCGAATCACTAGAACTTGTCTTCGAAATTACTCTTTTGGATATTAGCCTCAGCACATCAATAAACAATTTACTTGGTTTTTCTTTTTTTTTCTTTTACGTAACAAACCCGTACCTATGCATGTCCAATATACATCCCCTGAGTAGATGCAAATTCGTATTACCTCTACGTTTCGCCAGCTGTAAGTCAATAGAAAAATCAATAGGAATATGTTTATAGGCATAAAGTACCTAGTTTAATAACACGATGTTATAACTCCTCTCAACTAAATGCCTTGTTCATTCTTCTTCTCGTTCTCAATCTTACACCAAGACCACAAATTATTATTTTATCTATTATCGATTTTGTCCATCCAAAGGTTGCCTGTATGAGATTGCTTTTAGCGCCGGCCCATTGTACATATACACTTTGTGTATTTATTTTAAAGCAATATGTCGTTGGTGGACAATAAAGATTATTCTAATCTATTCTACCACTACAGCTACAGAAAGGATCAAGTTTCTTTTGTAAGAAACAGTCTCAAAACCACTGATATAAACTATGAAAATCACTAACTAACAGTAACTGTCAAGTTGTTCGTACCTTTATTCGCACTCAAGTGACCCATTCTAAACTTATTTCTACCCTTTTATAATCCCACTATTTGTTAATATTTATCAGTCGACCATTATTATTGCGTTACCGTTATAACCAATCAAAATAATATCTATTAACTTATTTTTATTAAATAGTGAACTGTGTTATCATCTATTATAGTTTGTCCCTATTTTTAATAACATAAATAAGAGTTTTTGATGTGGCGACAACACTTTTTTTAGGAATTGACGATGGAATGCTATCTTACTAATATTACAAAGGTGAAAGTTGGTGAGGATGTATGGATGTTTTTCACTTTTCCACATAAAAACGGCTGAATGGATCAGGATGAAATTTGGCACAGAGATACATTATAGTCTGGAATAGCACATAGCCTTTCATCCCGGAAGAATGTACTTCTCCCGTGCGATAGATTTGAAACAAAAATTCCACGTGAACGAACAGCCAGTAGAAATATAGTGGGGGTTAGTTTTAGCAAGGCCCGCAACATTATTAGATACCCTCATAAAGAACAGTTACGAAAAGAAGTTTACGCGTACTGAAAGTGATATTTTTCTTACACTCTCATACTATCCCTCTATTTCATAGTATGTCTGTAAATAACTATGAAAGAGGCTGTAATTATAGACAATAAATCTTCAGTGCAAGTATTATAATAGCGTGTCGGTGAACATCGCAATGTGCAGTTTGTAATTGATTACACAACCTCCTTGTTCGGTTTGTACAAGTACAATTTAACTACCTACCTACAATTGGATGCATGGATTGCGCAATGGTTAACGTGGTCGGCTCGCCACTACACCACGCCGAGTGTTGTAGTTTTCAATTCCCGCACAGGACAATAATTTGTGTAATCCATAAATAGTTGTCCCGAGTCTGGGTGTTCCTTGTGTCCGTTGTTTGTATGTTTGTAAAGTCCTCCGCAACACAGGAATCATAGAGAACGCGGGAGTTGTCTTTAAAAAAACACACTGATACAGTACTGAATTTATTAAAATGTGGAAGTTTATATCGCCGGGTAGATTATAATAATCAAAATCTATTAAAAGACTATTAGTAAACAAACAAGGCAGTAGAGAGCAGCTACAGAGAGGGGCATGATTACATATAAAACCCGTCATAGTATTTGCCGTCACGACATGAGTTGGTCTTATTACCATACGCGCCAATCAGGAGACCCACATATAAAAAAAAAGATTAATTGGTTTGTTAGTACGGCCTAGTTTGACTAGTCAATGATAGGAGTAATGAAAAACATGAAGACAACATCAAAAAAGTCAATTTCAATATAATGAGTATCAAACGTACCAAGTACTTAAACAATAAACCAATTCCTTTTTTTTGTAATTACGGTTTTCATTCCTAAAGTTGTAATCTTGCTCTGAGCTATCATTTGTTTCACACAAAGACATTGACTGTAATATTGTAAGATAACTGAGTTTGTAATATCGGAATTGTTCGTGGTTTATATGTAGCATTCTAATGTCTACGTGACGTCGTTATACACTGTAACTTGGTGTTGTTATTGACGTAGTTGATTTCAGGAAGCAAATTCCAATACTTAGATTTCTTTAGTTTTGCAATTTCAGCATTATTTCAGCCACAGGATGTCCACTGCTAGACATACGTCTCCGTCATTAAACGTTTAAGGATACCGGTTGACATATTTATGCGATTTTTTTTTGCATACGATATAGTTTGCATTTTTTATCGTATTGTTAAATTAGAACAGAAAATACCATGAGTAGTAGTCATATTTATTAAAGACATATTATCATTATTACTCACTTGTGTTTTAAAGATGCTATCTAACAGTAATATTAACCCAGAAGATGACAAGCTACAGTTGTCCTGTCCTTCCAAATATATTGGGAATCTGGCCCTCCCAAGACGCAAGTATATTAAGTACTGAGTGACTACTCCAAGCTAGCATCACCATCGCCAGCACGCGTAATAGACAAAATGTGCTGGCGCCATGAATGGCTCCAAAATTATTGTAATCAAATCGAACATAATTTTTAACAAACACCTTCTCACAGGTTCACAACTAATGTTTTTAAGAGGTTAAGAAAATTTTATTTGAATTTTTCCCTCTTTGAAATCAGAGCTCGTACAAAAACCCGCAGTGTGCTTGAAAAGTAGATCTCGGTAGTTGGAGAGGAGTGTCAGATGTACTTAGGACTCACTCGCCAATAGAATTACGGACGTCTGAGTGTCGTTGCAGGACTTGACAATGACTAAATAAGTGTAGAGGGATGTCCAGGCATTAAAGTTTAACGTCGTAGTAAAAACTTATACTTTAAATATTATCAATGTTTAAGTATCTAATTTGAGATTTAACGTGTCAAGACTAAAATTTTATTACCGTAAATCGTGCTGTATTGTCTGTCTGCATCCTTAATCGCTTCTTTCTCAAATACATAATTATATTCATATTATTAAAGCGATCACGAAATAGATCACGGCCAGTGCTACCTGGTCGAAACGTCAGGCAATTCAAAGGTATGTAAAACCTATTTTGTGATCGCGTTAACTCCCCTATAAATAAATAATTAAGTATATCATGGACCGATAATGTTTTAAAAGTAAGTATAATTATATTCATCACTTAAACAGTCACCTTTTGGGAGTGGTCTGGATTATTTTGACCGAAGAGGCTGTAGGCTTATAAACGACGACACACTCACGAATAAGTAATTACATACTCTGAGCTTCGTGGGCTGGTTATCAGTTTTTTAAATGGATTCATTTTGGTGAGTATGCCAAATGCCCGCGTCTATTTTTCCGGACAAATATAGTCCTGGAACGTTGAAGAGTAGTGTGAATAGATTTCTCTTGGACAGGCGTGTCCCATTTTCGTCGTTATCCTTACCATCCATCAGGTGAGATGGAAGACAAACGCCAATTCCATTTTATCAATAAAAACTGTCAGTCGTAGGACTGCACATCAGAAGTGAAGATATAACTGACATATCTGTCATCTGAGTGTGACGGTTACGCGAGTTCAGTGCTCTTTTCCCAGTACCAAAAGTGCCCAACGTGCCTAAAGAAGTTTCCACTTCAAAAATTGTTAACAAGTAATTTTATTGTGACTTGTCGCTCCGAAAGAGCGCGCGCGGAACACTGCGCGCTGCTCTCGGGCGTGTATCTGTCCAGACGACGACGCCGGAGATCATTAAACGCCCTCCGGCACAGGGTGCATCTGCTGCGCGCAGAGAGAGTCGTACTCCGCTCTCTGTCCCGTTCAACCGCCTCCATTGCGGGCATCACATCAAAAAGACATAATAACGTAAACACAGTGATATAAAGATAATAATTACAGCTTAAGTTTAACTCTATGATGACTGTTTCGAGAACTAAAACTCATAATGTAACTGGTGAATTCACAATTATTTTTCATTATTTACTAGTAATAAATTTTTAGAAATTTCTTAAGCTATCTCATCCCTCTATTACATAATAGAAAGATTAAGCGCATTCAATTGCAACAATATCAAATTAAATACGCTGACTAAATCTTTGAGAAGTAAAATTGTTTAAACAAGCTGTGAGTATTGATACCTTTTAATCTTTGAGCAGTCCATTACGCCTTCGCGAATAGGATCCCAAGAGGACCTCTCCCGGCGTTAATTGAAAAAGCAATTAAAACGCTTCGTCCCCCGCACTAGTCTGCTGAAACATCGGCAACTAGCTGAGATATTTGCCAATCATATTTCCTCATCGAATGCTGTAAGTGCAGATATGCTATAAAGAAAGTTCGTGTTGGATCTTAGCTTTAATGTAAACTTTTTATGGTAGCAAGGATGTTTTTTGTAATACACATACGCATTGTTTAAGCGTGTAATAAAATTTTATTGTATGATTATCTTTTTTATAAATTTACTAGCTGACCCGACAGACGTTGTCCTGTCTCAACTATGAACATTGAATTCGAATTGTTATATTTCATTTATTAATTATATAATCATTGCTTCACTGCTGGTTTTCTGTGAGGCCGTGGTATCACTCCGGCCGAGCCGGCCCGTACGTGCTGATGAATGGCTCTCCTACGACGATTTATCTGTAGCATTTTTTTAAAAATGAGTTAGGATTACTACAGTTATTTTCAGTGTATAATGATTCCTATTCTGACAGACCTAGAAAATTAGGGAGTTGAGCATCGTTCCCACTTCTCTTGATTAAGAAGATAAGTAAAGAGCGTTCTTTAGTGCATTGGGAAGTAATTATCTTCCCAAAGCATGAAGGAAAGCTTGAGGATATATTTTCTTTCTGTAGCGCTGATAATATATTTGCAAATATTCATGATGCTTGGATTAGTACTTTAGGCGTGAACGCGTGCCAAAAACAAAAACTTACATTCTATTCATAATATCATTAATGACGTTTGGTAAGATTAAGTATTGATCTTGTTCTTTAATAGCTGACGATAAGATATCCCTGCAAACGCATTTGACGTTTTAAGATTAAATAGAATCTCAAAAAGAAATATGGTTATTTAGAAAACCACAAAACTCTTCATTTGTATTTAATAGAAGGGCTAAAAACAATTAATCTAGCAATAACTGGGTGGCAAATTTAATATTAATATCTGGCAGATAATGCATACCACATAATCTCAAAAGCAACAATCGAGACACCCGCGAAGTTCAAGGTGTGCGACCCATTTATCGTCTTTGACAAATTACACAAATTGGGATCGACACGAGGTAGTAGACAACCTAATTAAGCCCACCTTTATTGTTCTCGAGAATAGTGTTAGAAAGTTTTTTAACACTATTCTCCGTAATTATCTCGACATAGTTGGAACTCACTTTTAAACTAATAATGTAGACAGCACGGCTGCAAAGCAAAACAAGGACTAGAATGTTTACAGCGTAACAAGTTTCATGTAATTACAATATTATGTAAAAAAAATATGATCATCATGCATGACTCCATGCTAGAGTATTTGACAGGTCCACATTTTCTTTACAACAACGCTCGTCAACACACCGCATGATGGATCATCTACAAAATTACTGGAGTTACGATTGGAAATCGTCATCGGCCAGACCTTGTTAGAAATAATTTAGATCTTTTGTAGAATATTTTGATAACTTTTAGTTTGAAATATTAAACCTTATGAGGTCCTAAAAGGCCTTATGAGGGCTAATTAAGGCTCGATTTTAAAATTTCTGAAAATGATCTTCCATGAAAATCCAAAAGAGTATCGACAATAATTATGGCCAATATTTCTGTTTATATTAAAATTAAATAATACTTTCTTAAGCGTCTCGCTTTTAATTAAAATTTTAATGAAGATATTTTTCTTTATGAAGGTAAAAGGCAAATCTCTTTATTTTCATCACGACAAAACTTAACCATGTCAGAAGTTTGAAATCACTCTCAAAGACAATATAATTAAATATATTAATTAAGTATAAAATATATATAACTACCCAAACGCCTAGTGAGCTTTAAGTAAACGTACAATCTTTAGGGACGATAATTATGTTTTCAACCTGAACAATTTTTAAATAAATTTAATTTTTATTTATTTTTAAATTTTGATGGTACTCTTTTGTCGTATGCTGTCGTTATTTTGTTGTATGCAAAACATCGAATTTCCAACATCCCAACCTTAATTCTACATGTCTCAATGGAGTGCGAAACGTGAAATGATTAACTTACAACATTTGGTTGCTACGACGCCATTTTTGAGCTAATAGAATATGGATATTGGTCCCAATTCTATTACTTCACTCGCTAAATTAAAATTCACTAAATTTTTTTCATATAAAATGTAAACCTTGTACACTTCAAAACAAGGTCTTATTTGAAATTTAAGCAAGTAGGTAACATATGTCGCTATCGAAATAAGCTATTTATTTGTCGATCAAAGTCTGATACGCTTGAATAAACTTTAATACCACGTAGCGAGAGCCGCTATCCGTTGAATGCCATCTCTTTTCCTCTGTGTTTTTAGTAAGCGTCTTCTTAGGTGTCGATTAAAATAACGTCATCTTAATTAGTTTTGAACAAGTTTTTATACGGCAACTATACAGCATTTGAATAAATGGAGACTCGCTGCGTGGAAATAAAGTTGAGTATACGTTGACAGGTTTTAGTGAAATTTAGTGGCGCTGAGAAATAGATGCCAGTAACAAATAGACCTTATTACGAATTTCACAAGGTTGATTTCATATGAAGAAGTTAAGTCAGGTTTTAGTTTAGTCGAGTGTACAATAGAATCGGCACCATTGTATCTTTCGGTCTGAGCGTAGTCGCGTTTAGATGGCCATTCCTTTATGAAAAAATGAGAGTAAAAATACTTTTTCAGGAACAATAATATAATTGGAATGAAATGCTTTTAAAGATTCTTACGTATCATGGATCAATACTACATTTTTAATATCATAGTATTACATTATAATGTAAGTCTTGTTTGAATAGCAACATGGTTATATATGAAAAGGCTTAAAATGTCTATAATACTACTTATATAATTCAGTACCAAGTCGCCCTGATGTAGTTTTAAATTTCAAAGAGACGAAAGGAAGCAGGTGTTTGAACTTGAGAGGCTGAGTTCCGTCTTCGAGTGCCGGTCGTGGATTATCTTTGAAAGAAAATGGAAAATAACAGTGGCGAGAAATTTAAACCGTGTATACAGACAGGGTCACGATGGAAAAGAGCGCTTATTTCCGGCAGTTTAAGATTAAATTTTAACAGAAAATCATTTTAAATAGGTCTTTAAAACAAAAAGATTGAAGAATTGTCTTTTTTTTAATTGTTTAGTTCACTTGAGTGAGTACAATTTTATAAGAGCCCACAAACGGCACTGATTATAATATATTGTCACTTGTCAAGAAAGTTTATATGTGGTTGGAATAACATTAAATGATTCCATGAATTCGCGGAAAAATGTATCAAAACTGTTTTCATATAATAGTACATTTTTTTATAAAGTCATTTAGCTTTTTTTACTGAAAATGTTTAGTACGTAGTTTTATAACATGACGTTATAATTCCTCTCAACTAAATGCCTTTTTATCTCTTATCTTACATCTTATCTCTCTTATCATATATCTTCTATCTTACACCAAAACTACACGTTGTCTTTTATATATTATCGCTTTTGTCCATTCAAAGGTTGCCTGTATGAGATCGCTCTTAGCGATAAGGCCGCCTATTGTACACATCCACTTTGTGTATTTTTTTAAGCAATATGTCGTCGGTGTACAATAAAGATTATTCTATTCTATTATATTATATTGTTATGTCAATGTTACTGTTGTCTACGGATAGCGTATTTTTTATATTGCTGTTTATAAGCTTTAGCTAGTATTAAGCTTTTCTTTAATTAAATTAATAAAATCTTTAATAATTTTGAAATGTTATCGGATATACTTCAAGCCATATCGAGCCCAGTAGATTTGCTATTTGTGTGTACCTTATAGCCATTATTTGATTTCCAGATAGATGAATCAGAACTGACGAAACAGTAATGGCTACCATGATTTGTCAGTTCTGTGGGCTAAGACAAGGCTTACAGAAAGATCGAATAGGAGATTTCGCTAAATCAAAGTTCATTTGTCTAACAATCTATTATAATTATCGTTTTCGTAAGGGCGTCAACGTTTTTAGGATTCCATTCCTCAAAAGGAAAAAAAAGGAAACCTTATAGGATCACTTTGTTGTCCGTCTGTCTGTCAAGACCTTTTTCTCAGGAACCCGTGGACGTATCAAGTTCAAATCAATACCAAAAAAAAAGACCTCGAAACGACTTGTCAATGTTTATGTTTATCACGCGTGTTAAAAGAATGTATATCACTTTTTTTACAGAAGTTATCTTTATTTTTATGAAGGTAAATCATATTTTTATTGTTTGGCACGCTACCGCCATTATGTTAATTTCTTTAAATTTCTGCCTTAGTGAATTACGAATTCCTAAGTTATAAATTGCTCGAATAGCCCTCTTCTGCAGCACGAAGATAGATTGAAGCAGGCATTCCCCCACAGTAGTACTACCATACGACATTATACTATGAAAATAAGTAGAATAAGCTAATCTGGCTGTTTCAACATCAGTCAGTTCACGAACTTTTCTGACGGCGTATGCTGCTGATCTGTTTCTATTCGATAATTTATCAATATGAGGAGGATTATAAATGATAAAAAGCCACTTGTCTCACCCTGATGAGTACTATTAGTAGCGTGATATTTTACAGAACAAAGTGTTATTATTTGCAAAAATTAGAGACTTCTAGTTGATAGACTTCTAAATTTATGTGTGTACAACGTACGTCCTGACAATTAACAAGACTTTATTCGAAATATAATCTACAAAAAGCTTTATCATCCAAAATCAAACACGTACAACTTTTATCGACTCTGTTTTTTTGATTATTTCGTGTATGAGATTATATTGTTTTTTTTTACATACGAGATGGCAATGCCTTTTAGAAAAATGTTTTTATAATTTTTTTATTCGATTTACATATCTATGCTTTGATTTTTATCGAGTTTTTAATCATGGTAGAGCCATACTTGGCCACGTGTGGGCCAGCTCGACCGGAGTGATACAAACTCCTCAAAATGAAGATCTTTCACCAGGGCGTCTTACTTTTTATAAGACCTACAATGCGGAGAGGTGTACACTAACGGTGGGGCTAGTCCACACACTTAAAGTCGCGCTTCGGGCGTTGGAGCAAGCTATGCTTAGAGTTTCTTTGAAGGATAACATTTGTAATGATGTGACTCAACAAAGGACTAAAGTTACCGACAAAGCTTGCAGAATAAGCATGCTGAAGTGGCAGTGGGCTGGCTTAGAGTGGAAACCGCGAATTGATAAACGGAAGATAAGACTGCCAGTTAGACTGTCGACCTAAGTGTTTTTTTTGAGAGATCTGAAATTTGGCAGGAAAGGTAGTTTATGGTTAGGACACCTCAACAAAGAATGGATTGTATAACAAGGCAAATTTAAAGAGGTCTAAGCAACGGACACAAAGAACACCCAGACTTAGGTGGGAATCGAACCCACGACCTCTGGCTCAGCAGTCAGGGTCACTAACCACTAGACCAACAGGCCAGCCGAAGTTTATATGAAAGACATTGGTTTTTTGTTCTAGAGACCTTTAATTTGACAAGGCCGTACCTTATAGCAAGTAGCGTGAGCTTACAAGCAAATTAATTATTAAGTAAAATGATGGCAGCGGCGACTATATTATTTACAATGCAAAATTAATAAATATGGAAAGAAAATTTGGCATCACAGGGATGGGTTAAGGTGGGTAAAGCTCAGAACGGATTTTACGACAGGGCCGTATTAAGGGAGTCTGAAAGGTTTCGAAACTTTACGTGAAAGTTCTTGGTTTTAGTTTTAGAGACATAAGGTTGAGTTAGTATATTATATACAATGTAAAATTAATATATAGGGTAGGAAAACTTTTGCATCAAAGGGATGGCTTAAGGTGTGTAGAGCCAGGTTAAGGGTGTGTAAGGGCTCTCACAGGTTTATATAAAAGTCCGATCCGGTTAAGGGTAGGTCGTAAAAAAAATTTTTCAAGGAAGCGGCTTAAGGTGGTCAAAAAATATTTGTTTCTGTCGAGTATATGCCACTTTATTAGATCTGCAGATTATAAAAAAATCAGTAGCTAGTGGAACAGACCCTTTACTTCCATGTATGTTCACTATATACGTAAGATACAAGTTCCGCCGTAAATATCCGTACTCCGCAGATTTATGGGCCGAATATCTCTAGAGGCCAATACCGGGGCCGGAAGAAAATTAGCTTTTAAAAAAACCTTTGCTACATATAAAGAATGGGATGGTCGATATGTCGTAAAAGAAACGGGAAAAGGAAAATTAAAATAAAAGTCCTTCGAGACAACCATTACCGTCATTACTGTGTTTTTTCGGTACTGTAACACTTCAGTTCTTTGTCTGTTGGTTTATTTTTTATCAACGACTTGTTTTTTAAAACGCTTTCATAAGCTTCACTTGTAACTACACTCGAGAGCAATGAATCCGGGTCACTTAAAAATACCTGAAAATCTCTTAAACTAATAATGCTAGCTTAGTGACACAAATAGTGTTTAATAGACAATTAAATACATTCTTATAAAATATAGGTTTTAATTTGTCTGAGAACATAAATCTTGACAAATCTTAAACACTCCAATTAAAGTGAGCAAAGGCATACTGTTGTCTCGAAATACTAGTACTAAAATAGATTAGGCCCATTTGGACAAAGTCGTTTACGATTCATGCACTTGGATTACTTCCTCAGAGGCGACGGAAATTTACTTTTAATTCGGTTCGCTATTAAAGTGTGACGTTTTTTAGTTTTTACGAAACTATAATTATTTTTATTACAACACCAATTCCGCATAATAAATTAAAGAAATATCAGTGACCAAACGTGAACATTCTTTATTTAGAAATCCTTTAAAAATAGTCATTCTGGACAAACGAGTATATTTAATATGTGTATGTACATTGCTGTGATGTTAATGAAGAAAGATTACGATAGTCATATAATATTGTGACACCCGAACCTCTTTCGAGTGTTGCGGGTAGCTGGCTGGTAATATAATATTAAAATCATTTCTAAAATGAATTTGAATATTGTATAGAATCAGTAGAAAGAAAGGAAAAGCCTAGAGAAGAATGCCCTGGCAACTCGGGAACAAATTTTAATTTTTTTAAAAGAGACATCTTCACCTGAAGCATAAAACTGTTATTCTAGGTTACCATATTTTACCGTCAGACATTTAAGGTATTTTATATAACTTGTCATGTCTGTAGATTCGTTCCACCAGGTTTGTCGTTTTTAATAATTCCTTGATTAATATTAAATAAAAAAAGTTTAAAACTTTTATTCATTACTATTTAAAATAATAAATCATTGTTTCGAATAAAATAAATGATTACTCGAGAGCATAAAGTAGTTAACCAGTATAACACGCTGGCAACTCTGGTCTCTGTCTAAATGTCAGAAAAAAAAATCGCCGATAATTAATAAATAATTTATGTTAATAATTTTAATAAGTGATTATAATTAATAAGTTATGATTTATTGTAATAGTAGACTGTTTTTCGTTATGAGTTTGTGCAAATAAGTGAACAATGTTATCACAGTCAAAAGCTGTTCTAAATTTTATAAATATGTATGTGGTGACAGTGACAGTTCATATATGCTTGAAAACATTATTAATAAAGTTTTGTAAATGAAATGATAATAAAATATGTTATTAATAAACCAATTAAATTAGATATTTGTGTTATTTATTCTGTCCTATAAATTATAGCTATAGTAATCAATAATACATTTTTACACATGTAGTCAGCGCTTCTATAGGTGAAGTAGGGAAGTAAAGTTCCCTTGCTTTGCGTTCAGAGGCGCTGACCTACACAAAACGAGTTGCCGGTCTATTTCAATATAATATATTTTAGTTTATGGAGAAGCGCTTCAGCGAACAGTCAGAGTGGACGGCTGTCAAGTTGCCGTACCAAATCGATGAAGCATTTATAAGGCTATAATTATAAACGTCGTTAATTCAGTTTCCAATATACGCCATTTATTCAACAGCCTTTGTCAAATGTTCATCTCCTACATCAACACCTCATCTCAAAGCCTCTCAAGACAGTCAAAACCCTTACAATATTTGACTGTAATCTAAGAAAATACTTATTCAAATTATACATACTTACATGTTCCATCGCAGCTAATATTGAAAACCTCATATCAATAGATAGTATGCCTTGTAATCTACTACTTTCTACGCCAGGAAATGCTCGCAATTTTGATAATACTCCCCCGCGGTAACATTCTCACGTCTGCCGATCCTACGCGATCCAATAACGAACCGATTAAATTTTCATGTTAAAATGTAATTTACAGCTGGGGTGAACACTTGTACACACATAACCAGTTCGTATAAGTGTAGATATATTATGCACAAAGTTTAACATAGATTGCTTCGATGGACAGACTTCAATATAGTGGAATACCTTATTCGAACTGAGAAATTGATAATTTTACAGTCGGAGCTGAACATAATACTTTTTAACAAAAAATTAAACTGACCAAAAGAACTTAAAAGCAAGAAATAAATAAACCTTTTAAATTGAGCTTATTTACCTAAACTATAAAATTTTATTTAAACTAATTTTGAGTCGGAGCCGAACAAAAACCTGATAATATTATCTAAATTTTATATGTACGTGGACAATTAATAATTTTATTATTTGTCTCCGATTCAAAACTAGTTTATATAAAATTTCACTCATGACTTATTTGTTTCTTGCTTTTTAATTATTTTTCGTCGGTTTAATTTTTTGTTAAAAGTTTTTATTTTATTATTTTGTTGTGGCTCGCGTCAACTTTTAATACTCTGACAACTACTAGATATCTTTAAATACATTAAAAACTAAATACTTTAAAACGCTATCAAATGTATTGCCTCCAAAGCATATTAAGTGGTTTCTGTTACTAAACCACAGTTTTTACATCTAACTTCTACTAGTGTAGGTATGGTTTCCATCATCAGCTCAGCTTCAGGATCTTCAGGATCAGAATTTCTAAAGGCAAATACCTGATAAAGTTATGAAAAGTAAACAAAAATACACAATTTACAAATCTACAATTATCGAGAGTTTCTCTCAATTTTATCAGGATCCCATCATCGGATCTTGACTTTCTTGACGTGGGACCACTCTTGAGGTATATCTTACAAAAAACAATCACCAAAATCGGTTCATAAATAACGGAGTGAGGGCTGAACGTACATGAAAAAAAATATAGACACTGTCGAATTCAGAACTTCCTCCTTTTTTTCGTTGGTTATAAATAGATGTAGAAAAACAATTTATAGGTATTTGATATCCGAATGATAAAATTGTTAATACTCAAATTAATTATTTTTAAGCTAAAATGTCTGATGAAGACATATAAAGTAAAAACCAAACCACTATCATATTTATCACTAGCAGTGCCCTGCTGTGCGGTACTGTTTGTTGGTTCATATTTACATTTTTTGCGTGGAACTCTGATTCTTTTTTTTCTAAAATAAAAGTAGCCTAGTCCCTTGGAAAACGGTTTACTCGTATCGGAGATTAGCTGGAATAAACAGAGAGACAAAAAAAAAATATTTTTAAGTATAAGTTCCGAGTAAACCTACCGAAACATTTAGTAAAAACCTATTTGGTACTATAATAAGCACCACACTTGTTTACTGTATCTATGGATGGTTATAAAAGGCAATAGTGAAAACTTCAGTCTTTTAAACATGAATAGACACCTTGCCTCACATGCAATAATTCCCATGAAAAATAACTGGTACATTAATTTATGCTCAATGGTAGTTTATATATTATAATCAATGAATAAGGTAAATTTAATAAAATATCGCATCTATATCGCGCAAATAAAGCATCGGCTCTAGTCATGATTTAATCAAAGCTGGGTAAGAACGGACGTAGACACAAACTAAGCTGGGTAAGATTTATTTTGGGATTTTATTTAACTTAATTTAAGGATGAATCTCTTGGGAAATTTGTTTTCAAGAATCTATAGATCGTGGTTGTTTTTATAAATTCCACAGTTAATCCTTTTGAAGTCAAACTTTTTTTGTTGAGTTTCGGGAGTATGAAGCCACGTTCCCTCTATGTCGGACCGACGGATTTGTCAGAACCAGAACCCGGACATAGGTATTCACATTAAACCGGATCCTGCATGAAAACCGGAGACTTAAGTTTTCACCTTAGTCGAATTCAGACCTGTGCACACGATGGACAACGAAAAGATTGTGTATCTTAGAAGGCTTGACAGAGTAAAAGAAAAAATTTCATATGTAACAAAGCATAATTAAAGTTCCTGCGTTTTCTCCATGCTGCACGTCAACATAAGAGAATGTGAACGCCGGAATGACTCGCGGGGAGCACGGGAAGGGCGAGTGGGGTCGCGCGAACTCGTTCAAGTTACTCCGGTCCGGGCATTTTGTCGGCGCTCCGTAGTGACAAACGCCGGCAAAATGTGAATAGCTCCTATAAATTGTACAGCCTTTTCGGCAGTTTTATCGCCCAAGCAAATCCGCCGGTCCGGTGGGAACTGGGAAAATCCTTTAAAGAGTTCCCGCCGGTATGTGCAAGTATAGGATCGTAGGTATAGTTATTAATAAACTATTATTACATTTAATTCTTAAAATGCTGCTGAATAGCTTAATTTTGCTAGCAACGATGACTGGCCTGTTGGTCTAGTAGTTAGTGATCCTGGCTGCTGAGCCAGGATCACTAACTACTAGACCATCATTTGTTCTGTGTCTGTGTGTAATATATCTATAACTAGCGACTCGCCCCAGCATCGCACGGCTGTGATGTAGATACTAATGTGGTGAACAATTATGGACATATGATTATACAACTTAACACAAAACAATATCTCTTGAATCGCTCTATCTATTGGTGAAAACCGAATTAAAATCCGTTGCGTAGTTTAAAAGATCTAAGCGTACAATGTAAAGATATGTATGTAATTAGTAATATATAGGTATGTTTCCTAGGTAGCTGTCTGGTTACCATAGTACAGGCTCTGCCTAGTTTATCAAATCGATCGGATCAAATAGTCAACAACAAGTCCATGTGTGTGTCCATCTCAAGTTATTAATTAATTTATCAATGAAATGAGCGACATCGTGTCAAAAAAGGGAAAGGAAGATTAATAATGTTTGATTGTCACACAAACTGTTTATTATATTTCATATGTGATTCTTCGTATCGTTCTGTTCTGGTTTTATGTTGTACATCTTTTAAATGAAATAGATTTAATACAAAAATTAGGGGATTTATACCGGCTGATAATTATGCCTTCTGCGAAACATAAAATAACTAATTCTATCTCCCTCCGATTTTCTCTGGAAGGTACATTTCTTCCTCGCCGAACTAGAGTACCATAGGCAGATTCATTATATTCAGCAAGACACGGATTCATTATATTCGGCCATTGCATGGTTACGTCACTGTTGACTCAATGGCTGACAAAATGACTGGCTTGTTGGCCTAGTGGTAAGTGACCCTGACTGCTATGCTATAGGTCGTTCGATTCCCACCTGAGTCTGGATGTTCTTTGTGTCCGTTGTTTGTATGTTTGTAACGTCCCCCGCGATAGGAGTAATTCCTAATGCGGGAGTTGTCTTTAGAAAAAAAAAAACTGGTATTACTTCAGTTTTCAGCATTCTTGACTTAACGTAATGTTTGCAGCTACTGGGCACAAAGGCTGCCATGTCGCCTCTATAGCTATTTCTACACCATAGTTTACTACAACCAATATAAAGTCTGCATCTAAACCACGGTATTTATAATATCTCTTCATAACCAATTTAGGTTAGATGCAAGTTCGTGATTGCCTCATTTCTGGATCTCAAACGCGATAAGGCACTAATTTAATTACCCAAGCCAGTTCTATCAAAATATGTATACATAGGAAATGTACAAGACACACATGAAAATGTAGTGAAAACATATTTAGGGCATGTATCAGACAAGGTACCTACAGAGATAGAGTATATACCCTATCTCTTTTGCTTTTACATGATGGAGTGAAGCTCGCCTTGTCTTGTAACAACTTTCGGCACGTATGGGCCGGCTGGACTTAGCTCGGTACCACGGCCTCACAGAAAACTGGCAGTGAAACAATGATTGCATTGCTTTTCGCCGCGTGAGTTAGACCCACCACACACTTGTAACTCTTGAGTTACAGGTGCCCATGGGTGGCGGTAATCATTTACCATCAGGTGACCCGTCTGCTCGTTTGCCTCCTGTACCATAAAAAAAACTGCTTCAAGCCCTCAAAACAGGTACAATTTTAAAATTTTATCTTTCATAATAAGCAGGACATCAAAAACCAGCCCATAGACCATAGTCATTATTTACTTGGTGTATAAGTAGTTCTGAGGACAATACAAGGCGATCTGGAGTATGTCTTGTAAAAATTATTTGTGGAACAAATTTTGGGAAGTACAAACTTTAGAACAAACTATTTTCTCTACAACTAATTAAACTCCAGACGTAAGCACTATTTGTCCGTAAATCAAGATGCTCCGCAACCTAGCTAGGGAACCACTTCACAGAGCGATTGCTACTTCGCCTCATGTGATTACACTATATGTTACAACCCGGAACCACGGTAATGTTATCTACACAGTATTGTGACTCGGCCCTGTCCTTGAATTAATTACCTACAACCGGGCGGTACGTAAACACGCTATAGCTGCCCATAATTTAATCTATCTACTTAACTTTCTTTCTAGTTTAGTGATTGTAAATATTATAATTTATTTTTTATTTAAAAATATGATATTCGTTTTGAATGAAATGATAAGTGTTCAATGAAAATACATGTGCTGTTTTTTGATTTGTAGATTTAAAAAAAAAACACTACCATTTTTTACTCCTATAATCATTTCATAATGATATTTCGTCTAATTCAATAAAATTTGTAAGTAGCTAAATACATAGGTAAATAGATAGCTTAGCCTAGGAAACTACCTCCTAGTCTTTTTTAACGCGAGCGTGGGTAGGTCCCTCGTGGGTCACTTTTGTCACCCTATCTACTTATTTATTTATTAATCCAGGTATTTTACTCGGTGGAAGAAGCGAAATGCTTACCTGTTAATGCAACTAAAAACTATAACTATGTCTATAATTGTTCTTTGCCATATTAAGTAAGTATTGTATGTTTGTATTTATTTCAATGAAATACACAAATCGCACCCTTACTGTTTAAAAAACCATCATACCGTTCGTTCGTCACTGCGGCGCATTCGCGACCGTTTGTGTACCGAGTGTATACCGAAGTCGAGGCGTGTAGGTATGTGTCGCGATCCGACCGTTTATATAAAGATACAATACTGTAAATATAGTATTACCGTGCCTCGGAACCCTCGCAAAAAAGGACTATCCATCTATCTTTTTTTTCTTTGGTGTTGCTCTGGTGACTACAGCTTGTTTTAAAAAGCCATTGAATTAATATCTATTTCCCTTTTTTTAGACAAGCGTATAGACTAAATTAGACCTTATTAGTCGCAATAGGATATTAGTCAATAGGCTGATAGCCTATTGCTACTAATAATAAATATGAATGCAATGAAAAAAAAAATATGTATGCTGAAACGATGAGATTAACTTTCTCTTTTAGGACAATAGTAGGGACATGTTTTAAATTTAAATACTTAAATATTAAAAAATATTACTAAATTACTACTTAAATATTAAAGCAAACTATTGTTGCGGTGACTCTGTGTGTTGATCTATAATTTTTAATTATAATAATTATTTATTAAATCGACGATTTCGAATAATTGATGCTCAATTTTATGAAATAAAGATTTTTTTTTAATTGAATTTGAAAAGAAATAAAGACAAAATAATTAATGAAAATATGGGGGTTTAAAATTGTAAAGCAAAATGTTAAAGTCATATTTATTTTAAATAATAAACGGAACATCAACAAAAATAATGAACACAATATTTTAGTTAAATTTTTATTGTCTTTGGTTATACAAAAACATAGTTTAATTTTTAAAATAACTTACAAAAGACCACATTTATTTATTCATTTATTAATAAATACATCGTGAATGACTAAACTTGTACATTGATAATAATATATCCTAATATTTAAACTTTAAGATTTGACACACCGTTTTTATTTCACACACAATCTGACTAAAATTTTATCATATACCTGTTAACTAAGTTTGAAGTATTTTGGTCGGGTTTTTAAAACAACCTGCCTTAAAGACAAAATAACACTTAATTTCTAAATAAATATACTCTTAAGACACATAAGATACTGCTTTTTAAGAGCCAAACAACTTTCAAATACTACAGTTTTAAATCAATAAATTATTTAAATTATAATTCACTTCTAGTGTAACAATCTTGAGGTGAGGCAAGAAGACTATTATTTGGAGTGTGGCAGAACGGATGTTCCACGCCGCACCGGGACAAGGTTCGCCAGGCATGATCACATAGCCTAAGGATCCTTTGACGTGTACGAACATAACACTCGTTGCTCCACACTGAGCGTAAAGGCAAGGTAAGGTTACGAGGTGAAAACCCAAGAGCGATGGGTAGGATCTATTCCTAGATTATCATTTGATTATCGTAAAAAAAAAATTAGAGGAAGTTGTACACGACATTTTCAGCATAAATACTATACAAGTACATATAAAAAAATTGAAATACCCCTGACAATTAGGAAACAGCTGATGTTCTTCGAACGGCTGAACAGATTTTCTTTAATTATAGCTAAGAACACTCTCGATCAAGTCATCTTGCAAACGAAAAAAAAAACTAAATCAAAATCGGTCAATCCGCTTAGGCGCTATATTGCCACAGACAGACACACAGATGTAAATTTTAAACTAACATAAATATAAAGTTAAAACTCACGTCATAACATTTAAAAGTTGTGGCTCCTTAACTGTTTATTTTAAAATTATTAATAAATTCAATCATTTTAAAATACGTTAAACTTATTAAAATTTTGTTTTCCAATCAAAATAAACACAAGTAACATACATATACCCTTTCATTGTGTTCTTGTTCAATATTTATTACAGTTCTAATTATATTTCATGAAAAATTCCATCAAATATCTAGCATACATTATATTTGTTGATTTTACTTTCCGTTACTTTTTTTTTAAGTTTATAATACTACAAATACACGTCAATACTTTTTTAATTAAATAGTTCAGTTCGTTTTACTCCCTTGTCGTTAGGTTAATGATTAAAAAATGATTATTCAAAATTTTTACTAATAAACACCGGAATTTTTAAAATAAAAATACCTCAAATATTTATAAATGTGTTTTAAATTATTGAGTTTTATGTGACCTCACAACTGAATAAATAATATAAATTTTAAGCAAATAAGTTAGAGTAAGTATTTCAATTTTAGAAATATTTGAGATATCTGTCACTTACATTACAAAAATTATGTCGAATAATATGTTATATATTTGACATGGCGTTCCTTTAAAATATAGTAATCATAAAATAAAGATATATTTTTGTATTTATTCACAATGGAGGACAGGCAATACTATTTTAACTTGTGTGATACCATACTATATATTAAAACTATGAATTTCACTAGCTATGCACTCTTAGTGGCGAAAAATCTATTTTCCACAATACTTTAAAAAAATCAGCTACACATATTTTACTATTAGTTTGAGCTGCACACATAATATGTATATTTTAAATTACTGTATTGGCACAATTGTTTTTTGGAATCATATTGGAATATATCTAATTTGACATTAGTATATTTACCTATGACAAAGTGCTTTTTCTTAAAATGGTTAAAAATCTTTAGAATTTGTTGATCACTACATGCGAAGGTTTATCAAGTCGAAATCTTAATAATATACCTTCGTTATGACGAACGAATGAATTGAATATGATATCATATTTATTAAATGAAGTTATAATTGCAAAGCAACGTACGAGTAAAAGTGTACAAATTATTAACATCGAGATGTAGTACCTAAATATCTAGTAATACCTATGTAAAGAAGTCTTTAAGACTCTCCTATCATAGCTGAATTATATACGCATCATTAAAAATTTCATGCACTGATTAATCATTTCTAATCTAGAGCGACAAAGTACTACGACGAATAAAAAAAATGCATCAGAATCAAGGAATGGAAACATTACATCTTGTGACATATTTTTGCAAATGTTTGGCGATATACGACTTAGGTTGGATAGGATTGTGGTTTTAACCAATTAAAGCAAATATTTGCACAAATACGGCATACGAAGTGTTTCCATCATATAGTTTACTAAAAGAAAGGATTCACAATGATTACCTACTACGTACGATGCCGCACTAGACATGAATGTTCACAGAATAGAGAGGATAACCCGATTAGGGACGATGTAGAAGAATTTACGGGTGACAAAAGAGCCAGTTTTGTACTGTCAACTATTACTCAAGTACAAGGGAATAAAGAAAATGTGCAATATACAAATTATTCAAATGCCAGTTCTTGGCTTTCTGAACTCTATATCTTCGGTTTATACCCAATAATTAAAAAAAAATCTAAAAAAACTGTAAAAGTAACTTGTAAATAAAATATGTGAATTGTTATATGAAGTGTGAACAAACGGAATACTTTAGCATAAAGTGTAATTAAATTTCAACTATATCAAGAAATGCATAAAGTTTATCTTTGATTGCGCGCCAACACGCTGCTACTAGATAAATTTACCTGGCGGTTGCATGCACTACTAATATGAGACTAATATGCTTGTCTTTTACCGGTGTTGACCTTTTACCATCACTGGTGATCGCGAAGCGCTGTTACTCTCATTTCAGTTCACTCTCGTTTGCGTGGCGCACCGTCAGTACTAAATCACTGAGTGTGAAGTGAGCCAGGCTCGCTAAAACTAACGAAACTCTCAACATTTAGATTAGTCAAAAATGTGAACAAAACAATTTTTTATGTAAATATTTTCATAATAAAACAAAATGGTGTAACCAAACCTACTTGGCTACGGGTTCATAATTTTAATATTGCACCATTTTCATTATTTAAAAGTGTTAGTCTCCTAAATAACCTACAACACAAATCGTTCTAGTAATCTAAGTTGAGGTAAGGTTAAGTGAGGAACACTCACAAAAAACACGATTAACTAATTTTACTGTGCGCATTGAGAATACGTTTAGGAATTAGAAATATACATTTGCCATATAATTATTACAAATACAATCATTTCCAAAGAGTTCTTGACTTTATATTATTTTTAATAAAGACCTGTGAACCGGACCAGTGGCAAACAAGCCTAGGCCTGATGGTAAGCGGAAACTGTAGCCAATGAACGCTTGTAATTCCAGAGACTTAAATGCACGTTGTCGACCCTTTAAAAACCTATACACTCCTTTCTTGAAGAACCCCATACTGAAGTCGTTCGTGGGAGGAATTTTAGTACGCCCCGTATAACAAGCATGCCCGGCATAGCAATAGATGTAACCTATACAAAACATGTCATTGATATGCAGCAAAAACAGCGTGGGGGATAGTATAGAACCTTGTGGGACGCCAGCCCTAATGTCCATGCTTTCAGAGCAGCTGCCGTCTACTACGGCTCTTATGCGTCTACCAGACAGAAAGCTGGCAATCCATCTGCACAAACCCTCGGGTAATCCGTAGGATGGTAGTTTCGACAGAAAGTCGTGATGCCAGACCCAATCGAACGCCTTCGCTATGTCCAAGCTGACTGCTAAAACCTCGCCTTGACTCTCAATAGAAGATCACCAGTCGAGCGATCGCGGCGAAAACTATATTGACGATTGCTGATCAAATCGTGTCCTTCTAGGTATCTTAAGAGATTCATGCTAACTACACGCTTCATCACCTCGGAGAGAAAGGAGGTGATAGCTATAGGCCTGTAAATCAATGGGTCTGATCCGTCACCTTTTTTGGCACTGGGTGTACGAGGGCGATCTTTCACGAAAACAGAACTTGCCTTTTGTGATATGAGAGTGCGAACAGACGTTTTAGCACGGGCCACAACTAATTAAATACAATGATTAAATATTTAAGGGCTTACGACAGAATTAAGATTTGAAGTTTTTTAGTTCGATTGCACCATGTGTATGCTTTTGCTCAATTAGGCCTTTAAAATAAAATTATGAAACGATCTTTTATAAAAAAGAATGATGCTAATTTCAGTGGTGCCCTCTTATATTTCCTAATTTTTAAGTGCCTGGACAATTCTTACTCGCGTTTTTTAAAGTCCTATTGGCACCATAGTCCTAACCAAACATGACGTCAAATGCCACAATACGCGATATTTTAGTCTGAGTAGTAAAAAAGTAATATATTAATAATTTATGTTATTAATTTAAATTAAGGATTCTTTCGATAAATACTGTCAAAATATTTTGTAACTGGTGAAAAAAGAGCTGCCTGCATCATTAAGAAAATAGTCTTGATAATCATATATCGCTTACAGGACAAGTATAACCAAATTGTAGTTAAATACTGTTATTGAACTCGTGGTCAATGTCTCATATCAATGAATTGTATTTGTAATAATATGTATACAGAGAAAGAGAATTACGCATTCATAAGTAGATGTTCGTAAAAGGAGATTGCTCGAACTCCCCTAGTATGAATTTTTAGAATCTGATTTCGACGTCATTGATTTTGACATTTGGTGACAGTAATAAATTAAAATAACATTTCGATTAATCGTTCGTAAAAGTTCATACCAAGTCTACAAATAAACAAAATTTATATTAATCTATGATTTGGATTTAAAATGTTACACCTAAAGTATCTAAACACTTGAAATGGTATACAAATATATTGATTCTTTGTTTGTAAAATGTTTGGCCTGTTTCTTGACGGAAGTAATTCGGTAGAAAGTAATCTGGGGTAGAACTAAATGGCTACCTTATTTTTACCAAGATAAAGGGGCAATGAGCAAGCCATATAGTAATAAGAATTAATAATGGATGGGAATAAAGGTCTTGCAGCGTTGACCATGGATGGAAAAGCGAAGCGTGGAACGTCCCTTCTCTAGATCGACCAGGAACCCGTTCAAAGTTGCAGGGAGCCATTTTTTACATTAGAGGCAGATATCTCACAGTAGAAGTCCTATGGCTATGATGACAAAGTTGCAGAGACAGAGGGTTTCCTGACGAGAGTAGAGGGAGTTTCTGACGTATTTAAGTACTGAAGCAATTTAAGGGGTCTCAATAATGCTAATGACAGTCAAAACTTTTATAAAGTAATGATTCGTGATATAGTCATATACTGATTTACTAGTGTCAAATGATTCATCTTTATTCGTTTTTATTGGTGAGGGTGATTTATAGTAAGAAAACGTGGTTTACAATGAAAGACATCACAAACAATATAATAGCCTATGTGGTGAACGAAACCGCATCCCTGGACTCGGAAGCACTCTCGCTACTCGCCTGGTTATTATTTAGGAGGCCAATTACAAGACACAGGAGAAATAAAACTACCATTCATAGTCAAAAAATGACAATTTCATCTTTATAATTTTTGACAGTATCAATATTCCTCAGATGATAATTAACATAAAAAGAAAACAATGCATTTGTTTAATGATAACAGACTTCTAAAAAAGGTGGTCCTCAATGTGTCTGTTTTTTTTTTAAATGAATGTTCAATGGTAGTTTTTTACTACCACCTTCTCAATAATTTGTATAATCACTTTAGTGTTACAAGACCGCATACAAATTTGAAAAAAAAAACATTCAATTCCATTTGTGGAAAAAAATTATAATGATGTTTCTAGTGACAATATTTAAATTAAGTAAAGTCGGTTTAATTTTTAACGATGTTTTTTATTTTTCTATATCTTGAAAAAATAAGAAACTATATTTTTAAGGTATGTATTAATTACCTGAACGAACCATGCCAGATTTTTCTGCCGTTCCTTGTAATAGACATCTTAAATTACCGGGCCTCGTTTGTACTCGTAGTTTACTGTAGATGAGGCATTTTCCAAATGTCTGAGACATGTTCTCGAAAAGCAGCAACATTATAACGGTGACAATTTTGATGAAATATTCGAGTATCTGTACAGAGCAATTGCATTTATTTATACACATGTATCCGTATATCTGCTCGCGTATATCTGTATTGAAAAATTGCATTTATACACATGTATCCGTATATCTGCTCGCGTATATCTGTATTGAAATATATTATGCACATGTATATTTGTAATAAGGCAAATATTAGAATGCCAATATTGAAATGCGTAATTCTCCGATTATTTTTATATAAAATTGGTAGTATTCAAATCTAGGACTTAATGTAAGTTGCATGTTGATTTATTAATAGATCGTCTACACATACATATTTTTATAATAAATAGGTTAATAGAACCTCATCCACAACAAAAGGAACGTTGTACGACATTAATAGGTTATGTTACACATACCTTACAATATAATACACACACATTAATTAATTGTATAATACATAAATATTCATATTTATAATAATTTATAATGTCGATATAAATGTCATAGATTTAACATATTTAATTAAATGCTTCATGTACAATTATAATTTCAAATATTTTAAAACGCATACATATATTTAGAAATCAATGAATATATTCAATTGTATCTACTTGACACGTAATTAAGTATCAGAAAATGTTGTCGGGTAATATTAGCGATGAGTTAAAATTAGATGATCATTTTATCTCACTATCCGTTAACTAAAATTTTATCACAATAGTGATAGTAATTACGACATTAAAAGGAATAATAGATTCCGTAATATTCATAAAATTATTTCAAAAGAGTGAGTTAAAACGATACAACTAGACATATACATATATGATTAAAGATCGTTGTATGAATATCAATAGGTATCTACTATGAATATTGCATTGATTTACAATGAATATCGCAGTGACAATATGGTAATGAAAATTTCCTTTTGTAATACTTAATTTGGAATTCTTAAAGTTATATGAACAGTTAAAGTCATTGGAATAGGAGTCTCAGTATTGCTTAGAATTTATATAATTATAAAACTTACATTAATAAAACTAGGATACGACGAAATATATTTAATAGATGAAAACAATTCAGAGAAATTATCTAAACATAAAACAATAAAACTTCTGCATAAAAATCAACAACTTGATTAACAAAAATAATCGATACTTTAATTTTTAAATTCTTTGCTAAAAATAACAGACGCAAAAAAAAATTCTTCGGCTGACAACATTTTTTAACGACGAAAAAGACAAATGAAAAAAATTGCTCTTCAAATTCGTCGACATTAATACTAAGAGTTCAAACTTTGTCCACAACATTGTTTAGAAATCTGACTAGAATACACATCCACGAATAGCGACGTACCTAACACAAGAAATACTACACAATGCTGAACGGCAGTCACCAATTACGCTGCTTTCTAAAAACGACAACTTTAAAACCAATAAATGAAACTACTCCAAATTCGAATACGGAGTTTTTGAAATTGGAAACCGTGAGTTATTTCTGTCTCCATATAGACTTAACCAATTTAAAAAAGTGTTTTGTACTAGAGCTACTTAATAATATTTTAGCATACATTTTTTGTAATTCATTTTTGTTTTAAAAGTAAATTATCTTCTTCCTATAACAGGAGAAGACATGAATATTCTTTGTGTTATGCATTGTATGACTTTCGTTTATAGTTTTAAGTATAGTAACAGCTTCTGTAATAGATTATATGTCAGTAAATCAGAGTTTGACCGTGACGTCATTACCACAAAAAATCAAATTCTTTCTCGGGGACTTCCTTCTTTAGATTATCGATCACTGAAAAGTTGATGTACTGAATAAAAAAATTGACAATAACTTTTTTTTTATGATATAAGGGGCAAACGAGCAAACGGGTAACCTGATGGTAAGTGACTACCGCCGCCCATGGGCACCTGCAACTCAAGAGACAAGTGCGTTGCCGGCCTTTAAGATGGGAGTAGGGGAAGACGGCGAAAGAGGAGACTGGAGGGGGAAGAGGGGGAGAGGAAAGGGTTAGAGCCTCCAGTAACCTCACTCACTCGGCGAAAAGCAATGCCAGCATTGCTTCACTACCGGTTTTCAGTGAAGCCGTGATAGATTAAAATATGATTAAATATTGAGTCTGTTGGAAATGCAGTTTATACAACACATTGCACATAGAATATTCGAAGACACTAAATAATAATAAAATATTTCTAATCGAAAATATATCACGTAAATCACTACAAATAATACTTTATGGACGGGATGATCAACTCACTAATCAAAATAAAATTTCACATCAAACCGTTTCCAAGGACAAAATAAATATGCTTCCATGTACCACATTATATAATGGGTCTGGTTTAGTCCATATTTTACGGCAATATTTTTAATTCAGTAATATGTGTTAATGCTATTGAGACACCTGATTTTTTGCTTTTTTACTATATTAATTCTCACCTACATATTTACCAGCTAATCTATTCATCTTAAGTTTTGACCAGCAAAAACACATAAACTCCAGAAAAATCAGGTACCAAAATTGGGCAATCAACATTTTGGTACCATTTAAAACAACAAATTCAAATTACAAAGCTCATTATAATTTAGTTGTACACGCCTCTAGTCATCGCTTCCCTATTTCTGTTATGCCATTTGCAGGTCAAAATTCTTACGTACGTTCTCCTAAACGTGGCATTGCAAAGAGCGTAACACATAGGATTAATCGTTGAATTTACGTAACAAAGCGCATAAAAAAATGACCACAACTCATCTGGAATACACTTAGTGCACGAAGTCAGTGGCTTCAGTAACACCAGGATGTTATATGGCGTCCAGGTGATGATGAAAGACAGAAGGATGGCTGACAAAGTTTTCGCTGCTTTCGTCTCTTGTTTTTTCTCTTGCGTTGTCTTTTTCTTCGCTGGTTTTGTTAACCCTTTTCCTATTAACTGCTTCGGGATTATCTTCGCATTCAGAGGGATTCTCACATCTTGTATGTGTGAAGTTCTTCTGGTCAACGCTTGATGCCCCGCTGGATGGAGATTCAGTTCTGAATCTCCCCTTGCTGGTCGGAAATGAGGTCTAACGGTGTTAGAAGGTGGTGATTCTTCAGTGATCATTTTAATAGTTGGTCTTTCAGTGTCACCATCTGGCAGTCGAATAAGAATGGTGTATACTGAGTCTGCTGAGGCAGACTTGGGTGCTGGGGAAGCAGTGGCATTGATCCTAGTGTTAGGAGGTAAAGAACGGCTGTCCCGAGCTGCAGGGATATTTGAAGGCGGATCGTAGTTACGACGGAGGGGAGAAGTTCCCCCATCTCCGCCTGAGCCACTAGAACCTCCTCGAGTAGCATATGGGTCCCTGATGACATTCAGTGATGTGCATCTATTGAAAATAATTACATTAATAAGATAAATGCCGTTAAGTAAATTAAAAATATACATATGTAAAACATTATTATGTATCGACTAACTTATGTTAAGACCGTTTTATCATTAGAGATGGCCTGGTGGTTGAATTTCGACCAATGTTTATTTCATTGGCCAGTATAACTTGAACTGTTTTTGTACTGACCTACTTATCATGACAGGTCAACACATATACTGGACGTGTGTAACTTGATGTAGCCGTTTTCAAGTAATTTTTAAATTTGTCATGCAATAGTGCGAAAAAATAAGCAGAAGTTGTCAATGTCAATTTTCAATCAATAATTTAATATCAGATTCAATTTTATTAAATTGAACTACGATGAAGTTTGCTTATTTTTACTCAAATTATTTATTGACACCTTTTCTTTTTAACTTCACTGTTTACAACAACTGTTTAGAAACAGAACATGACGTTACTCTATTAAAAGATATGCACTGTGATAGTCACCTTTTATTTAAAAATGCAGGTTCTTTGTTTTATTTAAAAATGTTCTTTAAAGACACCTTTGAAAGGGTGGCTAATGAAACGGTAACTTAGAAGACTCTTCATTGTTAATCTTTATAATCAAAGTACAAATACTGGCATTAATTACTAGTTGTTTATTTACGTAGTAGATACCCGTACTCTGCATTGGACCAGTAAAGTTTTCACTCTGATTAATATAACTCCCCAGCATCAACCGTTGGGCAACATCACTTAATCTGGCCAAAAGATCCTCTAAAGTTGTGCTGAAACTACCAATCGTCCAAATATTTATGAATGTTTCAATAGCCTCAATGCTTTTTTAAGTTTTTGAAAACCTTTACATAAATATAAAGCATTTATCAGATGATACTCAAATGCAACTTTACAATATTAATTAAAGTTGTACATGGTCGTAATAACATGGTAGGGAAAAAAGGCTAAGGGCCTTCCCCTATGTTGAGCCTGACCTGGCCATTTTTTTAACTTAATAAAAGAAAGCAAAATTGTTTTCCTTACCTAGACACTGAGCTTTGCAATGGCGTTTCAACGGAAACAGGCGTGGCGTATCCTGGGTCTGAAGGATCTTCCTCAGGCTCCGTGTCTTCAACATCCTCACGGCCTGAGTGCCACCACGCGAGGCACCAGGCTCGTACTGCACTCAAACCTCGTCTTGGTTGTCTGGCGTTGAGACTCTTCGCAAAGAAAAATAAATAATATTAATATTTGAAGCCTTAAGCAAAAAGGTTGGTCACAGAACATTTCTGATTGAATTAGAATTACTTAATTGGTGAAGAACCTCTAATCTACAGATCAGAAATCGCTATTATCCAGCACTACTTGTGACGAAACAATGTGTAGTTTCATTCGGTTCTATTCCGACATACCACTTCTTCGTTAGCCACGATGAGGTCATGACCCGTGAGGGTTTCCAAGCGCCAAAAGCAAGGGCAATACTCGCCAAAACACATCATGCTATTACAAAGGTAGCTCTGCTTGTCCGTTTAAAAAATATAACAAAAATACGAAGAATTAAGTCAGTAAAATTGCAGAAAGAAAAGAAAAATAACTTAATATTCGATGTTACTCGCTACAACATGCAGTCTAGAAAGTTCAACAGAGACATAAACAACTGTTCTACAAACAGTTTCAGGATAAACTTTGTTAGATCCGTACTGAAATTCTCAGAATATTAATCACTCTCTTTATCTGTGTAATATTGTAAATTTTATTACTTTGAAACTTAACTTTTAACATAACTTATTTTAGTAAAACGCCTGAAACCTCTATGTATCCCAATGTGTCACGTACAGGGATTTTATTGTTCTTGTTTTGTTACTAAATTGCCAAGATTGTTTTTCTTTGTTATTCTCAATGTTGTTTTCTTTTATCTGTTTCTCAGAACGTAATTTTTTCTCCATTTGTAACTTGTGTTCTTCTGTTCCCAATGTGTAACAAAGTTAAGAATAAATAACACTTACAGTTTTCATCATCCTATGGAACCACCGCTCAAGAAATAAAATCAAAATAAAAAGCAGTAAACTGTCATGTTCAACATTCAAACTGCACGGTAATGTATTTTAAATGCGACTAACAACTAAAAAAAATGTTTTGACAAACAGAAACAATATTGTCATACTCAAAGCTCAATTTTATTATATACCACTATTCAACTTTATTCAGAACTAACTGACTTCAGCTCTGCGGCTTTGAATTATAGTCATTTTACATTTTTCTTCCAAGAAATGATACAAAGTCAAAAGAACAACAATATTTCTTTTGTTTTTGGTAAAACAATTGGAGTTGAAAAATAAATAAACAGATTAGAACCCTTTTTTTTCCTGGTTAGAGAAAAACAAAGCCAAGAAAATATTTATTAAAGTCTTTTAACGTTACTCAACATTTTTAAGTCTCAAAATGTATGTACTGTTACTTAAGAGAATTTATTTCGACAGCATTGAAGTTTTTCTAAAGAAAAATAAAGGCAATGGAATATTTTAAAAGCAGTATTTTGTTGTTGTTGGTGATATGAAGGGGCGGGGATATATGCACGTTATAATTAGCTATGTATGTATGTACCATATTGGTGTTAGAGCCAAACCGAAAACCGCATTCCACATCGGTATACGGTTATATATGGTTTGAGGGGATCGTGCCAAGTGCAGCGGACTAGTGCCGCGTTGGCACTTGGCGAATGCCCAACAGAATATACCCATACAATATTAACAACTCTAATTGTCTAAAAAGATCAGTCTCTATTGTATGTCATACTAGCAACCCGCCCCGGCTTCGCACGGGTAGCAGAGACATCTTCAACAATCATCATCATATTTCAACCAATTTACACAAAACCTTAAGAAATTATATACCTAAACCTTCTTCATGAATCGTTCTATCTATTGGTGAAAACTGCACGAAAACCCGTTGAGTAGTTTTTGAGTTTATTGATAACAGACAGACAGACGTGGCGGGGGATTTTGTTTTATAATATGTAGTGATAAGGACAAGAAAACATGAAAATGTTTTGTGTACATCGCGGATTTAATTACCGTTCAGTGTATTTTAATTGTATTCGAGACTAGCTGTCACGCGCAACTTCGTCGTCATTTGTATATTTGCCCCGTTTTTGCAATATTTTTCATTGATGCTTCTCTCCTATAGGTTGCAGCGTGATGTTATATAGCCTATAGCCTTCTTCGGTAAATGAGCTATCCAACACTAAAAGAATTTTTCAATGCGAAACAGTAGTTCCTGAGATTAGCCCGTTCAACCAAACAAACAAACTCTTCAGCTTTAAAATATTAGTACAGATTAAAATATATACTGGACCCATATAGCTTTATGTTGCCATTTATACATAATTTATAACTTTAGCTTTCTGCACTTGTCTTACATAATTATAAAATAAGTAGAGATTTCAAATATCACATTTAAGTCAGTGTACGTTTGCTTAAAAAATGCGTATAAAGAATTATTCCCACGTATTAATATTATACATAATTCATGAATAATAATATATTAATAATAATTATATATCTCTTTATTGTACACCAAAATGATTTTGAAGAGTAGAAGCACAGCAATGTTTTGTGGTAGATACAATTGGCGGCCTTATCGCACTGAGGCAATCTCTTACAGGCAACCATGGGAGGGAACGAACATAGGAAATCTATTTAAGGGCAGTATGGTGTACGCTCAATAGGTATATTATACAAGTTAAATATATACATATATATATTGAGCATAGCATATTGTATAATGTACTTGTATGTATAAAATACGTTTTAAACAGCGGCCTTATTTTTCTTTTTTGTAATTGTTACCGATACAAATTAACCATTTGTACGTAATACAATTGGTAATTTTTGTATCAATGTACATCCCAACATTTTTTTAAATTACCTCACTTCAATTTGTAGTGGAAACGATTAAATTGTATGTAGAAAATGATTTAATGAAACGTGGCGGCTTCAACAGTAATGTGAAATGGATTTCCAAATAAGTCGGCTTTCACGATCACATGCTATTTTAATGAGTGAATAATGGATAAACAATGAATAATATTCGGTCGCACAGGAAGCTCTATAAACGCGTTATACAACTTTCTACAAAAACGGTTTGGACATCGTTATTTTAGGACCGTTATGTAAAACCGATAAATATGTATGTTGTTAGGTTAGCCTGAAAAAGTATTTATTTAATTTCTTATTTTGAAATGCTCGTCCTAGTATAAACAAAATAAGATCAATTTTTATGACTGAATTGTGAATCCAAAAAACGCTTCTCTCTTACGAGTTTTATCCGTCAATTTACAAATAAAATTTCACAGTTCCAAAATAGGACTTCTATATTAAAAATCACGAAATTTCCTAAAATTTTTAGAGCTTTACCTTATTCACGTTTTCCACTATACGGCTCTAAATATTAGGTTATATATTATGTTAATAAAGTTCCTCACTATCTCAGTCCACGGCTATCAAGCGCCGCTTTTAACCAACGGCCCCTTGCCACTTTGATCTTGTTGTTTGGCTCTCGATCCATCTAGTAGGGGAACGACCCACGCTTCGCTTTCCAGCCCGTAGTCAGTTTCTTTAAGGAATAGCTGGCAAACGAGCAGACGGTTCACCTGATGGTTAGTGACTGCCGCTGGTCATGGGCACTTGCAACTCAAGAGTCACAAGTGCGTTTCTGGCCTTTAAGATGGGAGTAGAGGAAGGAGACCTCTCCTTCCTCTACTCTCACTACTTTGGGGGGTTTGGGCTTTCGGTAACCTCACTTACTCGGCGAAACACAACGTAATCATTGCTTCACATTCCTGTATCCTGTAAGGCCCTGGTATCTTTCCGGTCGAACCGGCCCATACGTGTCGAAGCATTGGCTCCCCCACTTAACCTTTCTTCCCCAACGGTTCTGAAATATTATCTCAATAAACATCTAATATAACTATAGGCGCAGCTCGTCATATCATTACTCTTTTGTCCATCTAAAGGTTGCCTAGAATATATTGCTTTTTGTGTGGGTACTGTGCATTTTATTTTTAAAAATATATATTTATCGGCGACAATTTAGCGATAATAAGAAAGCCAATTGATTTTATTATACACAGGCGGGGGTAAGCCGTGACATTACGAGTCACGTGAGCGAAATCATTTGGAGGGGCGAAGGTTACGTTTTGAGTCCGGTTGGACATTAAGGGCATTCTTTTGGAAGCTATCGAGTAATTCGGACCCTCCAATGGACGCTGGTTCCCGCTGCTCAGATAGTATTCAGTATACCTAACTCCGTAATTATTGCCAATAAAGTATAGTTGTGTCTGTAAGTAATTGTGAGAAGTGTAGTTGTGTTTTGAAATCTACACCGTGAACCCTATACCAGAGCACCTTACTGATGACCGCTCAGGAGGTGTATTATCGCATTCGCCGTTACATTCCTATGTTTAAATATTATATTTGTATTTAATATTAGTCTTTTTTTTTCTGAAAATGCTTTTCCCACATTTCTAAAACACACATTATGAATTTTCATGTCAATTTCAATGATTTCAATGAAAAACCTGGACAATTCACAAACTGGACATCGTTGGTGACTATAGTTTAATTCATGTCAGCCCTCTCTCATACAAAATATAAGCTTTGTCGGTAAATTTTTATGTTTAATTTTTCAGTTTCAAAATAAGATTTTATTATTAAAAATCACGAATTTTCATAAAGTTATTATTTTAAATTATACTAGCAGCGCCCCGCGGTTTTACGCGCGTAAGTCCCGGTACCATGGGAATATCGGAATAAAAGTAGCCTATGTGTTAATCTAGGTCTCCATCTATCTACATACCAAGTTTCATCACAATCGGATCAGTAGTTTTTGAGTGAAAGAGTAACAAACATCCATACATCCATACATCCACACGTCAAACTTTCACGTTTATAATATAAGTAGGATTAGCATTACGTTATTCACGGGGTCTACTATACGACCCTAAAATATCACCACACCTTTCTTAAACAGCCTGTATATCCGTCCATTCTCACAAGAGATCTCTCGGTATATTTTATATCTATCCTTCAATATTTTCTATCCACAAAAGTCAGCAAGCTTCATCACCATCACCTTCCTATCCTCAATTTTCAGACAAGTCAAGCATTAGGAATATTCCTATGTCACGGGGGGCTTCACAAACATTCAAACAACGGATACAAAGAACACCCAGACTCGGGACAACTATTTGTGGACCACAAAATTTTTGTCTAGCGTGGGGCTTTTGGGTTTGGCTGGTTTCATCATGATTTTATATTTTCTTTGAAACCTATTCTCTTCTATCTATATTATATCTATGATCAATAAAAGAGGAGATTGGAAAACAACTAAACCTGTCCATTATTTACGAGACATCATTTCAATTCGACGCTTCGTTGGAGCTCACCGAAGTTTTACATTCGAGCCAGAACATAAAATAACCGTCCATAAATTACTTACGATGTTTATTACCGTTTTAGTGCACTGAAATCACTGAATTTCAGCATTAAGAGGAGAATAAAACTCTTGTAAATTTGAATTGGCGAGGACACTTATTAGTTTCATCGTTGTTTGTTATGACCGGGGCCAAATACGATTCCGCTTCAATACGACTGTTTTGTTACCAATATTTTTTGTCTGCATACATATATACGTATATATACTCACGCTTATATTCTCGAAGAGGAAGGCAGAGTTGTCTTAAACACCTACATTTGGCCAAATATAATTTTAAAGATAGAAAGAAAGAAAATACGTTTATATTAAACACACTACCACATTATAAATATTTCTTTTTTGTAATTTTTTTACAAGATTTTTAATTGCACCTACTTCTTCTTTTCTCTGCATCACCCAAAGGTTGACTGGCAGAGAATGCCTTAGGCATTAAGTCCGCCTATGTACTAATGAGTAAAAAGTTTTAATAAACAAATAAGAAAATAAATATATACATTACACATCATTTATTAGTGTGTCGTGATGCGCGCCACAATACATGTTCACGGCGATTTCAGGGAGGCGCAGGACTGCGCGACTGGTCTCACCCATGTGATAACCCTATTGACAAGACTATTGCTGTCAACCGGGCACTTTGGGAATTAAAGATGATAAAATTGGAAGTACATTAAAATGGAAAGGTAGTTAAGGAAAGAGGGCAGATAGCTTGGAGAATGTAAGCAATAGATCTGGGTGTTGCCGGGAAGTCTGACCCTATAATATTTTTTTTTTCTCTACGGCAATAAGCAAGTACAGGCCTCGCCTTATAATAAACCGTTACCAGTATCTTCTACATACTTCTGTTTGCACCAAAGCTTGTGCTTTTTAATGATCAAATTGGCAATCAAGACTCAAATTGTGTTGAAATGCTCTCCTCCGTGCTCAATCATAACAAAGTTCCGTATTCTTTAATAAATGTAAGATACAAAACATGATATAAAAAAAATATCCTTTTTACTTTATTGTAATTTACTCAAAGCGTTTCGCGCGACAATAATTTTCAGAAAACTCCAACCCGGTGGCCAAATTTAAGGAAACCCATGTTTTCATAATGAGGTCGTAACTAATTCTACTTCAACATGTAATTCACTAGTATTCAAGAGACCAGAACAGAGTGTGTTGACTTTATTTAGCTTGGGCAAAGGTGAATTTACACTTGTTTTACTATTTATATTTCTTTGGGATTCAGGCATTTGAAGACATAATTTTTAGTTTAAGATGTTTGAAAACTATTTCTAGAAGGGTTCGGTGTTCATTAAGTCATTCAATTTTTAAATTTGTTGTGATAACCGTTCACCTCTAAAAATATGACTAAAAGAATTGACTAATAGTTGAAATGGTGGTGTTATCTTAGTAATAATTTAAAAGTTTTTATATAATAAAATTCTGGGGGTTTTATAGAACATGCTTGTGTAGTCACACTGAGACACATTAAAGTCTGCGTTCACTTCGCTGTATCGATTGCGATATGTCACCCACTAACCTTTTCGGAAGGAGTCCAAATCGGGATTATTTACTTTAAAGTCTTCAGCTCTAGCGGTTACTCACACTCCTCAATCTATCTGTAAAAGCAATATTTTTTTCCTTCCATTGCCTCCCTTTCTTATCTACCGTTATCATTCTATATACTCCATTTTTCCCATTCCATATACTTCCAATTTTCCCATCTCATATACTTCCAATTTTTCCATTCCATATACTTCCAATTTTCCCATTCCATATACTTCCAATTTTCCCATCTCATATACTTCCAATTTTTCCATTCCATATACTTCCAATTTTCCCATTCCATATACTTCCAGTTTTTCCCATTCCATATAATTTCAATTTTCCAATTCCATATACTTCAAATTTTCCCATTCCATATACTTCCAATTTTCCCATTCCATATACTGTCAATTTTTCCCATCCCATATACTTTCAATTTTCCAATTCCATATACTTCCAATTTTCCCATTCCATATACTTCCAATTTTCCCCTTCCATATACTTCTAATTTTCCCATTCCATATACTTCCAATTTTCCTATTCTTATTTCCCAAAGTGCCCGGTGACGGCAATAGGCTTGCCCCCTATTACGTGAGGAATTTTAATTATAATAATATGTAGTTGGCAAAATGTTAGTGTTTAATACATTTCCATTTGACTTAATGAGGTACTCAGAATAAATAATGTTTTGAGACTTATTAAAAGAAACGCGGAAGTCATTGATGACGAAATGCACCATCCTAATAATATGAATAGAACTAAGTACTAAGTAGTAACAGTACCAGTCAGTATTAGGCAGTGTGGAAGGTGCTTAAGTCAGAGCCCAAAATCTTCATTTAAAATGTACAAATGTGTGCTTACTCTGCGAAGTTATGAATCGTCCGAAGCACTGCGAGGCGCCGTCAACAATTACGTTTATTCCGTGTGTGAGTTTCACATTTCATGCGAGTCGTATAATTTTGCTTTCAAAATCTTTTGCTAGAATGTTCCGCTTATTAAATTTCGTTGTTTCCGTCTGAAATTTTGTTTACTTGGCAACGAGTATGACAAATACTCGTACAAGCTTATATTTGTTGCTTTTGTTCATACTTTAAATTGGATCTACATTGAAGTGTGTATAAGTTTAAAAAGATAAGGAACAGAAGTTTTTAGCTCGTAATAAAGCCGCCTAACTAAGATCTAGATAGCACTTCTAGCATATTACGGACAAGCTAATATGTTCCTCATCACTACGATCGACGATCGAACACACCAATCGGCATTCTCGCAAATCGTTGTGGCTGTCATAAATCTGTTTCGATGCGTACCTTCGGCGCATGTATTGCGTGAAATTATATAATGCTGTTAATAAACATAAATAATGACTATGTGGGAATCAAACCCACTGCACCTTCCATGCAGTCAGAGCAATGCTAGTGTAGCGACATTTACATGCAGCAAAAATAAACTTTAGTGTCATTTACCGAACACAAGCCGAACTACGTAGTAACTGCTAAACCTGTATCACGCAATGAAAGTTATCTCAATTATTAGTAGGTACATGGAACTTCCTAATATCACCCATAGGACTGCGGTCTGCCATGCCTAGTCGGATAATGCTCTATTCATGTAGAATGTAGCCACAGATACTCTTAAATTAATTAGTCTTCTATTAGTTACCTTTTAGTTGGTTAAATATTATATATATAAGTAATATTCATCTTTATTGTATTACATAATAAGACAGAAAGCAATATGCCTCACCTGGTTATCTCTCCATCTTTGATCGTGTAACGCACCTCTGACGTGGTACACAGAGTCCGCGTCACCGGACTCCGAACGCGCCCGTCCATCTACTTCCTTCGTTTCGTCACTGAAACAAAAGATTAACACATTAATATAATCCTTGGTCAATATAAAACAAGTTACAAAATCTGCTGGTCGATTTATTTAATAAAATATGAAAAAGAAAGCTACGGAGACTTGGAGACATTGTGGCGACATCCACATGTGACAAAACATACTTTAGCCCCATCTAGCGATGACAAGCTGAAATACATAGGAACTACTAAACTCTCGCATCGATTAATATATAAATATACAACAACAAAACAATAAAGATTGCGTTGCTTCACAATATAATAAAATCCTTAAATTGCCTTAAGCATTTAAATAACTAGCTGTTTCACCTGCTAGCTGGTCATAACTCTGATCCTAAAGTTCGTAGCGTGATGTTACATACCCTATATACCCTTCCTTATTAAATACCCTAACAAAAATAATTATATATTCAAGTGTTACTGATAGTTCTACAGATTAATTAGCACGTTAAACAAACAAACAAAAAACTTTTTAGCTTTATTATACACACCTAGATCTAATGGGAGCTAACTTAAAAATTTAAATTTTTGAGTTATGCACACCATCTAATTCTACCGACCAATAAAACAGATTTTAAAATATTACCAATACTCGACGCTAGACGCTAAATTCACCACCACGTGTTCAACTCAAAATAATAAAACAAATATACATACATTGTTAAGCAATAAGGAAAAAACTACAGAAATCCAATTTTCGGCCCACACACAACACAAGATGGTAGGCATCTTGTGTTTCGTGTGGCAACTTCCATATATAGCAAAAACATACTCCAACATCTTCTAGCGAAGATGAGCTGAACTACTAAGTAACTACTAATCCTGCATCGCGCTATGAGAGTTCTCGGGCCGATTAGTATATACTCGTATACAACTTCCCAACATCAACCGTTAGGCCACGGCCCGCCAGGCATGATCACCTCTTCTGGTCGGAGGATCCTCCTTTTGTGTTCGAGGGACATAACACCCGTTCCTCCACACCTACAATATCTTTCTACTAGCTGCATATAAAAAGCATAAATCTATATAGAACAGTATTAGTCCATGGGCTTTTCTGCGCCTCTTTTGAGTTTAAATTTAGGTGTGCGATATTAGTATAGATTTAAAGAGTTGTGGTCAAAAGACCTCTAGATGATAACTATTTTTCTTGACTGGCCTGTTGGTCTAGTGGTTAGTGACCCTGACTGCTAAGCCAGAGGTCGTGGGTTCGATTCCCACCCAGGACAAATAATTGTGTGATGAGCACGATAATTTGTTCTGTGTCTGGGTGTAATTTATCTATAATATGTATTTAGAAATATATAAGTATGTTTATCAGCAGTCTGGTTACCATAGTACAGGCTCTGACTAGTTTGGGATCAGACGGCCGTGTGTGAGATGTGTGGAGTTATTATTATTATTATTATTTTATTTTAAACATTATTGTGATATTCACGAAAAAGTTTTAGTTTCATTAATTTAGATGCTAATCATTTTTATTGACAGTTAAAGAAAGTAATGCACCGTACTAAAAAGTAAAATATAAATAGAACAGAGACTTTTATTTTTATGTTACTATAAATATTTGCGTTTACGACTATTGGATCCTTAAAAGGGCAAGCGCTACAAACCTTACATCGGTGTTGACAAGGTCGATAACGCGGGCCTATCCACTGGTGTTGAAAAAAGGATTCATAAAATGCTACTGTGTCCGCTCACCACTACCCAGGTCGTGTTAATTAATTTACTTTTCCCTTTCCCATCCCAAAAGTTTGATAGGTAACCTTATGAATGACGTGCTGGTAATTAGATATCAAAATCGCTGTACTGCACAGTAAATGGAAAGTAGAATATTTATTTGTAAAATAAAAAACTGGTTTAATTTTACTTCACGTACCTTCAACAATATACTTTTTTTTTTGAAATCTCTTACACATATTAAACACAACATATGTTGTATTCCTTAAATATGCATGTACATATGTATATGCATATGTTTAAGGAATAAAATCATTTGGTCACAGTTACAAAGAAACAGATTTTTCCAATGGATATACATCATTATTGTTAGTTATATTATTTTAGTACAGTACAGTTTTGACCCCAATATATTATTGTTAATACATACACGGTGTATAAGAACAAAATATAATTTCTAGTGACTTCTTTTTATATATTATTCGGGGTGTATATAATAATGGAATACTTACTTAAATCACTGAACAAAAAACCGTCAGTCATGGGACTGCACTTACATTTATATCCTGTATGTATTTGAAAATAAACACTCACTTTAATTACTTAAAGGGCATGACTCTTTTTTTTTTTTTTTTATAGTGTGGAAACCCCCACGGGTCGTCACCCCACCTGGGCTAAGCGGTAGGGTGGTATGTCGGACTCGAACCGACTAAAACCACACGATGTTCCGTCTCACAGTCCATATTACCAGGGCCTCAGGTGTACCCTTACAAGGAAATCCCTGTGAACCCTGGCAGACTTGGCCGCCTGTTAATCAACAGGCGACCCCACTGAAAGGGCATGACTCTAGCATGCATTTACTAACGTTTAAAAAACATACTAATCGTTTACAAGTTATGAATGTTTGAATATCCAAGTATTATTTCCTCCGTTTCTCATAAAAATAGTGTAAAGTTAAAGATTTTAAATCGTAAATATTTTATTTTGGAATTTTTCCATCAGTTACTAAGAAAATCCATAAACTAACTGCGAGAACTTTTAAGTTCATTTTTATAGATTTTCTCAATAGTTCCGAATAAAAAAAGTATGTGCGATGTTAAATATATAACTTTACACATTCCACCTGATTTTATGAGAAACGGAGGTGAAAAAGCGGCGGTAGCGTAATGGCTAAGGCGTCGGACTTGCGATCAAGTGGTTGCGGGTTCGAACCCCACCCAGTGCACTGCCGACGTGAACCCACTCCTAACACAAGCATTTTAGCTTAGCTGGAGGGGTTAACAAGAATACTAGTAATTTGTGACCCACGTTCCTACTATTCTTATTTAAAAAAAATAAAAAAAAAAATTAAACAGTCATTTCTTATAAACGGACTTTTTTTTTCACAAATTCTTTTTTTAACTGCATGCCAGAGTCATGCCCTTTCAGGAATTTAATTAAGTATTCCATTATCACATACACCCTGTATTGTATAATGAGATATAGTTATGTTTGACTTTGCCGAAACACTTAATAAGAGTGATGTGGTCCCTTATACTTCAAGCTAAAACAGCAGGCAATAAAACATCTGAAATCACTATAAACATCCATCACTACCTTTTTATTTTGATTAGCCAAAATACCTTGCCGACTGAAGCCGAGCGTGGCAGTACCCGAACGCTATATTTTACTCCTACGATGAAGCAGTTGACCTTTAAATTTACTACCTACGTACAACAGTTTACTACCGTCGTAACTGTTCTGTTATTTGCTTAATATGTTTATATTGTACTACATTCTAAACCTATTTTCTTTTTATATGATATTTTTTCCTTCTAAGTGTCATTGAAGAGAACAATTTTTCATATAAAATAGGAGACTTGCTCACTACAAAATGAAGCAAAATGCAAGTATGCTTTGTTGAGATAATGCAAAAATATAATATTTTTGCATTCACACATTAATTCATTATTTAACGTTGGTTAAATAAATTTTTAAACTTTATATTAATATTTCAATAAAAACTAACAATAATAATTAATAGTAAAATTAACATCGCTCGGTTTAGAGGCCACAATGTCCACTTTTTTTTATCTTAATTACTTATTACTTATTTGTGTAACTCTTAAAATATAATTTTCATTGGAGGTCACGTTGTTTCTCATCGCTGTCTGTTGTCTGTCCATAACTGATGTTAAAACAATTCACTATTTAATAAAAATGACTTAATAGCCGCCATTACGACTAGTTATACCGGTATCGTTACGCCATTGGTAAGACTGACAATGGTGCGGTGGTAAAGAGGCTAGGCATGCATTTTATGTTGATAACGATCACTGAGTGCGGATTAAGGTACGAATAACATAGCAGTTACTGTTATTTAGTGAATTAGATAGTTTATAGCAATAGTGGTAAGAATGTTACTGACATGTCACACTACCATTATGATGTCATCGTACGAGTCTTTGAGTCTAAACAACTTACTGTCAAAATAAACTGATCTCATGTTAAATAACACTTAACTATGACCCACTAACCTAACTAGCTTTGTTGTCCATCTCATATATAAAAAAACATATTTTACTACAACGCCAAATCGTTATGACAGTAATAATTTCTTATTATTGACAATGTCCATGATTATAATGCTAAGGGAAGTATAATTCTATGAGGGTATCAAAACGACATAAATATGTTGTAACATGTTGATTTTTTGGAGCAAAGCCAGGGGTGTAATGTTCTTACTGTGCTGTATACTGGTGGGTATCTACTATTTATATTTTAGACCAAAATAATTTAACATTTCGAGTTTAATTACCGGTTAACTTCAACGTTAAGGGGACTTGCGATCAAGTGGTTGCGGGATTGAACCCCACTAGTACATGACCGATTTGAACCCACTTACGTTTTAAGAATAAAAGTAATGTAACCCACTGTACTCGTTTCTCTTTATAAAAACCTGTCAGTTATGGGACTGCTCTTACATTTATTTTAAGGTTGTATTTGAAAATAGAACACTTACTCAAATCATTGAAAGGGCATTACTCTAGCAGTTACAATAAGATTTTTTTTTAAACTATACCTTTACAAGTAACTACCGTTTGAATTTCCAAGTACTTTTACTTCCGTTAAAATAAATGCAGTATTGAAGGAAAAGAAGAAATTAATAAGCCAACCAAAATTTTTGACCATTTTATAGGTGAAACGGCACATGGTATTAGCTTCAATGTTAATGATCTCCACTGCGAATGTTTTTTAAATGTGGTCACTGTTTGGGCACGTCTCATGGATAACTGACCTAATGAAAAGATACTGTTAGCGGACGTCTAGTTCTGCTCGTCTTGTAGGATAATTCTATTAATTTCTTAACCAGGACAATAACTACAAAGTGGCACTAACCCAAATTCCAATTAGCTTCCAGAAGTTTCCAAGTTACAAAATTGGATTTGTATCGTTTGCAGATCTTCATGAGTTCAGCCTTCATTTGTCGTGCTACTTAGAGATACAATAACATTGGATGGACTTTAATTGAGTAGAAACAATTGATTCGCAAGTGTATTAAAATTTTAGGTATGGTTTTGTTTATCTGTGTATAATAATTTTCGACAACAGTCTCTTTTAAATACTGTATATGAACTACAGAATTCTTTGGGTGGTGTTAGGTTGACATCAAGAGAGGACTGTTAAAACTATTTGTCTCAGTTTTTTTAATAAAAAATTCCAAGATTTCTACAGCAACAAGATTTTGTCACTACCTATAAGATGGCAACAAGTTAACAAACAAAATGGCACATAATTATTTTATTCAAATTAAAATAAACTTAGAAAAAAATATATATTATATATTAAATACGAAGAATTTTTATTCCCCAACCTTATTCATACCTTGTATATACCTACTAGCTGCGCCCTGCGGTTTCTTCCGCGTAAATCCCAATACCGTGGTAATATCAGGATAAAAAGCCTATGTGTTAATCCAGGTCTCTAGCTATCTACATACCAAGTTTCATCCCAATCAGTTCAGTAGTTAATACGTGAAAGAGAAACAAACATCCATACATCCTCACAAACTTTCACGTTTATAATATTGATAGGATAATAGGATATACCTACTATAGAAAGAAACAGATAAATAGCAATATTTTGCGTTAATTTACTTACATATTTTTTTATTTTGAAATTATTTACACCGTTATTGAGAAAATCCATGAAAACTAACTTCAAATGTGCAATTTAAAATCTTTAACTTTACACATTTCACAATGCAATCCCAAAGGAGTCGCATGCGCATTGGAGATCCTATTAAAACCTATACACTCCTTTCTTGAAGAACTTTATACTTACTCCCTCGGTAAAAGCTTGTATGGGTTCTAATACACGTCATTCTTTTATCTATTATCGATTTTGTCCATCCAAAGGTTGTCTGTAAGAGATCGCTCTTAGCGCCGGCCGCCCACTGTACGTTAGATATGTGGAATTTTTGGCTACGTACCCGTTGGACCTCCAAGATTAGACCCTATCACAAATGTACCCGTTCGACCTTATTTTTAGGTTCCTTTGGACCCTCTTCAAAATATAATAGTCTAAGTGCCCATTGGACCTCTTTTTTTAGTACCCTTTGGACCTTCAAAATTAAAATTACTAAAAAAGGGTTTACTAAAAAAAGGTTTGGGTCCAAACGGTACTAAAAAAAGGGTTTGGACCTTTTTTTAGTACCGTTTGGACCTAAAAAAAAATATGTGTTCATTTGGTATTTGTTCGATGTTATTTAGTTAGAAAAGGTACAGTTATGTTGACAATTGGTAATCAAAATTCTAAAAACTTTGTGAAATACCATAAGCAAATACAGGCACACTAGCAACACATAGTACTCCGTAGTCCTTCATGTACAAAAACATGCATGTTTTATATTGAAAAACTTAAAGATCAGTAAAATTTTTAAAATACGTGATCTGATTGGAATAGCTGATTTTGCTTATAATTAAACGCTGTTGTTTTTATATTTTTGATTAAAAATATTGATTTATTGTATAGTGTTTTATTTTTGATCAAGTGTCTCACTTTTGTGCACGATTGTATTTTGGCTTTTCATACGAAGACGTATAAATGAGGTCCAACGGAACACGTTGTTTCATAGAGGGTCCAATGGGCACTAAAGTATAGGCGAAATCCAAGTTTGAAGGTCCAAACGGTACAGGGAGGTCCAAAGGGTCATATTTGTAGATGAGGTCTAAATTTGGAGGTCCAACGGGTACGTAGCCGAATTTTTTAAGCAATACGTCGTTGGTGGACAATAAAGATTATTCCTTTCTAGAACACGGATAAACATAATTAGACATACTTTTATTTTTGAAGTGAAAACTTCAGGACAACTCAATTTAGGCACGTTTGTGCACTTTTGCTATGGGGAAATAGCACTGAACTCTTTACCGTCACGCTAATAGTACACATATAGATCCACTAGAGGGCGCTAATCTAAACATTGAGGTTTGTCAGCTCCTTATTATATATGTATTATATGTGTGTGATTACACTTCTGACGTGCAGTCCTACGACTGACAGCTTTTTTTTTCTAAATACTTACATGTACATAGAAGCAACCAGCAAAATGCAGATAGACATACCTATTAATGTATATAAATATATGCACTGAGTGGCACCAAAACCGGCGACCTCTGACCGGAAATGTTACCGCTGCCGCTGCCACTATAAATTAAAATCTGTTACACGAACAATGTCTAGCGCTAGAGATATGTTACGTTAGTATTTTTATATTATTAGTAGCTCATGAAATTAGTATACCATCGTAATAAAGGGTCTTTCAAATAGAGCGGGTCGATGTTAATAATCTGTGGCGGCCATTTTGTTTTGGCGGCATCTGTCAAATCTGTTTTTTTCTTATTCAGTCACTGATGCCAAATCACCATGGCAAGTTACACGGTTGAGCAGCATGTGCAAATGATAAAACTTTATTATCAAAATGAGTGTTCGTTAGTGCAAACGTTGCGCGCAATGCGCCCATTTTACGGCAGACGCGGTGGCCCTTCAAAGTCTACTCTCCAACCATTGGTGACCAAAATTGAGACGACCGGTTCGGTAAACAGCCAACCAACACCTTTACGTCAAAGGAACGCCAGATCGGCCGAGAACATCGCCGCTGTACATGAGAGTATTCAGGAGACTCCGAGGCAGTCGATTTCTCGCCGTGCACAAGAACTCAGCCTTTCGCAGACTTCGACTTGGAGAATTTTGCGTCGTAACTTGGGCCTGCATCCGTACAAGATCCAACTGACCCAAGAGCTCAAAGTTAATGACCATAGACAACGCCGTGTGTTCGCTGAATGGGCTTCGGAGCGCTTGGAAGAGGACACCGATTTTGGCCGAAAAATAATCTTTAGCGACGAGGCACATTTTTGGATGACTGGTTTTGTTAATAAGCAAAGTTGCCGTATATGGGATGACCACAACCCACATGAGGTTCACCAGGTGACAATGCATCCACAAAAAGTTCGTACTTCTTCGAAAACGACGTTGGCGAGGCCATCACCGTCAACGGCGAGCGCTACAGATCAATGATAAACAATTTCTTTTGGCTTGAATTGAACAAAATGGACGTGAACGACATGTGGTTTCAGCAAGATGGCGCTACTTGCCACACAGCGAACGACACAATGGACATTCTGCATGAACGGTTTGAGGGTAGGGTTATCTCTCGCAGAGGTGACGTGAATTGGCCACCAAGATCGTGTGATTTGCCTCCGCTAGACTTTTTCTTGTGGAGTTTTCTGAAGTCGCAGGTCTATGCCAATAAGCCACAATCGACCGTTGCCCTGAAAGCCAACATAACGCAGGCCATCGCTCAGATTCAGCCAGATCTATGCAGCAGAGTCATTAAAAATTGGACCTCTCGGATTTGTGCCACCATACGAAGCCGCGGCGGACATTTGAACGATGTCATATTCCATCCATAATGGCATAAATAGGCCTTTCAAATAAAAAATAAACTTCGTTAAAATCTCACACACATCTTGTTTTGTTCAATTTTAACATCGACCCGTCCTTGTTGAAAGACCCTTTAGTATTCTAGTAGCTAGTACATAAACTTATCTACTAGCTACACCCGGCATGCTAAGCAATGCCTTTTTTTTCTATTTTAACGATTAAAAAATGGGGGGTGGGGGCAGGAGAGTGAAAAATACTTTACGACCTATTCTTATACCTACTAAATATACAAAAAAAAATCGGTTTAGGAGGAGTTCGACCACAAACACCGTAAGACAAGATTTTTATATATTAGACCAGCAACCCGCCCCGGCTTCGCACGGGTAGCAGATACATCTTCAACAATCATCATCATACTTCAACCAATTTATTAATTATATATATACAAATTATATACAAACTATATACAAACCTTACATTGTTTGTACATAATTAGTTATATACAAACCTTCCTCATAAATCACTATCTATTTGTGAAAACCGCATGAAAATCCGTTCAGCCGTTTTTTAGTTTATCGCAAACAGACAGACAGACAGACGCGGCGGGGAACTTTATTTTATAATATAGCAACCCCTACATATTGTTCTCGGTTGTTCCCGATTGACTCCTACCAAAAACGTGATTGTGCAGAGTCACAACCATCACATTTGCTCTACTGAGCGAGCGAGTCGAGAGTCGAGCGATTGCCGTTGACGCACATATACTCACGCCGGTATCCACGATGAGGTAGGTAGGCGTATTAAATACCCACATTTTGCCAAGTATAGTTTGGTCCCACAACTATACCATGGATACCTGTAACGCGAACCGGCTAAAGTATTTAATATCGATGGTGTTGGTGGAGGGGCTCGTGGCTAAATGGTAACAGAGTAGGTTAGCACATTACAAAGTTAAGTAATACTAGCCAGGTCAGTCTAGGATGGGCGACCATTTTTAACACATTGAGACCCCTCCGTGCCTCGGAGAGCGCGTTAAGTCGTCTGTCGCGGGTGCCATACGAACATCTGATGCATTCGTTAGGGGTAGTTGGAGCCCTAAAAAGTCCGACAACCTGGTCTAACTACAGAACTTCGATATCGCCTAGTACTTGGGTTGTGGAGGTCTGATGGTAGTCCCTTCAACGTAAAGAGAAAAAACGCGGAGGATGATGGTGTTAATGCCTGGATTTGTCAGCCAAAATGATTTAAAGAAATCAATTCACAATATGAAAAATCGGCTTTATATAAAGCACCGTACGGTGTGGTCATATTTTACACATCACATCCTGTATTGTACAACAAATAATTTCATATAATATGATTCGTGTTTCTTTCTGCATAATGGCTGCGTGTTTCTCTCTGCCTACCCGGAAGGTCGTGAGTTTATGTATATATTTATGTATCTGTTTGTATGAAATTGAATAACATCGAGACACACCATTAACAGTATAATCACATGTTATGCTTAGCTTAATAAACATCCATTATCAAGATTGATCGATCTATTTTTTACGCCAAAATAATCCAAATTGATTACAGCCAAGGTTTTTTCTTGCATTATGTTATCTTCCTGATATTATAATATACTAGCAACCCGCCCCGGATTTGCACGGGTAACAGAGACATCTTCAACAATCATCAACATATTTCAATCAATTTACACAAAATCTTAACAAATTATACACCTAAACTTTCCTCATGAGTCACTCTGTCTGTAGTTTTTCAGTTTATCGCGAACAGACAGACAGGCGGGGGACTTTATTTTATTATATGTAGTAATTTTTAGTTTTAGTTGAGCTGGATAGTACATAACAACGAAATCCCGTGTATAATAAAAGCGTATAAATAATCCAAGGGCTGTTTATTCATTCGCTGTAAAGTGGATATTAGTTTCTATGAATATCTTACCGTAAATTGTTTTTATATTGCCTCCTTAGTGTAGCATTCCGTCTTCCTGCCTTATTTATAAACTTATTTGTACCATCTACCACGTGTGATTTTTGGGGATATGGCTAGAAAAGGAGTAAGCAGTGAAATGACACACAGTTCATTCATCTCTTCTTCATGTTCTCTTTTAAAACTACTGTGTGATTTACTAATAATGTTGTGATGTAATTTCCATTAATAATACTGTTTGACATTTATTGAAATTTGACAGTACATTGAGGTTTGTTAATTAATTATTAGGTTTGTATTTTGATGTTATTAATAATTTTCTTATTGTGATTGACATTTGCATGCCATAAGACAGGCAAAACATGATGTACTTATGACTGTTTGTAAAACCCGTGTCTACCATGTTTCAAGCAAATAAATGATTTTGATTTGATTTGCTTAAATACATAAGACTACCGTCACCACATTATGCTTATGCCTCCACATTACATGTCCGATAACACCCTACACCACGATAGTTTGATGCTCTTCTACTTTCATCTCTTATGCATAAAAATAATAAAGATTTCAGTTTAATGTAATCATTAAAAATTTGGAACCAGGTCATTATTATTCAGAGTTCTGGTGACCGACTTCCCGACGTCGTGGTCGCGTGTAAACGGATAATGAAGATTTGACATAATAAATGAAAAATACTACCTCAAATTTTAATAATATGTATATTAATATACCTTTACGTAACAGAAAAATAAACAAATTGAACGACAAAAGGAGGTTAATTTCTGATGCAAATTGGTTTACATTATAAGGATTTTAATTGATCGAATGATTGTAAATTGGAATGGAACATTGGAATGTTCGAGAGCTTCGAGGAAAAAGCAAATAATGTAATGTATTTTTTGATTAAAATATATTAACTCTCTACCAGCGCGACATATTATTATGTAAGTCAAGGCTTTTTTTGTAAATTTCTAATGTATATTTGCACACCTAGAAGAATGCAAATAAACACATTTGTGCATACATCATTTACTCGCGACCCTGAGGTGGCAAACAAATACTCTACCAGCGTAACATATTATTATGTAAGTCAACACTTTTTTGTAAATTTCTAATGTATATTTGCAAACCCAGAAGAATGCAAATAAACACATTTGTGCATACATCATTTACTCGCGACTCTGAGTAAGTCAACATAAATGATATCCTAACGACTACTATTAAAAAGTAAGTTATTAAAAGCGAACGTTTGATCAAATTAGAAAGAGTACAATCAGCAACCAAGGAAAACAAAGATGAAAAAGAATGTTTAGATAAATCGCCTTATCCGAAAAACGATTTTAGCCTCACTGAAAGACACTGTCAGCGAAAATAACAGTGGTAAGCGTCTGCATCTTTCCAAGGTAAAATAATCCTAAATATATAACAATACGGCTGTAATTCGCTTGTGTATAAAGAAACAAACGGGTGTTACGAAATAGGGGCATCGTAACAAGTACTCTCGTGGCTTCAACTCGAAAGGTACGTTCCGAAACGTTAACACTACATAGAGTGCGCCAAGCGATTATGAATCTTCTTCCGTTAACACTAAGTTGATATTTGATTGTTGAAATTGTAGATTTCGGATGCGATATGTTTCTAAAAGGTAGTGAGTAATATTCGTCGCTGTGGGATTTTGAGACGTATTATCAGGTTTATACAATCGGGAATGGAAGTTGGTAGTAAATGTTAACTTATTGAGAAAGAAAGCGACGTCATAAATAGTATATGGTAGGAGCTTCTACATTTTCCGGGCTGATGGAGGGTGGGCTGCGTCAGTGGGGGGAAAGGTAACATGTGCCTGCTTGGGTCGTATAATGGGTACGGGCCCGAACAGCGAGATAAATTGATAAAGTTGACGTGCGCTAACATGATTTGATATTTAGATCCTTATCTGTACTGTAATGAAGTTAAGCCTCTACAGCTCCACACAAATTTCATTATCCACGTGCGAAGCGAGTTAAAAAGAGGGTTCTGAAACATAATTTGTATTTACGAACTGGTTTTATTTTTATTCAACTTAATTCGTAAACAAGGCATTTTGCTACAAGGTACGTTTTAAGTGTTTTTTTGTTGTTTTTTTTTTACTAGCAGACAGGTCACCTGCTGGGAAGTGGCCACCGCCGCCCATGCACACCTACAACTCAAGAGTCACATATACGTTGCCGGTCTTCGGGTGGTAGTGCGCTCTTTTCTTGAAGGCTTGAAGGTCGCATTGATCCGTAAATATCGTAGGAGACAATTTGTTCCATATATTAGCTGTAATATATAAACACTCGCCACACGTTCGTGGGAGAGCCATGCTTCGGCACGATGGGTCGGCTCCACCGGAGTGATACCACGGCCTCACAGAAAACCGGCACTGAAGCAATGCATTGCTTTTCGCCGCGTACGTGAGATTACCGAAGGCCCTAACCCTCCCCTTTCCCCCTCTTGCCGCTTTTTCCCCCTCTCCCCCCTCTTAACCTACTCCCACCAAAAACAAAAATAATCATTGAGGCGTTCCCAATCTTCCACTGGGTGGGGGTGCTTCCCCGGTCTCTGATTCAAGCACATACCCACTATCCTCTAGGTCTTTAAAACGCAGAAATTATAATTACAATCTGGTTGAACACAGTGTGGTTGTGGTGTACATAAGTACACGCACCCATTTTTTTTTTTCGAGACTTAATGAGCGGTTTAGTGGGCAACTTCACTCTCATTAATGAGCGGTTTAGCGGGCAACTTCAACCTGTTACTTTTGTGTGACGGTGATGCACGTGTATCTTAAAATTTCACTCTCATCATTTTTTTATAACGCGCCTAAAGAAGTATAACTTCAAAAAAAATATATATATGTATATATGATGCCTTCGTGTCATGTAGCGCAAATACTAAACATTCCGGTTGCGCCAGTTCTATTTAATCTGTGCAACGCGGGGTTTTTAAAAGTTTTTGAAATAAGATGCGTATGTAAAAGTGCATTATGTAACAAGGTAAGTACTAACATAAAATAAAGGACATAATTTAGGTGTTGTTCCACAGAACTAGCAAGACTAAGTAACTAAGTTGAAGTAGGCACACCTAAACTTACAAGTTACAAGCTAACTTTGTTAGCTTAGGCTGGTCAACAACCCATTCCTGTAACTTAAACTATGTTGTATATGTAGGCATTCTGTTGTGTAATTTTGTTTTATTCCATGGTGTATGTCGTGGCATACCGCTTGCTAACGTGTTCTGTGAACTCTCTTTGAATGACTACAACCACACGCTGTGCCGTACTGCGCCTAAAATAGGAGGAATTCGGGAACAGCTTTTATTAAGACCGGATGTCTTAATAAAAGCTGTTCCCGGATCTTTGAATGCACCTCAATCAAGGCAAAATGAGGCCAGCCTACGATACTGGACTCAACATAAGTCCAGAAGAGCAGCCGAAGAATTTCCATAGTCAGTTTTTACGTGGGAGAGCCATGCTTCGGCATGTATGGGCCGGCTCGACTCCGCTCGATACCACGGCCTCACAGGAAACCGGCAGTAAAACGTGAGTGAGGTTCCTGGAGGCCCTAACCCTTTCCTCTCCCCTATTCCCGTCCTTCCCTTCTCCTACCCTCTAATCCCTTTCTCCCATCTTCCCACTCTTCCATCCGCTCCCCCTCTCCCCTACTCCCCCCTTAAAGGGCGGTAACGCACTTGTGACTCTTGAGTTACAGGTGCCCATTGGCGGTTTGCCCCCTATACCATAAAAAAACAAAAAAGTCAAGCGTCACACACCGAAATCATGTGGGGTCGGCGTGCGAGAATTCCATCATTCTCTCTTGTGACATGATGGCAAAGACTAGATTGGGAAGGTTACCATAGAGTTCGTGAACAAGTTCCCGGATGTCTTAATAAAAGCTGGTCCCGGATCCCGCCTACTTAAGGCGCAGTACGGCACACCGTGTGGTTTTAGTCGGTTCGATTCCGACACACCGCCCCACCGAAAACCCCGGTGGGGTGACGGCCCGAGGGGGTTTCCACACGCACAAAAAAAAAAAAAAAGAGTTCGTGAACAAAACTTTAGTAGTCACCTAATGTGTTTACCGTTACTTTACATTCTAATAAGCATTAAATGCGAATATTGCATGTTTAAAGATATTTTACTACCTACAGGGAAAGTCGAATGACAATAAACCCATCTATGGTAAACTTATTAACCTGAATTGTTTGTTTGAACTGATTTGAAAAGTGCTTGTAATCGTTAAATACACTGGTTATTAAACACAATGGTATACTAACTTTTAAACTTTAGCGTTATACTTGATTATTATTAATTAACGCGACGTTAATTCCCGTATAAATACGTACATAATTAAGTAAAAGACAATAGTAATCATTCATTAAACTGGACATTGAAGAGAATGACCAAATAATTTTGAATTTAACGCGGAAAGTGTTAGCAATCAATATAAATAAAAATCAATGTAAGTATATTTAATTTTGTCCTTTATGTATTTCTAAACCTCTAAACCTGTGATTGTGATGAAACTTTGGCAGGGTCTTATAAACGCCCACAAGAGTTTCTATCCCAAAAAATCTATATAAAAAAATGGAGTTATTAACACATAAAAAAAAAAAATATTTCTTCATTTATTTCTTTGATCGCCTTGTATTTATTCCTTTCGCCCGAATACATTGAAAGTACTTAGTGGTTCTATTTTATTCCTATTGCTACGGGCCATATTGTTCTTCACTAGAAGAGTGAAATAGTACGTCATAAAACCAACGCAGTGTACTAGGCAAGCAGATATAAGAGGAGTTTCCTTTCTGCAAACAAAGCTGTAACAATCGAGACTCAACACAATGATATACGCCTCTCTCTTACAATCGTTAGACATGGGCATAATACTGTTTCGCTTGCTGACACGTCCTTCCTGAGAATATAATGGATATAGCGATGGACAGCAAAACTGATGGTATCAGATCTCAGGGTTGTCAGAACAATTCTAAAGCTCTTGAATGGTTTATTGTCACTGAACGTTTCTCTGTTCTGTATTCTGCTAACGCTAGATATAGGAACTGCGACAAGACGTGAAAGTGTCATTAAGACGACGTGCCTACCATGTTTAGATAGGAAATTGAGACAACAAGACATCTCTGAATGGGCAACATGCGTTGTTTTATACGAACTAAGCTTTACAAAAATATTCAACAATAAGTTTATTACGTTCCAGACACTCTTAAATTTGTTTTTCTTTGTAGTTTAGCATCTCCATCTTCATTTCGAATTTCAAATCTCGAATTTTATAGTAGACGAGAGTTTATTTTTTAATTGTTTTTTTACATGTCTGCTTGTCGGAACTAAGTATCACTGCCACGACCTTGTCATGTCACGCTTCTTGATCACGACCACTTTACCATGGTTTAAGTGGGAATGCAGTCTCAAGAACGTTTTAAGGTCTTTAGGCATTCTTCACATATTTTCTCCCTCTACTAATAAGTAAGTCTCATAAAATTACAGCTTTTCCAATCACAGGAAGGACATATGGGTACACGATCCCGGCCTCTTCAAGCTACCGCAGTCTCAGTCCCGTTCCCCATCCGAGACTTTCGATATCCCTTACCCTAGCTCTCTCACCCTATCTGTTTTTCTCACCCCAATTTACCTTATTACTTTGTCCCGTCTGAAAACGATCACATTCAAAGGGCGACCGACCATAAAAGAAACCAGTCAAAACCTTTTTCTGCAATGTTACACATTGGGAAGTGGGGAAGAAGATGATGGTGATCAGTTTATTCAAATATATTCATTCTAATATACCTTTCATCAAATAAGCATTTTATTATTACATTTCTCTAGAAAATATAACGATATTACTCTGTGAGAATCATGAGCCTATAATATTTTATCACGTGATGCAATATTGACGCTTGATTACAATCTGCCTACGACAGAAATATGTACATATGTCATAGTTTGTCATAGTCAAATTCTGTATTTGAAAATGCTACTGACCGTATTTATGTATTAATATAACATGTCGGTATAACATTTTCCTCAAATGGTGTACAATATAGATATATAAATAAACTAGCAGCGCCCCGCAGTTTCACCCGCATAAGTCCTGATCCCGTTCGATAAAAAATAACCTATGTCCTATATCCAGCTCTCCAACTATCTCAGTGGTTTTTGCAAGAAAGAGTAACAAACATCCATCCATCCATCCATCCAAACCTTCACATTTATAATATTAGTGGTATAAATAACAGCTATTTATGTAATAATTGTGAAGATACCTATTTAGTCAATTTGTACATAAACACAACGAAACATGAACAACTAATTAACTCTAACTTAATTGATTGTTTAAAAATTGTTATTTTCAAAAGTCAATTAAAGTCACATCGTAAAATAACGCATTTAAGAAAAAAAAATGTTTTTTTACGAAACATGCAAAAAGGCGTATGGGTTGTGTTTTTGGTAAAAAAAAAGTACAATCAATTAATGGATGTTATTTTCATTAATTTTTTCTTTTAAATTCAAATGTCGAATCATATAATGAATGCGTAAATGCAGTTTTTTTTTCAAACTAAAGTGTATCATGTAGTGAACGTATGATTTTTTAATAAAGGAACGAAGTGTAATGTAACTAAAAACCTGTAAAGTGATAAGCAGACGTGGTTAGTAAGATTTAGACTATTTAAAATGAACGAAATGAGAAACCAGATGAGAAATACTTTACCCCTAACTACGTTAAGACGACAAAGAAATCCAATAGTAGGTAAGACTGACTTATGAGATTTACAACACTATGATTAAATGTCGGTAGCTGTCGCGATTTACTGATTTATCATTTTGTGAGACTGTTCTTTAAGTTGTATTCTTGGCTTCACTGATGCCAATATATTTATATATTTTTTTACACAACGCTTAAATAAAAAGCTTTAATGTTTTCATAATGTCATTACTGAAGAGTAAAGAAAACAAATGCATAATTTCATGATATAAGGTACAAACCTTACATCATGAAATTATGCATGCGTGAATTTTAAAATATTCTTTTTTATTATTAAACATTGTGTCTAGACCCAAAATAAGCATAGCTTGTTCTTTGAATTATAGAACACGGACATACGTACTTTTATACATTTCTCATCATATTTTGAGTTTTAATCAAACCTAGGACCCCCAAACATTGCCGTCGAATGTTCTACTGTTATAGTCGGTACTAAATCAATAGCTTATTCATTACAGTCGGTAATCTGATAAACCAGGAGACTATTCCCATTACTAGCACTTCGATTACGATTCCGAGACCAAACGTTTCGATGTGAAGTGGCCTACATTTTCAAACTGCTGGGGTTTCGATATTACGTAACAGCGCGGCTCTTTCGTCCTGAAGCTTTCCATAAAGGCGTGTATCAATCCTCCCTTAATATCTGTAGCTCATCTATAACTACTTAAGCGTTTCGTCTAGGCAACTATTTATTGTGACGCCCGATATTTTTTTAACTAACTCATTTTGTTTAAAATTTAGTCTAAACATAAACTTGGTTTTTTAAATTTCACGTTATTCCATTCGCAAAAATTGTCGTAGTAATATATAGAAGATAACATGATTTATAAAAACATCCATGAAATATTATTATGTAACAGTGCCAACAAAAAATATTTTTTTCGGATAGGTATAATAGTCATGAGGCAAGTTGAAATAACAGTTACAGTTTTTATACCGACGCTATTGTATTTTAGAGAATAATTTACACAAACGCATTAAAGTTTTAAAGTACGGGTCGATATCACTCCCCTGTCTTCTTCCTGGGTCTAGAATAGCTAAGATAGTTAGTAGGTAAAAAGGGAAGGAAAGGGATATTTCTCTTCTCTCTACGGATGGATTAGGGAGCGTAAGATATTGAATTTGAATTTGAAATACGAAAAAAAGGTTTTAAAAACTGTTTTTTTTAAAGATTGCTAGTAACGTGGGTCACACATTATTGACGTTAGTGCACTGGGTGGAGTTCGAACCCGCAACCATTTGATTGCAAGTCCGACGTTATAAAAATATGTTCATCTTATATGTGAATTAATTAGTTTTTTAACGCAGTCGAGTTTTTGTTTCATTTAATGATTTGTCTGAAGATAAGTATTTTTATTCTTTAACGAAACATATTAAAGAAATTCGGTTTAATCTTCAATCAACAAATCTTTTCATCTAACTTCACAACATATTGCCTGTGTGGTTTTTGTTATGATGTTTTTTGTTCAAAGAAATATGGCCGACACAAGATGATTAACATAGATCATGAATATTCTTTTATTATTACTGGTATTATAATGACAGCAAATTTATAGACAACAATTAACAATTCTGCTTAACGCGACCAAATATGTAACCATTGAATTGATCTCATTTATTGTGTTGGTGATTGCACCAAAAAGGACAGGAATAAACCGACTTTATACAGCTAAAACATTATCAACGGAACAGAAGCAACGAACTCTTAGAACACAAAAGATCACTATACCACTTTAGCCCTATAAAGGCTAGAGTGCCTAAGGGAAGTATATTAGGTCCGGTCCTTTTCGCATTATCTACTACATTAGTATATTCTATTCTCATATAACAATAGTAGCTGAAGCTTTGCTAATAATAAGACTATAATGGAAATAATGAAAATCAATATTAATTATTTTTTTTATGGTATAGGGTGCAAACGAGCAGACGGGTCACCTGCAATTCAAGAGTCAGAAGTGCGTTGCCGACCTTTACGGTGGGAGTAGGGTAAGGGTGGAAGAGGGAGAGAGGGGAGGAAGGGATGGGTTAGGACCTCCGGTAACCTCACTCAGTCGGCGAAAAGCAATGAAAACATTGCTTCACTGCTGGTTTTCTGCCTGGCCGTGGTATCACTCCGGTCGACCCGGCCCATACGTGCCGAAGCATGGCTTTCCCTCGATTAATAACAAATACTAATGTACTGTATTTACTATATATATTACTATATTACTATTATATATACTATATTACTATACTAGTAATATTTATAGTACTGTTTTGCGTCAACCAATTTAAAACTGCAAAACAATACGTGATCAACTCTAATTATTAAACCATTTGCCAAACCTCTGCCTTAAAAACATCCGGTAGATAAAATCTGGGCTCTTAAAATATTATATTTCAGATTTGTTCGATCACACGTAGATTTCGGTTGCATTATCTGGAGTCCATATTAAGCATGTCATATTAATCGTATTGAGAAAATCCAAAATAGGTTTATTAAATCATTGAATTACCGTGGTAATCATGTGAAAATTCACTTGGTCGTCACTTCCTCACTAATCTTGCTAGCTGACAAATAATGTTTGACCAAGTGTTTCTTTTTAAAACTTTAAATAACTACATCGACGCTCCTCATATGCTTGAAAAATTGCATTAAGGGTATCTAGACCTGGCTGCCGTTCATTTAAATTATTCTCAGTTAATTTTTAAAAAACAATTTAGATAGATAGATAGATTAACTCTTTATTGTACAAAACATAAGAAATTATACAAGACTGCATATACATAATCTTACTAACTATAAATCTTACTAACTATAAAATTTACACTAGTAATATTTTTTTCAGACGCAGTGTTGAAACATATAATAATGAGTTTAAAGACCTCGATATGTTCAGTAATCGTTTGACTACTTACAAAATTAAACTACGCATACAACTCTTAAAAGACCACTCAAATTATAAGAATCTACCTCAGTGGGCCACTTGGCTCCTAGTAGTTATTCAGGGGTATAGCTGGCCCAGTCGTAAAAATACATTCGGGCGAGTGCGGCCTCAACATCTGACCAAAGGGTACAACTCGCCGAAGGGCGAGATTTCAAGAGGGCGACATGTCTCCTAACCTAAATAAATAAATTGTTATTATCAATAATGAAGATAATTGGGACGCTTGTCATCATTGAGTTCATGACTGTACATGTTCTTGTCTTGTGTCCATTGTAATGTACCGTATCCAATTTTGAAATATTATGGAACTCTAAGTCTATAAGTACCGTATTGTCTCCTGTATATGACTGTCTTTTTCGAGAATAAAATAAGCCGTCCAACTTAGCACAAATAGACCAGCATGTTGCACACGTTCTTTTCGGCACTGAACGGCAGCAAATCTTAAAAGCGCTACTTGATTTTCGTTTTTGAAGTATGTCTGGGCATTCTCCTTTGCAGATTTTATGCTAGTCTTCGTTGGATACTGTACTTATATTACTGGATTCCTTTCTGACATAAAATATTCACCGTGCTCTAAGTTAGGCAGCTTTTCATGTCAAAAAAATATCATTCCAAATCAAAAGTAGATACAGTGCAAAGGTATAAAATCGGTATTCAGAAAAGCTGCTAAATAAGTGATCGTACTCTATAGAATCCGCAACGTACGAGTTTGTATTTTCTTTAAGATGAAAGAGATCAATTTCGATAAGGCGCGATAAATATAAATAAATTGCCAGAGGAGGAATGTAATTTTGTAAGAAATATATTTTTTTGTAGAATAAACTCTTTAGTAACAGATCGTATTCGGTTTTTGAATTGAAATAATTGAAACTTTTTTCTGCGTGTTGAAATATGTTAAGATAAGATAAGATAACTTTATTTGTCTCAACATGTGTACAGATGGTGTTACAGTAGGTATAAAAGTTGTTTCAACATGATTGGTCCATTAATTTTGGACATACAAATATAATTGTTTTACATCGATTTCAGTAAAATTATATATAGTAAATTACAATAAGATATTGTTAATTGCAGCAACAAAATTACAATTTTATTTCGGGATATCTAATTATGAAATTTAATGCAATTAATTTAATAATCATAATAATAGTAATAATGTAGGTAGGTACTAGGTACATGTATCACAAGAAAATGACAGTAAAGTTAACATATTGAAGTTTGTCATTGAGGTATGCATTTATAGTGTAGTAGCATTTATCGTGTAGTAAGTAGCATTTATAGTGCAGTAGCATTTGTTGTTGGAAAACATGTGCAGAAGTATAATTTTTTTTGACGCCATTCTTTGTACATTGTTTTTACTATTCCGTGGGTTCACCAGTATTTTTTTTTTTTTTTGCATTGTTGGATTCAGACGTACACCTTTTGACTCCTAGAATTATATGATGTTTATAGGGACGTTTAAGATATAATCCTTACACAGTTATACATACTCCAGTAGACAAATCTGATTAGGTATCCCAATTTGACTGCACAGATGGTGTAATGGTTTAAGTGGTCACCTCGCCACTACGCCGCGCCGAGTGTTGTGGGTTCAAATCCCACACGGGATTGTTGCGTGATCCACAAATAGTTGTCCCGAGTCTGGGTGTCCTTTGTGTCCGTTGTTTGAATGTTTGTGAAGCCCCCCGCTACAGAGGAATATTCCTAATGCGGGAGTTGTCTTTTTAAAAAAAAAAAAATCCCAAAACCTTAAGAACTCCAATTCAGCTATGTCTATTTATCTTTTTTTTTCTTCTGACACTTTTTATTTCTGCTTTTACTCACGTCATATACTTTAACAGAAGACGCTTTTCTCATAAATACCGTCCATACTGCATTCTCATTCTCTTGAATAAGGTCACTCTTTTCTTGTTCCTGACAATAAATTTTGTACATTTATTTGAGGTCTGTGTCTTCAGATCGTTCTATTTTTATTCGTTCGAACTCAGTAGTAGACGCTTTAGCCTTATGCCACCAGTATATCAACAGGCTACTTACTAGACCAACTACCCTAAATATAATAAAAAAAATAATCAGAAATTAGTGTAAAAAGTATGAATAGAAAAAGTGTAAGAAGTTCCAGAATTTGTTTTAAATTAAATAGCTATAAGCTGGTTCCATGTAATACGAGGAAATTAAAAAAGAGAGGTGGCAGCTTGATATCAGCCTAGCAGGCCATAGCGCTACCGGCTACGGCTTCTGTTTTAATATTTTCATATCAGGCTAAATTACGTTATTGATCCTTTCTCATTAATCTTTTCTCAATTATCCTTTCCCATTGATCCTTTTTCAATGATCCTTTCTCATTGATCCTTTCTCAATGATCCTTTCTCATTGATCCTTTTTCAATTATCCTTTCTCATTGATCCTTTTTCAATGTTCCTTTCTCATTAATTCTTTCTCAATGATCCTTTTTCATTGATCCTTTTTCAATGATCCTTTCTCATTGATCCTTTTTCAGTGATCCTTTCCCATTGATTCTTTTTCAATGATTCTTTCTCATTAATCCTTTCTCAGTGATCCTTTCCCATTGATCCTTTCTCAATGATCCTTTCCCATTGATCCTTTTTCAATTATCCTTTCTCATTGATCCTTTCTCAATTATCCTTTTTCTATGATCCTTTCTCATTAACCATTTTTAACTGAAAATCTCAAATTACCTGTGAAAAATTATGTGTTTTCTATTGCAACTAGCAAACATCGAATATTATCCTTGAAGCGTTGTTTTCGATTTAACCTACAAATGTCAAATCGGACAGGCGTTGACATGGGTTCAGATCCACGATCTCCATACACCATTACGTCGTACCGTTCTCATACAGACATCCACTTTAAATTGTAACTTTCTTTACTTACTCATAAAGTTTATAATATTTTGGTAATGTGCTGTTACATATGTACTTATGGTACAATATATGTCAAGTTTGGAATTAGAAATACATTTATAAATGTTTATCTTATTATTTTTTGACGTACTCGTGTGCTTATGACACTCCACGTCAGTGTCTCTACATCTTACTAATATTATAAACGTGAAAGTTTGTGAGTATGGTTGTATGGATGTTTGTTACTCTTTCACGCCAAAACTACTGAACCGATTGCGATGAAACTTGGTATGTAGATAGTTGGAGACCTGGATTAAAATATAGGCTACTTTTTATCCCAATATTCATACGAAATCGGGACTTACGCTGGTTAAACCTCGGGGCTCTGCTAGTAGTATATAAAACGAAGTCGCTTTCTCTCGTCTGTCCCTCTGTACGCTTAGATCTTTTAAACTACACAACGGATTTTAATGCGGTTTTCACCAATAGACGAAATGATTCATGAGGAAAGTATAAGTGTAAAATTTTATTGAGATTTTGTGTAATATAGCTGAAATATGACGATGATTGTCGAAGATATCGGAAAAAAACAATATATGCTCTGCCACCTCCAATATCGGGATAAAAAAGTATGTATGCCTATGTGTTAATCCGAGTGTCCACCTATCTACATCACAAGTTTCATCGCAATCGGTTCTGTAGGTTTTGTGTGAAAAGGATTCAAACATCCATACATCCTTACATCCTCACAAACTTTCACGTTTATAAGATTAGTTGCATATACATACGGTTTTATCCACGTGTGTGTTTTGGGCATACCAAGGAGCGTCAGACGTACGTCACGCCGTCGCGGCAGAACGCTTCACTCCTGGATAAAAGGCCTTCGTTTGGTCCAAAACTTAAACCTAACTTTTTTTATGATATAGGGGGCAAACGAGCAAATGAGTCAGAACGCACCTGCAACTCAAGAGTCACAAGTGCGTTACCGGCCCTTAAGATGGTAGGGAATAAGGGGCGAGGAAGTGAGAGGAAAGGGTTAGCGTCTCTGGTAACCTCACTCACTCGGCGAAAGCAAGGCAATCATTGCTTCACTGCGGGTTTTCTGTGAGGCCGTGGTATTACTCCGGTTGAGTCGGCCCATACGTGCCAAAGCATAGCTCTCAAACTTTATTTCTTTAATAAATGTGACAATCACTCGTGCATGTTTTAATTCTACTTCTAGCCTCTAAAAAGAAGGTCTGTCCAAATTCTTATTGAATCTATTGAAGATATGAAATGTAATATGTGCTTAAGGCTTTCCACTGTAAGAGCCTCTTGATATATCAAGTGTGGTGAAGAATCGGCAGTAATCTCGAATTGTTCAGATATATCGAGGACCATGTTTAACGATTTTGACGGCAAAACCGTTTTGAGTGTTTGTCGATTTTTTGATAGACATTAAAAAGTGGAAACAGGTATACCTTAAATTCTTAAACTACGCTGTGAGTACATGGTTATTAGGTTGGTTAACATCACCATTCAATGAAATAACTTGACATCTGAGCTAGTATGGAGTTTTGGCCTCATTAACACTTTAAAGGCCACCTTGCCGAGACTAATTTATAACTTTGAATTGAGCAATTCTGGCGATCGATTTTCTTCTAAAGAAAAATAGGAACATGTCGATAAAATAATAATTTAGGTACATATTATGAAATATAATTTTGGTGGATTGATTAATTGGATTCTTCTTAAGTAATTTTCTCAGACTTCACAGCAGTGCGCTTGTTCTCTCTAAGTATTTTTAAGAACTTAAAAAAACTATACTTTAAAATAACGCATCACTCCATGTGGAACAGAAATTCCTTATTGTAATTTGTTATTTGAAAATTTTAACTCTAATAGCAATTATACCTAAAATTGTATTTGAATCTAAATTTTTGTTTGTTGGCAACCCACCTATTTCATTCATTGTAACACTGTGTTGACGTCACATACCATTATTATTGTTCTGCACTGAAAAAAACTAAGCTAAGTGGAAATTTCGAACATTGTATCGAAGCACTTCATTTATCATTAAAATAATTCAGTATTTACACAACACTAATAGCAGGTAAAGCCAATACACGTCATTGCTATTAGTGCTACCCACCGTGACAGCATACGACAAGTTAATTTCCCGTAAATGTTCATAACAATACGATAAGCGGTCCCTAGACGATCATGCGGCATGACATGCTGAATCATCATGCTGCATGAAGGACCTATTGAGAGTCTATCATGCAGCATGATAACTCGCTTAGTATAAACATTTTATTCAGTTGATATAGATAGTACAGTGAAGAGGTTTTCTGCGCTGGGATGGAAATGTCTTTGTCAAAGGCAGATCTACAAATAAATAAATTTATAAATATAAAAATAAAAGGAATTGTCAATCAACTGCCAGCACGTAGTTTGCATGTTATGCACTTAGTTTGCATGTAATTCGCATCAATCAATGGAATTAAACGGTCATGCATGCATGACAGAACGTAACGCATGTCATACCGCATGATCGTCTAGGGGCCGCTCTAGGAATGTATTGTATTGCAAGTTATGTATGTTTGCACCGATCAATTGCGATCTATAATTCGTGGTATTAACATTGTAGTGTAAAGATTTTTTGAAGGACATTTTGCACATTATAACTGTTTAAAAAACTAAGAAAACTGTGATTGAATATGTACTTAATTATTCATTTATATTTTAAGTAGGTATACAAGGTTTGATCATGTTTGTAGGATCGAATAACGTAAATCACTAGACTTTTTGTGAAATTTGTGATTTTTAACAACAGTCAACTGATTTTGAATCTGGCAATATCAACTTGATTATAAAAATTATCGATAAAGCTAATATTTTGTACGAGAGAAAGCTTTAATAAATGTATGTAACTACAGGTGTTAAATACTTAGAATTTTCACTTAACATTCTTTGAAAAATTCAAATCAATTACGGGTGTACGGTAAATTGACATGAAAATTGATATCAGGTTTCTTAGAAATGTTCACCTTGTACGCGAAAACCATTTGCCCGCGACTTCGTTCGCGTGGATATGTTGGTGAAATCTATCCCACGGGAACTGTAAATTTTTCCGGGATAAAAATAGCCAATGTGCTATTCCAGACTAATACTCTATCTCTGTGTCAAACTTTATCCAGATCCGTTGAGCCGTTTTGCGTGAAAGAATAACAAACATACATCCATCCTCACAAACTTTCACCTTATTATTTTAGTATGATTTCGTATTAAAGGTCACATTTTATGCACAACTAAATAATTACATAATATGTTGACACTAATCACGAACTTATGTTATGCTGTAACTAAATGATTAATTGTGATGTTTTAAAACCTAAAACCACATTTTTTCATTTAACAAACTGTACTAAATTTAATAAAATTTATCAAAAAAGGCTTTAATAGTCGCTAAAATGTTTAAATATTACGTATATATAGATCTATTACGTCATTAACCGATAAACAAGCTGACAGCTGTCAGTTGGTATTGTAATATTACCTACACATATACGTAAGTAAATTTCGTAGTGTAGTATAAACTACACTACGAAATTTTAAAAATAACTTTACTTTTTCGATTGTTTCTTTTCAATAAAGTTATTTTTGATCGAGTATTATTTTTTTGTAAAAATAAAAGTCGTTCTGAAAATTTCTCAATATTCCTATTGGTACAAAAACACACACCCGGCTTGATAGAAAGCGCTTAGCGGATCCATATTCGCAAGACTATTGATTTTTTGCCCATTAAACAACACTACGTTTGTAACAGTCGAACCGCAGGGAGTGCAGGGAGTATTGCCATTTATTTCCATGTCTTGAGAAAGTCAGCCATCTGTTCTAGTATTTAATCTATGGTAAGTGTATGTCAAACAGTCTGGACTATATTTTTATTAGTGGACTTACATGTATAGAATCTGTTGTGCTATACACAGTGTAAGTTTCAGCTTCGCGAAAAAATGTCTCGTTTTATAGGACTTATGCGGATTTTTGCATGCTACCCTTTCTTTAAGAAAGAAAGGGTAGTATGCAAAAATCCGCAGGAGAGGAGGAGAATAGGATGGAGGAAAAGAGAGGAGATCCGCAAGGTTAATCATAGGAAATGCCGGCACTATCTTGCTTTAAAAACAAATCGACTTGTAAAAGTGTCTGAAAAGACATAATTATTTGCAAAAACAAATCATTTATCATTTTTACACAAAATGTCCGAAACCATCCAATCTATCTTTTACAAACACAAGCACATGACACTTATCTTAGTGAGAAGGTGTGTGTACCTCTGGCTTTAAAGTTTATATTATTAATTTTACTTCATTATTTAATTAAAAAAACTAAAAAATATTTTTCCAATTCAATCCCAACCTCCTAAAAAGAGGATCTATTAGATCCTCTGAAATTATCTGAAGCCACCCACTTTTCGAATACCAAAGCAACGCATAACTGTCAGTCAAGTATATTGAACAAATGCCAAGACTTTATGTTATTACTTTCCTAGACAACCTCAGCAATTATTAGACCATAAACATACGACCTTGATTGAAAAAGGCGACGAACTCACCAGAGCTGGTGCAGACAATCGTCAGCATGGACCGAGCCCATTCTGTGGCCTCACCAAATAGCGAGCTTATTCAATCATAAACGCACAATACACATCAATGGCAATTAAGAGATGGAAGACCTCACTGGTCGTGGCAAAGTATTAAAAGAACTTCTGGAGCTCAAAGAATACAAAACCTGTGCAGTAATGAACCTTCACCGGATACTGCAAACTGAACAACCATATATTCAACCTAAAGTTGTTCACTAACACAATATACAGATTCTGTCGAAAAGTAAAAGACACTTCGACTGGCTTATTGGCCTAGTGGTTAGTGACCCTGACTGCTATGCTACAGGTTGTGGGTTCGATTCCCATCTGAGTCTGGGTGTTCTTTGTGTCCGTTGTTTCTATGTTTGTAAAGTCCCCTGCGACACACTAGTAATTCCTAATGCGGGAGTTGTCTTAAAAAAAAAAAAAAACTACAATGCATATTCTATTATTCTATGCTTTTGTGGCCCACTAATGCGGCACCGAAGTATTAACCTATGGTTGCACATCAGGCAACCACAGGAAATACAAACAATTACTGCTGATACGATATGGGCTTTGCTCGAAGCCATAAGTCTGAGTAGTGAACCTTAAAGCAAGAGACCAGAAATGGTCGAGGTAGCACTAGGCACTTGAAACAATAATAATAATAATACGACCCTGATACCTGGATGAAAACGTTTCCAATTAGCTCCAAGTCCTTGTACCTGTCAATACGCCAACAATACAATACAAGACCAAATCGGTGACCCAATTCACTTTTCATTTTAGCGTTCCCAACATTCTAATATTGCCGTCATGACGTGCTCCGACATATTTTTCCATTGTAACTTCGTTCGAGAATTAATAAAGCATCTGTTATCTGACTCTGCTGATGTAATGAAATTAAAACGATTAATCAAAACTGTCAATAAAGTAGCAATCACTGGTTACATGAGAGTTAGCACTGTCTAAAGTTTAAAAACATGGGACAAAAATTTAAGCCAGTAAAGTAATCAATGACAGTATTGGAATCGTTGTTTAAATTGTACTGACATAGGAAACCAAGTTTTCGTGTACAGGAAGAACATTCATGTTTTATTTTTGTTTATTGCTCTTTTAAATAAATACTTTATAGGTTAAAATAACAAACTGGACGTTTTTAGGAAATAAAGATGAACATATAATTTAACAAAACTAAATCTCACGTGGGAGAGCCATGCTTCGACACGTATGGGCCGGCTCGACTCCGCTCGGTCTCGGTCCACGGTCTCGCAGAAAACCGGCAGTGAAACAATGATTGCTTTTCGCCGCGTGAGTGAGGTTACCGGAGGCCCTAACCCTTCCCTCTCCCCTATTCCCGTCCTTCCCCTCTCCCCTATTCCCGTCCTTCCCCTCTCCCCCCTCTCCTCCCCTCTAATCCCCCTCTCCTGTCTTCCTGCTCTTCCTCCGTCTCCCCCTCTTCCCCTATTCACACCTTAAAGGTAACGGTAACGCACTTGTGACTCTTTGAGTTGCAGGTGCCCATGGGCGGCGGTAGCCATTTACCATCAGGTTTACCCGTTTGCTCGTTTGCCCCTTATACCATAAAAAAAAGAAATATTATAAATGCGAGAGTTTCTCAATAACGCCAGAACGGCTAAACGGATCTGGATGATATTTGGCGCAGAGACTTTTTAATCCCTTAAAAATGTATAGTTCCCGTGTGATAGATTTGAATTTCCTCGCGAACGAAGCCGCGGGCAACAGCTAGTGAATTATATATATTTTACTTCAAAGTTCTATTCAAATCTAACTAAACTATTTGAGGAATTTACTAATATCTATAGCTTCTTACAGGATGAGCTGATTTCATAAAAATAAATAAATTGCGAACTATATTTTCTTCACAATAAAGTATGGTAAAGACATCCATCAAATCCTTGTTTCATAAGAGCTAACACCAGAGATTTCCACGTTATTCAGAAAAAAACATTATTGCACCCCTAGCGCAAGACAGATGTATTACATCCGTTGCTGCCCGACCATATTTTTTACGAGCTTCGCAAATCGATATGGTAAAATATGGGCGATAAAACGAACGATAAACTGTACTGACTCGTTAATCGGCACTGCTTTTGTTTAAATCTTTACATATTCAGTATACGTTACAGATAATACGTGAAAATTGCTTATTATTTTACTGATTAACATTCCAATTACAGTCTTCTCGGTTTTTTTCCTTTTTAGAGATAATGCAATTAAGTCATCCTCTGCTTTTAGATTAGCCTGGTCATGATTGGCATTTATCATATATTATAATTTCTGGATTTTATTCTTCTCTTGTTCAGTATGATCAATTTCTAAATCCAAGAAGTTATATACGAGTATAGTGCCTTTTTCTACACGGGTTGTAAAAATCAGGATCCTTCCTAGTAGTTTTAGCAAAATTTCAATGCGATGTTACACCTTCCACGCACCTAATCTTATATAATATGAAGATATCATCAGTCGCCTTGCTTTCACAAATTTTAATAGATATATAATGTGAATAATAAAAACATAAAGATAGATAAATCTACTATCTCATTCCTTGAGTAAAAAGAAAAAAAAAGGAAACTAAATAATTTACATATTTTTTTTAGCCACAACAAAACTTTTTTACGATGATCATATTCTAGAAACACATCATAATCGATTTTGAATTTGAGCATAGAGTGAAAAGAAAGTATGATCCGTATTTTCGATAATAATATATTAAAATAAAAGAGATTTTTTGTCACGTTAGTAGACAAGCTTCATAAAACAAAAACACAAATTGAGACGGCAACCTTCCTAAGCCGTGTTAAATCTCTTGTCACTAGATATAGACAATGTACCTCACCAAGTGCATCATTACGCAGATACGAGGATGCCATCAGTTTATATGGAGCACATTACGGAGGAGGAATTGAATTTGTCAAGCGTCATCTGAGATGCATCTTGATTTGATGGAGTGAATTAGGCAGATTGAATTTGTCCACGATGGATAGATCCTATTAAATTAATTTGATATTTTACATACATGAGATAAGATGTATTTTATTATTATATTATTATTAATATTAATTTCCCTGAAACACTTAACATGCAGACAGACTTGTTTTAAGCCGTATAGGTACTCAAAAAAACACTCTTTCAAAAGTTCTTATACAATGTGTGTTTAAGGTTAAAATTATAAAGACATATTAACAGTAAAATTTAAAATCGTTTTACTCAATAGGTGACATATTTGATTAGTTGTATTGATTTCAAATGGTAACTGTAACCACTGCAATTATTATATTATTATTGTGGTTTTGTTACTTGTTAATGTTAACTTTTATTATTATCGTATTTTTAATTATAACAATATTGTATTATTAATAATTATCATTATTTTAGTATACGACTGGGCATTTCATATGCTGTGCGTCATTAAAATAGATGAAACTAACATTAACTAAGACCATTTTGTACCCTAATTTTTGTGAAATAAATAAATAAATGAAATTAGTACAGAATAAAATAACATTCATTACAAGTTAATTTTGGAGTTGAGTTGAGACCCATACCATACCCATATTTTCAGAATTTTTGCTAAGCGTCCGACACAAACGTATCAAGAATCTATTTCGTATGTAAGTAGTTCCAAACTTCCAACACGCGGGCGCACGGCACATGAAGGAAATTAAGTTTACGTAACTCACCGTACCGTACTCTGAAGGCTCCATCAAGCCATTTGTTGTTTTTGAAAGGTATGCTAGGTCTGCGATACATCCACATTCACACAAAGGCAATATATGAAATTCATGTCCACGGAAGTATATTTCCGCGTTTTGAACTGTAGGAATTGCAAAAAACGTTTCTTAATATATTCTATCCTGTTTAAATATTCCATACAGGTAGTATGCATTTCATATTTTTGGTTAATAAAGTTTTTACGGTTTTAAGACAAATAGAAATCGATAGGGCCTTTATTTACTGTCACTCTATAGTTCAAAACCAAATCATACGAAGCAGTTGAAGCAATATTACATAATAACCCTTCCCCCCCCCTCCCCCCCCCTCCCCCCCCACACACACACACAAACGCGCGCGCGTACTATAGGTGATTACTGCTGTGTAAACAGTTGTATTTGATAAAATAAACATGTTTGTTTTCAGTTTGATATTTTATTTAGAACTGTCTATAAATTTACCAAGCCGCCAAATGTACAACAATGTGATTGTATCAAACTAGAATCGACCATCTCTGACATAAGATCTATTGGCACTAAGCACCAATCCTGACAGTCTTAGTCAACATTTCTGTCGACCCCTTGGACCTGTTTTTGTACGATCGTCGTCAGGGTTACGGTTAGGGCTAAATAGAGGTCAGTGCTAGCCTATATCCACCGCTCAAAAAGAAGATAGATATGCAAAATTCATCCGCCTGTTCCTCATTGCCTTCTGTACTCTTGGAAAGAGTACACGCACGCAAATTTACGACAGCAGAAAATTAGCAGCAACGTTTCTCCCAATAAAAAAGGAGTTCTCGCTTCCTTTGCTCACAAAGCATCAAAAGTTTTTCAGCACAGTCTGATTGTCATAATTATTTTTAACTTGGTGAAGAAAAAGTAATTAATATTGTTTATTTATATGCAATTGTACTTTGTATAATATTATCGTCTAACTGCACAACATCAGTGATTATATATATTCTATTAAATTTGTCAATATCCACACAAAAGTTGTCTGGAAGTAATCGCCGTGTGTGATAAAATCGCCGATTGTTATACGTTAATATTTGTAACCTGTTTGCACTATTTACTACTTAAAGGTCTACAATAAAAAGAAATAATAAATAAATAAAACTTATTCAATTAACTAATGCACGCGTCACTATAAAAAAAAATCCCAAACAGCTTCAAGTGTGCCTATAAAATATGAAGAGTTCCCTCGATTTCTCTAAGATCCCATCATCAGATCATTCCCTGATGACCATGAGACACCTAAGAAGTATAATACCCTTTCAAACAAAAGAAGAATTCTCCAAATCGGTTCAGGCGTCTTTGAGTAATCGTTAAACATACCTAAGACTCCGACGAATTGAGAACCTCCTCCTTTTTTTTGAAGTCGGTTCATACCAAAAGGAATATTAACTAACAAGGACCATAGAATCAGTAATAAAGTAGTATGTCTACTGAATTTTTCAAAGTACATATTATTTCGAGGCGCAATGTATCTCCGTTAAATCCATACAACCATTTGTGTCTAACCGTTATGGGTTGCGTATAATGTTATGTTATTTCGAGGTAATCTTATAGTAGAAAACATATCCCTTTTTATGCGACCACGTTGAGATTAAATGTTATTTGTTGGAGCTTTTTTTGGGCACGTGGATTACTAGACAGATAAAATACTCCACTTAATATTATGGTATCCTACTTTATTTAACAAAAAATAATTTATTTTTAGTGCAGTTTTTTCACTGCAGTTGGTCTGAAGAACGTTGAACGTAATACAAGTAATATTTCTTACCCACTTTATTGAAAACCAATTAGTTTATAGCAGATACCAATTTCATAGCTATTCACACTAATAAAATATAGATACAGAAAATAGAAACAATTTGAAGGAATAGGTACCCACAAAGGTCTTTAAATTAAATATTAATTATAAATTGTGTTGTGATAAAACTACATCTTACATAATATTATAATCAGTCAGGGTCAAATCATATGCAAATAGTATGATCTAGTCCACCGGACAGCGGCGTATGATTTTCAGCTCTATATTGATGAAATAAGGTTAATATGATATCCACATTTTGAAATTTGCCGCTTATAAATATCATGCAAACCCTTTTGCATGATATTTAAAAAAACTCAGAGATATCTAGTAATAGGTACAGTAGATACTTGTAAAACTGTAAACCAGATATTCGATTCTCGGCTAGACTCTAGACTCAACTAGCACATTGCGTTCAACCCATACACTCACATTTTATCCCTCCAAGATCCAATAAAAATACCTATCGTGTAAGAGCCTTTAAAAATTTCATCGTCTTTAGACGTCTAACACCCATTTGCCCCCTCAAGGGGTGGAACTCGCCACCCCTTTTACGGTGAAGTGAAAGACATTACTCTTCGATGCATTTAGATATATACGCGGCGACGTTCCTTAGAGACTTATTTTCGTACAGCGTTTTTTAATTTAATTTTGAGTTTGTTTTTTAAATGTTTGGAGTAGTTATTCTGAAAACATGGTTTTATAAAATGTTTGTATCTAATATGAAAAAAAAAACGGACAAGTGCGAGTCTGACTCCCGCACCGAGGGTTCCGTAAGAAAACAAGCTTGTATGTTGATAGTAAGTCCATCTCGGGAATCAATTCTCGAAGATTTTTGCCCGTCTTTTTCGAAAGACAAGCTTAACTTTGAAGTTCTAAAAATACTCGTCCAGACATCGATTTACGACAAAGTCCACTTTCGAACCACAAAATATAAGTTTGTAATTACAAAAACTATTTTTTATGTGATATAACAGCAGGTTAACGAGTTTTGGATTTTTTCCTTTACTTGTGCTGTAAGACCTTGCTTCTTACCAAATTTCACGATTCTAGGTCAATGGTTTAACGCCCTTTAGGTTTTAATTTACCTGTGAATTGAAATTTGGTCAAGTCTAAGGCTTAAATCACTGTATTTTTTTATTGCGTTGACTTAAAAGCTTGATCTTTTTATAGCTTCAAGGGACCGCAGACATACGTATTTGATACGATTTTCAACTTGATGCGTCAACAGGTTCCTGAGAAAAATAGTCTTGTCAGACAGAGAGACAAGAGGTTTCTTTTTTCCTTTTGAGGAACCCTAAAAATAGAAAATTTTGGCGACATCCATATGCAGCAAAGATATACTTAACCACCATCTAGCGGAAAGAAGCCTTACTACATAGTCTCTACTAATCTTGTATCGCGCAACGAAAGTGCTAGAGCTGATTTTTTTCTGATACAACTTCGCAACATCAAGCGTTAGGCCGTGACTTGCAAGGCAAAATCACGTTGGCTGATAGGACCATCCATTACCGCGCCTGGTTAGATCATCCTCCCTTTGTTTTGGAGGGTCATAACATCCGTTCTTCCGCAAAGGGTATAAGAGTGGCGGTGTAGTCAAATTGGGTCATATTATTATCGGAATGGCTAACTCTAATGAACTCTTATTTCCTTTAAAGCATGGTATGTTTCCGCAGTAGTCTTTTAAATTCTAGTTAGTTGAATAAACAGGCTAGCCAGTGAGCCTTTGTAACGATACGATGCTATCATCGTACATGTATTTTTACAAAATATTAGAAATATATTTTTACGGTCGTTTCAACAAACTCAAAGGAAACGTAATATTTCCCCCAAAAGGTTCAGGTGTGAGGGAAAGTACTGAGAAGCATATTTTATCGTTTCTGAACGTTAAAGTTGATTTTAATGTCTTGAAGACTGTTTGCATCATCACTGTCATAGTAATCAGCCTCTGTCAGTTGGGTTCTATAGATATATGTGACAAATATTTATTTTCCTACTTACAATCTTTGCAAATAATTAATATTCATTAAACATATTATGTGGTTTTATATCAATAAAGTTGATCATAGATCAGTAAATTTTTCGTTGTTAGTTTTTGAAACGCTGATACGTTATAAAAACTCGAATTGAATAATGTTTTGATCAGACTTTCAGAAACCGGGTGCTAGTATTACTAAATTACACAAAAATCTAGTGACTACTTGCCAGTAATGCCTTAAAACCAATTTTCCTACTTCCTCATTTGCGTCATTCACCGTTAAACACATAACAAGCACAACATTATCCTCTAAAGTATTTAGTATATGCAAAACTGTCAGAATATTACGTGCAACTTTACGACTACTGGAATGATTTTGGCCAACCCCTGATAGCTCTTTGTAAACCTTCAACTCTATTTTGTGAGCGGGTCGAAGGGCATGTTGTGCTCAAATATATCTCACAAGTGTCTAAAGCAGTTTATTTCCAAGGTCTGTTCTCGCGTGCCAAGGCCAAGAAACCTACTAGGTATCAATTTAATGTGCATGTCTATTTAAAGTATTCTCGGAATTCACTACGTAATGTTTTGCAAAGTACGTTTGCTTCTTAAGTGTAAAAAAAATCAACGGACTTCAAAAAATGAGGAGTCACAATCTAGTTTCTTTTGTGTATGGTACGTAAAATATTTTCCGCAACCGTGAACAGATTTTATTTATTCTTTTTCAATTGAATCGGTTACAAAAATCGCTATTCTAGGATCTTGAAAAGGGTATAGGGTAAAACATAAGAATTTGTAAAAAAGTATTAAAATGTATATGATTCTTAGGTCGTAGTTCTGTCCGATCGTGATTTTTTGAATGGTAACGAACGAGAACAATTGGACAGCTTCAAATCTACTCTATGTTTCCTCTATCCTTCTCTAAAAGACACGAAAGTGATTGCTTCCTTAACCCGACTTTGCTGGCTTTGCCTTTGGCAATAGAATTGTTTAAAGTTCCTTGTTTCTTTTATTTCAACAAAAAGTTAGGATGGTATATAAACCAACGGTATTTTATTTTTATTTAATTCAAGATGATTTTTAACATAAATCATTTTAAGAAGTCACGATGTCGAGTCAGTTTAATTTGACATGACACGTTTTTCAAATTTTGGTATTATTTTTATCGGATAATTAGTAACATTGACTCTTATCTATATGGTAATACTTAGTAACAAGCCTTTACACGACATGAAAGTGTAACACATAGTAACCTTACTTACTATATATACACAAATATTGGCCTTCTTTATGTTACAAATATGATACAATGTCATTTACTACCCAATCATTCCTAAAGGTGCCTCGTGGAGAGGCAAAACATGTGGCGAAGCATCACTTGGTGTATGCTGAAGATTCTAAAATTTTGCTGGGGAAAACCTACCAGGGATCTTAAGCAGATCTCTATTGGGAGAATTCCGTTTACCTTCCCTGTCTATGGCAACTCGTTGCAGTTTATTCTTGGCTATTGTCATCGTTGGGGCTTACAAGCCGAAGGTGAGTGAGTTTTCATGCATAAATTACTATTTTAACGATTACGTTAAATTTATTTTGCTATCTCTTGGGAAAACACACTGAAAAAACACTTTTTTTAACCCCGACGCAAAAAGGAGGGATGTTAATTGTTTAACGCGTGTATGCGTATTTGTGTATAGGTTTGTCGCGTCATAGCTCCTAAACCGATGAATCGATTTTGATGTTGTTTTTTTTGTTTGAAATGTGACTTAATCGAGAGCGTCAATAGTTTAAGAAAATCTGTTCAAAGATCATCAGCTCTTTTCTAGTCGAGGGTGTTTTAATTTTTTTATTTATGCTTGTTCTGGATTTGCAAAATTTCATTATATTCTGGTGATAAATTATGGCTTGAAAGCGTAACAAACAAATTAAAATATAAGTTAAAGTAGAATAAGTTAGTGTAAAAAATAAGTTGATGTGTACATAGAATAGAATAGAAATAAACTTTATTTAACACCAACAAAAATGTTTTTGCAAGAAATATCAGGTAAATATGTACAAAGGGCGGCCTTATCACTGAAAGCAGTTTCTTCCAGGCAACCTTTGGATGGACAAATCGACAATAAATAGATAAAATCATAGGTAGCTGTGGTGTGAAAAGCTGATATTGGAGATATTTTTATTTTTAAAGAACCATAACATACTTGTACATATATAATTTCTACACAAGCTTCTTAACTCAAAATAAGAGAATAACATCAAACACAAGTCTTTAACATTCTTCACGTAACCATGACCGCTTTCAAAGGACGACCATCTGCCCGTATTCAAAATTAACTCTGTGTCGATAAACTGGCCCGTCCCTTGACGGAAATAAAAATACACCCTCGGTTAGATAACCCTTCATGGGCTTAATGTGGGTTTTACAGAATATGGCTTCTTCAAAAAATATTATATTGTATGACTGGCCTGTTGGACTGGTGGTTAATGATCCTAACTGCTGAGCCCAGAGGTCGGGGTTCGATTTTTTTATGGTTTAGGGGGCATAAGAGCAGACGGGTCACCTGATGGTAAATGACTACCATCGCCAATGGGCACCCTTTACGGTCGGAGTAGGATAGGGTGGATGAGGGGTGGGGGAGGTATGGATTAAGGCCTCCTGTAACCTCACTCACTCGTCTAAAAGTAATGATTTTGCTTCACTGCCGGTTTTCTGTGAGGCCGTGATATAACTCCGGTCAAGCCAGGCCATACGTGCCGAAACATGGCTCTCCAACAATAAATATCTGGGTGGCTGTAATTTGTCTATAATATATATGTAGTATGTATTTAGTAATATGTAAGGATGTTTATCAGCAGTGTGGTTACCATTGTAGAGATTCTGCCTAGTTTGGGATCAGGTGGGCGTGTGTGAGGTTTTCAAGTTATTATTATTATTATACGGACTCGGGTTTTAGCAATAGTAAGGTTATTTTTAACTATTCTTGGTGTACACTATGTACAGGTATAGAATACTTCGAAATAAGATATTTTTTTTTTAAGTTATAAGGTTTCAAAGACATTTCAACACCAACTCTCAGTAGCTAATAAAATTACTTTTTAATTTATTTTTATTTTATATGGTACATTAGCAGCGCCCCGCAGTTTCACCAGCATAAGTCCCGATCCCGAGTCCCTCCAGCTATCTACATACCAAGTTTCATCGCAATCGATTCAGTAGTTTTGGCGTGAAAGAGTAACAAGCATCCATACATACATACATCCATACATCCTCACAAACTTTCACGTTTTTAACATTAGTAGGATTTGCAAAAGTAAAGTATTGTATCGTATTCTACTTTAGCCTAATTTCAGTATTCAAATTATTTTGTTAGTAATTTTTATACTTAATAGTAAGTTTATTGTCAATAATTCTTGAAGAGTTTATTTTGTTTTGATTTTTGAGATTTTTACGCTCTGATTTTTCATGGTAAATAGATTTCTCATGGAGTGAAAATAGGATAACATACATTTTAGCTACGCACAGTTTTTAACTCATGATATGATGTCAACTGTCACTGAAATCAGAGAAGTTGAGTGACTAGTCAAGTACTCAAGTAAGTTGCACTTCATTAAATGTCAAAACGGTGGGTTCTGTATATATATTTGTTTGAAATAACGACTTGTGACGTCATACGTTGGTGTCGTCAAATCAATACCTTTTAATGTTTGGTTTGACAGTTAAAAAATAAAGACAAGCTTGAAAAAAGAACGCATTTTTTTCAGTTTTATGTAATACTTGATTACATGCAGACTATCAAACATAAAATGAACCCTATTGCAATATGAAGTATGTTTAATTTACCAATTTCGCATCAAATGTACTTATACAACATTTTCTAAAATAAAAATGCCTTTGAAAAAGGGATTTTCAAATTCGATAAACTTTCCGAAATACGATCCTTGCAAACCCTAACTTACCCCTCGGCGTTTCTTTTACAGGCCGGTTATTCGATTTAACGGTGCCCTACTTTCAGAATGTAGACCAAGAATTTTGGAGATGTCCAATTTTGAGTATGTACCGGAGGAGGGGAGGGGTCAGGAGAGGCTTCCCTCCCCCTCCCTTGTTTTTACGTAATAATGTTTAAGAGAAACCTAAAGAAACGCATGCCCTTAGAAACACAGGTACAAAAGATTGAGTAGGAACCGCATAGAGACGTGCCAAAGCATTGGGCATTGCCCCCTGTATAGAAATCATCTAGATCCAGTTTTTTTTTTTTTGTCAAAGGATGAATGCATCACAGCTCAAGAGCCCAACCTATTCACGTACGTAATACGTGATGTTCACGCTACCTTTAAAATACTACGTTTACTGTACGAGACTTACGACTGACTTTTTTTTGTTAGAAAAAGCGTTTGAGTATTACGTAAACAAACTATTCACGGATAACTAAAAAAACCCGAGTGTGTTTTTTTAAATCTTAATCGTAATCTTATTAAAATTATAAAAAAAAAAATTAAGATCCTCACAACACGCCCTTTCATTTGATGTATCACACAGTACAAATAGCATTTTCTTTCTTTCTAATTTAGCCCCCAAAAGTAACCCTCATATTAAAAATTCATATATTTACTTTGCATATCTGTGTTTGGGTTACAGGAATTGATTATGTGTATAAAATTTTAACTTAATCTGTCCAGTAGATTTGAAGCAAACTGGCTGTGACAGAGGAACAGACAGACACAGGATTCAAACTATAAGGGTTAAGTATTTTCGTTCTGATGTAAGGAAACCCAAAAATCACGAAACTCTTAACCTTCAAATGATTACTCAAGTTTTTTTTTTGAATAGACGTCTTGTATGTAAGTAGTAACAATATTTTACTACCTGATATTTTATGATTTATACGACGTTATACGGACTTGTAATCAAGAGGTCGCAGGTTTGAACCACACCCATTACACTAGGTACTGGAAGGGTTAACAAGAATACTAATAACAAACGACAAACGTTACTAGTATGCTTTACTTAGTTAGAAAAAAAATTTAAACAAAGGTAAGGAAATTGGAGAATCCTGCCGTCTCTAACTACTAGAACTTCTAGAATATCCATATGCACTGATTTTTATATAATAATACTTTGAATAGCAACACTCACAGGTTGCCTGTATTCAGACTGATACAACGAACCACGAAGGTAAGTATAATAGTCGTAGTCATAGTCGTGCTGAATGCATAGCCCAGGAATGCGCTAGTCACTATACTACGGGCGTCCGAGGCGAGGTTTGCGGGCGGGAGGTTTGCAGACAAGGGTGTGAGACGAGGTTTGCGGGCGTGCGAGATGAGACCTATTGTGCTCAAGTCCGAACGTACGTCAGTTTGATGGATGTCACTAAAAGATGGCATCACTTTCTTTAAAAATGAACACTTCTGATCGGCAACTCACAATTAGGCACTATCACAAGGCACTTTTAGTATGGGGAAAAAGCACTGAACTCGCGTGACCGTCACGCTCAGATGACAGATGTGTCAGCTATGTTTTCACTTCTGCCGTGCAGTCTTACGACTGACAGTTTTTTTTTAGTTTACGCACCATATTTTACAGATTTTTGGATTTCATATGTATTTTTATGGCTAGCTTTCGTCCCCGGCTTTGCGGCAGGCAAAATGCTTTCCAAAATATATCCCCATCATTCACTTTACATCCACATTACTTACCCGTATACATTTTAAACTCTCACTACGGAAATTTTTCGTTGACTTCCAAGTAATATAATTATTTTATCATTTGCTTCATCGGTAAAGGATTTCTAATATATACGTTAAATTCGAAAATCCCATGGTGCGCTGTCGGTGACCAAACTCGATTGTCATTACTTTCCAATATTTTTTAATACGAACCTGGATTGATTTTCTCCTAACATTTTCCCATAACTCATAAATGAAGGGGCCAAATTCATCAATTAATCAACTTCACCCACCCAAATAGCATTTCTACTGATAACTTATACAAGGAGATTTTTCATTGTAATCACTGAGACACCAAAAAATAAGTAAGTACGATGATAAAAAGCGGCAAGTGGTTGCGGGTTCGAACCTCACCTAGTGCACTACCGACGTGAACCGACTCCTAACACTAGCACTTGCTTAGCTGGAGGAGTTAACAAGAATACTAGTAAAGTGTGACCCACGTTGATAGTATTCTTTAAAAAAAAATTTTTTTTTTTCATCATATGGTTTCAAATCATTCACATTGCTGTCACTTTAGTGTTATAAATTTAAATGAATGAGCATGACTTACCTAGAATTGGATCTCTTGGACGAGTCATGTTTCTTCCCGCCTTGTAAGTTCGGCAAATCTTTCTGCCTTTTTTTAGTCTCTCTCCATATTCTATAGTACAGTATACACATAACAGTCACTGGCACATAAAACGCTGCTATTGCTGTCCCGAACGTAATGAACTGATTTGTCTCTATGAACTGAATATAACACTCGTAAGGTCTCACTTTTCGTTCTCCGTCAATGTACGGCCATGCATAAATCCACGGTGGCCACAGTAACAGACTGAATCCCCATGCACACCCTATCATAATTGTTGCGCGACTTGTAGTCCTTTTAGCACGATAAGTCAAAGGGCGCGTCACACTGAAGTACCTATCAAAACTTATGATGAGCAGATTAAGCACCGACGCGTTCGATGCGAGATAGTCAAGCGCCAGCCAAGTATCGCAGATGTGAGGCCCCAAAGGCCAATACCCGTAAACAGTAAACATTGTGTACAACGGCATCGATATCAGCCCTACGGCAAAATCAGCAACCGCCAGAGAGAAGAGGAAATAGTTGCTAATAGTCTGCAGTTGCTTGTCAATCTTGAAGCTTATCATGACCATGGAGTTGCCGACGACTGTAGACAGTGATAGAACGATGGCGATCATGACGATGACGACCTTCTGTACGAGGCTGAAGGGGCTTGTGGGTAGGTCGGAGCTGGATGCCAGATCGGTGAGGTTGGTGTCGTTGGATGCGTTTAGCATGCTGTCAACTGGGCGAACCGCCGCCCGCACCGACCGCACCGCCCGCGCCGCCCCGGCTCACGCGCCGACTCAGCGACCACTTGCCTGTACACAGAAACACACAATTTAAATTCTCTGTCACAGATCAAGGTCAGATTACACCAACAATGCGGCTGTCATAACGACTAGCCGACCGTGTCAATAATGGTTTTATAATTAGTTTACATGATGCGTACTAGATTTTAAAACTGTTCTTATTTACATACAAGTACGATATTTTAAAACCAACCTACGTAGTTTGTCAGTAGTGAATTGAACTGCAACGTTAGAGGTCGCTAGTTCGATTCCCGTGAACACAAATACTTGTATTCATGAATATGGCTATTTTCATTGGACTGGGTGTGTTTTTTTCTGTATTTACAAAAGAAGAATGTAAATATATTATTCCGTGTTCTAAAAACCATTACACAAGCTAAAGCTTCGTTAAGGTCTAGACAGTGTTATGTATTTTTTTTTTCAGAATATTCTGATTAAAATGCTGAAAAATATTAAGCTCCAAGGTCAATGACCCATTTATTATTTACTAGCAACCCACTCCGGCTTCGCACGAGAAGCAGCGACATCTTCAACAATCATTATCATATTTCAACTAATTTACACAAAACCTTAACAAATTATACACTTGAACCTTCCTCATGAATAGCTCTATCTATTGGTGAAAACCGCTTGAAAATCCGTTCAGTACTTTTTGAGTTTATCGCAAACAGACAGACAGAGAGATGCGGTGGGGGACTCTGTTTTATAATATTTAGTGATGTAAATCCTTTAAGGGTCTATACTAGGCAATTGTGTTATCCCAATGTGATAGTTTTACATTGAAAATGTAAACCAATATGATAATGTCTATATATGTACCTATATAAAAATTAATCCCTATTTCACGCCAGAACTTGAGAACGACTGAACCCATTTTATTCATCTTCTTTTTATGATTTCTAATACTTTGTAGAAGGTTTTTATTTAAAGAAAAACTAAGAAAACTGCTTAGAAAATCGGTTCTCGTGGGATGCATTTTAATTTCCACGCGAAAGAAGACGCGGACAACAGCTAGAGTTTTATAAAAGTAAGACTTGACTTTCGACATTTCAATATTAAAGTACATCACATACATACTCGTATTAGACTTCGCTTGACATTTTGCTCAACTTGTTTATGTCCACTGTAAAACAAAGACTATTTCTCTTCACGGACTGATAACATTGCGAAAACCCAATGTGTGTACAATGCCAGTAAAACCAACTCGCTTATTATCAACAGATGTACAAATAGCGCGTACGAATTAGTGTGCGTATAATTAGCCAAAAAAAGACTACAATAACTTCATGTCTACTTTTTGCACTTTTCAGCGATGTTACACCTACACGTTTCGATACAGACAGTCCTTTGTCCTCTGTCGGTTTCGTTGAATTCCTGTAGAAAAGGGAAAATCTTAGAATAAACACCCTTGAAGGTCACCTCATTACTTTTTTCAGTCGTATGTTTATAAAAGTAATACGGTAGATTGACTGCCAAGTCAAATGACTTTACCTTTATTATAAAGCGAAAGGTTCTGTAGAAACTTAAAATAGCAACTTCATGTCGTGTCATGTATAACACACTTAATGTCACTTAAACTAGTATGATAATAAGTATATTTAAAAAATAGGGAGCTACCACGGAGCAGATACAAAGATAGCTACCATAACTCGCGTTTTGTTCACAACATCCTTTATAGCGTATAGCTTCACATCTCAGTAGGAGTGCCTGAGACATTCAAACCTGACCTGATGTTTGGATATTATTATTAATTGATTAACGGACCTGTTGGTCTAGTGGTTAGTGACCCTGACTGCTGAGCAAGAGGCCGTTGGTTCGATTTCCACTCAGGACAAATAATTGTGTGATAAGAAATTACACCCAGGCAACAGAACAAATTAATGTTCATTCATTCATTTGTTCTGTGTCTGGGTGTAATTTATCTATAATACGTATGTATTTAGAAATATAAACATATGTATGTTTTTTCAGCAGTCTGGTTACCGTAGTACAGGCTCTGCTTAGTTTGGGATCAGACGGCTGTGTGTGAGATGTGTTAAGTTATTATTATTGATTGATTTTTCTGTTAGGATCTAGAACAAATAAATGTATTTGATATATTGTCCAATTTGTTTTGTGCATACAAAAAAAAAAAACTGCAGATTTTTAGATTCAGATTCATTTATTGCAGAACATTAACAATAATGTGCATTACAGGTGTTAGAACAACGCATTTAGAAGTTCATCTATATACAATCGGAGAATGTTCTGTTTAACAGTAATGACGGTTGAAGGTAAAGTACACAATTATACTCTACGCCAAAGAATAAGATGTATTTCGTATAATGTAAGTATTTTCCCGTGTATACGAAGTACGTTGATAGATTAGAGGAATGATTACCATCACCGGCAGCGAGGGATGCAAATCCATCAAGTGTTGACAGGCCGGGGCAGGCTATGTGTCACTGGTGACCTAGTTCGCGAAATAAGAAAAAATGTATACTATACCACCGATCAAAATAACAGTTGCCCTTATTTTGCTTAAATTGGTAGATAGAACATTCTTTTTTACAGTACAGTTGAACAGAAATCAAACATAGTAACAGTTTATACTAAGTACAATGGGCGGTGTTATCGCTAACAGCGATGTCTTTCAGACAACCTTGGTATAGAAACAACAGAGGAAAATAATCAGTAGCTGGTGGCGTACCAAAAATATTTAGAACGGAAACAATGAAATAATAAATATAGTATCTAGGTAAAGCGAATAATATTACGACTTATCTGAGAGTAAAAACGGGGTGAAAAGGAATACGTGAAGTATCTACATAAATAGTCATATTATATATATATAAATGTATACAGAAAACACATATATATGTAGTGAAATAACTATAATAATTAGTAAGACAGTTTTGTTTAGTTACAGGAGTTCAGGTTTACCCCCTAATACAGGCACCCATATATTTTAAGCTAATTAATGTCTGGTCTGTATAAATGTGTACCAAGTATAAATAAATAAATGAATTATTATATTACATTACTTATTATGGAGTCCCTTGCACAATGTGAGAGAGTTGTACACCACTTATAGTGTTAGATAGTGTTCTTTTACAAGTACTTTTAAAGAGGTTAAGGTTTGAGCTCATCTAGTTTTTACAAGTAATGCATTCCATAAACGGATTGCAGTTACTGTAAAGGATTTATCATAAAATGCCGTAGAGAGTGCAGGCATTTTCTGTTGCAAATTTTGTGATGACCTTAGAGATCGTGGATGTGTACAATGGAGGAACTCGAATCGTTTCCTGAGATAGGAAGGTAGCGAACGGTTGAACAGTATATTGGATAAAAGGGAAAGAATGTGAGTATTCCCGCGAAGGCGTTTAGGTACCCCACTTGAGTAGTTTCCTAAATTTAGAGATATGATCGTATTTACCTAAACCAAATATGAATCTGATGTGAAAATTTTGAAGTCGCTCAAGTTTGTCTAGTAGGTTCTCGGTGAGATCAGGATAGCTGGCATCTGCATAGTCGAGGATTGGAAGTAGAAGAGAGTTAGCAAAGGCAATTTTGGTGGGGGTCGGAAGAAAGTTCCGTAAATGTTTTAAGGATCCTGCAGAGGCAAACATTCTGCCACTTATTTCCAGCATCTGTGGGGCCCAAGATAAATCAGTGTCTATATGTATAACCAGGTTGTTTACTACTTTAATAAAAGGTATCACGTTGCCTTCGAATACAACCGCTGGAAGTAGTGACCACTCAATCTTCCTAGAGGTACCGACAATAATAATTTGGGTCTTATATGGGTTTAATTGAAGACCGTGTGACCTACTCCAGTAAATAATCTAGTCCAAATCTTTGTTGATGATGTCAACAGCTTTAGGTAAATTTACCAGTGGTGCATTAGCATAGAGGTGGTAGGAAGAAAAGCAAAGGAGACAAAACGCCACCCTGCGGCACACCAGCAAATGATCAACGATCGTTGGAGATATGTTAAGTGAGGTAAGTATACTAGGGGTGCTGTCTAGAAAACCTCCACGTGGTGCACCCTGGAAACGTTGGCGATGACGCTGCCTTTTGTTCCTCAGTTTTTGAGGACGGCGTCATCGCCAACGGCTAATATTCTAGTAAGGAGAGGAGGCCATTTTCTTCGGCCACTCGGTCGAGGCTTGGTCCAACAGAGCGGGCGTGTCTACCGATTCCTCTGTTGGCTCTTCGCTCTTCGGAGCTATGAGGATGAAAACCTCGGTAAAAAATCAAGAAGGAGGGACAGGGCCCTCCGAGGCGACTTCCCCCCGGGCTCGGCGTAATCTGTTACGCCGATGACACTTTGGTCACAGCCCGGGGGGTAAACTTTCAGGAGGCGGCGTGCCTGGCCACCAGGGAAGTCTCTCTGGTGGTCGGGCGCATCGAGGCGCTGGGTTTGCGGGTGGCCCTGGATAAGACGGAGGCCCTGTTATTTCATGTCAACAGAGGCGGCGTGCGCGTTGACCGGGACTCCCCCGTGGGATTTGGAGGCGGAAGTGCTCGCCAAAGTATATCGGCGAACGGCTGAGTTCCGGGCGGGAAGCGGCAGTCGGCCCCCGCCCGAAGAGGTACGCGAATGGCGTGAGGCCGCTCGCCGAGCCACCATGGCTCGTTGGTCGTCCCGGCTGGAGGCTCCACATGCTGGCTTTGCCGCCGTGGAGGCGCTCCGGGCCGGTCATCGTCGATTGGGCAGGGCGGCAGCACGGGACCCTTTTCTTCCGACTGACGCAGGTTCTTTCCGGGCACGGCTGCTTCGGGAAGTACCTGCACTCGGTCGCTAGGAGGGAATTGAGTCCCGCCTGTCACCACTGCGTCTGCAGTGAGGACTCGGCTCAGCACACGCTGGCGGTTTGCCCCATTTGGGCAACGCAGCGTCGGGCCCTCACTGCAGTCATCGGAGTGGATCTGTCGCTACCGGCTGTCATTCGCTCCATGGCCGGTAGCGACAGGAATTTTACCGCGGTCGCAACCTTCTGTGAGGAAGTCATCTCGCAGAAGGAGGCGGCGGAAAGGGTCCGGGAGGACGACCTCCACTCGGACCTAATTCGCCGCCGGCGGAGGCGCGCTTACCAGCGCCTCATGCCGCCCTGAGTGTGGCCGCGGGTGGACAGGACGGGTTTTCCCCTTCACCTGCTATAGTGGCCCCCCGCGAGGAGGCGGCGTCCGCGTGTGCCTGGACGTCGCCTAAATGAGAGGTTTTTACCCGAAGGTGGTGCCCGCGCTTTTGCGGGCAGGCGCTAGGAGGGTTCCGGATGTCTTAATAAAAGCTGTTCCCGGATCCCTCCTATTTAAGGCGCAGTACGGCACACCGTGTGGTTTTAGTCGGTTCGATTCCGACACACCGCCCCATCGTAAACCCCGGTGGGGTGACGACCCGAGGGGGTTTCCACGCAGACAAAAAAAAAAAGGTAAGTATACTAACCACAACATCGTAATCCACTGAGTTGAACGCATTGAAAAAATCCAAAAGCGCAAGCACAGTGAGACTTTCCATTTCAAATATGATATTATCTGTAATGTTAACTAAGGCTGTAACTGTACTATGATAAAGTCAAAAGTCAGATAGATATGGATTGAGGAGGTCGTGTTTGCACAGGAAAGAATGACGCTGGGTATGAACAAGACGCTCCACGACTTTGGATAGGGACTGTAGGATTGATATCGGTCTATAATCAGAAAAGGATGAAGGATTCGATTTTTTGGGTAAAATAATTATTTCAGCATCTTTTCGTGTTGATGGAAAGGTGCAGGTGCAGTATGTATGTAGTAAATGTTAGGGAAAAGGAACAGACGAATTGAATTTTGTCAGCAGTAAGGTACGGTTTCTCTGGGACTTTTGCTGAATATTTAAAGAGTGAAGTGTAATAGTTAAAATTGTATAAACAGTTTAGTTGCGCTCCCAATGGAAGTTTATATTCAGCTACCAACATTTTATTTAGACCAATCCACAAATACGCCACTTTCCCGAGTAAAACCTCTCCTGAGCCAAGTGGGCATATTGATATCTCCAACGTACGTTGTTGTATCTCCAAAACCGCAATTTTACAGTAGAGCGTTTCAAACGTATAAATTAAAATGAAATTGTCGTGACTTTATTAATTTTTATGGAATTTGGAATATGTATAGTATTATCTACTGTAAAATTGCGATTTTCGAGGTACATATTCTGTTGATCCCGTAGGAATGTCGGAATAAAAAGTAGCTTATGCATTAATCCAGGTCTCCAGCTATCTACATACCAAGTTTTATTGCAATCGGTCCCGTAGTTTTTGTGTGAAAACTTTACAAACATACACACAAATGTTTCCTCTTTATAATATTAGTTTAGAAAATTGATCATGAATTATTCGAAATCGTCGATTTAATAAATAATTAAAAATTATAGATCAACACACTCAGAGCCACCGCAACAATAGTTTGCTTTTTCAAATGTAAAATTATTAAAAAAGAAAAAAATGGATAACGTAATATCATATCTGCCTGTTTCGATCTATAACCGCCCGTTTCCAAATGGTTGAGCACTACAATATATTCGCGCCTATATCTCAGAAGGGGCAAGCAGAGGCATATTAAACACCTATACTTTCCCAACTATAATTTGGTCGCATTCATGTAATATGGGGCAAGCTTATAGCCGTCAACCGGGTACTTTTAGGGTTCCGTACCCGAAGGGTGACCGACCCTATTATTATTATTACTATTACTAAGCCTCCGCTGTCCACCCGTCCATCTGTCAGCGGACTGTATCTCAAGATCCGTAATAGGTAGACAGTTGAAATTTTCACAGAATGTATATTTCTGTTGCCGCTATAAAAACAAATAATTAAAAATGAAAGGGGGCTCCCCTACCACAAACGTATTATTTTTGGCTTTTTTTTTTAAATTACCTACATAGTATTAAATCTTATACGATGGTGCGGAACCCTTCATACGCGAGTCCGGTCTTTGAATTGAAGATGGAAGAATTGGGAGAATATTAAAATGGAAAGTTAGAAGGGGGTCGCGTGGGACAGCCATGCTTCGTCACGTATGGGCCGGCTTGACTCCACTCGATATCACGGCCTCACAGAAAACCGGCAGTGAAGCATTGCTTTTCGCCGCGCGAGTGAGGTTACTGGAGGCCCTAACCCTTCCCTCTCCCCTATTCCCGTCCTGCCCCTCTCCTCCCCTCTAATCCACCTCTCCCCTCTTTCCGCTCTTCCCCCCTCTAACCCCTTCCCCTACTCCCACCTTAAAGAGCGGCAACGCACTTGTGACTCTTTAGTTACAGGTGCCCATGAGCGGCGGTAGTCATTTACCACCAGGTGACCCGTCTGCTCGTTTGCCCCCATTACCATAAAAAAGGGAAGGCAATGAAGGGATAGAGATATTGCTTATACGGATGAAAAGTGAATTTAGTGAAGCAATGCTTGCATTGCTTTTCGCCAAGTGAGGCTACCGGAGGCCCTAACCCTTGTCTCTCCCACTCTCCCGCCATCTCCCCCTTTTCCCCCTTATCCCTACTCCCACGCAATGCAACGCACTGGTGACTCTTAAGGTGCAGATGCCCATGGGCGGCGGTAGTCATTTACCATCAGGTGACCCGTCTGCTCGTTTACCCCTATATCATAAAAAAAAAATATCATGCATTTTTTAACTTGAAGAATTTCATGTGAAACCGGGTGTTCTTACAATGCGGCACATGAGGGTAGCGGTGCGTTCAGTCGCGTACCACCCGCCAAGCGCCCGGACCTAACAAAGCTGGTAGGACGCTCTGCCGATCAAAGGTACTAACTTGTACAGGGTTTTATGTGAATAGCAACTGGAATTTTTTTTAATTGTAGGCGTTATTTGTAACAGAAACAAAATGTTCTGATATTTATTTCCAAAAGGGTAATATTTTCTGGTCAGCACATTTATTTTTGGGTACAAAATAAATCGTGTCCTTTAGGTTGTAAGTTTAAAGGAAGTTATGCTCTATTACTAAAATACAGACTACATGCAAAACAAAAATCCTTAGGATTAAGCTGCTTCGATATACCTACATAATTTTTCAAAATTCGTACTTCTACCATCCTGATACTTACTAACTTCTTATCTAGATTTAAAGTATAATGTATAGTAATAAATACGTGCTACTTCACATTACGTTTATAAATAAATTGGATAAGAACTTGAAATGTTTATCAAAAAAAAAAGAAAAAAAGAAATTATAAAATTGAAAAAGAGTGGCCTATAGGTTTTTTCGGCTTTCGCTTCATGTGACCTAACCCTTATTCGTTAAAAAAATCATTTTTTGACAAACGAAATCATTTGATATAATAATATCTAAATAATAAGGAAGACAAACAGATTTCATTGATTTCCATTGTATTTAATTAAACAAAAACATTATAGATGTGATAAAATCTTTGATCATGCTTGATCGAAGGATAAAATTCTGTTGTTAAATTTGAAAATTCATCCGCCGCTGCCGCTTGTATTTACACCATACTTAGGTACAGGGAGGCAGTTCCGGAATCGAGTCGACCATCTTGCCACAGTCTGTAGCAGTCAGCAATTCGAGCATTCTTGAATATTCAACTCGGAATAGCTGTGCTGGGCTGTTATTATCTACAGCAAAAGATTCGAATGGACACATAGAAGAATAAACATAGCAGAATATAGAAGCTTAAAGCGCTCTATGGTTATAAATATTTAAAATCGTCATGATTCTCTATCGTCATTGGCTCCTCGAAGCATCTGCAGCACTTTAAATGACCAATCACGTGATTACCTATTTTTGAATGTATTTTAATATACTAATTCATTTGCATTTTGCATATCTTTCACACAGAGATTAGACTTCTCTCAATTGCATTGCAATGTAGGTATTGCCTTTTGAAAATGGAACTATATATTTTATCAACTTTTTTTTTATAATAAAGTGTCACGTCAGGTTTTGTCCTACCAGCGTGCAATTAAACATCAGAGAATATTCCACGTTCCATATTCAAACAATCGCCTCTGATTGGCGCGTGGCACGTGACGGGCTTCTATTTCGGCGAAAGACATTCGACGTTTGAATATAGAAAAGTATGAATATTATATTGCAGTATGTTTTGGTTATATTAGCTTTTTTTTTTTTCAATATGATGTACCTACTGTTTGTGAAACGATAAGTTTGTTCAGTTCGCTAATAATGCGTTTTAATCATAACTAGAGATGGCCTGGTTGTCGAATTTCAACCATAATTCATTAAGTTTTTTTTGTTTAATTTCATTGGCCAGTATAACTTGAACTGACATTGTATAGACTTATGTACTCTGATAGGGCAATATATTTAGTGAAATTTTAGCTTTCTGTACTTCTTGTTTACATACTTTAAGTATTTGAAATTTCACGTTCCTTAGTTTGCAAAATTGTAACAAAAATGCGTACAAAGAATTCTATTCACGTATTATTGAATTGAATCGCGATTGCAGAACATGCACTCGAAGCGGGCACCAATCACTGGATTGAATTTCACCGTACGTCTCCACGGAATGTCATTTTTACTCAAGAGTTGTACGTGAAGCGATTCAAATTAAAAAACACAAAGCTTTCAATCGGGAAGATGGTTTTAAATTATCTACTGCGTGGAATCCAGTGGTAAAAAACATGCCACCTCGCTTTTATGCGCAGTCGGGTGAACACCAGAATAAGGACACATAGGTTTGCTTACAGAATACGGACACTGTTAGCATAGTATGTGACGGTACATGGCGAAACGAAAATATCAAAAATATCGAAAAAGTGGGGGTGGGTGAAGAACCTTCTACCTCAGGATCTCTACGACGGAAGGCGTGCACCGCTCAGCCAGTCAGCCTGTAAGCGTACCAGTATCTCAAAGGCCGGCAACGCACTTGTGACTCTTGAGTTGCAGGTGTTCATGGGCGACGGTAGTCACATATCATCAAGTGACCCGTCTGCTCGTTTGCCCCCTATCATATAAAAAAAAAACCACGGCCCGTGCAACCTGGTCGAAACGTCAGGCAATTGCGTTAATTCCCGTAAATAGGTAAATAATATTATAATTTCATCTAATTTACTTAATTTAAGTTAATCTAAAAAAAATGTTTGGTGTCGTGGGACACCAGATAGGGACGAAGTTCCTTATTATAAAAATATTAATTTCAAGTTCTAATCGTGGTATAAAGAAAATAATTATTCTTGTATACATTTTTTATTATGATTTTTTTATCGATAAAAATCACACACACATCCTCACACACACATCCTCACACACACATCCTCACACACATCCTCCCACACATCCTCCCACACATCCTCTCACATATCCTCCCACACATCCTCTCACACATCCTCCCACACATCCTCCCACACATCCTCCCACACATCCTCCCACACATCCTCCCACACATCCTCACACACATCCTCACACACACCCTCACACAACCTCACACACACACACACACAACCTCACACACGCAAATCCACAATAACAGTCATCACGTAGACTATACATTAGACACTCTATAGCCATCATACATAGACTATATATAAAAAAACAGGCAGTCATGGGACTGCCGACAGAAGTGAAAACTTAAACGTCACATTAACAAGTTGGTGACATTAATTAATAAAGAGCTCTGTCCTTGTCCCTGTCCCCCCGTGACATCAGGGTCATGTGTGCTGACGCGAGTTTAACATTTTTTACCTATCAAAATGTGCACAACGCCGCTAAAGAAGTTTTCACTTCAAAAATCTTACGTTACGGACGTTTTTTGCCCGCTAGGGTACCTCTTCACAACGCCCCATAAGGAACTTCGTTCCAAAAACTTAATCCCCAATCTTTATGTCTCTTGTTATGATATCAAATACACTATCAAATTTACACTAAGGGTATTAAAGAAATGATAATCTGCATGTAAAAAAAAAAATTCGCCCCCCCTGAAGCAGGCTACTAGATCCGCCCCTGATCTCGAAACACACCTTTGCCAATATTTGCCGAGAACTTGTCAGCGCCGGCAATTCAGGCATACGTCAGCCTAAAATTTTGTGTTACCATTGCTGTATAGACCTTTTATAGAGAGGGCATCATGTGTAGCCAGAGATAGTGCTGAAATTTCCCTATTAATTATACTAACATTTTAAAACGTCTCCTTGTATCACACATTTATATGTAGGTATGCAGAAGATATGTAAATATTCAGTGCCTAAACCAGTATAAAGTAACGAACAAATATTATTATCAGTCAATAAACCCATATTAGCATAATTTGAATAGGTAAGTTTAAAATAAATAACACTACTAGCATACTATTGCGTGTTTGCTTGTTAGTAGCGAATGTAGATTGAGCGTAGAAATCCTTAAGCACTTTTAAATCTGAATAAAATATGAACCTTATTTTATAACAGTAGAACTGAAAATCGTGTTAGTAGTATAAATAATGTCCAGCGGACAGCAGCGTTAGCAATACTACACCGTTGGTGCTTAGCTTGTTTTCACTTCTTTGTTAAAAAGTATTCATCGCAACGAAGCCAATGAAAAGACCTAAATAAAGAGAAATATGTCTCGTATATATGTACGGAGCGGTGCACAGCAAACCGATAAATATTCACTGAAAAATACAACACCGTATATATGGCTTTTGTTTCGAAGAACTGAATTATTAAAAACCTCATTCGTGTATTAACTCGCCTTAGTACCATTCCAACTGTGTTGTTATTCACAACTCATAAAAAATGGTAATAATTAAAGTGAACGACGGTATATTGGAAGGTGAGCTGGTGAACAACAAATATGGAGGAGTGTACTGCAGTTTTAAGGGCATCCCGTATGCTCAACCACCACTTGGAGATCTGAGATTCAAAGTAAAGTTATCATGAATTATTCTTTACAAAAATGTATCATCAATAATAAACACTTGAAATATTTCTTAATAAAAATGGGCTTAACTGAGTTTGTTCGAGTCCGATCTTTAATTTTTTTTTTTTTTTTGTGAAGGACAGTCTGTTTAGCGCGGTCAATTATTCAGTTTGAAGAGAAAGTTTCAGCAAAAACTAGGTTTTTTTTAATGTGCGTGTTCTTTATCAATTTATAAAAAGTGTTATGCATTTTTGTTTTTGCACTTTTGTACGTATTGGATATGCAAATCTAGGTATTTTACCTCATAAATGTTTTCTCGTAACGTGTTATATTTATAAATATGTATGCATTTTGCCACAACATAAAATAATAGTGTTATTATAATAATAATCGTTTATTGACATAAAGATTTAACAGAAATTATTTGTGTGTGTGTGTGTATGTGTCTGTATTTTTATGTGTGTGTGTGTGTGTGTGTGTTTTAATGTGTGTGTAAGTATGCGTGGGAGTGTGTGTGTGAGCATGTGTGTAGACGTATGCGTGTGTGTATGCCTGTGCGTGTGAGTGTACACTGCCCTTAACTTCAATATAAATTTGAATTATAATAAAATTGATCATCATTGTTATAGTCGTCATTTCACACACAAATCATTTTCATTTGCTTTAGGCTCCGCAGCCTCCTCAACCATGGGCTGGTATACGCAAGGCCACCAAGTTTGGATCAAAATGTTATCAATTAAATTGGATCCCAGGAGCAAAGAGAGAAGGAAGTGAAGATTGTTTGTATCTTAACGTTTACACTCCTAACGTCAACCCTGCACAACCTCTCCCAGTCATGTTCTGGATACATGGTGGTGGTTTCTTAAGCGGCAGTGGAAATGATGACATGTTCGGTCCCGATTTTTTAGTCAGACAGGGTGTTATTCTAGTGACTATCAATTACAGGCTTGAAATTCTAGGTTTTCTATGCTTGAACACAGAGGATGTACCTGGGAATGCGGGTATGAAAGACCAAGTGCAAGCTCTCAGGTGGGTCAACAAAAATATCGCTGAATTTGGTGGTGATCCGAGTAATATTACGATTTTTGGTGAAAGCGCTGGCAGTGCGTCTGTCACCTACCACTTGATATCACAAATGTCAAAAGGCCTATTCAATAGAGCCATAGCTCAGAGCGGAACATGTATAAACCATTGGGCACAAAGTTTCAAGCCACGTGAAAGAGCGTTAGGTTTAGCAAGAAAATTGGGATTTTACTCTGAAGATGATAAAGAATTATACGAGTTTTTTAAAAAGCAACCAGTTGAAACGTTGGTTCAAGTTCCAATAGCAGTCACAATGTCAGAAGAAGTACTTATAGATAAAATAGACATATATTTTACTGTAGTTAATGAACTAAAATTCGGTGATAATGAAAGATTTTTTTATGGCGACGTGATGGATATGGTAGAAAATAAAATTCACCCTGGAATAGATATTATGGCAGGATTTACTTCAGATGATGGATTACTTATGATTAAACCTGGTGATTATATAGAAAAACATTTGGAAATTGTGAGAAACTTCCCAGAATACTTTGTTTTTAAGCCATTAGCATTTACTCTGTCATTGAATCAGCAATTAGAACTGGGCAAGAAAATCAGAAAATTTTACTTTAATGGCCAAACCGGGGAAAAAGAAGATCACTTGAAACTATTAATTAAATTTTATGGTACAGATATGCTCTACTTCGATATAATGCAATGGGTTAAGTTCTCTGTTGGTACAAATAGACACAAAGTTTACTTATATAAATTCTCTTGTAAATCCGAGAGAAATATTACAACTAAATTTCTTGGAACTGCAGATATGTTCGATTGTAACACATTTACTAACCATGGTGATGATTTAATGTATCTTTTCGATAGTAAGGAATTGAATGCTGATATCGATGTGAACAGTGACACCTTCCAACTTATTGATAAAGTGACTAGAATTTGGACTAACTTCGCTAAATTTGGGTAAGTTAACTTGAGATCCTTAGTTTCTTGTTTGTTGTATATCTTCGGAAACTATATTTATTATTATTCTTTGTTCTATAATTCAAATGAGTGACTTCGACCCTATCTTTGCTTCTTTACTACCTTAGAGATTTATATATGTACAAACTTCATTATTCCTGTAGGAAAAGATTTATATTTAGAAGTCTGAGCCCTCTAACAAGGCGAGCATACGATTGACACACGATACGAACGCTTGAAAACTAACATGCAAAACTTAGGAAATGTCCCTGATGGTCACCAAGTATCTCATATATATATATACAGGGTGTATTTGAAAAAGGAACACTTACTTAAATCACTAAAAATACCTGGAAATTCAAAAATATCAAGCGACGGTAGCGTAACGGCTAAGCCATTAGACTTGCGATCAAGTGTTTGTGACTTCGAACCAAGCCAGTGCACTACTGACGTGAACCCATTTCTTACACAAGCAATTAGCTCAACTGGAGGGATTACCAAGAATACTAGTAATTAGTAACCCAAGTTTAAAAAAAGGTATATGAAAATAAAAATATATTTTTATATATTTTTAATTTGCACATTACTTAAAATACCTAACTATAAAAATATTTTTTAAAACGGACTTGGTGATTTCTTTTCATGACATATCTATGTCATGAAAAGAAAATTAGTCACGGTAATACCAGTCACGAATCCATACTCTTTATAAGACAAGGTGACTTTTAATTTATTACAAATATTTAATATGAATAACAAAATAACATGCCTCGGTATGGTTCCAACTCGTTTATCTTTAAAATGAGTTTTAATGAGTTTAGTCACGTCGTACATTCACCAGCTACAAGTGTTACAAACAATTTATAAGTACTTTTGATGTTTTCAACATTACTGTATAGGGTAGATGTATCAAGATTTATAAAGCTACTAGCAGCGCCCCGCTGTTTCACTCGCGTAAGTCCCGATCCCGTGGGAATATCGGGATAAAAAGTATCCTATATGTTAATAAATAATTCTAAAGCTACATATTAAGTTTCATCGCAATCGGTTCAGTAGTTTTGGCGTGAAAGAGTAATAAACATCCATCCATCCAAACTTTCACATTTATAATATTAGTGGGATAATGAAATTGATGATTTTTATTTTACTTACTTTTCGTCACTTTTGTAGCCTCATTTTGCTATTCACGGAGTTCATACTAACTTTTCTTTTCATTTTCCTCTTCTGCAGCAGAGGTTTCAACGTCAATATTTCATACTTTCTTTCAAATATTCCTTTCATCTCTTCTACATCTTTGCCCTACTCTAGTACTTTTACTATGACAGACTGGCACCTGCTAGATTCACATTCTTGGTTACCGCGGTCACTTTTAATTTTTTTCTGATGAAGTTATTTATGTTATTCATATATATCATTTTTATATTCATTTTAAGTATTTTCATATATCGACGTCCCCCTGCAATAAGTCGGTATTGTGCTATTATGGTCTTTTTATTTTTATGCTAAAATCAGCATATATGGGTCGAAATACATAACTGTGATTTTTTTTGAATTTTCCTACTGATAGTTACAAAGATATTTGAAATAGCCACTTTGTGTAAGGAAATGTGTGAACACATTTATGACGAGAAAAATGTAATTACTCATTAATACAAAAGTGCTTTTCTTGTCGGTATTCGGTGTTCCTATTACCGGATTATTGTTGTGAATAAATTCCAGTACTTGATGGTAAACGCATAACCACATCTATTTCGTATTAAGTTTATTTATTTAAAACATAGAAAACGAAAATTTTTATCAAACTGATGTGATGCTGACAGGAAGCATACTAAAAAATTATTATAGGGGTGATGACAACATTGAAGTGGAACATAATTTTACTATAGAAATACATTTTTCTGACGTAAACTGCACAGATGATAAAGAAAGCATAACGAGAAATCAGGAGGAACTATCTATAGCTAACAAAGAAAAAAAAACTAACTAGAAAACGCAAACTGGACAAAAATTAGGGACGTTATAAAAAACTGAAAAACAGCGGTGAGGCCTATGAAGGATGCTACTCAAAAAAAGTACCCTAAAAATCTTTAGGTCCCATATGCGTGAGTAAAAAAGGTTGTGGTAAAAAATTTAGTTTGTGTGTCAGGTAACACATATTTGATAACTTTTATAGTGTCATAGATCGGAAAGTTAATGGTTATTTTAAAGCAAACATGTCAAGACTGACACTATTAAACGTATGACATTGGAATATAATAATAGAAACAATCAAACATTAAAATATCATTTGCCCTTAAATGACGAGGAAGTATTTGTTTGACATTTTTACTTAATACTAAAACAATACATTCGCAGGAAAATAAGCTCTTTTTTAAATACAATTTTGAAGACGCGTATTGCGAGGTTGATACCAATCCACAATTTACTTTAAGTACTAGACAGCGAGGACGTAAACGGACACAAGGTGCACCTTGTTCCAGGTAATATTGAGTTGCAGCAGGGATACCACTAGCCCATTCCAATCAGCAAAGCTTTACACACAGAACGATTGAGTTTATGTAAAACTGGCGCAATCCCCAGAATTTATCATTCCATTTATAAATCCTTACCGTTTAGTGATAATGCTGACGCGACAGACCAAAACGAAGAGGATAATTGTTGATTTTTCAGTTTATGTATCCATTGTTTCTTATTTAGAATTTTACTTTTTAGAATTTAGAAGTTTATTATGGCTAAAATTTGTAAAACGTTAATTGCAATTGTGTTTTATATATTGGGCGGCGTTGATATGCCAAAGGCTTCAGTTACAGGTACGCAATATAATGAGTATGAGTGGAACCATTAATATGGGATGAAAGGTATCGATAATAACATGATAAAGCATTAACAAAGTTATTAATGATTTTTTAACCGACTTCAATACGGAGGAGGTTCTATGTTCCACTGTATATATATTATATATTTTTTTATGTATGTTCACCGATTACTTAAAGACGCCTGGACCGATTTGGAAAATTCTTCTTTTGTTTGAAAGAGTATACTTACCAGGCAGTCCCATGGTCATCGGGACAGGATCTGATGATGGGATTCTGAAGAAATCAAGGAAACTGTTTAAAATTTATAGGCACACTTGAAGCGGTTTGGGTAGTTTGAGGCGCATTGAAGTCAGTGACACTTTTGTTAAAAGATAATTATTATTTATGATACGCATACCAATGCGACTCAGACTTACTCGAGCTATACCTAGCTTTTCCTTTTTCATAATAATAACATATGTATGCATATCAAATAATACACCGTCCATTACACGCTCATGCAAGCGTCACTTAATTCCAAAAGTCACAACTGATAGTTGCATGATGTAAAAACACACTATCCAGATTTTAGGCAAACAATGGTCTCAATTCTGTTACTTCACTCGCTAAATTAAAATTAATTAATTAATTAATTTTCTTCATATAAGATGTAAACCTTGTACACTTCAAAACAAGGTCTTATTTTAAATTAAAACAAGTAGGTAACATATGTCACTATCAAAATAAGCAATGTTTTTGTCGATTATAGTCTGATACGCTGAAATAAACTTTAATACCACGTAGCGAGAGCCGCTATCCGTTGAATGCCATCTCTTTTGCTCTGTGTTTTTAGTAAGCGTCTTCGTAGGTGTCGATTAAAATAACGTCATCTTAGTTCGTTTTGAACAAGTTTATAAACAGCATTTGAATATTTGGAGACTATCGCTGCATGGCAATTATACGGCATTTGAATAAATGGGGACTCTCGCTGCGTGGAAATAAAGTTGAGTATACGTTGACAGGTTTTAGTGAAATTTAGTGGCGCTGAGAAATAGATGCCAGTACCAAATAGACCTTATTACGAAGAATACAAGGTTGATTTCATATGAAGAAATGAAGTCAGGTTTTAGTTTAGTCGAGTGTACAATAGAATCGGCACCAATATCACGCAACCGTCAATCAGTTTTAGACGATAGAATATCCGTCAGTCACAGTCTTAAACTTGTAAAACAGGAGACAGAAAATTAAAAACTAATACCATTGGGAAGAGAAGGCCCCACAGCCTACATTTTGCGTTTGGTGTTATTTTTGTCTACAGTTAGGACCTATTTAAGATTAAAATGGTTAATTTAATATTATAGGGACCCTACACCTGCTGAATCTCTGGGTGTGGAGTGGTTACCGTTCACTATTGAAGATCAAGATTACATGGACATTGGCAACGTTCTAATGCCCGGTAAAGCACCGCACCGTGAAGAAATGGAGTTCTGGGAAAAAACGTTGAAGGAATACGGACACAGAGTATTTGAAGGATGACTTGTAGGTGCTGTGCAGCAATTTAAAAGTAAACAATATTGATAATTTTAACTATTGTATTATTTATTGTCCTGTTTCATACCAGGTTCATAATCATGAAACGACTTTTATGTATACTAGAGATTGCGTGGTGGTTACACCATTTAATCTCTAGTACATACGTCTACCTAGTGTCTAATGTACATAGTATAATACATTTCATTTATTGCCAAAAAAAATTAAACATTTTAAACTATCGGATTACATTTGCGCGCGTAAACGATCTTGTAGCTCCGATGACGTCACTCGTGTCTGTCACAGTTCATAAATATTCTACTTTTACATTGTTAGTTCCGACCCTCAAGATATTTTTTTTTTTTTGTATAAGTAGGTACATATGGCACTTTTGAACTATTTAAAAAGAAACATCCTGATCATCCATTAACATCAAGTAGGCACAACATTACCACCAATAATATTCCGAGAAAAAAGCTGTGTCTACGAACATAAGAACTAGTGAACATAAGAACACAAAATACCCCTCCTTCATTCTTATCGCATTCATGCCTAATTTTGAATTCGGCGGTTATTACTTGCCTTCTGAATTTTGTCTGTACAACCTATATAAATATACGCATTAAAACAGTTCAAATAAAATAAAAAAATCATTGAAGAAAACCCTACCTACCTAAATATTCACTAGAAGAGCTAACTTAATGAAAATTGTGAAGGGTCTTTTGATATTGGATCCTTTGACAAACTTTTTGAAAACGTCCTTTGGACTTTGAATTTAAATTATCTTTGATATGAATAAGATTATATTTTGAATAGCGTAAGATAATCCGTTAAATACTGTTTAATTAGCAAAGTAACTTTTCTTTTAACAATTTTTTATACTTTAATGATCATTTCTTTAACAATTAATTAGATGGGTAGATAGATAAATTACACTTTATTTGTACACCAGGGTTATACAAAGAATATGTAACAGGAGATGTATCTTATCAATAGTGTACAAAGGGCGGCCTTATCGCTTAAAGCAATCTCTTCCAGGCAACTTTGGGATGGACTGGAGTTATTTTATTAAACAGGTGGTAATCGTTGACGTTAAATTAAAATGTGGTTAATGCTTATCATTTATTACATACATACAATACTCAATAATTATACCTACTCAAGTACTCTTATATACATAAATAAAAATACATATATACCCACAAATAGATAATTACGTTAAGGGGCTTTCTTAATTAAAAAATTCGAATTATATAAAATAAATATGAAACGAAATTAAATCAGTAGTAAATCGAAATGCATAGTGAAACAAAACCCCACATTAATATTTATGTATTTGTAGCCACCTCTACTTACAACAAAACACACTTTACACTTTCACATAATCACTGATCCTAAATCGCACAAGAAAAGTTCTCGCGACTATTAGTATACATAATATATATATTACAACGTAGCCTGGTCAAACTACATACGGACAGAATAGTAGGCTATTCCTCCAAATATTAATAGAGCTACAGATGTAATGCGAAAGGTGTTCCAGTTTCTTCATACCATAACTTGCAACCTCATGACCCAGAGGAGTTTGTGTTTAAGTAACGATCCATCCTCTAATAAAACAGATATTATAGAATAAAAATCTGTCGTGTGGGTTTATACGCCTTTGTTTAACTCTGCCGGGATACCGGCGTGAGTGTATGAAAGGATGTTATTGAAGTTTGTCGTCCATTGAAGCGTCCAAACCTTTGTGAGTATAAGAATATGAAAACAAAACAAATGAATTTGAAATTATAATTTTTTTTAAGGCATATTTACAGAGTAAACACAAAAATTCACGTCCATTAATAAGACAAAACTCTTATCAAATATGAACAGCATTCACATGTAGACAACATACAAGATTAGGAATACTTACTCGTAACTTAAATTTTAATTAAAAAATTTAAACTTCCGAAAATATACCACAATAAACTTTCAATATTAGTGTCGGTAATTTTACGTTTAAAATGGAATGGTCGTGAAAGATATCAAAGTCAAGTCTCCTCCAACATTGATCGTGGAATAGCCATGTTTCGGCACGTATGGGCCGGCTCGTCCAGAGTGATACCACGGCCTCACAGAAAACTAGCAGTGAAGCAATGCTTGCATTGCTTTTCAACGAGTGAGTGAGGCTACCGGAAGCCCTAACCTCCCCCCCCACTCCCCAAATCTCCCCCTCTTCCAGCTTTCCCCAAATCCTACCTTAAAGGCCGGCAACATTCTTGTGACTCTTGAGTTGCAGGTGCCCATGGGCAGCGGTAGTCATTTACCGTCGGGTGACCCGTCTGCTCGTTTGCCCCCTATACCAAAAAACCTACTTACTTAGAACAAAAAAAAAGTGGTTGTAAGTTCCAGTTTGTCTAGTTATAGGAGCTTGTTCACCCAATCTGGTTCGGTGTGTCGGACCGTTGAAGAATGGGAAATTACTCCTAATTCTAGCATTTAGCCTAGGTACGCAGATCTGCACCCGCTTAAGCAGTCTCTGTGACATGAAAATTGGTATCACGATGTTTAGAAATGTGCACAGACCAACACCAGAAATAGGTTGCTTTTTTTCCAATTCATGTTTTTTTTTTCTGGCCAACTCGTCGAATTATCGGGTAGTCGTAAAATATAGCAACAATTTAACACGTTGTATAATAATTTAACCTGAAAAGTGACTAAAGTCTAAAGAGCTAGTTCTGCAAGTAGTGACATAACTGCGTCCGTTTTTTGACCCAACCGTGTGACCTAGATTCCTTTATGTTCCATAAGACAAGGGACCGTAGGAAAGTGATGTATTAGAAAATACAGTTAACGTGCACGATGCGCGATTATCCCACTATCCTACTAATATTATAAATGTGAAAGCTTGGATGGATGGATGTTTGTTACTCTTTCACTGAAACTTGGTATGTGGATAGCTGAAGACCTGGATTAACATATAGGCTATTTTTTATACCGATATTCCCACGGGATCGGGACTTACGCGGGCAAAACCGCGGGGCGCTGCTAGTATTATAAATGTGAAAGTTTGGGTGGATGGATGGATAATGTTACTCTTTCACGCCAAAACTACGTTTTCCGTACGGAAAAGCTATGAATACCCCGTAAATACTTTTAGATACCGCCTTAAGAAAGGAAGACACTTCTTAATATAGCTTACTAGCAGCGCCCCGCGGTTTCACTCGCGTAAGTCCCGATCTCGTGGGAATATCGCGATAAAAAGTAGCCTATATGTTAATCCAGGTCTCCAGCTATCCACATACCAAGTTTCATCGCAATCGGTTCAGTGGTTTGAGTAACAAACATCCATCCATCCATCCATCCATCTAAACTTTCACATTTATAATATTAGTGGGATTGACGCTTTTATTGGAAGTTGTTCTACATTGCCAAACGATTACTCTAAAACCTCTATTAGATTGCTTTTGCGTTACATAATTCAGTTGCTTGTTTGTTTGTTTCTGCCTATCTGGAATCTGGAGTCTGGAATGAACTGCCTGCGTCTATTTTTCCAGACAATTATAATCCAGGAACGTTCAAGAGTAGGGTGAATAAGTTTCCCTTGGATAGGCGTTTACCATCTTCGCCTTCATCATCACTTTCCATCAGGTGAGTTGGAAGACAAAGGCCTATTCAAATCAAAAATCAAATCAAAAAAAATACTCAAAATTAGATACTTACATTAGTTTGAATGCTTAGTTATAAAAAAATATTGTACTCAGCTTTTCAGTTTTTTTTTATTAAGATAAGAACCTTGAACCATTATTACAGTAACTTTGGTCATCATCACCCACAGGATAAACTTTTAAAATAACAACTTTGCAAACCAAAAACAAATATTTACTATTCCTCTAGACTTTTGGTATTCATCAGTTAATTGCCAGTTGACCTAACTACAAGCCATAGATACTAATGTACTGTGTACACAACCACTATAGTATATTTCTTTTTGTTCAATAAATCCAATGGTCACAAGTCCACTTTGCCGCGCTCGCCAATAAATTGCAAATGGCCGACGGCGCCTCGACGATCGTAAAGTGTAACTAAAAAGCAATAAGACTTGAGCCTATTATTACAATTGAAACAGACATTAATTGGTATTTACATCGGATTTTCTTGACTTTTCCTTTTTCGAGTATCTCACAATTACTGTGTAGGAATTATGAGATTTATAAGGTATACATAATTTTTTAGGTAGGTGTATTACAATTTTTTTTTGGGATAACGGGCAAACGATCAGATGGGTCACCTGATGGTAACTGACTACCGCCACCCATGGGCACCTTCAACTCGAGAGTCACAAGTGCGTTGCCGACCTTTGAGGTAGGAGTAGGGGAAGGGAGGGAAGAGGGGGAGAGGGAAGGGTTAGGGCCTCCGGTAATCTCACTCACTCGGCGAAATACAACGCATCTGTGAGGCCGTGGTATCACTCCGGTCGAGCCGGCTCAGACGTTTACGTTCACCCACTAGTTTCGTTAAATTAATCTTCTCCAAAAAGTAATAGTAAGCGCATCTCTTCTTATCCAAAAGCACAAAAGAAATAAGAATGAAATACAATACGTTTTTATATTTTTTTTTTGTTAAACAAAAAAAAACACGCTATAACAGCGAACTGAATTAAAAAGTAAAAAAGAATTCAACTATCCACCTCCTGGCTTAATCATCAGACTATTGTTATCAAGCCCAATCTGGACTCGTTAAAACGAATCATATGAGCCCAAACTCTAGGGATTTATTTACTGGTAGCCACCGAAGAGTGCTACAAACCTCCTACTGGCCGCACATCAGCTCCAAAACGCCAAATTATGGTATTGTGATCCGAACTACACATACATACAAAGTTTGATTTAGGTACGACAATTAGAAGTAGTAAATTAGTATCTTAGAGTTGTTTAAATTGTTAGTTAGTTACAAGCGAAGCATATAAAATCGTGTTAAAGAGAATTCATCCGTGGTTATGTATAAGTTTCCACGCCAAAGCAAATAAATACTTTGGTTAGTACACGTAGGAATAAAATCTGCGCGCGCTTTCAGAGGAGTGCGGTCGACGGGTCATGGTCGATGGTCGTACGTGTGGTGACGGGACCTGTCTAAGGTAGGACGGGTCAATGCCTATGGGGGATTGCGGAAGAATGCAATGGCAATTCTCGCTCCTCCTATCATAGGCAAGTAGCGGAACACCGGGGTGGTTTTTAGTGGGTAAGAGTAAGACAGACCCCTTCGCTTCCCCAAGGGATAGATTCCCCGAGGATATCCATGAGGTCCACCTCGTCCCAAAAAGTAGCAATAAAATAACGTTTGTTAGAGAAATAACTTTAATGCGATGCCTATTGAAAATTCTAAATCACAAATCCACACTCATCCGGACCACTTTTTACTCTAGCGGAACTTGTAAGGAAACAATAGCGATTCAACACGATTTTTAATTAAATATCCTGATTGATCCAAATATCAAAACAACAGTTTTATTTTTGTATGAGAATTTAGCGCTGACCGCACAGTTTAATACGAGTAAACAACAATAAAATTACACTTTATTCTATTGGGGTATTCGGTCTAAAAAACCTTTTCCTGCAGGCAAATAAAAATGTATAAATGGTACGCACATGATTTTGAGGTGTCACGTTTTTTACACATGTAATTTAAATGCTTGGTGTAATACAATAAACGAGCTTTATTGCGATGAGAGTTGGACTGGATAGGAAAGAATTGACATCTCTTTCGCACTACCAAGACAGGCTCGAGCCATCCTGGCGTACGGGTAAGGCATTTGTAACATACAGGAACAGGAATTTACTAGAAACCTCAAACATATAAGTAGTTGTTCTGCAAACTGGTTCATCAAATGTGATGAAGATTGGTTAATAAATAACGCCTCAGCAAACTTCTTTTTTTTATTGTTTTTTTAATAAGCTTATTTAGATTTAAGTATTTATTGCTACTGCCAAATTTAGTCACAACATTTTTCAATGAATAACGCTGCAGAAAACTTCCCCTTTTATCTCCTTTTCTTTTGAATTTTGTTTTAGAATCACTTTTATAATTGTGACTTTACCAAAGAAGGTCATAATGAGTTTCTAATTAATATCGAAAAAACCTATGCTCCCGTATGTTGGGACCAATACATTACCAATACAAACTGAAAATCAAAAACTTCTCACGACTAAAATAATAAAAAAAAACAAAGCGAATATTTAAAAATTCCTACATCAGCTTTTAAAAATGTGACCTGTAGAAGGTACAATCAGACAAGCAGATGAAAGCCAAATCAACCAGACCTGAAAAATACGTGTTGCTCGCTCGGTCAATAATAATAAAGAAATAGATCCTACTAATAAAGAAATTGGTTCTCCTAATATTATAAACGTGAACGTTTGTGAGGATGTATGGATATATGGATGTTAGTTACTCTTTCACGCAAAACTACTGTATGGATGTTAATAAAACTTATTATATAGATAGCTGGACACCTGGATTAACACATAGGCAACTTTTTATACCGATATTCCCACGGCATCGGTACTTACGCGGTTGCAAGCGCGGGGACGCAATACCTTATAAGTATAATCAGCAATACGGTGCACTATTATATGTTTTGCATTTTATTCTACGATTTTGAAGAAGAAAAGAGACCATCCCTTGATCTTAATAATGATGAGTGGAATGAGATAAATTACACCCAGACACAGAACAAATTATCGTGCTCATCACACAATTATTTGTCCTGGGTGGGAATTGGACCCACGACCTCTGGCTTAGCAGTCATGGTCACTAACCACTAGACCAACAGGCCAGTCCAAAAAATGCTACATAAAATCAATGTTTCATGTTGTAAAATACTGCTTCCAACTTTCCTAATTAATCAATTAGAAGCTCAAACACCGAAAGGGACTTCGAATTCACAAACGTAATTTATTCTAAAAACTTTTCTGTTTTTAAACGAAATATATCAAAGTTTTAGGTAACTTGATTTGTTTTTTTTTTATAGCGTACATTTAGTTTTTTTTTATATAATGACAAGTTAAGATGACTAACGTTGATCATTGAATTATTAGTAGTACATTACAATGTTTTTTTTTTTACGGTAATCGTAATTAGATAGTGTATTTTATAAATTTTGTAAATACTATCGCCAAAAGGTAAGGCGCTTAGTCTCAGTAGTTATATAATTAAACATAATATGTAGAATAAACTTTCTTTAATTTTGAGATATAAATGTTGATGCCGGCTCTATCACCTAAGGCAGGAGCAGACATCGGGCTTTGTGGGCGTGACGGCGACGCGGCGTGAGCGGTGTGTAATGCTAGTACGTTCTGTCTGGCCAATAAGCATTTTTTGACGTTTTTGTGTTGATGATTTAAATGTATGCACATTTCAATAGCACATAGCATACATTTTAATGGCTGTCTATAAGAAAATATCCTTTAAGAATTTATACATTTATATTTATAGCTTACTAGCTTACATCCGCGGCTCTGGTTGCGTAAAATTATTTTGTCCATCCCGTGAGGGACTATTTTTTCTGGTTGAAAGACCCTGTGTCCTTTTCTGCACCAGAGAAACAAACAAACTAACTCGTTTTCGCATTTATAATATATGTCCTTCCCCAGAATATAATCTCATTGCCAAATTTCATTACGATCCGTTCAGTAGTTTAGTCGTAAAAAGGTAACTAACAAACAAACAGAGTTGCTTTCGCATTAATAAATAATATTAGTATAGATATAGATTAGTTAGGATGTAAAAGGAAACTATGAAAAGATATTTTTCATGAGGGGTTAATGAGACATTATTGATGGACAATCACTCCCACATACGTATTAAAATAAACTTATCAAAATAACACTTATTAAAATAACGTTTTAAAACCTATAATCTATTGTTAGTAAGTTTTGGTTTAAAGTTAGCCCCGGCGGGAATGGCAATTGTGTCAGATGTCACATTGTCTAAGTGTATTGTCTATTATCTATGACAGAGAGAATTGACATTTGACAGGCGAAGAGAATGAATGTGTAGAAACAATAAATGTATATTGTTAACTTAGTTGTTGTTATTTACTAACTTGTAAAATTATAAAACTCGACATTATCGGAATTGCTGCACTGATTCTTTGCGCGGGATAGAGTCCATAAGAAATAATATGTATTATATTTATTGTTAACTTAACAGTGGTTTCATTTATATGTTTATTTTGGTACCTATGCTGTAGGTTTAAGTTGAGTTATTGTAGCTGCACTCTGCACCCATTCTTCTTTGTACGGGGACTTAGATAAATAGAATTCTAGCCGGGTAATTCTTGTAAGACGCCCCATTACAATAGAAGCCCTCTCAGCTCAGCCCCTCATGATATCCCACTTCCCACTAATATTATAAATGTGAAAGTTTGAATGGATGGATGTTTGTTACTCTTTCACGCCAAAACTACTGAACCGATTGCCATGAAACTTAGTACGTAGATAGCTGGAGACCTGGATTAAAATAAAGGCTACTTTTTATCCCGATATTCTTACGGGATCGGGACTTACGCGGGTGAAACTGTGGAGCTCTGTTAGTATGTTATAAATATATCTTTATATGCTTACAACATATCACCTACCTAGTTTTCCAGCCTTTCTTGAAAATGATGTATGTACTATTTTATAAAAAAATATATAGGAGCACCTCGGGGTCGCATACGTTAAATTAAATTCAGTTCACAATTAAAATGGACAACATAATACCATAATTACCTACCATAACATAATTACCTCCTTCTTTTTCGAAATCGTTTAAAAACACATAATACCGCATAAACTTGGAATACACTTCTTAAAGATGAAGTGTAAAATACTTGGTAAATCTATTTATTTTGTAGAATAAATTGAAGTATTCCAACTAAACCTATGAAACGGTGTGAAATTACTGATCTGACTGAGTTCCTCATCTGTGAACAAAAGGACCTGAATTAGGCCGTAAATCAGCTGCAGAAACATCTTTATTGCTTGCGCTAAGAGTTTGCCTTGAGAGGGCTTTTTGTGTACATTTTGAATGGATTACTTTTAAGCAATGACCATCAGTTGTTTATCATCGTAAATCCTTTTAGGTTTATTACATTTTTCCAGATCGCAATCTCCATTTGATGAAAATTTTGAAACTTGTTTCCATACAGAAATACCGTCCGCTTATATCGTTTCTACCGGCAACAAATGCAAACACAGTTCATAATTCAGGTCATCAACTTTTCAGAAAACACAAACTCGCCTTTAAAATTTCAGTTCAGTTTCATGAATATGATTTTTATCAACTGAAAATAGAAAGAACCATAGACTTTCACAATAAAAAAAAAACTTCTCAAAAGCTAGATAAGAGACCAAGTAGGATAAATAACCCATTGGATTTGGCATTTTTAGGATATCACCATATTGCGATTAAAGAATTACCAATAGTCTATTGCTATGTGTTTTATTCAGTCTGAGATCAGCGAAATAACAAATTGATTATTTAAGCAACAGTCGTATACAAGCGAACTAAATACCTCAATAAATATCTAAATATTATATATAACAAAAAAAAATGGTTTTAAACATTCATATTAAATAAGATTAATTTAATTTGATTTCTAAATATATAAAGCAAGAAAAGTTTTAGGTTTTAAATACAAATTGTGATGGTAGAAAACGTAGACATAGCAGAAATAGTTTAAATTAGGTAGTAATTAGAATAAATATTTTATTTAACTAAATTATATCGGCTTACGAATCAGACAGTTTTTTCACATTCTGCTACTATTGCTAATAAATCTGTTAAACGCTGATAAATCTGTTTTGTGCACATTAAAATAATATTGTAATTTAACGTTATTATATGTAATTATAGATGATTGGCTCTCGTTCATTTGACCACAAGAATATGTGATCAAGTGACCTGCTTAATTTGAACGCAAGCAAAAAAATAATTTCTCCTTATACCAAAAACTGAATGATTGGTTCTTGTAATATGAAATCAATGATAAATAAAATCTACTTATCTACTTATATTCTTATTCAGTACAAAATTAGCCCCAAACGACAACAGCATATCGTATTATAGAAGCAAAGATAATCTATTTATTGCCCATTTCTCTTGGCAGTTGTTCCGAATCGCTGACAAGAAGGCTACTTCCATTTAGGATCATATCTTAAAATTATGTCACTTGCTCCATATGGAACATTATGCTGTAGTGTATTTTTTATGACCTTTAATAACGTTTATGTTTAGGTTATAAGACTTATCTTGTTCTACATTTATGCAACAAGATTTTAGCTTCAAATTGCCGATATTTTCTTTTTCTAAACTTAAAAACCGCAATAGTACACCTAGGTGATCCAGTCAAATTGGTAAAAGCCGTGGTCAATATGCCAGTTAGCAGTTTAAGACTACAAGTTCAATACCTATAAGAAGATAAATAAGGCGTACTTTGTTTGATCAAAGCTACAGAATGCTTGCAACACTTTTGTAACAGAAAATGTCACAAATGACCAAACTTCAGCCATTTCTCGTCATCCTTCTCTTTCGACGTCCGCTGTTGAATAGCCTCTGTAAATATAGTATTTTTCACGAAGGAAATATCCAAAGTAGTTCTAGTAGTACTTGCTTAGCTTCGATAAACTTGACACAACACAAAAATAAAATAGGACAAGCTATAGGGAAAAGCAGCTTATGCAGCAAGCGAGGTTCTCAATTCGACTGGTATTTTTTTTTTGTGTGTGTTACGCGGTTACTTCACCATTTGTGAACCGATTTCAACCATTCCTGTTTTAATTGAGTTAACTGTACTCAATGTTGATCCTATTTAAATTTGAAGAACCACCTCCTCTAAGGGTAGAAAATTAAGTGATGAAGAATACAACTTATTAAAATATGTCGCATTGAAGTCGGTGATAGTTTTTTAATTTTCATTAAAAACAAAGTTTTGACCTCTATAGCAACACAAAAATAAATCTATCTTTTAAATAACCTTAACGCTTCAGCTGTACTTGCGTCACATAAGGTTTATAGTTATCTGTCCTATTTACCCACCGACACGCATCAGACACCTTCTTCCATAGGTTACGGCTATTTATATATCAAATCTATTGCACCCTTATGGGCACGGTGTAGCAGCTTATCTTATTCTGTTTACCTGATCCCTTAAAGGTTTTCAATTTTGCTTCGATCATATGTTTATTTGTGTTAGGTGCTCTTTCAGTAACTTTCATTAAACCTTTTCTATTTCATTAGAAGTTGCGGAATTGAATCCCATTCAAGTACTTACCTTAGCTTGAGGGGTTGACAAAAATACTTCTAATGGTGGACCATGTTACTAGTATAAAATAAAAATTATGTATGCCTAAGTGTGAGTATTTCAAGTGTGTTGTAGACCATGTCTAGAAAATTTCGATTTTTTTTTCTTAATTCATGCTTATGTTACTGAACTTGTGATCTGAAAGACTGACTAATGTATGTATTCACATGCTACTCCTACGACATTACAAAAAAGTCGTAAGTTGTGCCGGAAATGAATAATTAATTTGCAAATGTACACGAACATGAATTACATATACACTGATGAGTAGTCTTGGAACAACAATGATAATGTACTTCAGAAAGAGACGGTAGCGTAATGGCGTGGGACTTGCGATCAAGTAGTTGCGGGTTTGAACCCCACCCAGTGCAATACCGACGTGAACCGACTCCTAACACAAGCACTTAGCTTAGCTGGAGGGGTCAACAAGAATACTAGTAATGTGTGACCCACGCTGCTAGTACTCTTTACTTAAAAAAAAAAGTCCTCCTTTGAAGACATTTTGAAGTAATGTTCCTTAGCATTACTCTCATTATTATTACAAATCATGCATGAAGTTCCCTTTTGACATCGCATGCAAGAAGTTTTTTTAATCGTTAAAATATTATAATTTCATACAATTTTCATCCGTCAAAAATATTAGGCAGTGATACTATTAGACTGTAAGTATAAAAATATAAAATTACAATTCTGTTTTATTTATTTTATTTGTAATATCGATAATTTATAAATGTAGTCACGAGAAGGTACTATTTTTGGAATTACTGCAATTCGTAAAACATTGTCCCGCGTACCTACATTTTAACACCAAAAATTTAGAACTTGACAGGCGTGATTTTAATGACATCTGCCACCTGTGACATTATGTTTTGGCATATACGTTTGTTAAGTAGATTATAAAAATTAATAATAAAACTATTGATCACTTTGATAATTAGCTTTTAAGGTACTTCATTTAATTACGAGACTGTAATAAATTAAATAAATGTAATATTTTTTTAGGTAGTCTACTTATCGGTTTTGTACCAGTTGTCGAGTTTCCAAAATGAAGGTTAAGTTCGTGAATGGGGGATATTTCCACAAAGGGGGGAATGGGGGTAGATTTTCAAAAATTAAAAAAAAAGGAAATCTAGCTCTCCGGGCCTACTGCGGGCCCGGTTTTTTGACTGCAATGTGTCTAAATGTTGATAAATTGTAATAAGCTGTACCTACTGATCATCTCTTAAAGGTGGAATATTTACTTCAAATTTAAATGGGACCAACCTCGTGTACAACCAATTCAATAAAAAAAATCATATCGGCTCACAAATGGCGAATATATCCTGTTACATATTATACGCACAAAAAGAATACGAAAAACAAATTATGTCGAATTGAAATCTATTCTAAACGATAAAAAAGATGTCCTAAAGAATTCCGCATTAAAAACTTTGAGCTAAGTAATTTTGAAAAACTTGCAATATTTTTCATTTATACCAAACATAGACCATTTTAGTATAAAAAATGTGAAAATATATTTATAACACATTAGTCTAACATGGGAAATTAGTCAGACTAGAATATTAAAATGCATTGAATCGCTCATATAATTAAAGTTAATAAAGTAAATGTCTATTTGAGTAGAAACATTTTTATAATTGTATTGCCTACATTGAAATACTGTCAAAGCTACGAGTATCGCATCTATCCACAGCTGTGAGCTACGAAAGTCTACGGCGTAGCTATATTGCAACAGAAAGTCTACGGCGTAGCTATATTGCAACAGAAAGTCTACGGCGTAGCTATATTGCAACAGAAAGTCTACGGCGTAGCTATATTGCAACAGAAAGTCTACGGCGTAGCTATATTGCAACAGAAAGTCTACGGCGTAGCCATATTGCAACAGAAAGTCTACGGCGTAGCTATATTGCAACAGAAATATGCATTTATGATAATTGCCCAGCTTTCCTTACAGCCCCGTTGGTGCAGCTTCCAGAAATGGAAAATATGCTAATTTCATATTAAGGCAGCGACGGTAGACTCCAATCCCGTTTGGGATGTTCACTTGTAACCATTATTTTATAGAACAATTATATATTGTAAATAAGCTAAGCACAAATCAAATTAATTTAATGGGCAAAGCACACACCCACACACACACATACTCGGATACATACAAAAATACACCCTCACGCACTGATTAACACTGGGTTTAAAGTAAAGTCTATCTCTTATTCAAAGTTATTCTACAATAATCGTAGAAATTAACGCCGGGGGAGTGGGAGCCTGGGAATCTTTAACACTGGGTTACCTACTATAGACACCAGTCTCTCACAAAAGAGGGAATTAGTGTTGATATAATTATTGTAATATAAAATTTTTATTTAACTTTATCTTGTGAAGGAAAGAAATAAATACCAATATTATTATTATTAACATAAGAACTTTTTTTAAGAAGTTGTTAAGTGGAACCAAAATCATAAATAATATAAGACACCTCACACACGGCCGTCTGATCCCAAACTAGGCAGATCCTGTACCATGGTATCCAGACTGCTGATAAACATACTTATATATTTCTAAATGCATACATATTATAGATAAATTGCCGTCAACCGGGCACTTTGGGAATTAAATGAAGATGGGAAAATTGAGAGTATACTGAAATGGAAAGGTAGGAAGTTCGAGCCATCTACTTCCTTATGAAAGTATATTTATTAGATAATAACTTCACACACCTGACACATGGTGGTCTGGTCTTAAACTAGGCCGAGCCTGTACCACTTCACCGCCAGCCCCGGTGAGGTGATGACCCGTGGGGGTTTCCAAACGATAAAAAAAAGGCAGAGCCTGTACTATGGTAACCATACTGCTAATAAATATACTTATATATTTCTAAACACATACATATTAGAGATAAATTACATCCAGACAAAGAACATCATCACACAATTATTTTAATTGGGTGGAAATCGAACCCACGACCTCTGGCTTAGCAATCAGGATCACTAACCACTAGACCATCATACCAGTTAGGTGTGATTTGGGACTTAATCGTGATAATATTTATAGGGTACAATACCTTTTTGGTTACCCGACGTTTCAATCGGATTGCACCGTAACCAACCACCGAAAACCTCACTTACACGTCTAGTATGTATAAAAGTTGCGAAACTTTAAAAACAATTATTGAAAGTAAGGTAAATTTGCCCACCCTTACTTGTAAGTTACTTACGCCTTATACAGTAAACAAAAGTTGTATGCAAATATTGTAACACTACCTATTTATGTTTACCCCAAAGGAAAAGGGTAACCAAAAAAGAAGTAATATCAACGCATGTCAACAACTATCGACATGAAGATTGTGAGTCAATTCATACGCTATTATGTCTTGTCAGATTAAACTCGACGAAATATCAGGATATTGTTTTGTGGGAAATATGATCCTTATTATATAAAGTGTATTTTAGTTTATCTTTAGACAAGGAGGTACCGAGGTAACTTTCTACTAAACATAGACTGCATAAGACTTACTTCAAGAAACCGTTTGAAATGATCGTAAACATGGCGGATAAAAGTGTCATTCTGTCTTTATATGAAAAGGATAAAGAGAATGTAACCCCATAAATCCTTTTTATCCTACACAACAGTACTGTCACAAACATTTTCACTCATGTAGGTATCAAAGAATACGTTTGAATACATTTCTAACATTCGTTTATCCTCGACTCGTTCCCTTTTCAAGTTGCCTGTAGGACTATGACCTTGTGTCATCAATAACAAAGACAAACACAATCCTGTTTACACTCCAGCTTACACCTCTAACGTAGTGTTTGTATACTCTTTGCTTACACCCACGACTTTCCTTTACGTTATTCTAAGAAAAAAATGCCATAAATAAAAAGTAGTCTGTCACTCTATGGTATGAAAATGATTCATAGCAAAAGGATACACAGAAGAAAGTTGTCTTTGGTATATACTAGAGATCACGTGGTGGTCGAATTTCGACCATGGTTTTTTCATTGGCAAGTAAAACTTGAGCTGTCATTTTAAGACTTATGACAGGTCAACGCATATACTGAACGCGTGTAATTTCATTAAGCCGTAATCACGTAATTTTTGAAGTTGTAAGACATATTGTTTAGAAATTTTAGCTTTCTGCACTTCTTCTTTAAATAAACTGTAAATATTCCAAAATTCACGTTACTACGTTCGCAAAATGTTCTTTTCTCTCCAGTAGTGTGTGTAATGTTTATTTTCATTAATATAATGTATTTGTAATGCATTTTATATAAAAATAATAGCTTTATGCTTCTCCATATAAACTTTAATTGTGACAAATGTCACGTTCATCCGTTAGCGCAATTTTCTTAAAAACGTTTTCGCTTCACGTATTAATATATAGATATAACTATCTCTCAAATTGGACTAAATTGCACACATTGTGCAAAATTGCATTAAAATCGATTCATGAATTTAGGAGTTTTTTTGCGAACAAACAACGTGACACGTATTTTTTTTTTATATCATATGAATTATCAAGTTAAAACCCGTATGTTAAATTTTCCCCTGTATTTCTGTTATTTTGATCGCTAAATGAGTACACGTATGTCAGGAGGAATATTCCATTATTAAGTCCTCATAAAAATACAAGCTCTTTACTGAACATATGAAATTTATTATACCGCTAAGGCGCACGCCTAAATATTTTAATTCCACAAAGGCTCTGATTGCTTTGCATCTTTGTCTAATTTGTTAGAATACTTTATTTACTTTGAAGGCTCTTAGCAATGTATAAAAGGAAACAGAATCTCTTTATTCTCTTATACGATGTTTGAATAAATTATTTTGCACTGTTTGTAATTTTCTGACGCTATCTTTTTATTTTTCTCCATCTTATATGTATTACGTTTTTACGCATCAAGAATGACTTCAACAGTCTTTATTCACTAATCAAAGAGACTCTCTCTTTTAAATCTATTTCTTTTGAACAAAAATACATTAATTTATTGTACTAAAGTTACCGAGTATCTCCATCAAAAAATATAAAAAAAGGCTTTCGTCCCAATTAATACACTTTTTTCTTCTTTGCAACCGTGGCCCGCTTCGATCGATGTTACTAAATAATTCCCAATTCAATATACTTCGAGTAGCCAAAGTTACGCAAGATCAGGTTCTCGAAAAGTAAACAGGACCATTTTGTAATTCTAAAAACGTGACGGGATCGAATACGTAAATGATCATTACATTTAAAGAAGGCTTTATTACGGTTCTGAATCAAGATGTTTTGGTACAATATTTACCTACACGTAACAGTATGTTTACAGCTAGGTGTGATCATAATTTATAATCGTTATGTATCGCCAATAAATAGTTAAGTCGGCCTGAAAAATATTCATTTTAAAATATATTTTAAAATTCTTCGTGTTTAAAAAAAAACGTGTTATCAAAATTATTTCCTTTCATTTCCAATTTATCCATTTCCTGGCAAATCCGGCAATTTCATTCATATCCTTGCTATTTATACTACTTATTGCTCATAGTTTCATTCATGTCAGCTGAAATCTGTAAATTTTCAAGTTTTTATTGCGTGTTTCACGAATCACGGATTTTACAATTTAATTGTTATTGCTTTTCATTATTCGTGGGATCCGCTGTACGAACTTAAAATATGATATGAATTTCTGTGCCACGCTGTATTTTTAACCCCCGACGCAAAAAGGTGGGGTGTTATAAATCAAATGTGTAAATGTCTGTGGCATGATAACTCCTAAGCAAATCAGCCAATTTTGATAAAATTGTGTTTGTATAAAAGGTGGCTTGTTAGAGGGTGTTCTTACCTATAATTCAAAAAAATGTTTAGCCTGTTTAGCCGTTCAAAAACCATTAGCTTTTTTCTAAACTAAAGGTTGTTTGGAGCCGGGGTAATTTAAAAAATAAATTTTTACACAAATATTTTGTATTTAACAAAAACGAAAACCAATATTAAACAGCACTATTGGTACGCCAATAGTTTCCTTCTGGTAGGTGTTATAACCAAAGTTACATGAGTGTGAGAGATAAAATATGCTACGCTCAAGTTACAAAACTAAAGATGCTAGTGTTAGGTAACTGCTAGTTACGGCTTACTCCGTTTGACAACTTAGTTGAATAACACTTAAAAAAAGTGAAACCGACTTCAAAAAACACTAACAAAGGACACTGAAAAGTAAACGATAACTGATTACAAACATAATTAAAATGACTCTAATACATGTGATACTTTTAATATAATAGGTTACATGGCACCGACTTCAAATAGACCAGTATTACTTGTCCATTTGAAGTCGGTGCCAAGCCTAAAACGCAAAAAGTAATGGACATAAACAGCTTAATTAACAACGGAACATAATTCCTATAAATTAACTACTATTATTTTAATGATTAAGAACCAACCGATAAACTTACTAGTACTTACATATGTGTATTCAAGACGTAATAAAGCTTTCAAAATTTAATATTATTTGAAATGTGCGTCAACGACTTAAGCCCGTTTGATTTTTTGCTTGGTATGAAGCTCGCAGCCGCTGCAGTGGACCTAGCCTATATATCAAGTACCTATTTGACTTGGCACCGACTTCAAACAGACCTAACCTAATGTAGTATATAACGACAAAACGACGACGACGCGACGTAACGACGTATGAGAATTCTCCGTATTCATTGTGGTACCTATGAGTATAAGCTGTATCAGGTAGACGTTCTTTTTTTATGGAATAGGGGCAAACGAGCAGACGGGTCACCTAATGGTAAGTGACTATCGCCGCCCATGGGCACCTGCACCTCAAGAGTCACAAGTGCGTTGCCGGCCATAAGGTAGGAGTAAGGGAACCGGGAGGGGGAGAGAGAAGGGTTAGACCCTCCGGTAACCTCACTCACTCGGCGAAATACAATGCAAGCATTGCTTAACTGCCGGTTTTCTTTGAGGCCGTGGTATCACTCCGGTCGAGCCGGCCTATACATGCCGAAGCATGGCTGTCTTACAGATTTCTCGTTCCGTGTATTGCGAGTTTCTAGCATTGAACAGTTAAAGCGAGATCGACGTGCATCGACCGATGCGACCAAACTAGATTCTAGGAAAATATTTAGGGACCTGATTTTGTGACCATCGCGAAACGCCATGCCACGATCAATCAATCAGCCTATTGCAGTCCACTGCTGGACATAGTTCTCTCCCAAAGTGCGCCATAGCACTTGGTCTTCCGCGTCGATTGTTGTAAACTCCCCGCGAGCTGTTTAGTTTTGTCGATGGTTAACAAGTTAAACAAGACATAATAAAACATAGATACCATTTTATTACAATTATTATCTGTTTCACAAACGGTTTAGTTAAAGTATAATACAAAAGAAACAACCGTAAAAGAGTTTTATACACCCTAAGCATAGAAACTAGCAAAAAACTAATAAAATAAAATTATATTTTCGTCATTTTATTTGATTATTTTTCTGCTAGTTTCCTGCTAGATGTCGCAACGGTCGTATCCCAATGATGTTTAATGTAAAAATGTGTAACTAATTAGTATAATCGTAATTGATACATGTAACTTTACAAGCATTTTAACGCATTGTGGAAATTTTAAAATGTTTTGTTGTTGCTTGTTGAGTTATTGACGTGTTTTATTGAGACGACGCATTAGCGGTATTAGGTACATAAGTGACATCACTGATCTACGCCTAATAACAGCTCTAGAATGGAACAATGGACAAATCTTTGTATAGTGTAATCTTTGCGTAAAGTTTATATATAAAAGAAGTGCAGAAAGCTACAATTTTTAAACAATATGTGTTGCAAATTAAAAAATTACTTGAAACCTTCATCAACCTACTGCTGTCCATTATATGTTGACCTGTCGTGATACAGAAAGACTATACAATGACAGTTCAAGATATACTGGCCTTATTTCCACCACTAGACGATCTCTAATGTCCTACTAATATTATAAACGTGAAAATTTGTGAGTATGTATGGATGTATTGATGTTTGTTGCTCTTTCGCGCAATAACTATTGAACCGATTGCGATGAAACTTGGTATGTAGATAGCTGGAGATCTGAATTAACACATAGGTTACTTTTAATCGCGATATGCTCACATCGGGATATACACGGGTGAAACCGCGGAGCGCAGATAGTATATAAATAAACATTTATTCTGTTATATTCTACATAATTACTTTTTTGTCTATTCTGGTCTGTTTCGTTGTACGAGAATAATATGTTGGCATGTATTTAAAAGGAAAAAAAACCTTAGTATGTTTATTCTAGAATATCAGAATATTCTAGAACAACAGTACAAACTACAAACTCTGCCTATTTTGGGTTTAGACAGCTGTGTAATATATGACAAAATATAAAAAACAAATATCACAAGCTAAACTCACACAACCACAAGCCTATATCATGCGAAAGCAGCTAATTTTTCGCCTCAGTGAATATCTTTTTGATCTCTAACATAATAAAGAAAGGTCCTAAATTAAATTCCGTTATGGGTTCAAAGACATCTCATTAAAATGTTGACGTATCTCACTAGTGAAACTCATTTAACAGAAACGCGAACCTTTTGACATTATGCTCACATTTTCAGCCTGTTTCAGGTGGCTGGTTGCTAAACTCGTGACCCTTTGCGATGTGGGGTGAAGGTGCGTTAAGTTTAGTCTTAGCCACAAAGTCAACCATTGACCACTTAAGTGGCGCGATGGTCATTGAGCAGTCAATATAATTAATTGAAATAGGTACAGCGTGTGAGTAAAAACGTCTTTCTGTGGATGCTTATCATAATACAAAGTAAGCTCTTGATAAAAATGCGATATTAAGGATGTAGTCATTAGTTTCATTTAACGCTACGCAATGTTAGCTTAACAACCGTAGGTATTATGTTTGTGCGGTACGGTGAATGACCTTAACGTTCGGCGCCATCGAGACCATCTGATAGCATAAAATGCTTAAATTTTGTTTGATTGATTTAGTTAAATGTATTGTTTACGTATTGTGATATCACTTTTAACAAAAAAAAACGTAAAATAAAAAATAAAAAATTCGAATCAGAATGTTGGTCTGAATACACTATTTCAGGATTCGGTACGGTGTCTCTTCCACTGTATATATATATATATATATCATTTATATTTTAAGTGAAATTGTTTCAAAACAGTCATTTTGAATACGCAATTGTAAGACAGACAGACAGACATTAACAGTACCCACACCTACACTTATAATAGTTGTGGTATCAATCTTTACAGCGGCGCGGGTAGCTATTAACCAACTAACTATTTTTCAATGAAACAAAACTAGCAGACTACTAGGACCCATTAGTAAGTACTTAATGATACTAATTCGCTAGTAATTAATAGTATGTCTATAATTGATTTATTGGGCACTTCTGGCGCCTCCAATTTTAGCAGGAATCTGTTGTGCTCTGCTTTCTATAAACTTCGGCTTTTATAGATATCCTTGTGTCTGGTGACTTCACTGTGGCATAAAGAACACCTAGACTCAGAACAATTATCTGTAATCGCACAAATACCTATTTCATTTTGTAATGTGTGGAAATTGAACCCACAACCCTCGAGGCGGTGGCAATTGGATTACTTAACCACTACAAAAAAAAGGCACAGTACCTCTCTTGTGAGATGAGAATATGCAGACTTTTTTATAACTTTAACAACGTTTGATGACTATAAAATATCATAAAAATCGTTCATCGTCATTTTCATCATCATCAACCTATAGGCTTGAAAAGATGGGGATATTGCCTTACAACGAATGGCCAAAAATCACACAGATGTTTGCTAAATGGTTGGTTTATATCTAGGTGCAAGAAGTGCTCAACAGTTCTAGAGCCAATAGTACTCCAGTGCTACAATTATGTGAACCATGAGGCCGTCTGAAAATGGTTCGAAGCCATTCTCAGACGTCCCTTTTTTTTTAACGTGTGGAAATCCCCACGGGTCGTCACCCCACCCGGGCTAAGCGGTAGGGTAGTATGTCGGACTCGAACCGACTAAAACCACACGGTGTTCCGTCACAGTCCATATTCCAAGGGCCTCAGGTGTACCCTCACAAGGATATCCCTGTGAATCCTGGCAGACTTGGCCGCCCGCCTGTTAAACAACAGGCGACCCCACTGTGTTGTGGGGGATTTCATAAAATTTCAGTGAGAGAGGCACGCGCGGAACAACACGTCGCCACCGTCTCGGGCCTGCTTCTGCTAAGGCACCGGATAACCCTGTCCGTCGCCCCCAGGCAAGCGCTCATGGAGGCCGGAGATCGACTTGCTCTCTCCGGCGCCTGGTGCGTCTTCTGCGAGATGAAAGAGTACTAGTTCTCTCCCGTTCCCTTTCCGCCGCCTCCTTGACATAAATTACCTCCTCGCAAAACGCGAGCGAGGCTACCCATACCTACGGCTGTCGTGAGGTCAGCAAACTGCTGCGTCCATGCAGAGCACTCCACTAGAGTGTGGAGTGCGGTATCCTCGCGGCAGCCCCCGTAGTGGTGGCACACAGGCGTAGGCTCCCGGCCTATCCGACACAGATACTTCCCAAAACAGCCGTGTCCAGTAAGTATCTGCGTCATCCGGTAGGAGAGGCTGCCATGCCGCCTCTCCAGCCAATCGTGGCATGCCCCGCGCTCGGTCGCTCAAGTCGTTGCTAGCCATGAGCACCTGGCGAAGCTGGGACCGTCGTGCCCCGATGTCATTATTGACAGGTCTCAGCTCCTACTCTTGCGCCTCCCTGCGCCACTGATACAGAGACGCAAGGATTTTCGCCTCCAGGTCCCATGACGGCGTCTTGACTAGGACTCGCTGCTTCAAAAGAAATCTTGCGGTATCCTATTATGACACTGACGGCCATTATCCGTTGCGGGCGCCTCAAAATTGCGGCATTGCAGGTAGTCAGGGTCGCCGCCGAAATTGGGGACCCATAAAGGGCCATGGATAGCGCGATCCTAAAATAGAGTCTCCTACAGGAGGTGTCGGGCTCCCCCAAGTTAGGTAGCAGCCGCGAAAGCGCCGCTGCCGCTCTTGTAAGTTTTGGGGCCAGACTCCGGAAGTGAGATCCGAAGTCCCATCGGCTGTCGAGTACGAGGCCTAGATATCTCATCGAAGATTCTCAGATGCCCTGGCATCTAATTCAGAATCGGATAAACCGGAAATTTCGTATACGCCGTAAGGGCCGTTCCAACTACACAATATGGCGAATTTAAAACGCTACCTTTAATAAATAATTTAAAATTAACTTCTGAAAATCAGATTTTATTTCTTTTATTTTATGGTAAAGAGGGCAAACGAGCATACGGGTCACCTGATGGTAAGTGACTACCGCTACCCATGGGCACCTGCAACTCAGGAGTCACAAGAGCTGTGCCGGTCTTTAAAGTGAGAGTAGGGAATGAGGGGGAGAGGGAAGCGTTAGGGCCTCCGGCAACCTCACTCACTCGGCGAAAAGCAATGTAATTATTGCTTCACTGCCGGTTTTCTGTGAGGCCGTGGTATCACTCCGGTCGAGCCGGCCCATACGTGCCGAAGCATGGCATACATTTTATGGGTGACTGGCTGACAGAACATTGTTACATGGCTAAGGTTTGGATTTTTTTTTCTGCACGTTCTGCTCCAACCTGATTCTGCATCCAGGTTTTGCCCCAGATGACGGACCTCTTTAACGGTCATCCGTAAAGACATGACATTTAATATAACCACGCATTGTGTTATGATAGTCTGTTCTAAAGTTCACCATGACCTCTCTGCTGCGTCTAGGATTAGCTAGTCTTCATGTTCTTTGTATCCGCTGACAACGATTTCTGATCTCTGGCATGACTTGGATTGGTGCAACTCGGATGGCTCCACACCATGGCCATGTCATTTGACCAGATGGGCGTCGTTGGCATTGATTTTTGACCTTTATAACAGATGGAAAACTCCAAAATTAAATGCTAAACTGTGTTTTGTTAGATACAAGTAAGCTTCAAGCTGAAATAAGTGGTGCATATTCCCAGACATCGGTGAGGTGAGGCCGTGCCGAGGACTAAGTGAAATCAGAGTGGAATAAACATGATGTCGTTACCGTACCACTTCAGTTATTAAACTTGACACAAGTGATTCTAAGTTACCTACCTACAAATTTACTTTAATTTATTTTTTATAATTAAATTTTCCTTAGGAAGGTATCGCGACAAGCTTTTATATCGTATAAAATTGTATAATGTAACAAAATTGTGGATTTGATTAAATTCAAACCTATTTTTTTCTTCTAAAAGCTAGATTGTAAAAATCTTTTTTACATATTATTTATTTATTTGCAATAATAATAAATACAAAATCAGCATAATTATGGCAAGAAGCGGATCGATTTATCATCATACATAAACATAACTGTTAGGGTAGCAAATTTAAGAGCGGAGCGAGCCTCTAGGCGATTTTTTCTTAAAAACAAAAAGTATTTTAAAAAATATTTATAAATAATACATAAATTTTAAAATAGAACTAAATTACCTTCATGCGTAATTGAAAGGTAGATAGATAGTGATAGTTGCTTATAGTATAGACCAACAAAAATATCTGAATTTAGATTAAAAACATAAATGTAAATGTATGGGCAAGTTCTTCATCACTAAAAAATAAAACAAACCAGAATTTAACGTCAAGTGCAACCATGTTACAATGTAAATCTTGTGAATGGTTTGATGATTTGATGGATGATTATGAGGTTCAACCATTTGGAAACGGGTGGTTATAGATTGACACAAGCAGAATATACGGTACTTATTAGTATTATCTGTTTTCCATTTATTTATTTTTAACCCCCCACGCAAAAAGAGGGGTGTTATGAGTTTGACGTCAATGCCTGTGTGCCGATTTCAATGCGATTTTTTTCATTTGAAAGCTAGTTTCCTTGCGGTGGTTCTTAGCTATGTTTGGTTAATATCGGTCCAGCAGTGTAAGAGTATCAGTTCTTTTCCAAAATGATGTAATGCATTTTTGTTATTATTTTGTGTTTTTTTATATTTTCGGATAGGGGTTTTTTTAATTTTTCATTTATAGTTATTACATTTGTCAAAGCAACCTTTTATTGCGGTGTGTGTCTGTTCTGATCTATAATTTGTAATTATATATATTTTTTAAATGTGACTACCTATTACAAAGAATTGTTAAGCAAATTATGAAAAAAATATAATAATTTGATGTGAACCTGGCTTGATTTTTTTGCATATCTATTTTCATACCTAGATAAACAAAAAACTCATCAAGTTCACATTAAACTGTTCAGAAAATTTACATTGTAACATGGTTGAACCTGACGCTAAAATCTGGTTTGTTTTCTATTTTAGTAATGAAGATCTCGCCCGTACATTTATATTTATGTTTTTGATCTGATAGTAATATGAGTCAACCAGTTAGCAAACATACTACCTATGTAGAGCGGGTGGCAGGTTCGATTCGCCCTCATTGCAATTTGTCGGGTACGTCGATGTATACAATCTAAGTATTTATAACAAGACATGTATCTAAATACTCGAATAAAAACTTTGGTGAGTGGTATTCATATTAGTTAAGATATACGGTTTTACTCACGTGTATATTTCGCACGGTTGCAACAGGCGCGACAGGACGCCTCACACCTTGATAAAGGGCCCCCGTCGGGTCCGAAACTAGTCAGGCATCCCCGAAATATACACGTGAGTAAAACCGTATATCTTAACTAATATGTATCTAAATATGTTAATCCGTGTTATACATTTAAGTTTACACTGTTTGCACTGATTGTGGCCATAGTCAACCTGTATGTAATACGTATTACGTGATCGCGTTAACTCCCGTTCATGTAAATAATTATATGGTCTATCACGGAGTGCGAAAGTGTAATATTGAGAATATTAATCTGTGTTCTAGAATATATATCATAATACAATGGGTCTCGAAAGCGCTGTGTAAATATGACCTAGAATATTATATAATACCAGCTGTAGCCCGCGACTTCGTCCGCGTAGAAATTTTGGTGAAATCATGTGAATGGTACATTTTTCCGGAATAAAAAGTCCATATACTATTCCAGACTGTGATATATCTCTGTGCCAAATTTCATCCATATAAGTGAAGTCGCTTTTGCGTGAAAGAGTAACAAACATCCATCCATCCTCACACACTTTCATCTTTATAATACTAAATGCTGTCCTCGACTTCGTTCGCTTGAAAATTTTGGTTCAGTCTATCCCACGTTAACCATACATTTTCCGGAATTAAAAGTAGGCTATGTGCTATTCCAGACTATAATCTATCTCCATGCCAAATTTCATCCAGATTTCTTCAACCGTTTTTGCGTGAAAGAGTACTTAACAAACATCCATTCATAGAAACTTTCGCCTTTATAATATTATTAAGATTTCAAAGAATAAAGGTATCCCTAGATTAGATACCAAGCTCATTCATGTGGAACTTCAATTGTAGCAAGGTAACAACCTTATTAACTTTTTAATTAAAAACAAAAGAAATTCCACAAAACGTTATCATGTTCCAGAGAATCATTTTAGAGTAAATCACGTGTTTCAGTAATGTTGTACTCCACGATCTAATCACTTAAGTGCGAAGAGAGATATATAAACTAGAATTTATCGATTCTTCATGTCCTCGTGAGAGTTTCGGAGTCTTTTGAGTGCTAAGTTGTTTTGTGTTTACGAAACTGATAAATACAGAAATGTTAAATGTTGCTTTATATAAATTAGTAATTTTGTATCTACAGTAAAGGCTGGGTAAATGTTTACGCCCTAATTCCACACCCTTTTAGACGCGTTTTCTGAACATTCCTTGTAATTTCTAAGGAATATAACATTCTCATGTTTACTATTGGTATATATATGTCCAACCATAGTACATTTCTTTCATAAAACGAATTTAATAAGTTCTAATACTAAGTTTATATACTTAAGACCTAACCGTCTTTAACGTTCATTCAACTCTATTAGAGATTGGAGCCTAAATTTTATTGTGTTTGAAATCTGTACAAAACGATTTATGTGATATCTGCTAAAAGACTTGAACATAAATTTTGGAATGAAAGCAATCTGCGGTGAAGGCGCTAACACACATAATATCAATTACAAGTTATATTAAAGGTGTATTTAACAAGCCCAAAATGGCAGGTATATCAGCTTGGTGTGGAGAGTGTAGATGTCACCAGGGAATTGTTTACGGGGTGACCTTGAAGCCCGGGCTACACTCACCTATGACGCCGCACATGGTCGGTGGTGGCCGGGCTCGAACGAGCGCACGGCCATAGCGCGAGTCACACCCGTACCATCACACTAACACTACGCACACCACTCGGCGTCACTCATATCAGGGTCCATGGGGTCCGGAGGCGTCCGGAGGCGACAGTCGTGCGCTCCCCGCGGCGTCTGTTCATTCACTGAAAGCACAGAGCAGTAATACCCTGACTGAAAGGCCCGGGCGATAAGCATGGATTGCGCAGACTCGGACATGCGTTCAGGGGCCAACTGGCTCCCTCTGTTTTGTTAGTCGGCCACACATTGTACCGCTGGGTGGGCCGTGGATACTGATGTACACTCAGAGGTCACAAGGTCAAAGAGGAAATTGATAGCGACACAATTACTGTAAACATCGACGGACATCTCCGAAATGTTGATGGCTTCAACTGGTCTCTGATGTATCACGTTGTTTATGTAAAAATAGTTCGATTTCAATCTAGACTGTATTCATGCTTTTTGGAACGAAGCACTTTATACTTCAGACGCTCGCGCGGTTGGGGACTAGGCGGAAAAAAGTTTTAGCGCAACGAAAATTGCTGACCGTGAGTTGATTTTTTATTTACGCCATCTGTGGTTTCTGCGCGATACTAATGTTGTTTGATGTTGGTTGTTTACTAATTATCCGTATATTACTTCGAGCAACTTTTACAGATGGCGCAATTTTACCGGGTGTCTCAAAGACACCACACGCCTTTTTATACATTATTTAGTTTGAAACGCTTTCAAGCCTTAACTATTCGACCGATCGTAATGAAGTTCTGCATACACGTAGCCAGGAATACAGAAAAGGACATAGGATATTGCTCATCAAGAAAAAAGTCTTTCCGAGTTTTCCGAAAGAAATTACTTTTACGCGAGCAAGCAAGTATGTTAATATTCTGGGCCGTATAACACAACGCATTTCTCTCATTTCTCTCGTGTGCTGTAAAACGCTGATAAGTACTAAAACACTCTTTTTTGTAAATACATACATACATAATATTATACGCAGAACACCCAGACCAATATCAATAGACGGAAATAAATATTTGCACTTGCTTTGAGCTTGAATGCCCCAGAAGTAGCAGCCAAATGTTTGAGCGTTCGTCAAATTTTAATCTTTTTGTAGGTAATAAATTAATAGTCAGTCAGACCCAAAAAACATACTAACATAAATTTTTGGTTAATACATCCAAACTAATCTTACCAATATTATTTGGGTGGGTGGATGGATGTGTGTTAATCTTTCAAGCAAAAACGGCTGAATCGATCTAGATTAAATTATGGCACAGAAATATAGATTATAGACTGAACGGTTATCGTGGGATAAATTCCACCAAAATTTCCACGCAAATAAAGTCGCGGGCAACAGTTAGTATTATAAATGGAAAAGTGAGTTTGTTTGTTCGTTTGTTACGCTTTTATGCGTTAACAACTCAACGAATCATCATGGAATTTTACCTTTTATCTAGAAAAAAAATCAGTTCCCTAGGGATACCTAAATTGATTGTCATAGTACTAATAATACATAGGAAGTAATAGACTGATCAGTTCAGTGCATCGAAACAAATATTGGTAGCATCAACGGAGACGATTATCAACTATATCACCGGCAAGTCGCGGAAACAAGGCTTAACGAGTTTGCCGATCGCGGTGCGACCGTAAACAAGTTTGCCTATAATATCTGATTCTGTCTACAGACTTTATAGGCAGCCTATTGGTTATTACATATTTTTTTTCATTAAATTACGAGTCTGGACTCTACAATACAACTAAAATAATGATTCCTCTAGACGGTTTAGTTCTGTAATATTAATTTTGATTTTTTATACAAGTACTGCAAACTTACTGTGTCATCATCGCACGATTTTGCAAACGAGTAATAGCCTTGTTATTTCTATTTAAAATATAATATCGTTAAGGAAGGTAAAGAGGCTATGACCCATAGGACTAACACACTAATTAGGAGGACACAAGGATAAACATTTACCAATCTAGTAAACTGTTTGCTAGTAAGCGACGGAAGATGTATATTCCAAACATGGCGCGGTGAAGCCGCGGGAAATAGTTAGATAGGTACGCGGTGCTATCGTAATTCCGCAGTTGTTAACGAGGTTCCTGTAATCCCAACAAAGTTATGCCATGTTTACTGTTGTAAAGGTTGATCCCAGAGCTCTCCAGCCACGTTAGAATTTCGAAAATGGAAAGCTTAGATTATATTTCTATTTAAATACATAAATAAGTATGCTTGCCTCCCTTTCAGAGATCTGTCACTCCAATGTAACCTCTTTCTCTAATTAAAAAATTCATCCAAAAACAGTGTGGCAGAGACAAAAATAACTACCTCGAATCCATATGCATAGGAGATAAACTCCACTTCTTTAAAGAAGTGCACCTACCCATCCTGGGTTTGAACTTCTTGGATAATTATCGCACCCTAGCCTTAATATCGCATGCCAACAAAATTTTACTTTACGTGATCAATGCTCGTATCCGCCACTTCCTGGATTAGCAATTATTTAAAAGGCAACAAAACTAGAGAACATACTGAACCTCAGGCAAATCATCAAGAAAGCTTACGAGTTCGACACACCAGTAGTACTACGCTTCATGGACCGATCGACCATGGCCTTACAGCCTTGCTGTAAGGCTTTTCACTGTGTCAGATGGGAGTGTTTATGGAAAATCATTCTCCAACAATCAGGGGGGCACTCGAAGGCTGGTATGGTGGTGTATCTGTTGGTGGAGTCAAAGTCTCGAACCTCCGATACGCAAATGACACTACTGAGAACACAATCTTGAAAGACTGTTGCCTAAAGGGAAAAGATCTAGAGGCTAAAGATCGTTATGCTAGTCCGACCAAGTCCGCTCGACACTCTACATCACGGTCCATACTGCTCTACACACAGCCCAAGACAGACACAGACTTTCACACACGTCAAGATCCAGAAAAGTGTTCACCTACACAAGTTCACTTAGATATCAAGTTTTCCAGGTGTATTTTTTTTCTAATTGAGAGCAACCAAAAAATATCTTGAAGCATTGTCGTTGGTCCTTGTTTTTTTTTTAATACATCCTTGTAGTTGGCAAACAAGCCCAAGTTCCTCCTGATAGTTGAATTACCATACACTCGCAACACAGTATTGTCAAAAAAAAATGTGTCAATTAAAATGGAGAATGGCGTATGCCGATATGTCTGTGTTATAAATCGCTTGGATCAATTGCCTTGTTGTGGCGCAAAAGATGTACTAAAAGGTAACATTTAACTTCCTTATCTACACTAATATTATAAAGCTGAAGGGTTTGTTTGTTTGTTTGGTTGAACTCGCTAATCTCAGATCTCAGGAACTACTGGTTCGAATTGAAAAATTATTTTAGTGTAACACATAACATAACGCGACGCGATAAATGAAAAATGTTGCAAAAACGGGAAAATATACAAACGTAGACAAAGTTGCGAAGCTAGTTTATATTATTAGTAAAGTAAAAAAAAATAGGTGAAGAATTACTTCTCTCTCGTGCCGCAGAGGACGCACCAGGTCCCGGAGATTGCAAAATGACCTCCGGGCCTCCATGACCGCTAGCCTGAGGGTGATGGGCTGACCGCTGGTGTTTCATGCGCACCTCTCTAACTCGGAGGGGGCAAGGCCTCCGCAATTAATTGTGGGGTCCCTGTTGTCGAACAGGCAGCCAAGTCTACCGGGGTTCACAGGTATTTCCTTTCTAGGGTACACCTGAGTCCCCCGACATTAAGACCCCGTGACGGAACACCGGGGTGGTTTTAAATCGGTAAGAGTCCGACAGACCCCTTCGCTTCCCCAAGGGCGGAGGATATCCATGAGGATCTTCCACCTCGTCAACAAGGTATACAAATATATAATTATAATTTACACAAAGACAGACAAACAAAAAGTAATTTTTTACTGATTTCAAAAAGGATGTGGTTCTCAATTCGGTTTTTTTTTATAAAATCTGACAAAAGGTTTAGCACATTTATAAAACACTTAATTGTTAATGATATTTATCTATGCTCTCATTTGAATAAGGAAACAATCCCAATATCAAATCAAATGCTTGGAAATCTGCAAGTACTTATCTGTAGAAAATGTTACATGGTGCCGATTCTATTGTACACTCCACTAAACTAAAACCTGCCTTAATTTCTTCATATGAAATCAACCTAGTGTTCTTCGTAATAAGGTCTATTTGTTACTAGCACCTATTTCTCAGCGCCGCTAAATTTCACTAAAACCTGTCAACGTATACTCAACTTTATTTCCACGCAGCGAGAGTCTCCATTTATTCAAACGCTGTATAATTGCCGTTTAAAAACTTGTTCAAAACGAACAAGGATGACGTGTTTTTAATCTACACCTACGAAGACGCTTACTAAAAACACAGAGCAAAAGAGATCGCATTCAACGGATAGCGGCTCTCGCTACGTGGTATTAAAGTTTATTTAAGCGTATCAGACTTTAGTCGACAAATAAATTGCTTATTTCGATAGCGACATATGTTACCTACTTGTTTCAATTTGAAATAAGACCTTGTTTTGAAGTGTACAAGGTTTACATCTTATATGAAGAAAATTTAGTGAATTTTAATTTAGCGAGTGAACTAACAGAATTGGGACCATTATCTATTCTTGATACTCTCATGTTAAATCTAGGCACCAGGTTCATAACGATTTACTGGTATGGGATACTGACACATGTAAATAAACAAGCCGGTGCACCTGCAATAAAAAAGAACCGGACAAGTGCGAGTCTGACTCGCGCACCGAGGGTTCCGTAAGCAAACAAACTTGTATACGTCCATCTCGGGAATCAATTCTTAAAGACTTTTGCCCATCTTTTTCGAAAGACAAACGTAACTTTGCGGTTGCGATGTACGACAAAGTGAACAATCCAACCGCAAAATATAAGTTGGTAATCACAAAAACTTTTTTTATGTGATATAACAACAAATTAAGGACTTTCGGATTTTTTCCTTCACACAAGTGAAGGAAAAAATCCGAAAGTCCTTAATTTGTTGTTATATCATATAAAAAAAGTTTAAATTTGGTAAGAATATATATATAAGTTGAAATTTGGTAAGAAGCAAGGTCTGACAGCACAAGCTGTCAGACCTTGCTTCTTACCAAATTTGATGATTCTAGGTAAATGGGAAGTACCCTATAGGTTTTCGACCCAAATCCTATAGGGTACTTCCGGTTGACCTAGAATTGTCAATTTTGGTTAAAAGCAAGTTCTTACGGCACAAGTAAAGGAAAAATTCCGAAAAATAGAAAAAGCTGAAGATTAAGGTATATAAGATAATTTGGTACTTACAAAGTGTTTCTCAAAAATCTACATTTGCCCATATCTTTTTATCGTGTTGACTCAGGACCTTGATTTTTATACACCTAATAAGGACTATAGACCTCAGTCAGGGGCGGCCCTAGGGCGGTGGCGGTGCGAGCGGTGCGGCCGCACCGGGCGCCGTCATGCGGGGGGCGCCGAAATCAAAAGATGAAAAAATAGGGGTGTCCAAAAAATATTTTTTGAGGACTAAAAAAAAGTCATCAAATTCTTTTTACGGCGAACAACATAGGAAAACTAAGGTTTTGAATTTATAGAAGCGCCACTTTGGGGTCTGGCACCACCTAAAAATTTAGCTAGGGCCGCCTCGCCACTGACTTCAGTATCTGGTATAAATTTCAACTTGTTAGGTCCACCCGTTTCTAAAAAAATCGGTGGTGACACACGGCCAGACAGACAGACAAGCAGACGGACAAGAGAGTGATCTTATAAGGGTTCCTTTTTTACCTTTTGAGGTATGGAACACTAAAAACGATGTACGGCTATTCCTATACTGAACTGAATGAAAAAAGAACAATAAACAACATTATCTTCTATTAATTTCATTAGGTGCATGTTTCCTTTATGAATCTTTAGCATAATTAAAATAAATTATCGTCCGATAGCGAAGGCGAAGATCTTTCTCTCACTCATCTTTCAAGCACTTTTGCGTTTAATGGTGCGTTTACACGCACGCCGTGCAGCCTGGCAAGCAGCACGGCACGCAGCTCGGCGCGCATCTTGCCACGCAGCGTGCCAAGCAAGCTTTTCACACCAGGGCTGCCAGTAAGGACAACTTATTTTATACCGCTAAGACTCGGAAATTATACAAAATCATGTACAACATTGATTTTGTATAATATACAAAATCAGTGTTGTACAACTATAGAACGTCACTCTTTGGGGATTTTACTAAAAGGTGTTTTAACTTTGACGTATAAGGATTTAACAGTTTATCACATACATGATTTGTTTTAAGTATCTCTAAGTGTATGTACGTACCTTTTACGCTATAACATCAGCAATGACATTGTATCCAATTATACAATGGAATCTACTATACAAACAGGATACAAAAGATAACCGATATTATACCAATTTTGTATCCAATTTTACAATCTGGCAGCTCTGTTTCACACACTTGCAGGCATGGTCCGTAGGGTATTAGTGTTATGTGGACATAGTAGTCAGTGCAAACATGGGAGACGATGTAGACGTAGATCTCGTGGGAGCTACTGCTTTGGGCTTGATCTATTTTTATTGAAAAAAAAACAGCCCGACATAATTATGCATTCGAAATTTTACTTAAAACTATTAGGTTTTACAACTAAAAAATCATTTATGGTGTAAAAACACTTTTCAAGTACCTAGCCAAAACTTTAAATTTGATTTTTCTATTTGACATGCGTTATAACTATTTTTACATCGAAGAGTGCTTTTCCATAATTCGTTCCTTATTTTAGTGGGATCTCTTTTAATGAATTTACTATCCTCGCTAACTTTTGAATAGAATTTTTTATTATTTCTAATAAACATGAACATAAATAACCATGATAAGCATTGGGGGCGGCTTCTTCATTAACTATGTTTCGTAACTGTTTTAAGGCATACATAAATCTATTTTATTTACTGCACATCATTGATATGCGATTAGTTACAATTCTCTAATCTTCAATCAATCAATCAATACTAACTTCAATCCTAAGAATTGGCACTATTTTGTTTCATATTTTTTTGGCCCTGATAAACAATACTAATTTTTACTAAAAGAATAGTTCAGAAACATCTTTCTGAAGTCTTCTTTTGCTTTCGATTCGTGCATGCTATAGGTTCAGACCATTCCGATATATTTGGTGTCGTCAAAAATTAATTTCAATCGTTACGTTGTCTGTACGCCACGAAGATGAAAACTATATTAACGCGGCCGAGCGCGCGTGTGTGTGTGTGTGTGTGTGTAAACAGGCACACAAGCACATTCACCCTTTGAAGTGTGTCAAAAAACCGACAGTCGTCTCGATCGGCGCCAAGCACGTGCACATTCACGCAAGCATGCACAAACAGCCTGTTCATATGCTTGCGTCGTTGAATGTCGGTTTGAACGCGAGCGTGTGAACGCAGCCATTAGTCGTCCCGATCGGCGGCAAGCGCGATCACATTCACGCAGGCATGCACAAACAGCCTGTTCACATGCGTGTGCTCGTGCTTGTGCTCGTTGAATGTCGGTTTGAACGCCAGCGTGTAAACCCACCATAAAAAGTAAAAAGTTAGGTTATAAAGTTAAAAGTACTATTACGAAATTCCTCTGAGATTGAGAATACGAATATTACGATCGGCGATGAATGAATGACAGATACAAGTGAACAAACCCGATGTTGTCAGTCATAAAATACGGATACTTTACAATCTCAAGTATTCCTGTTCATACCATAAACTTAGTATACTAAGTTTAAGGTTCATACCCACGCATACGCCATGCAGCATGCTTAAACGGTCCTTAGACGATCATGCGGCATGACATACTGAGTCATTATGCTGCATGAAGAACCTATTGAGAGTCTATCATGCAGCATGATAGTTCGCTTGGTATAATCATTTTATTCAGTCGATATAGATAGTACAGTGAAGGGGTCTTCTGCACTGGTATGGATATGTCTTTGTCAAAGGCAGATGTATAAATAAATAAATTTATAAACATAAAAATAAAAGGAATTGTTAATTAACTGCCAGCACGTATTTTGCATGTCATTCGCATCAATCAATACAATGCAACGATCATGCATGCATGACAGACAGCACGTAACGCATGTCATGCGTGCCGCATGATCGTCTAGGGAGCACATTAGGACGAGGGTAAGGAAATGAAAATCACGTCAACAATTTATAATTATATCACCATAGATATATAACAGACTTAAGTTAACCGAAATTATATTCAATTGAACGAAAATTACGGAGACCGATAAGATTTTTTAGATTAACTTAAAAGTTTAATCGTTAAGCAAACTTGTTAACTTCGTTCAGTAACGATTGGTCTATTAATGGTTTTCGGCCAGCTTCTACTATAAATTAATTATTAAAGTAGCACCTAGTTACTTTTATTCGTGGAGCACCTAACTAACTAATAATTTAATTTTACCTATAGTCACTATAAAATATTTCATCTGGAAATGTTAGGAATAGAACACATTCCAACATTTAAAATTTTTTTTCACTTTTCGGAGGAACTCAAAAACATTATATTTTATTAACTCACTCACTCACTTACAACTCACTTAAAAGCATAAACTTACTATACTATCATAAGTTTACTAAGTTTATGCTTAAAAGAGACGATGTTCAGCTATTTAAAGGATTTAACCACATTTTATTTGTTGTACTAATGACTAAATTCATTTTGTTACTAATCTTACTCTTACCTATATTTAAATAATAAGGAATATTAAATGTTTAAGTACAACAAACTTAAAACTAGCATCATAGAAAACATAATGTTATAGAACGTAAAACAAAATCATAATAAACCTTGTCTTTAGTATTGGCTGACCAGAATAGCAAACCTGAATTAGTGGCGCCTCATTTATGTAGTAGGTAGTACTTATGTACAATGGATTAAAGTAATAACGTAAAATCATCATCCATACACATAAATAATTTCCTAATAATATTTTTTGTTTATTAATTTTTATTCTTGACCATAGATACAAAGTCTTTCAGTCGCAAACACTATTGTCATATTGACAGCAGTCGTACTCGTACAATGGCAACACTAATACAAAATTCTTTTTATTTCGGTTCTTTGCCCGAGTTGATTTGGGTACGTTGATAAATCCGTGAAAATCAAGCGCTTGTCGTTATTTCATTGATAATAATTGTGTCCTAATTAAATAATATTATGTTCTGCTCTAGAAATAATGGATATTTTATATTTCATGATTGTTGTTTATCGAAATTATCGTCGCGGCAACTTGACATTTAGCACGCAGGAAACAGTAACCTAAACATCATTTAAGCGTGAATTAAACGTGGTATTTTGGCTTTTCAGCGAAGAGCGTCAGAATGAAGTACAATAAGCTCGTCACATCCTCAAGGAGGAAAAACAGGAAGCGTCATTTCAGCGCACCTTCACACATCAGGCGAGTTCTTATGTCAGCCCCGCTTTCCAAGGAGTTAAGACAGAAGTTCAACGTAAAGTCTATGCCAATCCGCAAGGATGATGAAGTTCAGGTATGCAACCACTTGAACCTACGTTTTATATTTCCTTTTGTTAACGTGTAAGGTTATGTTTGTATGTGTTTAACAGTGTGATGAAGACAAACCATTCTTAGACTGCGGACGATTGTTGTCGGGATGCGGACGAGTTTGAGGTTTTCTCCTACGAGTCCTACGCCCTTCAGCTAGTCTGTGCCCTGGTGCAACGATGGCTCTGATTGTTTTTCACTACAAACATTAAGATAGGTTAGGTTTTAGTTGGGCCCTCATGCTCGAGCTGAAAACACTTTGAAAAAGTTAATAGTGTTGTCATAAGTCTCATTTTGTTACTATAGTGAATAGGTGACCAAATTTAAAATCATAATTCCCATGCTTGAAGTTATGCCATTAACTATCCTGAACTTTAATTAATTTTATTCTAAAACGCATATAAATAGTTAAAAAAATTAACTTATGGAGTATTACACTGATCAAAGTGAATATACTCATTAAGATTTTGTTTGAACACTAACATTGATATAAATTATTGTGAATTTTAGTGAGAAAATGTTATAAAAATGACATGACAAACTTTCACATTCATAATATTAGTGGGATTAAAAAATATTATTGGGTATAATCAGCTTTTTTGGGTTGTTGATTGTTAACTCACAATTTTATTTCTTTATTTTAACCATTAGTATCCCTTACTATGTCTAAATTTCAATTGTGGAAATTAATAAACTTAAAAAAGGAATACTTCAATGTGCCTAAATCGTGATAAATTGTATTAAGCTGTATTCATCATCCCTTAATTTTCCACCCTTAAAAGTTGACCAACCTTGAGTACAATCAATTAAATAAAAAAAAAATTATTGAAATCGGTTCACAATTGGCCAAGATATCATGTAACATAACATACACTCAAAAAAACAGTTGAATTGAGAACCTTCTTTCTGGAGTCTGTTAAAATATATTATGTAAAATATATATATATTGTACTGCTTGTACATCATTCAAATTCAAGATACATTTACCAGCATTTCCCATGCTAACCTGGACTAGATGTTACTTACTTTTTGCTGTGCTAACAGACTTAGGGTATATTAGTGAGTTTCCGCACCCTGTTCTCTTTTAACTCTGAATGTCAACAGAGTATATCTGATTAGGACAGTTTATGTAAGAGTCACACTCATTTAAAGTAAAATTTCTATTGTATAGCTAATTTATAGCTTCCAGCTTCTTACGTAGGTGATTTCACCATTACCATCATAGACCTCTCCAGACATTTACAGACAGTGGTCTTGCACTGCCTTTATCCTGAAGCACCCTCACACATTGACTAGGTAATCAGTACATCTAATGGTCACAGGTTGTTCTTGTCAGTTCTCTGGACTATAAATGCAGAATCCCATTGGCCTAGAATCATAAAATTTGGTAAAAAGCAGTACAAATAAAGGAAAATATCCATAAGTAATTAATTTCCTCAAAAACCTGTTTAGGCATCAAGTTGAAATTAACATCCAATACTTAAAAAAATAAAGCATCTAAGCCTTAGATTTGACCAAATTTGAACATTTTGCAGGTAAATCATAACCTATAGAGTACTTCCCATTGAGCTAGAATCATAAAATTTGGTAAGAAGCAAGGTCTCACAGCACAAGTAAAGGAAAAAATCTAGAAGTTGTTAATTTGTTATATCACGTAAAAATGGTTTATGTGATTACAAACTTATATTTTGCAGTTGGAAAGTTGACTTTGTCGTACATCAATGTACAGGAGAGTATTTTTAGAACCGCAAAGTTAAATTTGTCTTTCGGAAAGACTGGCAAAAATCTTCGAGAATTTCCTGAGATGAATGTACTATTTACAACATACAATTTTGTTTCCGTAAGGAACCCTTAGTGCGCGAATCACTTTTACTTGTCTGGTTTTTAGACTTAAAACAGCTAAAAATGCTATAAATTATTTCAAGCACTTGACACCATTAGTACCTTACTTAAAAACATTGCGCTGTCCATGAAGTATTTTTATGTATCCCTCCCCCTGCCTCTACCATAAGGTCTGCCAGATCAAACACTCTCAACTGTCCACACAACGCTTTATCAGACTATATTTAAAATTAAAGCATAAGAAGCTCTTAAATCTTTACAATAATAACTGTTAAATTTAAAAATAATTTATTTTCGTTTAAATGCTGTGTTCAAAAGGCATATTATTTATTTATTTATTATTTTATTTAATACTTTTTGCATAATGTAATCAGAGGCGAACTTAATGCCTAAGACATTCTCTGCCAGTCTACCTTAGGGTGATGTAGAAATTAGTGAAGTAGGTGTATTAAAAAGTATAAGAATATGTGAAATAAGGAAAGTTGAAGTAGTTATTCTTAGTGTAAGCCCTTGAATTAGTTGTTTTGAGGTAAAGGAAAGTTTTGTTATTAGTGCATCATCACGATCATTGCAAAGTTAATAAGATAGATATGTCACTTATTACTTTGTGTCAAAAATCCAATTACTGTTTTTTTTCTGTACTCACCAATTTGTGTTTTTGTATCCTGTCGCAGGTTGTCCGTGGTCATTATAAAGGCCAGCAAGTCGGCAAAGTAGTGCAAGTGTACCGTAAGAAGTTTGTTGTCTATATTGAGAGGATCCAGCGTGAAAAGGCTAATGGTGCCAGTGCATACGTGGGCATCCACCCTTCAAAGGTGAGAACACTGCAATGAGGCATCAAATAGGGTTATCTATAGGTACCTAACATAGTGATAAATACATTAAGTAACATTTTGTTTTACATTTCAAACACAATCTCATTATTTAAATGATTGAATCCAGGGAACTTTACTTATACCTTTAATGGTATTCAAGTTATTGTACTAACTTCGGATATACCAGCACATTTCAAAATCAAAGTTTTTTATACTGTTGGTATCATTGAGTCAATTAACAAAAGTAATAAAGCAAAATACACCCTTGCTAAATGCACCAAAAATCGTGGGTAAACAGTAGTGATGTGCCGGATATCCGTAACTGCGTATATCCAAGAGATCTTGAACAGATCTTTTACATTATTATATTTTATTGTTTATGAAATTCTTAATATATTTTGTTAGAATTAAATATCTGATGTAGTGAGTTACTGATATTATTGTCAGTAATAAGATACTATTTGACTATCTTTGTAACCAGATCAAACTAAATCTTTAATAATAAAATAATTATAAATAAAAAAACACGATCAGTGCAAGTTCAAACATGGTCACAGTCCTCAACGTCAACTAGTGTGTCAAAGTCACGCGCATCGGCATCAAATGAGAAAAAACTTGAGGTCTGTATCCGTATTCGCGGATCTAGACGCTAAAAAAATCCGTATTCGTATCCGCGGATATTAATTTTTAACATCCGGCACATCACTAGTAAAAAGTACAAATTGGTATACATAGAAACAAATCTCGGCTTGAGGGGTAACGGGGCTTCTCTCTAAAAAAGAACTGTAGGAAGACAATCTTAGGTATGTTATTATAATTTAACCTGCTTGCGCGAGTGATAACACTAGTCTCTGTCATTTAGTGCCAACATTCTCAGTGATCAGTGCCATGGTGTCGGAAATATCGGGTGATTTTTTAATAGCTATAGGAAATGATTTAAAAATAAACACATAAAATTTAAAAAATTCCTTGAAATCTTTATTTAAATCGATAGTACGGTCCATATAATTTAATGTTTTAAGATTATTTCATGCAAATATTGACTGCGACTGCGCCTAAAATGGTCCATCCGCTTAGTCCATTTTTTGCATACTCTTTCCAACATTTCGGCCGGTATCTAACGAATAAATGCTTCAATGCGTCAATCGAAGCGGACTTGTCAGCATAGACATGAGCCTTAACATAGCCCCACAAAAAATAGTCTAAAGGCGTTAAATCGCACGATCTAGGCGGCCAATTGACCGGTCTCAATTGGTTCATTGTTTCGCGTGCTGTGTGGCATGTGGCACCGTCTTGTTGAAACCACATGTCATGTCGTTGGTGGTTTAATGTCCAACAATGTAAATTTGGTGCGAAATTTTGTCACAATAGCCCGAATAGTCGCTTCAGTGGGTCGATTAAACTGACCATAAAATGGAAGAAGCGCGCGATGAACTTTCTTAACAGAGCACGCATTTTGGTAATAAAATTCAATGATTTGCAAGCGTTGTTCGTTTGTAAGACGATTCATGGTTAAATTATATACCAAACTGAAGATGTTGGACAGTAACACAAAACGCGAAACGTGCGTGAGCTGTGAAAATCAGCGTTGCCAAAAAGAAAATAGCTTAAAAAAATCACCCTTTACATAATGAAAACATTTACATATTTGGAACAAATTAGCAGTTACAATATTCACTTATAAAATATCTTTGTCTTCTAAATGATGATAACTTTTTACTGATGCTGTGCATCTGTCTTACTACTGCTTGCAGATGTTTGACAGATTCTTAGTTATTGGTGAGATACTTCCATGGCTCTAATAGTATTTTCCATGTGACGCCTATTCTCACACAGTGCTGTTCCATATATACTAATAATATTTTTCGCTCGTTTTCAGTGCGTGATCGTCAAACTGAAGATGAACAAGGACCGTAAATCGATCCTCGATCGCAGAGCGAAGGGCAGGTTGGCAGCCCTCGGCAAAGACAAGGGCAAGTACACAGAGGAAACCGCCACTGCTATGGAGACCTCGTAAACATAGATTATAAGACAAATAAAAAAAAACTAAAACTCATTATTGCTTTTTATTTGTTCTTTGTTTACAGAATCGCGACTAAGAAATAATTATTTTTTAAATAAACTGACATTTAATTTCGACGCCTCTTTACTCTGTTTTCGTGTGGCTTTAGGTGATACCACCAGCAATCGTTTATTCACCAAAAGAGAATAATGGGGCACTTTCTGAGCTTGTTGAAAAATAACGCCATCTATAAGCACTTTTTGAGACACATTAAGCACCGACATGGCATATGAGCCTAGTCCGGATTCTTGTAAAGCTATGATGTGGGCAAGTTCCATTTCATTGTTGTAGTGTTCTCACACAAAAAGATTATCGGTCAGCGACTATCGGGATTGCACCAGAGCTTCAGATACAAGTTGCCGAGGCCCAAGGTTTGCATCAGTCCTTAACCAAAAGCGGCGATGTCGAGGGCCGTCACCGCACCTGGGTTTTTAGAAATTCTAAAATCCGCGGTTTGCCGTACGGCACCTAAAATAGGAGAGAACCGTTTAGAAGCTGCATTATTTATTTCTAATATTCGCGAATGCGAATGCGAATATTGACTTTTCAACTAAAGAGCAATCAAAATGTTTGAATGGCTTACCATTTTACATTGCCTTTTATGGATCCGAGGAACAAATTTTTTATTTTTTTAAAAGATGTGAGGTATAACTTTTTTTTGAATGATGAACTTCTGTTATGGATGGTTAGAGAAAAAATGACCTAAGAATATTTGGTTACTCCACCAACCACCAACAAGTGTACCACTGAAAGAGTTTTTAGTAACGCTAGACTGCTTTACACACTTCAGTTGGTTTTTGAGGTTATATTCCATTATGTTTAATTGGTAGCAAAAATGTATATAAGTAGCGGGCTCAATATCGCTGGTGAGTTTAGGAACGTTGACGATTCACGCAGCACGTCTTTATGTGGGGCCACAGTGAACGGTATAATAATCAAGTTCACCTGGAAATGAGAGATAAGGAGCAGAAAACTCATAAACATTATTTTGGCTTTCTAAATGTTGTCTCAAGTCTTACGAAATTTCATTCAGTTTTCAGATGTTCAAGGTCAACGGTCATAAAATGGGTTTTTGCAAATATTTTGTTTTCGATGGCTTAAAAGATGTTGAAATCTATTATAAAACTGTAGAGCATAAAATTCTCTACAAACGTTGTTTTAAATTTGTATTCATGCTTCTAACTAATTTTGCTAGAGAGCACGGAAAACAATAATGCAAGGCCAATCGGGAGTCCCGGTGAATAATACCTCATATAAAGTTACTTAATCACTATAATATATTTTAACAAATCCTGTATTTAAATTTATTTTGCGTAAATTTTCTATCTTTTTTGAATAAACACAATCATCTTTAATATCTGACGACGTGGACACAAGTCTTATGAGACTTTTGAGACAACATTTAGAATGTCAAAATAACAGTTTATACGAGTTTAAAGCTTATTATTTCTCATTCGGAGGTTGACTTTTTTTTTTTGCTTAATTGACTGGATTAATGATTATTTCTTTATTGAAAACGAAGTTTATTACAATACAGTAAGTACAAACCAACTAATATATTATAATAATACACTCAGAGGCATATTTAACTGTCAGTGGACAGTTACCCAGTTAAACAAATACACCTATTAACCTTAACATACGTTATCGTAAACCATAGGTTTGCAGTTTTAGAGGACACTCCTCTAAAACTGCAAACCTATGGTTTACGATAACGTATGTTAAGGTTAATAGGTGTATTTGTTTAACTGGGTAGTTCTGCAATAACGGGTATATTTAATATACCAATAGCTGCGTCGCCCAGGCGGAGCAGACCGCCAGCGTGTGCTGAGCCGAGTCCTCACTGCAGTCGCAGTGGTGACAGGTGGGACTCAATTCTCTCCTAGCGACTGAGTGCGGGTACTTCTCGAAACAGCCGTGCCCGGAAAGAACCTGCGTCAGTCGGAAAGAAACCATACTGTTCGACAGATTGTGCAAAAGACCGAGAAGTATTTTTAGCGGCTGTGTACGGCTTTTGATTACGAGAAAGCTCTCCATCGAGACCTGGGCAGTTTTGGATACTCTGGATATATCGAGGTGCTGAAAAGCTTAAATGACACCAACACGATGACCGTACAGCTCCAAGACCAGAGGACAAATCAGATAAACTTGCAGCGTGGAGTTAGACAAGGGAATTTTATCTCCAAACTATTCAACACAACCCTTGGGAAATTGCGTGGCAATTGTTTTTTATCACAAGTTGAAGTTCGTCGTGTGTAGCAAAAATGGAATTAACGCGGAAAGATTTTAGGGCGATGATTTTTTATGATTTTTAAAGTTCATTGACTCCACAAGACTGCACTGCTCGTCTTCAAAATACTTTTGGGAGGAAAGTACCTCAATTGAGCACCGTAAGGTGTTTCTACACAGAATTTGTTCGTGGCCGTGTTTCTCTCCATGATGAAATTCGTGAAGGTCGGCCCCCAACTGCGATCACTGACTAAAATGTGGCTACTGTCAGGCAACTAATTGAAGAAAACGGGCGTATTCACCTATGAGGAGATTCGAGGGCATTGGTATGAGCTAAATTCAAAAATCTTACATCAACATTTAAAAGTTAGAAAACTTTGTTGCCGCTGGATTTCTCATAAACTCACCTCAGAACAAAAACGGACTCGTGTTGATTGGTGTAAAAAAATGTTGTTAAAGTACGGACGTGGCCTGGTATGGTCGTTGGGCAAACGGGTCCTAGATTTGAGACCGTGAACTGGTAAAGGAAAGGAAAGGAAGGTAGGACGCCCCCCAGCCAGATGGACTGACGAACTGAGAAAGGTAGCTGGCATTAATTGTATGCGAAAGACGGGGAACCGGGTGCTTTGGCGCAAGTTAGGAGAGCAGTGGACTGCTACAGGCTGATCGATTGAACGTTTATTGAACGTACATGTGTAAGTAGTATTAAGGCACACCTTACCTCATCTTAACAGTAGTACATGATTCGAGCTTTTTTATTAGTTCAGAAATAAAGGTACCATAAAAAAAAAACAATCAATATTAGCTAAATCTTTAGGTTGTTAAAAAAATATAGAAACTGAGACATCGATCTCCTAGTTCACAATCATACTAATTATGGAAAAAATGATTTGTGTACTAATTACCTACACCAGTAGTTAGTGCACAAATCACTGACAAAAAAAAGTTGTAATGGAAGAGGAGGTAGGGGCGGCAAAATTTAACTAACTAGGAAAAGGGGGAGGGAAGGGTTAGGGCCTCCGGTTACCTGATTTGTAAGCATTGCTTCACTGCCGGTTTTCTGTGGGGCCGTGGTATCCCTCCGGTCGAGCCGGCCCATACGTGCCGAAACATGGCTCTCCCACGGTTGTCCTTAACACCCCCATAATTTATTTGTAAATATTTTTTAGTGTAATATCTTAAGGAATAAATGATAATTTAATGTTATATTATTGTATAGTCAATGTTACTAATATTGTGGTTTGACGCAATAAAAAACTAATAACTTTTTAAAGGTATTGTGTAATAGATAGGTATACCTTTATAAAAATCAGCTGTCAGCTGTATATATACCTTCAGAGTCTACTAATATCTAATACTACTCCATATGACACATTTTGTTTGTCACAAAATAAGTAAGATCTGGCGGCAGTGGAATCTTACTCTACCTATAAGCTTTTTATGAAATGAAGTATAGGTAGTTACATTAAATGGGTGGCTTCTTGTCAAACATCTTCTTGCCCGGTTATTTGCAAAGTGGCCAGGCACCAATGATTCCAACAATTTTTATTCTATAGTAAGTAAGAAATGGGTACGTAGGTACATTTCTAGATAGAGATGGGTAGAGTACCTACCCATCACCAGTCATCACATTATTATTTTTGTTGTTTGTCTGGGATCAGTTTTATTTCTTAGAATTCATGGTCACCCTGTATTCATACCCGCCCTATCTTATTTTTAAACTGATGCCATATTGTTCCCCTCTTCAATCATAATGATTAGGGGAAAAGGGGGTAATTGGAGTCACTTAAGCAAGAATCGAGAAAAAATCAAAGTTAATTAAGTAAGCTTTATTGTAACTACAGTTGTACTTACTATGCTTATTAAACTATCAGTCTGAAAAAGACTTTTAAGTAATAAAACTTAAAAAAAATCTGCTATGACCACCATTGTCCTCACGTGGGGGTAATTGTATTGGTATTAAGAGTTATCTCATCTTCAGCAGTCCCATCCGGTGCAGTCTACATGTGCCCACTGTCCACACGAAGTGCATCGTTACCACATCTCGTTGTTGCGACCAAACTCATCACAAATTAAGCAACTATTACCATAGTCTTCTGCGTCTCACACAGTATTAACACAGTCTCTTGGCCTTGTCTAGATTAGAGGGAACTTATCGATCAGAGATGACGACATTGAACTTGTATTAATTTTAGGTTCCAGTGCTGTCTCTGGCTGTAATAATGAGTCGATGTAAATGGTATTGGGTCAGAGATTGTTGATGTATGAGTTACATCCATTGGAACAGTTATAGATATGGAACAATCTTGAACGACAACTTCCGAGTCATTTAGAATTTCAGATGCAATGAAATCTTCTGCAGAGAATATGTTTTGGTTCATTGGAAAAATTCCAGCTGCACGAAAGCCCAATTCTCCTTTGCCGATTGAAGCCACAGCTGAATGCATTTCTAGGAAAAATCAGCAAAGGTGGAATAAATCCCGTAAATGAAAATGTGTAGAGCCTTATGAGAAGAATACTGGCAAAGAAACTCATGGCCACTCTTTTTAAAAGTCAGATCTTCAGGTACAATAGTGTTAGTCTTACACGAAAGGTAAACAGGATGCAAGCTGATGCCACCTGAATTTCATTTTATTGAAATGCTCCAAAAGCTAACGTACTAAAAAATAAAAATCACTCAGTGATACCGTTGAAGGTTTGAACCTATTAAACAAAGAAATCATACAAGGTGCACATCTACCTTCATTCAGTTACAAAATCTACTGTTAAAAATAATTCGTGACTGGATTAAGAGGCTAGAGTTGCAGTTGATCGAACCAAAATAATAGTATAGGCTAAAGCATCGCTGAATAGGCCGACCAGTCACCCCAAGCAGCACCCGTTCATGAGTATGACGCATGGACCATCCGTCATCTCCTACTTACCAGTCACGCCCAGCCATTCGTATACTACTGTCAAAGTTATGATTCAGTTGCTGTACTTCTGCAAACTGGTATGCTATATTTCTAATTCGTATTGCAGTACATCCATAGAATATTTTGGAGAGGAACGTTAATCGGTCTGCTAGAGTCTTCTCCACTTCGGGACTAAATACAGGAAGCCTTCCAAGTCGTGGGTTAGAAAAGATTTGCTTTTTGAAACGCTTTTGAAGAATCAAAAACGGAATATTCATTGATTTGGCAGCTTGTCTCATTGACATTTCTTGTTATATAAGATCTTCTGCTTTTAACAGAGTGTCAGAAGACCATATTGCCTTGTCTTTTGATTTAGGGCGTGATTTCGGCATCTATGAATAATAAAAGAAAAGATTGGTCAAGAACAAAAATAATGCGGGCAACGGGGGTCAACTGACTCCTATTACCCGAATATAAAATCACAAACAAACGCTCTTGGCTAACTAAGCGGGCGATCGTGTGGGACGGGACGTATGGTCGAGTGTTTCCGCGTATATTTTCTCATCGGTGTCTATTACTTTTTTATTATTGTATTAACCTCCTTTGGCCGCTGACTCCCATTGACTTGTTCTCCCCTATACTTCGAAGCCATTCTATTTGGAGTACGTAGGTTTTTAACATTATTGCACAGTTTTTGTATATCTGGACAGAAGTACAAAAGATTTTGAGCGCTTTCTTTCTAATTATTATGAATAGAGGCATATGATTACAATAACAAATCGCGGCGTCTCGTTCCATACTTACAATATGATCTTCTAAAACCGATCATCAATCCATGGATCAAGATTGCCAAGTGCCTACTTATTTCATTCGGTATATATTTTTAACGTTCACTCTGTAACTGAGTTAAACCATTTGGACCCAAATACAAATTTACAGTGGAAATAACAAATTTTCCAATCTTAATATTTGCCTTAGTTAAAAAAAAGCCGTCCTCAAATGGGAATAATGGGCTAAAGTGGTGCGTAAATATCCAAAACATTTTCTTTCAATGCATAAAGTTTTCACACGCTTTTTACATTATTTTCTAACATGCATTTTTATGACACACGGTACATCGAAGTTGTTGGGAAAGTTTTTGAGGATATTGACCTAATCCATGCTGCAAAATTAGTACTACAGAAGTTGTTGGATGCAAATTTTCACTGCTTGTATGTCTCAAATGGTGAAGAGCAATGTTGCGACAAAATTAAAGCTGCTCTAACTTGCTATCATTAGTTACAAGGTAAAGGTGGCATGAGTTTGTCACAGTTAGATTAGTTTGACCCATGACGCAGATACTGTTGCCCATCCAACGTACGAATAAATTTTGTTCGAAACGAAAGTCAACGTCAATCAAGTGTTTTTTCAATACATCCATCAATTTATCAAGATGGGCTTGTACATTACCATTAGTGTAATTATAAGCTTATAATTTCACTGTAGGCTTCTGTTTTACACCAGCGGGGTACCGCAAGGTCCCGCAAAATTAGTTCTATCTCTTAGTTCCAGCGAACAGTACGTCATTGCTACTTTCCCAGTCCTCTTCATCTCGATTCGTGAATACTTCAACTCCTACTTAGTATGTCTCACGGAATAGCTATGCTTTGTATATGGTCAACATCGCCATCTTCTTTATAGGTAAACACACTTGGTTCTGCAGGAATAGCTACTAAATCTATCTCTGTAACATCGTCTTCTTCAAGCATTATAGCATCCAGTGCTTCTTGAAACCCGAGGTAGTCACTATAACTGTTATATATTTGTTTAGGCATTGTTTTTCAAAAATTACGTGGTGATAATAATACAAATATTTTGCCTCAGATGTGCCCATTGGCCCCAATTGGGGACACCATTGTAAAACGCGCCTAGTACAAACAATACTCAACTATTTAACTGTAATTAAATTTCACCCTATTGTACGGAATATATTTGTGTATTTTATCTAAGAAAACTAGCAGATTTAGAGGAAAAGTTACAAATAAAAATTCCTTAATCTTTGTAATCAACGAAGCCTGAAACAGCTCCATAAGATGCTCGGTAAAATCTCTTTTATCTATTTCCGATCACTATTTTGTCTAATAACGAGTCAATAGCTTTTTAACCTCAAATATCTACATTAGAAAAAAAAAAGAAAAAAGATAAAAAAGTTGAGAGTACTTTTTTAGGTGTCCTCATTTGGGCACAGCGGGCTTACATGGGTCAAGTACACCTAGTTCGATAATAAGAGGTTATCAGTAGAGCAAAGCACGATGTTCATTAAACATCTTAAGTATATTTTGTACAACTATAATCACATCATTTGAAACTTCTGCTAGTACTTAATACATACAAAATGGTGCATGTCGACATAAGTGAAGGACGGTTGGAAGGCGAATTAATACAAAATGAGTACGGTGGAACATTTTACAGTTTCAAAGGCATCCCATATGCTCAACCGCCTGTAGGAAAACTAAGATTCAAGGTACGTCCAAAGAAGTTTAGTGTCGTTAAAGCATTAAAATGGTGTAACTTCGTTTTTTTCGTACTTTTTGTCTTAGTAATGTCTATGTTGTCTTACTCTTGCTACTAGCTAGCTGTTAACATTTTAAAGTGTAGTTATTATACATTGTGTTTTGAGGATATTAAGTATCCTTAGTTAAGTCAGCAAGAGACGTGTGCTAGCTTGCTGCCTTATAGTATTGCAAATATGACGTGAGTCCAGAAAAATGTACATGAGCAAAACCAATCAAAAGATCCGCATTCTCACAAGGGCGTTTTTCAGAAAAGTTGCAAGTCACGTAATGGGAATTACACTTAATTTTTTTTTCATTTAATTGTGGTAAAATGCGTTTGATAATTATAAAAATATTATAAAACTTTATGTATTCAACTTTTTAGACAGAAAGTTAAAACAGTTATATTTACCTTGAATAAAAGCGTCGTGTAGGTGGAACAAAAATTTTAACACCGCGTGATGTGATCACTTTTTACATTGATACCTTTCAAACTAAGCTACTAAAATAAAATGGCGATTGTCAATACTAAAGAAAATGTTACGAGAATTCAAATACAGTATTGGTTTAAAAAGGATTATTATTACAAGTTTTAAAAAAATACCGTAGCGTAGTCGGAATTTCCACCAAACGCGATTTTGTAGGACAGCACGAAATTTATATTTTATTGATGTTTTCGACCTTTGCTTGTTTATTTTAGAGCGGAAAACAAGAATTGAAGTACTAATCTTTAAGTTTCATATTCGAACCTCGCGCAAAAAGAAACAATTGATTTATAATTTTTACCTCCAAACTTAGCTACACGACCTGCTTGGTTGTGGGACACATTTTTGTTTTTTTTTGAAGTTATACTTCTTTAGGCGCGTTATGAAAAAATGATGAGAGTGACATTTTAAGATACGCGCGCATCACCGTCACACAAAAGTAACAGGTTGAAGTTGCCAGTTAAACCGCTCATTAATGAGAGTGAAGTTGCCCACTAAATTGCTCATTAAGTCTCAAAAAAAAGCTACCAACAAAACAGAAATAGAACCTCTATTGTGTTTTAATGCTACCAACAAAATAGAAATAGAACCTCTATCGTGTTTTAGTTGCACACAAGTGCGAATTATATAATGTGTGCTAATAAATTATATTCAGTAGTGATATAATTTGAATATTTTGAATAATATTATTTACTATTCATAAATATTAGTGACAAAAATTGTGCCTAAATACTTTTTTAATGATGTCAAAGAAGTATAACTTCTGACGCGCGTACATAATTACACGCACCTATTTCTTTTTTTTTATAGTAAAGGGGGCAAACGAGCAGACGGGTCACCTGATGGTAAATGACTACCGCCGCCCATGAGCACCTGTAACTCAAGAGTCACAAGTTCGTTGCCGCCCTTTTAAGGTGGGAGTAGGGGAAGAGAGGAGAGGGGGAAGACGGGAGAAAGGGATTAGAGGGGAGGAGAGGGGGAGAGGGAAAGTAACCTTACTTACGCGGCGAAAAAGCAATGCAATCATTGTTTCACTACCGGTTTTCTGTGAGGCCGTGGTATCGAGCGGAGTCGAGCCGGCCCATTCGTGCCGAAGCATGACTCTCCCACGTAATAAACATGACAAAATCGCATAGCATGTTGCGTTATTTTAGCAATATTTAATATATTAAGCTATTTCCACAAGTTTTAAATAATACAGTTATTAGGATAATAGCTAATTTATAAGAAAAAAAAATTACAACTCAGGAAAAAAAATATTCTCTGAATAAATAACTATCAAAGTCACAAGACATGTCAAATCTACAATGGTGCATTTTTTCTGAAAAATGCCCACAAACACAGGGAACAACGATTTGAAAAGAATTTTCTTTACAGTCACCTCAACCACCGACACCATGGAAAGGAGTTCGCTGTGCAAAACAATTCCGATCGACTTGTTTCCAGGTTGATATAGAAACTTTCACTGGAATACACGGTAGCGAAGATTGCTTATATCTTAACGTTTACACGCCAAATGTAACTCCTAAGGAGCTACTTCCAGTCATGTTTTTCATACATGGTGGAGGACTCATCTATGGTAGCGGAGAAGATGACTATCACGGTCCTGAATTTTTAATTCAACAAGGAATTGTCATTGTCACATTAAACTACAGACTTGGTTTACTCGGTTTCCTTTGTCTCCACACGAAAGATATACCGGGAAACGCTGGCCTGAAAGATCAAGTACAAGCTCTAAGATGGGTAAACAAAAACATCTCTCAATTCGGAGGTGATCCAAACAATGTTACGATATTTGGTGAGAGTGCCGGCGGTGTCTGCGTCAGCTACCACTTGTTATCATCAATGTCGAAGGGATTATTCAAAAGAGCTATTGTGCAGAGTGGGGCTGCATTGTGTCACTGGGCGAGAGCTCACAAACCACGTGACAGAGCTCTGGCAGTAGCGAGACAATTAGGTTGCTATTCCGAAGATGATGGGGATTTATATGAGTTCTTTAAAAACCTACCTGTTGAATCCCTTGCTGTCATATCTGCCCCAATATTAATGTCAGAAAAACTAAATCCATCTGTAGATATAGACTTTAGTGTAGTTAAAGAAAAACAATTTTTCAATACTGAAAGATTTTTTGATGGAAATTTCGATGCAATCTCTGAGGGAGTGAAAATAATGATAGGATACACTACAGATGAAGGTTTTATTAAGTTAATACCTGCAGAAACTGTTAGTACTAAACTGGAAATGGTGAGAGATTTCCCAGAATTACTTATAAATAGGTCTTTAACATTTAATTTGACAATTAATCAGCAATTGGAACTTGGAAAGAAAATTAGAAACTTCTACTTTAATAAACAAATTGATATTTCTAAGGACTGGGAAGGGCTGGTTAACTTCTATTCTATGGATGCACTTGTGCACGGTATAGTTAGTTTTGCTAAAGTTTGTGCAAAGAGGAACAAAGTATATCTCTACAAATTTGGTTGCAAATCCGAGAGAAATATATGCAGTAATATATTTGGACTGACAAAAATTGTTGGAAATAAACCAGTTACTAGTCACGGTGATGATTTGTTTTATCTTTTTAACAGCAAGGTAATGCCATCTAAAGTTGATATCAATTCTAGTACATATCAACTTATAGAGCGAGTGGTCAAACTTTGGACTAATTTCGGTAAGCACGGGTGAGTATTAATTTAAACAGCATTTAATCTAAATTCTACAGAGAATCCTAGCCAAGATATTTTAAGTTCTTAAGTTTAGCGAATTTCTCGAAGTTCTCAAAATATATTCAAGATTGCATTGAACCTATGAGCTAGGTAACTCTGCATTTTGCATTTGTGCTGCCACTGTAGCTAATCCCATATTTACATAATTTGAGACGAAGCTGCGGTTTTGTTCTACTGTCGTGCTGGTCGCAATCGATGGAGTTTCATTATTAGTCTAATCAACAAGTTCAAAAACGTGTTAAATAGACATAAAGCTCCTAAAAATACGTGCGATAGCTCATTCGATTCGTAATGTCGTCTAGAAAAATGTTTTTAAAGGGCTTATTAGCACATAAAAAATTGCGATTGTTATTAACAAAATAAGATTAAAAAAAAGGTGTTTCGTTTTTTGTTAATACCTTCCAAAATATATAAGGAAAATATTTAAGGAATTTTGAAAAAAGATCCAGAAAGAGGAGGAAATTTCCAATAAAAAAGTCCTAACTCCCGGAACTCTATCTCTATTATTTATAATTTTTTTTTAACTCTGAAATAGGCGCGTCGTCTAAAAAGCCGGTATATCACCTGAAATGTTTTTTTTATAGTATTAAATAAAAATTTCAAAATTTGAATAAATTATGGTATAATTGAAACACTTGCACGAAAAAAACCTCGGCAAAAACAAAAGTTTTTGTCAATTTTCCAAAAAGTTACACTATTGTTAATTAACAAAAAATTTTCCAATTTCTCTTTTTATAAATCACGGCATAAAAGTTTAAATAATTAGCCTATAAATTTTTGGCTTCTTGGAGCTCTTCTCATATAGGTATTTTTGTTTATAATATAATATTTAAAAATGCTGTAAAGATACAAAAAAAAAATTCTATACACTGTTATATATCATTATATATCAAAATTCCTTAAATATCATTGTTTTGGAAGTTATCAAAAAAAAACGAAATACCTTTTTTTAATCTTATTTTGTTGATAACAATCGTTAAAGGTTTTGTCAACGATTTTATACCTGCGTGCTACTCCTGAGACCTTAGTCTTATTAAAGTATTGTCCACTGCTAGTGATGCCCAAGTAAGATATGTGTCTATAAGGCATGATAGCATGCCACGCGGGCCTTAAACATGTTCCAGTAACATCTTCACTTGGATTGAAGCCCACTCTGAATCTTTTTTTGACTTATTTTACTTTTTTCCTAATTTCAAAACATTTTCCGACAAAATTTCAGAAACCCAACACCAGACGACTCCTTGGGTGTGAAATGGAGTGAATACACTGTCGAGGATCAAGATTACTTGGAAATCGGTAATGAGTTCATCCCTGGCAAAGCACCTGATGCTGAGGAGCTAAAGTTCTGGGATAGTATATTCGAAGAGTACGGAGGGAAACTATGCTAATAATTTTTTTTGTACTGTGACACCATCTATTAAAAGAATAATAAATTGACAATCTTCTTCGCTAATAACTGTGTTGCCAACTACAACAGTTATTCTCGAGAGAGCAGAATTGTAATGTACCTACCCTGATTTTTTAATGAGTAAAAATGTTTTATGTTTATGTTTTTATAAGGCAACAAATCGTTTAAATTAAAGATATCATGTTTTACTAAATTTGCGTTTTAAAATTATACTTAAGTACGGAAATATACCCTACACTTTCGACCAGGTCTGGGCTTCAGCCCCGGAATTTACCGGCTGCAATAGATCTTTTTATGCAGCCAATGATGTCAGATACGGCTGCGCTGGTGGTAGTAGGCGCTGTGGATGTAGACCTGGCCTGCGTCAACTCAGCATCCAAAGCCATAGAGCTCATGCCAAGCTGTTGCAACATCTTCCAGTAAGATTGTAAGTAACAACTCACACGTGTCCAAAGAAAACTGTCTGGAGATATTGATAGCAACCGTACAGCTGAAATTTGAAGGATCCGATGGTTCCTTTTACAAGATGCGCGCCTTCTCAAATATCTCTGATAACGGAATACGCAGCACAAATCCTCGGAATCAAGACTGAGAATTACAAAGGACTTACGGAGTGGCACAGCGCGAAAACAAAAGTTAAAGGAAAATTAAAGTTACGTGTGCCTCTCTATACAATGATTACAACATCAAAGTTGTGATGATTATAAAGACAAACCCTATCAAGCGCCTCCCTAACAAAAAGTTAACGAACCAATGTTTATAAATTAAGTTAGCGGACCCGGAGTTAAACATCAGCCATCCAGTAGTCTTATTGCTCGGATTAGACATTTACTCTCAAATAATACTCAGCGGTATTATAAACAGGGAGGATGCTTCACAACTCGTCGCTCAGCAAACTTAACCAGACTGGTTACTATTCAGAATGGCACAGACATTACCTTGTAATGTTATTGTAACAAACATTGAAGATATTCAATAGTTTTGTGTTTGAAGAGGAAATTACTTTAGCTTTTATTATTTCTACTTTATTTTGTCCATTCCCCAACAAGAGGTTCAGGGGATGATTTACAATTAGCTAAAAAAATATTATTACAAACTTAATTATTGAATTTTTTATGCCCTACACCAAACGTTTATCGTGACTACAGATATGAGCCAATTTTTTTAAAACTTGTGTAACAGTTTTGTTAAACGTAGCCCGAAGACGACTTAAGTCTTGTTATCAAAGATTTTATTGTTTAGATTAGAAATATTTCATACCAACAGTACATTATTACTTTTTTATCAACGGCGATGATTAGATAGATTAACACATTCTTATGCTATAAAACACAAACATCCTTCAGTAATTAGTAATTCCATTTTTATACGTACATAATACGAGTTGACACAGAAAATGGCGCGTGTCAACGTAACTGAGGGCTTGCTCGAAGGAGAGCTGGTGGAGAACGAATACGGAGGCACATTCTACAGCTTTAAAGGCATCCCCTATGCTAAACCACCAGTTGCAGACCTCCGTTTCAAGGTACAGTTTTTTCAACAAGTTAGACTACACTTTTGAATGAACTGATCTATTATTTTAGTAGCATTAGCTGGAGATATATTGGCAAAAGGAGTACTGGTTTTTCGTTTTTGTTCCTCAGTACCTTAACTGTTTTAGCGGTTTTGGCGTTATCTGTGGTGTATTTTGCAGGCAGTTCAGTCTTTGTAGCAAAAAAAGTGCTGTTAGTTAGTCTGCCGACAGATTCTAACTTTAAATCCTTGTAAAACTGTCGCTTCAGTTGGCTTCGCTCTGTTGGATAGTGCCAGCCCGTTTTTACCAGTCAGCTTGCAATAGTTCAGTTACTGTTGTGATAGCTCACTGTCTCCTTACTCCGTATGGTAACAGTTTGATCCAAGCAACGCTTTATTATTATGCTAAGTCATGATTGATTATATTTCTCAGCTAAATAGATTAACAATGCCTATAACATTTTTGGTATTATTTATAAACTAGCTGTGCCCGCGACTTCGTTCGCATCTATGTCGGACAATAGCAATATGTCGCTTATAATAGGCGTAGCACCTCTTCCTGAAAGGGGGGAATCCTCCAGCCAGGATGTTTGAACTGAAAACTTTTTTAGCGGTGTTGTGCACTTTTTGATAGGCAAAAAATGTTAAATTCGCGTCAGGACACGTGACCCTGATGTCCGTTCCCATCGAAAATTCGTACGATGGAGCCGAGTTTCTTATATTTACATGTACAGCGTCAGAGAGACATGGAGAGGGAGGAAGGGAGGGAGGGACAGGGACAGGGAGAGAGAGAGAGAGAGAGAGAGAGAGAGAGAGAGAGAGAGAGAGAACTAATACATATATAGATACACTAGAGTTCTTTAATACTTACATTAGTTATTACTGGTTAATGAGGAAATAAAACAAATACTCAACCGAACTATTTATTTCGTATCGAATGTGACTTCCCATAACCAAATCAACAACGATACAAAATAGGAGTCATGACTTCTTTCTTAAAGTCAAACGCACGTAAAGTTCAACCAGTCAAACGATCGACAAACAGTAAATCGTAGATAAAAACATCCAACACACGTCAGTTGAATTAAATACTACTCTGTCAAGAAAGTACCGGGTAAAGGTCAATAAAACACAAAATGTTAACTATTCATCCAAATTTATTGTATCGCCTTCAAAGTAGGCCCCTTCAGAAATAATACAGTTACGCCAACAACTAATCCAGTTATCAAAACATTTTTTAAATGCGTTTTCCGGAATCGACTTCAGTTCTCGCCGCAAATTCTCTTTGATAACTTCTATTGACTGAAAACGTACCCGAGTCGATAGAAGATATCAAAGTGGTAATTTGAATCTTGCAAAGAGAGTCGGCCGGAGCAATATCCGGTGAATACGGTGGTTGTCCGATGGTATTTGTTGAGTTTTTGGTCAAAATTTCATTCACAATGATGGCCTTGTGCGATAGCGCGTTGTCGTGGTGTAATATCCAAAAAAAACTTTCCACAAATTTGGCCTTTTTCGATGAATTTGTTCCTTCACTCTGACCTCTGGCAAGATCCGAGTGCACAACAGCTCGATAGTCGATCGACTTTGTCGTGGTTTTTTCGGTTTCGGTTCAGTTGGAAGTCGCCATTCCGAAGCTTGTTGACTGGTTTGCATGTCAAACCCATGTCTCATCACCGGTAAACAATCGTTTTACGAATGTAGGATCGGTATTGACTCGTTCTAGCATGTCTTCAGCGACTTTTAAGCGATTGAGTTTTTGAAGAAAATGCAGTTCTTTCGGGAGTAGTCAGTTCGTTTAAAATGGTACAAATCGATTCGTGAGACACAAAAAGGAGGGTCACAATTTCCTTCACTTTAGCGATAATACATTTTGACTCTGTACATTAAATGCCTCTTACTCGTGGCTATGTGTATTTTTGTTAAATATCTGAAACAGAACATTTGTAAAAAACCCAAGCAAGCGAAAATGGTTACCATTTAGTGTCTTGAGGGCGAGTTTCCAATAAGGTCCCACCAGACCAAGATTCGTAATATTTTTGCGGAGTTAACTTACCCCTGAGTCACTTTAAGCTAATACATAAAATAATGATCTTGGCTGTGATATATTTAACTCCCATTTTGTCATTACGTTTAGGCACCTCAACCACCAGACCCGTGGATAGGAGTACGCAACGCTAAAGAACTCGGACCCATATGCTTCCAGTATAATTTAGTTCTTGATAAGGCAGACAACAAGAGCGAAGACTGTTTGTATTTGAACGTTTATACTCCGAATACAAAACCTAAAAGACTTCTACCAGTCATGGTCTGGATACACGGAGGTGCATTTGTTTCGGGAAGTGGCAATGATGAATTTTTTGGGCCCGAGTTCCTCATCAGACACGGAGTAATTGTCGTCACCTTGAATTATAGACTCGAGGCCCTTGGTTTTCTTTGTCTACATACCGCAGATATACCTGGTAATGCTGGAATGAAAGACCAAGTTGCCGCACTTAGGTGGGTTAAGAAAAATATTGATAATTTTGGTGGAGACCCTGAAAATATCACAATATTTGGCGAGAGTGCAGGTGCTGGTAGTGTGTCCTACCATTTGATATCACCCATGTCTCGAGGCCTCTTTCGGAGAGCCATTGCTCAAAGTGGAGGAGTAGCTTGCTGGTGGGCCCAAAACATTGAACCACGTGATAAAGCTTTGTTTATTGCTAAACAATTAGGTTGTTTTTCAGAAGATGACTGTATTGTAGCTGAATTCTTGAAAAAAGTACCCGTTCAGTCCCTTATTAACTTAAAATTAGATATATGGAGATCTCAAAAACCATATGAACTTAATTTTTCAATTGTAGATGAAAAAGATTTTGGACAGGAAAGGTTTTTTTATGGTGATGTAACCGATGCCTTACGAAATGCTTTGCACGAGGATGTAGATATTTTAACTGGTCACACCAAAGACGAAGGCCTTGTAACTTTAATATTTAGTCCTTTAGACAATATGATGAAAGATGCTCAACTCTATAATGAATTTTTTGTTCCCGTATGGATTAAGAGATATTGTGTCTTAGCTGATCAACTTGAGGTTGGAAGGAAAATGCGGCAATTCTATTTTAAAGGTGGTGATGTAACGGAAGACGGTGTCTTGAAATTCCTGAGTATGGATATGTTTGTATACGGCTCCTATGTATCCGGCAAATTTTATGCGAAAACAAACAAAATTTACTTCTACAGACTCACTTGCATATCAGAGAGAAACTATGGCACACGCTATCTGGAGCCCCTGAAAAACATTCAAAATAAGTCTGTTGTGTGTCATGGGGACGACATTTTCTATCTTTTCCCAGTAAAATTTATATCTGAAAAAGTAAATATCAAATCGGAATCCTTCAAACACATAGACAGAGCAACTACGCTTTGGACAAACTTTGCAAAATATGGGTAAGTACTTAGACAATAGCAAATACTAGCAAGTACAATGACACCATGGATTATTTATGAGTGAGTTTGTTTGCCCGATTTCTTCTCACAAGGCTCAACCATTTGGAAACGAGCGGTTATAAATCGACACAGGCAGACATGACATTATGTTATATTTTTTTATAATTTTACATTTGACAAAGCAAATCATTGTTGCGGTGACTGTGTGTGTTGATCTATAATCTTGAATTATAATCACAATTTTTTAATTGACGATTTCGAATAATTTATGATCAATTTTATAAAGTAAAGATATTAAATTTGAAACTGCTTTGAGCTATGTATGTCTTTAATAATTAACAAAATATTCAGACATTTGATCAGAATTATGTTCCGTTCTTAATTAAGCTGTTAATATGTCTTAGTGTTACATATTGCTTAGCACCGACTTCAAACCTATCAGTAGATACCTAGTGTCTTTATAATTTTACCTAGATGATTTTGTTTGTGATTTTATACCAATTACGGTTTATTTTGAAATCATTCCACTCAAATTCTACAAGTGCTGTGCCCTGCTTTCTTTAAATAAATTAAATTAAGGCTCTTACTTCTAGGAACCCCACCCCAGACAAAAGTCTCGGTGTGGAGTGGAAGCCCTTCACTTTAGAGAAGCAAGAGTATCTGGACTTTGGCAATGAGTTGACAATGAAGAATGTACCGGATAAAGAAGAAGTGGAGTTTTGGGACAGTATATTTAAGGAATATTTACCGAAATATATAGTTTGAATATAGATGTGAGACTATTATTTTTATTATGTAATTAAATATAACATATAACGCTTGATTAACGTGACAAGGTACCTATAGTTAATATTACTAGTAGCAGTAATTACCTTAGATTTAGTTTAGAGTTTAAATTAAAGTCTTTGGAACGCATCCTTGTTGAGTGTAACGTGTTAAGACGTAGAATCCATAAATTAAATGAAACAAAAAATAGTTAATCAATCAATTACAACAAATACCACCGTGATTAAGAATGTATGTCAGCACTAGTAGTAGTACCTACTAGTCAAGATTTAGGATGGAATATGAATTTAGTACAATATTTAATTTATTAAATATATCTTCTAATAACTACAGGCTGTTACAGAAAGGTGAGGTCATATTGTAGGGTCGTGTAGACTCCGTGATAGAGCTGACATGAATGAAACTATAGGTTTTTAATACCAAGGATGTTAATGCAATGTCCACATTTTTCTAAAAAAGTTTGTATAAAAAAAATGATAAAACAAAAATATTTGAATTTACATGAAAATTCATAATACGTTGTTTAGAAATGATCACCTACACTAGGAGAAGCATTTTCGTAGTGTAGATGAACATAATTTTTTTTTGTAATCCTCATTTTCAAGCTAAATCACCTAGTTGTCGGCTACACATACCGCTCCTAAAATTTGACCTCACCATTCTGTAACAGTCTGTGTAAATAAAAATATTATAGTCTTATCCTTGTTAACTTCATCACTTTTGCATGTCAGCTTAAGAGTCTACTATTGTCGCTTGTAGTGAGTAAAGTGCAAATATTTACTTTTAGAGACTTTTTAAGTAATTCCGTGATAGCCACGTTACTATTTTATCAATTGTAGTATTCATATTCTTTTCGTAGTTTATATCATTTTCACCTATGGGCACAGCTAGGTAACCTTAGGTAGTTCGTTGATGCATATAGCAAGAATAGTTGCGGTCCGAGTATACTACCCTGGGGAACACCGCATGTATTTTGTTAAAATTGGGACCTCTAGATTGTCGGCATCAATTTGTTCTACGCATTATATAATTTACTATAGTTTTGGCGCATATAACTGTGTGTCTAGTCCCACCCCATGGACGCCGTAAAACTCATAATAGGGAATATGCATGTATTTTTTTTATCTTTTATTGACTTGTTTCATCATTCTACCCTAATAAAAAATAGAAATAACATTTTAGATTTAGATTTTTGCAATTAAACACGAACATAATAAGAAAATAATTGTTTAGGCATAATATCTGGACAATAAAGATTCAAGGGAAAATTAATCAAGTAAATTTAAACAACGTGCATATTCCCTATTGTTTACCAACCTCTCAAAATCAAGAAAATTTTAATCCCTGCTCATATATATCTAGGAATAACACCGTAACAAGCTTTTATCTACATGTTTTGTAATGGTCTCCATCAAAGAAAATCAAGCTAAAGTAATAAGTAATAGTAATATTCCATAAGACATTCTACAACATTTTGTACCTGAAACAATTTATTAATTTACCATTGCTTAGCTTTTATGAAATACGTAAAGACAAGATGGTTTCAGCTCCCCGTTCATCGATAGCAGGTTAACTACTTTTCACTAGCAATTTCAATATTCCTTAATTACTTAGTTTTTAATATTAATCTACTGTTGATTGAGTTATGATCTATGATCTATTTGATCTACCTACTAATGCTGATTGTACTGAACTTGAAGTTGGTAGAAAAAATCGTCAATTCTATTTATCTTTCTTTCCCAAACTACGTTTTAAACGGTCTCTTTCCTGTTAGATAGATGACTGATGATGCCGAAATAACATTATTTAGATGACTTGTTCCTCTAAAAAAACGAATAAAAGGCGAAAGATCGAAACAGTAAACAGTGCGAACCACGAACTCGAACCGGAACTCCTTGAGCGTATTCAATTAAACATTCCAAGATCGCAACCAAATTTAAATTATGACACATACTCGTAAACTATATTATTATTACTACATACCCACTTAAATTATTTCAGAAATATTTAGTAGTTATTGTATAGATATTGATATAATGTAGATAGCTCTAGATAGTATCTACATTATAACTCACTCTGACGTTCGAATTTTAAAAAACACCTCATTAACAATCAAATCATTTATCACGATAAGATTATTACAAATGCAGTACATGATTTAGTATCTAGGTACTTTAGTATTGGTAGATTACAGTACTATTCATAGCTACGACGCATTATCATAATTATAATATAAGGGTCTCCGACTTAAGCCGTGGACAGATGGATAGACATGGCGAAACTATAAGGGTTCCTTGTTGACCCTACGGAACCCTAATAAAAGTATGATAAGCCATACGCAATAGCCGAAACATGGCTACTCCCTCATGACATGCCGTTGTTAGGACCATACATAATGATTTTTAATGCACTGGTAAGCCAGCAGTTGATACCTCTGCCGAGCCATTGAGAAGGAGACCTTATGGAGGAGTGGCCATTCTCTGGAGGAAGGGTATTTTTGAGACTGTTTTAGACTGCGTTAGTTCAAGGTTGGTAACCATAAAAATAAAAGCACGGATTGGTGACCGGTCTATTATTGTGTTTTCTGTTTATATGCTAGTAAACTTACAAGAAAACCTCCCTGACTTCACAGCTGTTTTAAGTGAGATTAGTGATGTGATTGAAAATCATGCATTTCTATGCCGACCAGTCATGGGTCTAGAAAAGTTAGGAGTAAACACAAATCACTAAACTTCATTAGCGATGTATGTGGCTGTAAAAGATGGCTCTACCACTGCGTGGTATCCCTACCGCCATGGGATAGTGTCTTAGGTGTGAGTATCGAAGATGTTTTTGTTTCTGACCCTCTAAGTTGCAAAATATTGATTTCCCCAAACAGTTTACAGAGTGCAGTCATGGGTGATGTAATCTGTTGGAACATAAGGAAATAGTATATAATCTACACAACCAATATGTTAATATGAGCCAAAACTTATGTGGCTGGAATAAGCACGTCAGAGGGGCTCACAGTGAGGCCGGGCTTAAATTCATGACCTGGGTTCAAATCTGATCGTCCGACGAATGGCCTAGTATAAAGCAATACAAATGAGAGTATCTCGCAAAATTCTTAAAAAGCGCTTAAAGTGGTGTCAAACAGACATCAGGAACAGTTTATAATGGACAAAATAGCTAAAGAACGAACTTCAAGAAACTTTTCTGAATTTTGGAAATCTACAGGTAAACTGGATGCTAAGCCTAGCCTCGCAGCTCAGTCACTTAGAGAGGGGCACCTCTGGCGTGTAGAGGGATTGGACGAACACAAAGATATTTCAAGTATGTTCATGTAACATTTCCAGGTGTGGTCTCCTCTTGGTCCGTCTTCATCAGTGTCTTCACAATGTGCTGAACCTAAACGAAGAGAAGCCAATATTACGATTTTCAGCCAAGCAAATTAGAGCTGTAATACAAGGTATGAATAGAGGTAAATCTCCCGGAAACGATGGGCTCAGCATTGAGCATTTGAAGTATGCGGGTGTTTATATGCCAAGAATTCCCTCACTTTTATTTAACATGTATATCAGCCATTCCTACCTGCCGGGATATTTAATAAAAGCAGTAGTAATCCCAATTATAAAAAACAAAGTCGGTATTCCTCCGACTTTATTTTTTATAATTGGGATTACTACCGCTTCCAAGGATACCGACGCGAAGGTGTTAGACACGTTGGTATGTTTGCCTCTGATTTGAAAAACATAAAAAGCAAATAGAGAAAAATAGAGAATTGCGAATTGATGTTGTTTTTCCAATTATTTGATATATGCAGTGCAAAGTATTTAAATAAGTACACGCGAGCAAAGCCGCGCAGGGTAAAGCTGGTCTACAATATGTATATATTTCTAAAAGAATATATATCTCAGTATGTTTATCGGTGTTCTGGCACCCACAAGTTATGCTTAGTTTGGGTCTATATAGCGCTGTGTTGTATTTCTCAGAATATTATAAATGCTCATTATCATAGTACAAATCAATAGTGCCATCAGTGATGTCATAGACGGTGGACGTAATTTCATTTAACTAGCACCTTCTTTCTCTGGTTGAAACGATACGATACCTACTTCTGTTAAATTATCTTACGTAAGTATTGTATGCCATGCAAATAAAATAAGCCTTGTAAGATTGCTTGCTTGAATTTCTAATAAACTTCAAAATAATAGTTGAAATCATTCAGTCATTTACTGATTTTGAACATAATACTCTGTTGTTTGCTTATGTGTGACGTATCTGTATACGGTCATAGAACACACATACTTAAATACATACACTGATGCCTTTCTCCTTTTGGGAAAGGCAGAGAAACCGCCTCGCTATTACTTCTATCCTTACATACATCGCGAACTTTATCTATGGTCATTAAAACTTTCATATAAACCCTTCGATTTCGGGTACTTCTATCCTGCCTAACAAAACATCACCAATTTGCAGTACCGTCTTTACCATAAGGGCACGCGTGGCAAGTGCCCAGGGCCCCCATTCTGACGGGGCCCGCGTAAAGCCCTACTTAAGGCAGTATCTAAAGAATACAACAATGTATTTGAGTGTCTAAACCTTAGTAAAGGTAATTAAATCTGTTAAATTAGAAGACAAATTCTTAGTGTTGAAGTTGCTACAATAGTATTAGTATACTTGGCTTATGTTTACCAATCATAATGGAGACCGCTCACAGATAAAAATAAATGTAACTAAAATTTTGCATGAACAACTAACTTATCAACTATGTGAGTAAAAAGTAAAACCATATAATAATACACGGAGAGAAAATGGTTGTATCAAATTTACTTTTTTGCTTTCCAACTGGGGCCCCAAATTTTGTGTGCCCTGTGCTTGTGGGCCTTGGCAAGGCCTAAGACGGTTTTGCCAATTTGATGAAGATACTTTCTGCTTGGTCGACTCATACCGGCCGTGATCATCATCACTTGTTTTATGGTATAGGGAGCAAACGAGCAGACGGGTCACCGAGCGGATGGTAAGTGACCTGTAACTCAAGAGGCACAAACGCGTTGCTGGCCTTTAACGGTGGGAGTAGGAGAAGAGAGGAGAGGGAAGAATTAGGGCCTATGGTAACCTTACTCACGCAGCGAAAAGAAATGCAATCATTGCTTCACTGCTGGTTTTCTGTGAGGCCCATAGGTGTTCTCCCACGAACAAAATACACACACTTACGACTGTCTTAAGTACTATATATTATTACGTATTAGTATTACGTCTTATTTCATTACATTTCATTATTATTCCTTCTTTGTGCCCAGACCATCAGCAAAAGGTATGCAGAGGTGATGTGAGTAAAAGAACATTATTCAAAAACAAACATAGGTAATTGAGTGAAGAGGTAATCTATACTATTATGCCTAATAAGGCAGAAGAGTTTATTGTTTGCTTGATTGCTTGTGAGGGGCTCGTATCTAAGTGGTAACCGAATAGCTTAGCACATTACAAAGTTAAGTAATACTACCCAGGCCAGTCTAGAATCTGTGCCTCGGAGAGCACGTTAAACCGTTGGTCCCGGGTACCATACAAATCTGTGGCATTCGTTACGGGTAGTTGGAGCCCTAAAAAGTCCGACAACCTGGTCTAACTACAGAACTTCGATATCGACTAGTACTTGTGGAGGTCTGATGGCAGTCACTTCACGTTAAATATCGAAGTTCGGCCGTATCGTAGTTAGCTGAAAGCCCCCAACTTAGTGGAAAAAGGTGCAGAAGATGATGAGTTTGTTTAAACGCGTTAATCTCAGGACCTACAAGTCGAATTTGAAAAAAACTTTTTCTGTATGATAGCCAGATTCATGAGGAATAGTATAGGCTATGTAACATCACGCTACTACCCTTGGGAGTTTAGCAATGATCATAAACATAAACAAGTAAACCTGCAGGCAACGGCTAGTATTAGATAATACATTTCAAGAATTCGTAATATTTCATATTGAATACTTCCATAAGAATATGTGACAAGGCTTAAGTATAGGCATTGGATTATAAAATAGTAAAGTGAACTTCTGGGAAATTTCCATGTATCTACCTTATTAAAAACGACTCCTTTCCAATGACACAAATAGGATTTGAATGTTTTTACGTATCAATCGACGACATTAACAGGTTTTAAATACATAATATATTCATAAATATTTGATTGCAGCGCTGTAATACATATATTAGAATGTACGTCATATGAACCTGTTCTGGTTCCAAAAACTTATACAGTCGGTCAGTCGGTTCGGGGTGCACCACAGGGCCTGTCATAAAGGAGCCCGCAACACACAACGCAAATGCAAGCGTCTATAACTACAGAATAGAAACTTTCCAGTAGCCAATAACTTAGTTTTGGTTACGTAGTAACTACTTAGTAATCTGTGGTTTTGGTACAAACTTATTCAATGGCAATTCCTTATTAAATCGGCCAGGAATTTTATTATAAATTTTAATGCACATTGAGTAAGTGTTATTTTTATATTTTGTGTTTCTGGGTATTATATCAAGTAGTCTAATATTCTTCGCCTCTTTAAATAAGTTTGGGTGCTGTTTAATAAATTTCCCTACTTCAATAATATACAAACAAGACAGTGGGTACTCCCACTTTTTAATAATTTCAAATAAGGACGGCAAGACAAGTTGGTTGCAATGTAATATATGAACCTTGTACAGCGTTTCTGAGCAACGAAAACTGTATATATCTGTGTCATTACCCCAGATTAGAAGTCCGTATCCATAACGTGGCAAATTCGTCACAAGATGAATCTAGTCACAGTGGCATTGATACATTGAATCAAAGCAGCGCAAGACTGCGCTTCCTGTGTTTCTTTAGGAGAAGACTGTAATAATAATATAATAATAATAATAATTTATTTTCTGACTAAGTCCATACATTATTTATTACATTAGTTTTTATTTAAAATATTAGTAAACAATTCTAATTTATTTTAATAAGACTCGTATGAACCCCTTCATAATTTTGGAGTAATATTTGTCTGCAATAATCTTTAGAATGCTATTAATGCTGTCTCGCACTCTTCTTAGCAGAGAAGCAACTCTCTTTCGAATGATAGCATGGAAACCATCAACTCTTGCCTCCGTAAACATGCCAGAAGCACTACAAAAACGGGGCAACCCTAATAGCATTCTAAAGGCATTATTGTATTGAACACGCAGCACTTCACGTGACCTCTGGGAACAATTGATCCATAGGCTGCTCGTGTAGAAAGTTTGACAGTATGCTTTAAACAGAGTTATTTTGACTTCTCTACTGCAACGAGCAAACCTACGGGCCAACATGTTCCCCCTGATAGCTATTGCCCTGCGTTCTCTCTCTATATCCACCTGGTCATCAAGGCTGTCGGTAACATAGTGTCCCAGATATTTAAACTGATTTACCCTCTTCAGCTCAACTCCATTTAACATTATTTGTGGTACATGAGAGGGACATTTACCGAAAGCCTTGAAAACCATGTAGTCGCTTTTTGAGCCATTATATACAAGCATGCTCACAGGCATTTTTTTCACACGTTTTTAACAATTTCCTCTAGGCGCCAATAGTTGGACTCAGCAAAACCATATCATCAGCGTAGCTGAGATTGTTCATGCAACGTTGTCAATGGAACACCCGATTCCGGTTCTGCTGAGTTCAACTATTAGATCGTTAATATACAAATTAAACAGCTTGGGAGAACTCAACCCTCCTTGTCTCACCCCACAGACCAGCAGTGTATGCACGCCAGTTTTCTCAAGCTTCTGCCACAATAAATCATACGACACCAGGTCAAAAGCTTTAGACAGATCAAGAAAGCATGCATACACAGGTGTGCTTCTCTCAGTATAGTATTGCACAGTGTGCTTAAGACTTAATATTGCAGTTTCAGTAGAGAGCCCTGATCGGAAGCCGAACTGAGCATCATGAATATTTAGATGTCTTTCAAGTTCAGAGTCAAGCACACTGTCCAGCACCTTAGCTATTACTGTAGCCAGAGATATTGGTCTATAATTGCATTTTTGCGATAGGTCACCTGTTTTGTTTTTAACTACCGGAACAACTATAGTACGCATGAGGTCAGGGGGCAGGTAGGAATGATTCAAACATAATGTATAGAACATCGCAAGTACGCTCGCCATATGCATTCCCGCAAACTTTAAGTGTTCAATGCTAAGCCCGTCGTGACCAGGCGACTTACATCTTGACATACGACTTATAATCTTAGAAACTTTTTTAGCTGATACTTGAAATAACTCACCTGATTCGACGGTCCCAGCATGGACACACAAGCGCGACGGACCCAATGGCGACGTGACAGTAAAATGTTCTCTGAACAATTCCGCTATGCTCCCGCTGTCACACACACCCTCAATGCTCACAGGGAGGCCGGGTCTAGGATTCATCTTATTAGTCGCCTTCCAAAAATCAGCAAAGTTCTTTGAGGCCCTATGCTCGGCAATAACATCCATTTTAACCTGTTCTTTATTGTCTTGACACCACTTCAATTTAGTTTTAAATATTTTCCAACTCTCAGACATTTCACTGTATATCATACCGTCTCGAGGTTTATTATGCGAAACCCATTTTAAAAATTTAAGCCTAGCCTCCCTGTGGGCCTCACGGACATACCTATTCCACCCTACTACATGACGCTTATTTCCAAATGTTCGGTTTACACTTTCACAGCTCTGTATCGACGATTCCGTTAGAGCATTAATTATATCATCGTAAAGAATATCTAATCTATATTTATGTTCAGAACTATTACAAACATGAAATGAACACTCTCTAAACTCAGCAGGAAAATCAATTAATTTAAGTTTACTATTGCACAAATAAGTATATTCATTAATTTGATCATTAGTCCTTTGACCCCATATAATTTTATTTTAATTATTATTAATACTACCATTCCAATTTTTCTTACGCACGATACAATTCAACTCGCACTCAATAACAAGCGGTAGGTGATCCGACCAAAATGTATCATACTTTACAAAAATGTTTGTTATTATTTGCTTAGCAGAATGACTAACAACACAGTGGTCGAGCCAACGCGTGCATCTATGCGCTTCACTAATAAACGTATAGTTATTAGATTCCTGCCCTAACATATCTATATCCGCGCATATCCACTGGGTGTCCTCACATAAGCTGTTTAATTCTTCACCGAATATTTCCCCCGGGTGCGCATTGAAATCCCCTAACATAAAAACAGTTTCTACTGAGCAATTGTCAACAATAGCACATTCCTCACTATGTTGAGCAGTGTCTCTGCAACGTTTTTATTTTATTTAACATTGTTTTTTACAGTGATTACGATTTAAAATAATGTGTCACGGAACCTATTTTTAAACACTAATCAGCTTCAAGATACAAGAGTGACGTCACACTCATATTATGTAATAGATCAAAAATAACAATAGTAAATAGGAAATATTGTCACGTGACTTGAATCTAAATATTTCTCAAATACAACGGAACTCTGTTCATAACTAATAGTGTTGCACTGATTTTGTCGACAATACCCATGTCATATACATATAGGTTTAAAATAAATTTAAAAATGCTTGTTAAAGATATTTAAAAATAGAAAAAGATATTGTGAAATTATAACTAATTTCACAACAATATCTTTTTCCGTTATTAAATATTTGTTTAATGTTGTTGCTTATCATATTATAGTTAACGAACCGCTACAATTTTACGATGAAATACTGAGATTAATTAAGTATTCATTTACCGTACTAAAACAAGATTAAAAAACTAAATTTCAAATATTAATTGAGTAATTCAACTACTTAGTAAATACATACATTCTTATGGGCGTTGATGGTTTAAAATAACATTATTTAAATATTTACTACGCAGTCGACTAGCAAGGTCACTCTCCTCATCGTATATTTTACCGATTCACAGTATTTCCACAAATCAAAGAATAATTTTTTTTATTTCTAATTTATTCTTTAGATATTAATCGATATCAAATGTAAATTTACTCATTCCGTTAAAATTCACTAGTAATAGGTAGACTATAGAGTTTGAAAGTAATAATTGTTTATATCGATAACAAGAAAACCCAAATACAACACAAATATTTTACTTGTTATACTTGTTACTCATCAAATACTTTTACTTCTTATAATTTGGTTGATAATAGTCATATAACAATCTAGATAACATTACAAACCAAACTTTATTTCCAATTATATAGACTTGTTTGCCAGTGCTTGGCAAGTCTCATTACTCGAGATGATTCTTAGTCTGTTTTATTTTAAATACAGACAGGGCTTATATACTAATGTGGTGTGTGTGTCTATAATTGTTTTATTTAATCTATAAAGTTAATCTATAAATGTGACTTGTCTAAGTACGTTCAATTATGTACGACGTGCTGTCGCTACATATAGCCCCCCTTAAGAAAATGTTAAAACAATACCTATCGTAAAATATAAATATACACTATTTTAATTAGTAAGTAATTACGTGGGAGAGCCATGCTTCGGCACGTATGGGCCGGCTCGACTCCGCTCGATACCACGGCCTCACAGAAGACCGGTAGTGAAGCAATGCTTGCATTGCTTTTGGGCGTCCACGCTCAGAAAACAGTGCACCTGGGCGTGGACGCCCAGGCTGCCCCTCGTACTCTGGGGAGGGCACAACCGCGCTTAAAATATCTGCTAGGGGCAAGAGCAAGCATACCAAGGCACTCCTTGCCACACTCAGCGTGGACTTCTGCAACATCAGGGGCATACATTGTAACCTCAACGCTGTTCACCATCACCTCGAAACAGCAAAGCCGGCCTTGCTCTTTTTAACCGAGACGCAGATATCATCTCCAGCGGACACCTCCTATCTCTCCTACCCTGGGTACGGTCTGGAGCACGCATTTGTTCTTAGGGATGCTGTGTGCGTGTACGTTAGAGACGATATCAGTTTTCGCCGCCTCGGCAATCTTGAAGGCCTTTCCATCTTGTGGCTCCGTGTAGACACCGACGATAACCCCCGCGTCTATGCATGCCTCTATAGGTCCCATAGCGGTGATGCCGAAACTGACCGACTCATCGACCACGTCCAAATGGCTACAGGCTTTGTGCTGCAGCAGATCCCATCCGCAGAGGTCGTGATACTTGGCGACTTTAACGCCCACCACGCTTATTGGCTTGGCTCACGCAGAACCGATCATGCGGGGAGATCTGTTTACGGCTTCGCCCTGACATATGGCTTGAAACAACTGGTAGCAACGCCTATGCGAATCCCAGATATAGAAAGCCACGAGCCTTCACTGTTGGACCTTCTGCTGACTTCTCATCCGGATGGCTACCAAGTCTCCGTTGAGGCCCCAATTGGCTCCTCGGACCATTGCCTGATCCGAAGTACGGCGACACTTATGTACTCGCCGCAGCCGCGAGTTGTAGGCTGCCGCCGTGTGTGGCACTATAGGTCAGCAGACAGGTATGGGATAAGAAACTTCTTTGCATCCTACCCTTGGAGGCAGGTCTGGTTCAAGCCGGATGATGCCAACGTCGTTGCCGATTTTGTCGCTGATGTGGTGTTTCAGGGAATGGAGCTTTTTGTTCCATTCTCTGTGATTCCCATTGGTGACAAATCCCAGCCTTGGTTTGGTCGATCCTGCAAAACCAAGCTTGGGCAAATGCAGCAAGCGGCATTGCTATGCCGATGATAGCACGAGTGATGCCTTGTACACCGGCCTCGCTAACATTTCGCGGGAAAACAACACTGAGAGTCGATCCAAACTTGTGTCTGAAATCGAAGCTTCCTTACAAGGAGTTTCTGATTGGAGTCGACTTAATCTAGTCCAATTTAACCCAGCAAAGACACAGGAAGATACCGTTTGTCGTGTCACCTCGCTTTGAGAGCACTTCCCTGACTGCCACAGACAGCATCGGAATCCTTGGCGTCGATATATCGAGCGAAGTCCAGTTCCACGGTCACTTGGAGGGTGAGGCCAAATTAGCCTCGAAGAAACTAGAAGCTTGGTGTGCTCAACAGATCGAGACAGTATTTCACCCCGGCCCACCGCCTACAACTTTATAAGGCGCAGGTTCAGCCGCATATGGAATACTGTTCTCATATCTATGCAGGAGCACCCCAGTACCAGCTTTTATTACTTGACCGCATTCAACGGAGAGCGACTCGAATTATCGATTGCCAGGATATTTCAGATCGGCTTGACCCCTTGGCGTTGCGTAGAGATGTAGCCTCACTCTGCATTCTCTATCGCATGTCTCATGGGGAATGCTCCGAGGAATTGTTCGGACTTATATTATACCGCAACGTTTCTCCATCGTTCAACGCGACAAAACTTTCATCCCCATCACCTGGATAATTGGCAATCCACCACTGTGTGATGTTCGAGAATTTTTTTTGCCTCGCACAACCAATCTTTAGAACAAATTGTCACCTGCGGTATTTCCGGACCGATACGACCTTCAAACCTTCAAGAAAAGAGCGTACTCCTATCTCAAAGACCGACAACGCACTTGTGACTCTTGAGTTGCAGGTGTCCATGGGCGACGGTAGTCACTTACCATCAGGTGACCCGTCCGCTCGTTTGCCCCCTATAATATAAAAAAAAATAAAAAATACATAATAACATAATATGTATCTAGTAACTGTAACCTGGCTGATACAGAAAAAATACTGATGTTGTTGTGACGCTGCCTGAGTCGATGTACTTGGTTTGTGCAGGTGGATGTGCCGTGACCTAGGTTATCCATTGCATTTTATTGGTGTGAGTAGTCTCTCGCTAGAGACCATGGTTCTATCCACGGTCCAAAATGAGAGTGCGTGGGACTCCGCTGCCTGGTTTTGCGAGGAGGTAATGTTGGCCAAAGAGGCAGTGCAACGGGAACAGGAAAGGATAAGCACTTTCCCATCCCGCAGAAGACGCACCAGGCACTCCGGTGCTGTGCTACAGGTTAGTGACCTCATTACCGGAGGTAATGAGGTCACTAACCTGTAGTATTTCTTTCTTTGATAGTTTCGCTACAACCGTATAGTACTTGTGATCATCGCCTTGCTTCTGTGGTGCTAATATGGCTTCTAAAGGGTGTCTCAATGAGAGTGCACGATTTGAATTTCACGCCTTTTTTTTTTGGCTCTGAAATTCGACAGCTGGCATCAACGATTGTTCCGATTATTAAAAAATGAGCGCTACATAACTGAACAGCGCGTTATCATTGTGAAAACCCATTGCAAAAATGCAGTGACTGTGAATGGCATTCGTTACAGAAACATGCTAACGGAGTTCTTGTGGCCTCAATTGGTTGGTATGGATCTGAAGGACATGTGGTTTCAGCAGGATGGTGCCACCTGCCACACCGCGCACGGAACAATCGATTTATCGAAGCAACGGTTTCCAGACCGAATCATCTCCCGAAATTCCGATGTCAATTGACCACCAAAATCGTGCGATTTAACGCCATGCGATTTATTTCTTTTGGGTTTTTTTAAATCTCAGGTCTATGTGAATAAACCACAATCAATTTCTGAGACCAAAGCCGAGATCCAACGCGTCATCGGTGAGATAGAGCCACATCTTTGTCAAAATCTCATCTAAAATTTCATTAAAAGAGCAAGAGCCTATGTTCAGAGCCGAGGGGGCCATATGCCGGATATTTCATTCCATACAAAATCGGAACAAGTCTAAGCAAAATATCATCACTCGCTCAAAAAAACATGCGTTTTATTTTTAAATTAAATAGTGCACTCTTATTGGGTCACCCTTTAGTTGCGTAAGCCATAATGTAGGTTGGTCCCTTCGAAACTCCGGAATGCGGGATAAAATGGTGGTGCCAGCTGCTTACAATGTTTCATGTTGACTGATGCTTGATTTGCAAGGTGACTGAGTGAATTTGTTTATTTTCTTGTTGTGTAGTCAATTGTAGAGCGAGAGTCGTTCAGTCAACAAGTACAACATGAAACATAATTCTGACAAAAATGATATATGAAATACTTAAAAAACCATAATAATAATATTAATTATTATATAACCCATAACTACAAACCTGAAAATTGAAAATCGTTTGCTATTTTACGGGAATTTGTATTGCGGCCTGTAATTCAACACTATGTCATTGTAGTTTTTGCTTATAAGTCTCTTTAATAACACAAAAAACAACAACATTAAAAAACTCCAGAAAACGTTTTTTTCTTGACAGATGAACTGTCACGAACTATGCAAGCCTAAAATGGCTTCCTGTCACAAAAGTAGTTTTAAGGCGGAGCTTATTGACATTTACGAAAAATGGCGATAAAAAATGTTTATTATATACTCTTTTACAAAAGTAAATTATCACGGGTGAAAAAGAGACAAATATATTTTTGTTATTAGGTTTTTATTTGCATGGTACTTGTATCTAGAAATTTTATGCAAATAAGGGCACATCCTCTCTTCGTTATATGTGAACTTATTTCAAGCTAATAGTTGTGAAAATAAACATTGTTTTGTTAGGAATATTGATTGCATTATCCAATAAAAATTAAATGTGCGTTCATGAAAGCAGCCTCCTGTAATCTGCCAAAGGTTACTATCGACATAGTTCTGCCTTTTTTGTCATAAGTGCAGTTTTCAAGTGTAGAAATCATCACAATTTAAACATTATAGTTCATTCGACAACGTCTAGAGAGCAGTTATTTTAGCTCAACAAGGGAATGTTATGACATATTGACACAAAATATGGCTTTTCTCAGAATATTATTGGTGGCATCATTGTGTATACTATAGTTGGTGGATGATGGTCAATTTTAAATAGTTTACAGTGCATTATTTATCTACTTATACAAATAAATATCTCGACCACTGTAACAGCCGTGAAGCAAATGTTAACTGTCAGTTTAAAAACAAAAAATTGGCAATAAATGAAAGTACCTGAATGACCGAGATTTGCTCGGTTTCTTTTTACGTTTTCTAAAAATTTAACCTAGCTAGATCGATTTATCGCCCCCGAAATCCCCTGGACACTAAATTTCATGAAAATCATTGGAGCCGTTTCCGAGATTCAGATTATATATATATATATATATATACAAGAATTACTCGTTTAAAGGTATTAAATTGTTTAACGTTTTATGTACTTATAGTCTAATCTACACGGAATTCTTTAAAATTAGAACAAAAATAAAAAATCGTATGTTCCCCATTGTTAGAGGTCTCGGACATCCCAGCAACAGACAGTTCCAGTTGCAGGTATGCCACCGCTCAAGGTATTTTGCTTACACTCCCCAATCCAACTCCCTCTCCAACTTACCTTTCTCTTTCAATGTACTTACTCTATTTGTCATGGGAGAGCCATGCCTCGGCACGTATGGGCCGCGTGTGATGCAAAAATGTGCATGTTTAAAACTCTTCTGCCTACAAATAAATAGAACAATGTCATATATTTTAACACGCAGTTAATGTAACGTATTTTAAAACAAAACGAATAAATGAAATAATCAAACTAATAAAACACCAACAATAAAAGCTATCGGAACTAAATATTTTTATTTGCATTTTACTTCCTAGACAGGGAGTGCAAGTATAGATACCTGCTTGCTTGCTTGGGAATATTCCACAGTGCAAGTATCTACACTTTTTATCTTCTTGTTATATTCTACTCACTCTTTTTATTTAAAAAGTTGTTACATTTATTTGGCGGTAATCCGATTATAATTTTGTTTTGACGTTACTTCAATATGTTGTAAGTCTAAAATTTATCCTATTTGAGATTTGTTGCGATTATGTGGGCAGATTTTATTAAAATCGTTATTCGGACTGATATACTACCACTGTGTCCTACCGAACCTTCGGCTTCGGCCACCTTCGGTCAAAAATACCACCTTTGGCTAAACCTTCGGCTTCGGCTAAAATAGGCCGAAGTTTTAGCTAAGGCCGAAGGTTTCTAGCAGCATCAAAATTTAACGATCTCTTATGATTTATGAATGCTAGGTAAAAGAAGCGACGCGCTTGCGCGGGCTGGCCGCCATTGTTAGTAAATAACCAAATAGTAAACCAACATTTATAAAACGTTTTTAAAAGTTTATTTGCTAGTCTAGATTCACACTAGTCGAGAAACTGAGATTGTTAAATTACTTTACTCGTAAAGTAAATAAGTATTATAAGTAATATTATATCAGTGCTATTATTTTTAACCAGTTGCAGGTTGGTACTTTTAATTATCTCGTTCATTTCTGTAATAATAATAACTTGACACATCTCACACACGGCTGTCTGATTCCGAACTAGACAGACCCTGTACTATACCAACCAGACTGTTGATAAACATACTTATGTATTTCTAAATAATATTATATGATAAATTACACCCAGACACAGAACAACTAATCATCCTGATCATGAAATTATCTGTCCTGGGTGGCTTCGACTCTCAAAGGTTTTTATCGATAGCCTATTAACCGACTTCGGCTTCCGCCGAAAATCGACCTTTGGTCGGACACTAATTGCCTCAGATGTTATCCATTATAAGATATTTATACTCGTGACTGTACAATTAATGTCCTTACTCTGTTTTGCTACTAAAACATCGCTTATATATAATAAGCCACTACTCATTTTAAATTAGTCGGCATTCAGTTGTGTTTTGTATTTGGTTAATATATACTTACGTGAAAATTATGGTGCTAGTAAAAGTAAAGGAAGGTTTGCTGGAAGGCGAAGAGGTGACGAATGAGTATGGTGGGAAGTATTACAGCTTTAAGGGTATACCGTATGCTCAACCACCAGTTGGAGATCTCAGATTTAGGGTATGTTTAAATGTTATTTTTGATAATAAGTTCAGTAAGAGTTGCTTGAGTGGGACTACGAGTACGTAAGCGGCCGACGCATGATTGTTAGAACTTTTAAATGTTTTTTTTCTATGATATTATCCATCTCGGTATTTCTTGAGCATCATTAAGGAAAGTATGTTCCATTACCTCTATACATTTATACTCTATACATTTAACTGTCACTTACAAGCAACGTCCAACTAGAAATTGTTGAACAAATTTTTGTTGGTTTGCCTGATATCCCAGCAAAAATTTACACACATACAGGCGACTCAAAAACTGTCGAGCTCGATAGATAAGCCTGGCCCGGTCCTGATAGAGCTGAAAAATTAATCAATCCGCTCGATACATAAGCCTGGCCCGGTCCTGATAGAGCTGTAAAATTAATCAATCCGGAAGGGTATGGTTCGGCTCGTACAGCCACACAATTATTTATTTTCACTGAGAAATTCACTATTTCTTGTTGATAGTTGGTGGGTAACGATGGTAACTTTTTAAACTGTATAGTTAAATGTTGTACTAGTAAATCAGATCGACCAAACCTTAACTCTAGTGCATCCAAGACCTGCTTGACTGGCCTGTTGGTCTAGTGGTTAGTGACCCTGACTGCTAAGCCAGAGGTCGTGGGTTCGATTCCCACATAGGACAAATAATTGTGTGATGAGCACGATAATTTGTTCTGTGTCTGGGTGTAATTTATCTATAATATGTATATATTTAGAAATATATAAGTATGTTTATCAGCAGTCTGGTTACCATAGTACGGGCTCTGCCTAGTTTGGGATCAGACAGCCGTGTGTGAGATGTGTGAAGTTATTATTATTATTATACGCATCAAACACTGCCTCGCTTTCGAAGAAGCGGCAGGAAAAGCCACGGCGAGGTGGGCAACAGTCGGCTGGGGCGTCAGGGCGATTGGGAGAGGAATCGGCGAACTATTCGAGCATTGTCGAGCAAGACTGCTCTCTGCATCTTGGCCACCACCGATTTCCATCTGATCCCGAGCCTCTCAAGATGGACTGAGAGGCTTCTTATTATTATTATTGTTATTATTATTGCCTATAAGTATGTCGGTAACTGCCTCCTTAGTTTCACCTTTTAAGGACGCGTTCACAAATTTATTTAAAACATTTTAAAAAGGGGCAGTTTTTCGAATCAAGTTGTAATAAAATGAAACAGAGTCTCATGTAACTAGATATACCAAAAGGTGATTTACTTTTTGATCTTGGAAAGTGGGTAATTTGTTTACAAAAAAAAAATTTTTTTAATACTTAAAAACGGTTTTTCGATGACTCTTTACGTAAAACTGACAATATTGGGTTGAGTTCTGATGCATTTTTTTTGTTCAACCACTCTTCCACAGCGCCTTGAGATCGCGACTTCTCATCGTATCCTCCGAGATTGTTCCTTGTTATCTCCTTCAAGCATGGCTAAGTCGACTTCTAATTGCTTGTATATTAGCTCCATCTGGATCTTACCCTTCGTCCGTGTGGCTTCAAGTTCCAGCTGCGCGCGCCGTACACGTGCTGAAGAACTCGTTTTTTTTATGTGGATGATTGTGGTGGACATGAACATCTCTCCAGTTTAGTACTTTGTACTTGTAAACTTTTTTAACCACTAGCAGGTTGCACTTTTCGCTCGGCGAGCACGTGTTCCGACGCGGTTTCTAGTCCATCGTTTATTTCGATACGGTGGTTTAATTTCATGTTTATATCGAAGGATGGTGTATTAAACATTTTCCAAAGGCACTGGTGTTGATTTGGATCGAAGAATCAGACTTTTATAGGCGATAGAAAATATGAACACGTCAATTTTGTATGACTTGCGCGTAGCGTGCTTGGTTGCGCGGTAGAAAGATTTAAATTCTATTTTTATAAATGGTTCAAAAAATAGGAGTGGACTGTATGAAGGAAAGAAAGGACTGTGCACTTCCTTGGTTGGTTATTCACGGTTGGATTCCTCGTTAGAAGTTGTTGGTTTTGCGGGCGCGCGCGCGGGGTCCACCGTAGTTACGTCAGACACTCGACTCTCGACTGCATCCGTCGCATCGTTGCGTTTTTGTGCACAAAGCGTTAGGTAGGAGGGGACAGGGAATAGAATATACCCACATACATATATATTATAATACTTTTATAACGGCGTAACCATTCCCCCCCCGCTTGAAGGCTTCCCTTCAAGGAAACAAACTAAAGGGATGCGCGAAACTAAATATTTAACTTAGCGATAAATGTATCAAACGATAGCGGATGCGTGACATTAGTAAACCTAATCTTAAATTATCTATAACTAAACTTAAGCGAAATTTTAATCAAATAATTAAATTTTAGTTTGGTAGCGGACAGACACGCACAACTGGACGCAAATATGATCCAGTTGTAGTCTTCACCTTTACTGTGCGAATTACACCATCAACTGCGGGAAAAACTTCCTCGATAATACCGAGAGGCCAATGTAAGGGCGGCGCGTTATCGTTTATTAATATGACTACAGTACCAATTGTGATAGGATTTACTGAAGTATTCCATTTTTGACGCGTTTGAAGAGTGTGCAAATAATCAGTTCTCCACCGCTTCCAAAAGGACTGCACTAACTTGTCCAGTAAAGCGTAACGTGAAAGAACTTGAAGCCTGTCTTCATCAACGTCTGGCGCGGGTAAATATTTAAGCGGGGTATAATTTAGAAAATGCGCTGGTGTCAACGCTAGCGGTTCGGATGGATCGCTAGAAAGTGTCCTACACAAGGGGCGCGTATTCATGACAGCCTCTACTTGCGCAAGAACAGTACTGAGCTCCTCGAACGAGAGCGTCTGATCACCGATGACTCTAAATAATAACGTTTTAAGAGATTTTATATTGCTCTCCCAATTGCCACCAAAGTGGCTTGCCGCAGGTGTATTCAATATCCATGTGATGTTATTTTCAGATACAATATGTGCAAAGTCAGCGTTATAGTTTCGTGAAGTGAGGAATTCGTGAAGCTCCGACAACGAATGCTTCGCGCCTATGAAATTAGTCCCGTCGTCTGAGTAGATGTGACTAACGGGGCCGCGTCGCGACAAAAAACGCTTGAAAGCCGACATAAAACAAGCTGTACTAAGATCGCCAGCAAGCTCTATATGAACATATAGAGCAGAGACAAATAAACATATATTTGCCTTAGTGGCTCGTATACCCCTACCACGAGACATAGTTACCTTAAGCGGTCCAGCGAAATCCACACCTGTGTGGGCGAAAGGCTTAGCGGATGGAGTTACACGAAAATATTTATGATCGGACATTTCCGGAAAATTTGGTTTTGGACGAAGCCGAAAACAAGGAATGCATTTATGCACCCTGTTGCGTATCAGATTGCGGGCGGAAAGAATCCAATATTTTTGACGCAGAATAGACGACAACAAATCTGGACCTGCGTGACAATGGAGCTTGTGATTGTAATCAACCAACAAATTCAAAACGTGATCTTTGCGTGGCAAAATAATCGGATGTTTATGGTCGAATGACAAGTCAGAGTGGGTCAAACGGCCCCCAACTCTAATAATGCTGTCGCGGATAAACGGTTTTAACCGTTGAAGGTGGCGGCTACAAGTCTTGCCAGCCTTCAAAGCAGCGATATCATTAGCGAAATAAACCATTTGAATTTCACGGATAATCCTTTTTTCCGCAAATTCAAGGTCTGAAGTGGACATAAAATTAGTTTCGCGGAGCGGTAATATTTTAAGAAAACGAAATACATAAATTACAATGTGTAAAAATTTACTCCAGGAAGATACGCGTTTTGAGAGATCTATAATGAGCGAAGGCTCAGAATTACAAGTCACAAGTGTGATTCTTTTCTGTTCTGGAGGATCAGATAAAGCGGTAGATGGGTTAAACGCGGAAATAGGCCAATTTGTAGGGCTCGAAATAGCCCAGGATGGACCTTTAAACCAAAGCGGATGATCAGAAATATTAGCGGGTGAAAGTCCACGTGATAAACAATCAGCTGGATTCTCAATTCCTGAAATGTGATAAAAGTGCTTGGCAGACAAATCTGCATGTATTTTAGAAACCCGATTGGCGACGAATGTGTCCCAATGGTGCGGTGACGAATGTATCCAACATAGAGCGACTGTAGAATCTGAAGGCAAAAACGTCGTGTATGTGTGCTATACGAGCACCACACACGTCAATGACTGCGCGTATAAGACGAGCGAGGAGAAGAGCAGCACAGAGTTCTAACCTAGCGAGAGAGATGGTTTTGGTAGGTGCCACTTTGGATTTAGCACAAATAAGATGGACCGAATTTGGCTGTCCTTGATTTTGAACATGGAGGTACACCACACCACCATAAGCTCGTTCGCTTGCGTCAGAGAATCCTAAAACGGTGACTATACTTCCTACAGTGATACCTACGTGGCGAGGAACGGTTTAAAGTTAGCTCAGTGCGAAATTGGTTCCATAATTTGACGATGTTGTCAGACGGAGCTTCGTCCCAATCTACGTTATCGAGCCAAAGTTGCTTTATGAGTAGCTTGGCATCTAATATGACAGGAGCGACATAACCCATAAAATCCCATAGTTTAGCGACACAGGAGAGTATGGCTCGTTTTGTACCGGTTTCAGGGGGAAGCGTGACTCTAATAGAGAAGCAATCTGTCGTAGGCGACCAACACAATCCTAAGATTTTGTGTGGAGTCGCGTCATCAAATTCTTTAACAGCGGACATGCGAAAAGATTCAGGAATGGATGATAACACTATTTGCGAATTGCTCATCCATTTGCTAAGATCAAATTGACCAGCCTTCATTAACCCTATCATTTCTCTAGCGACTACCACGCCCTCATCCTCTGTATCGAGGCTATACACATAATCGTCCATATATAGCCCGGTATGTATAATTTTTGTAGCATTGCTGAAAGTGTTGGACTTTGATTCATCGGATACTAGTTGTTGTATAATCCGTAAGGCGTGAAAAGAACTGGATTTTAAGCCGAAGCAAACCTTGTCAACTCATAGATAGTTAAAGGTTCTTGAGGCGAAAAGCGATATAGTATGCGCTGAAACTTGCGGTCACACTCACGTACCCCGATGCATAAAAACATTTGGCGGATATCGGAGGAGAGTGCGATACGGAAGATGCGAAAATTTATAATAATATTAAAAAGATTTTCTTGGAGATTCTCACCATTATATAAAATATCGTTAAGGGATAATGACGAACTTGTCTTGGCGCTAGCATCCAATATAACGCGTAACTTCGATGTCACCTTATCCTGTCGAATGACACCGTGATGAGGTATGATGTAGAAGGGAGCATCAAATTCTAGAGGTGCCTTTGAGATGTAGCCTTTATCAAGGTACTCGCGAATTACTTCATCATAAGCTTGTCGAAGCGTGGAAGAAGCTTCTAGTTTGCGTTCTAAACAAAGAAATCGTCTTTCAGCGGTACGCATGGAATCTCCTAGAGCGAAAACATCACCTTTGAAAGGTAAGGCGACGGTATACCGACCACTCTCATCACGAGTGGTGGTTTTGACGAAAATATCTTCACAAGCTTTATCATCTGGACTAAGCATAGGTGGTGCGGTAACTTCCTCCATCTCCCAGAACTTGGCGACCAAGGAATTTAAAGAGGTTACGGCACAGCAAGAGACATAATTTAAAGAATCTGATGCAGAGGGCGCATTCCCTATTACGACGTAACCTAAAACGGTCTCTAGTACAAATGGTGAGGTAGCGCAATCAAAACCCTTGATCTTGTTGGACAAGAGAAGGTGCGGATATAAAGAGGCTCCTATCATCATTTGGACGTCAGCAGGACAATCATAGTTTTCATCAGCGAGCGGTAAGGTTTGAAACCTATGAAGAGCAGTTCTCAGTAGCGGTGCGGTAGGTAATTGTTCAGTTATGTGATCAACTACTAAAGCTTCTACTTTATAATTAATATTATGGTTAAAGCGAAAAGAAAACGTCACTAGTACAGAATCCAATATAGTCTTGGACGATCCTCCAATACCCTTGACGTGGGCAACTGCGGATTTATTAAAAGAAGCTAAGCCAATGCGAGCGCAACATTTGTGCGTGATGAAATTATTTTGTGATGCACTATCTAAAATGCAGCGAACAAGATGTTTATTGCCGCAATTATCAGTTACAATGACACAAGCGGTTTGAAGCACGACAGTAGTAAAAGCGGGAGAAATGGTATTCTCCATAGAATCAGATGAAAACGTGCATAGCGCAACGTCATCTGCGCGGGACGCGATAGATGCAGAAATAACGGAATGAGCCGGCGGCGGCGCGGTTGCGGAAAGTTGGACCCCAGCGCGGTGCATGGGTGTCCTTTCAAAGGAAGTATTATAAAAAGAGCTGGTATGTACCAGCGGTGCGGGTGCGGATGCGGATGCGAAAGCGGAAGGATGGACTCCAGCGCGGTGCATGGGTGTCCTCCCAAAGGAAGTGTTATAAGAAGAGCTGGAATGTGCCAGAGGTGCGGGTGCGGATGCGGATACGGAAGCGGAAGGATGGACTCCAGCGCGGTGCATGGGTGTCCTCCCAAAGGAAGTGTTATAAGAAGAGCTGGAATGTGCCAGCGGTGCGGATGCGGATGCGGAAGCGGAAGGATGGACTCCAGCGCGGTGCATGGGTGTCCTCCCAAAGGAAGTGTTATAAGAAGAGCTGGAATGTGCCAGAGGTGCGGGTGCGGATGCGGATACGGAAGCGGAAGGATGGACTCCAGCGCGGTGCATGGGTGTCCTCCCAAAGGAAGTGTTATAAGAAGAGCTGGAATGTACCAGCGGTGCGGGTGCGGATGCGGAAGCGGAATTATCAAAATGTTGCATAGAATTATGCTTACGCTGACACGTGCGGCATAAAGAATTAGAGTTACAATCCCGGAGAGTATGTTTGTTACTAAGGCAATTTATACAATAATGATTAAATTTAGCGTGTTTATGGCGGTCAATAGGTGTCAATTTTTGAAACCCAGTACACTTATACAGATGTTCGTGTTGTGAAGAACATAAAGAGCATTTATGCTTCTTATGTGCGGGCGCGGCGTCTATATTGGTAGACACAAATGTATGTGTTATTGTTTTATTATTGTTTTTGTTGCCGTGTGGCACGGCTTTGTTACCACTAGTGCGGTTTAAAACTTTAATATAATCTCGCAGAAATGTTACGAGACTATCAAATGTGGGGAAATCGACCCCGAGTTTATCAGATTCAAATGCGCGAGCAGTATCTATATCTAATTTTTTAAACGCGATGTACATGAAAAGGAAATCAGACAAGTTATCTAATTTGAAATTTCTGAGAGCGGAAACGGCAGCGGAAAGCTTGTCTACAAACGCCTCTAAGGGCTGGGACTTTAAATCGAAGATTTGTTGCAAGTAGGTATTAGCGATAAGTCGCTTATCCTCATAACGATCAACAAGGGCTTTATAAATTAATAAGTAATTATCAGCGCTGATGTCTATGCCTGTGATTATAGAACGCGCTTTGCCTACTAAGCGGCCCGTCAAATAGTGCAACTTTTCAGAATGGGACAAACTATTATTATCGTGTACGGTTGACTAGAAACTGGCATGAAACATAGACCAGTTGGTAACATCACCGTCAAAGTGTGCTATTTCAAGTGCTGGTAATTTTGGTCGATGCCGAGTTAATTTTACTTCGGTAGTCGAGAGTGTTTTTAATTTGCGTTTAATTCGACAATACAAGTCGTCAAATGCGATTATCGGGTTATAATTTAAATTATATTTTGAATCGACCAATAATTCTAACTCATTTATTTTATCTATGATAAGTTCAAACTCTCCTCTCAGCTGATCGACTGATTCTGATTCGCTGAGGAATTGTTCTCTCGCCGTTTCAGATAAGTCTGCGGTCTTAGCATGATCTGCTATGTTGTTAATTCGAAGAAATAACGTTTCCTTTTTAGCGTGTAACATCTTAAGTTTTAATTTATCGTCCGCCATGATAAAACGAGACTGGATACTGAGTTATACAAACTAATAAATCGTAACTATACCAAACACGCAATACAAGTTACAAATAAAGTCACAATTAAATAACGCGGACAGCAAAAACAACGAGGAAAAAATGTCGCGGAGAACACCTGAGAATCTGCACACAGAACGTAGATATAACGATAAATAGATAAACACAATCACTAGATATTTACCTAATTAAGTAACGCACGAAATAATATTTGACGGGCTGTTTACAGTTGTAGGTATACGTATGGAAAGTAGGTACGTACGCATGTAAAGGTAACTTACTTACACGTACAGTAATATAAACAGAGATAAACAAATTCAAGCGATTTAAATATTTACGCAAAAAAATATTAAGTCGAAAAATATCGAGGTTCAAGCGAGTAAGTAAAACCAAGTGGAATCACTATGCGTCCAGTTATGCTCGTCGTAACTTAAACTAAAACAATGTAAATCACAAAATTGCTATACAACAAATTATTTAATACGCGGATAATTTACCATATATAGGCACACAAGGTTCACAATTTTTACTATAAAGTAGGTAGGTTTTGAACTTTTACAACAACTACTTTTACTAACTAGATAGGCACAGTTTGATACATTTATTTTGCGTTAAAAACAATACAGGCGGTAGTATAAGTATATAGTTTTGTAAAATTGTACATAGTTTTGTAAATATTGAACGAATTACAGTTTGCCAAAAATAATCCGGCTCGAAGGACCAAAAAATGGTTGCGCGTTAGAAAGATTTAAATTCTATTTTTATAAAATGGTTCAAAAAATAGGAGTGGACTGTATGAAGGAAAGAAAGGACTGTGCACTTACTTGGTTGGTTATTCACGGTTGGATTCCTCGTTAGAAGTTATTGGTTTTCTTGCGGGCGCGCGCGCGGGGTCCAACGTAGTTACGTCAGACACTCGACTCTCGACTGCATCCGTCGCATCATTGCGTTTTTGTGCACAAAGCGTTAGGTAGGAGGGGACAGGGAATAGAATATACCCACATACATATATATTATAATACTTTTATACCGGCGTAACCAGTGCTTATTAATCGATGTGCAACCATAGACTGGGATCAATGTTGCTGCTTTCTTAATAAATATGTTTGTACGTTTAATGAGCGCGCTAATACCGTTATTTATTTAATAGAAAATATTAACACATTGAACCTTAATATAAATAAACTAAGTACATTTAACATTTTTTACCTTAAAAATTACTTTTAAAATATATAATATATCCGATTATTTTTAATAAAAATTGTGTTATCATGCGTCGCCTACGCCTATTAACAGTGATTTAAAATTTTAAATATAACATGTTTACATCAAGGCCAAGGTTAATGAAAAAAACCTTTACTTTAGTAATATTCTTCTGCAACTCATCGAAATATCGAGATAAAAAGTAGCCTATGTCCTAATCCAGGTCTCCAGCTATCTACATACGCGGTATCGTCGCAATCGGTTTAGTAGTTTTTGCGTGAAAGAGTTACAAACATCCATACCTCATACATTACTAAATGTTCAAATTTGGTCAAATCTAAGGCCTAAGCCTTAAGTGGCCAAATCTTTTGATTGCGTCGACTTAGGAGCTTGATTTTTCGACAGCTTCAAAGGGACCGCAGTCGGATGTTTTTGGTATTAATTTCAACATGATGCGTGCACGGGTTCCTGGCAGACAGACAGACAGACAACAAAGTGATTGTATAAGGGTTCCTTTTTTTCCTTTTGAGGAACGGAATCCTAGAAAGGATATGATCATATGACACTGATGCCAAAATTGCTTCTTTAGCTTTAGGATCCTCCAAATCAATAAACTTTCTAAACCACTTTTCTAAGCTATTGTCTCTATCAGTACTCCACATTAAGTAAATGGGATTGTCCATTTCTAATACGTGCATTTTTTCGTATTTTCATTAACTCAGGTAGGAGGCATCTTCATAAAATCTTCCTTTATCTCCCTCCAAGCTTCGGATACCTTCTACTACAGGTTTTGTACAGTTGGTGTATTCAATTAGAAACTGCAATTAAATTTCCTCAAAACTATCAATCAATCCTAGTTTTCTTAAATTCTCATTAAAAAATTCTGAACGTTCAAAAGATTCATTATACAGTTTTTTTCTCTCAGTTCAGTTGGTGCTGTCATTGTGAGAAAAACAATACTATTTTTTAAGCTTGTTTATCACAGTTATTAATGTTGACAAAACTTATATTTAGCATTTCGCAACTACAAAATATGTCCTAAAAGGTATTTCAAATAAAATAGAAAATGGTTTTCTAAAAAACGTATTCAAATACAAAATGGAATTAGGTATTTTGTACATTTTATTTTGCATTACAAATACTAGTATTTTAAAAATGTCTCATCTCTGGATATTTTCTGGATATTGTTGCCAGAAGCCGGTATCTCGAATAATATTGCACCGTGGGTCAATATACCCACTTATAACAACTACGCGATAATAAAAGAGGTGGTGATGTAAGTAAAATCTATATTAAGATCACGAACTTTCAACACTACACTAAAACATTTGAAAGTATTACGGGTGTGTTAAAAATTAACCATTGGTACTCAAGAGGTAGTTGTGTGTGCAGCTTATAGGCCACCAAAAACAAACGCTAAGTGAGTTAAGTGTAGTATAATTTGCAGGTAGTCTTGATAGCACAATAAGTACTGTTAGTTAGTCTTCCGACTTGTAAAACTGTCGGTTCGGTTGACTTCGCTCTGTTGGATTGAAATCGATAGTGCCAACCCTTTTTTACCAGTCTGCTTGCAAAAGTTACTTGCATGTCAAATTTGTAAACCCATGTCTCATGCGTCTCATGTCCAGTAATAATGCGTTTTACGAATGTAGGGTCGGAGGTTTTACGCGATTGAGTTTTTGAAGAAAATTCAGTTCTTTTGGGAGTAGTCGAGCAGCAACGTGTTTCATGCCCAAGCGATCGTTTAAAATGGTACGAATCGATTCGTGAGCCACAGAAAGTTCAGCGGCTATCTCTCTCAAACTTGGATGAGGATTTTCAGTCACAATTTCCTTCACTTTAGCGACAATACATTTTGGTTGTATACCAATTTAATGCCTACTCGTAGCTGTGTGTATTTTTGTCAAATATCTGAAACAGAACATTTTTAAAAAACCCAAGTAAGCGAAAATGGTTACCGTTTGGTGGCTTGAGGGCGAGTTTCTAATGAAATCCCACCATACCAAGATTCGTAATATTTTTGCTGAATTAACTTACGCCGCAGTCACTTAAGTTAATACAACATAAAATAATAATCTTGGCGGTGATATTTTTAACTCCTATTTTTGTCATTACGTTTAGGCATCTAAACGACCAAAGTCGTGGATAAGAGTGTGATATAATCAAATCTCATTTTTCTCATTACGTTTAGGCACCTCAACCACCAGAGCCGTGGATAGAAGTACGCAACGCTAAAGAATTCGGGTCCATATGCTTCCAGTATAATTTATTTATTGATGAGTCTGACAATAAGAGCGAAGATTGTTTGTATTTGAACGTTTACACGCCGAATATAAAACCTAAACAACTTCTACCAGTTATGGTCTGGATACATGGAGGTGGATTTGTTGCGGGAAGTGGCAATGATGAGTATTATGGGCCTGAGTTTCTCATCAGACATGGAGTCGTTATCGTCACCTTGAATTATAGACTCGAGGCCCTTGGTTTTCTTTGCCTACATACCGCAGATATACCTGGTAATGCTGGAATGAAAGACCAAGTTGCCGCACTTAGGTGGGTTAAGAAAAATATTGATAATTTTGGTGGAGACCCTGAAAATATCACAATATTTGGCGAGAGTGCAGGCGCTAGTAGTGTGTCCTACCATTTGATATCACCCATGTCTCGAGGCCTCTTTCGGAGAGCCATTGCCCAGAGTGGAGGAGTAGCTTGCTGGTGGTCCCAAAACATTGAACCACGTGACAAAACTTTGTTTATTGCTAAACAATTAGGTTGTTTTTCAGAAGATGACTGTATTATAGCTGAATTCTTGAAAAAAGTACCCGTTCAGTCCCTTGTTAACTTAAAATTAGATATATGGAGATCTCAAAAACCCTATGAACTTAATTTCTCAATTGTAGATGAAAAAGATTTTGGACAGGAAAGATTTTTTTACGGTGATGTAACCGACGCCTTACGAAATGCAGTGCACCAGGATGTAGACATTTTAACTGGTTACACCAAAGACGAAGGCCTTATAACTTTAATATTTAGTCCATTAGACAATATGATGAAAGATGCTCAACTCTATAATGAATTTTTTGTTCCCGTATGGATTAAGAGATATTGTGTCTTAGCTGATCAACTTGAGGTTGGAAGGAAAATGCGGCAATTCTATTTTAAAGGTAGTGATGTAACGGAAGACGGTGTCTTGAAATTCCTGAGTATGGATATGTTTGTATACGGCTCCTATGTATCCGGCAAATTTTATGCGAAAACAAACAAAATTTACTTCTACAGACTCACTTGCATATCAGAGAGAAACTGTGGCACACGCTATCTGGAGCCCCTGAAAAACATTCAAAATAAGTCTGTTGTGTGTCATGCGGACGACATTTTTTACCTTTTCCCAGGAAAATTGGTGTCTGAAAAAGTAAATATCAATTCAGAATCCTTCAAACACATAGACAGGGCAACTACGCTTTGGACGAACTTTGCAAAATATGGGTAAGTACTTAGATGACACCATGGATTATTTGTGAGTGAGTTTGTTTGCCCGATTTCTTCTTACAAGGCTCAAACATTTGGAAATGGGCCGTTATAAATCGACATAGGCATATATGAGATTATGTTATTATTTTTTATAATTTTATATTTGACAAAGCAAACTATTGTTGCAGTGACTCTCTGTATGTTGAGCTATAATCTTAAATTATAATAACAATTTTCTTTTATTGACGATTTCGAAAAATTGATATTGAATTTAAATTTGAATTTAATGATGTCTCATTTGCGGGAAAGTGCTTTGAGCTATGTAATAGCATTAATGGCACTCCTATTGTCAAGCCTAGAGACATGACAAGAAACATACATCTATGTAGGAGCGTGAGAGGAGATGCATCCTCTAGGTTAATGACTATTCCGGGCATGCCATTTCACAACTGTTGATGTGGAAGGTTGAATATGCGTGCATTATATTAAAAAATTACATTGGGGCATGCAAGATTATTAGTTACGAAGTAGTACACCTTGTTTTTTAACCGACTTCAAAAAAGGATCAGGTTCTCATGTTCGGCTAGGTATATGTTTTTTTGATGTACCATGCTCATTGTTCACCTATATTTTCGTTCTCAAAAGGAAAAAAGGAGCCTCAGCTGTCAAGACTTATGAGCTTGATTTTTTATAACTTCAAGGAACCGCAGATAGAAGCAATTGATATTAATTTAACTTGATGCTTTCATGAGTTCCTGAGAAAAAGGGTTTTGACAAATAGACAGACAGACACCAAAGTGATCCTATAAGGGTTCCTTTTATCTTTTTGAGGAAAACCAAGCTTAAAGGGCAGATGTCGTTGATAAATTTACATAATTTGACTATTGCACACAAGTACTAGTAAGCTTATCGGTTGGTCTTTAATAATTAAACAAAATATTCAGATATTTGATCAGAATTATGTTCCGTTCTTACTTAGCACCGACTTCAAACATATCAGTAGATACCTAGTGTCTTTATAATATTACCTAGATCATTTTATTTGTGACCTTATACCGAATAAAGTTTATTTTGAAATCATTCCACTCAAATTCGACAGGTACAGTGCCCTGCTTTCTTAAATAAATTAAATAAAGACTCTTACTTCTAGGAACCCCACCCCTGACAAAAGTCTCGGAGTGGAGTGGAAGCCTTTCACTTTAGAAAAGCAAGAGTATCTGGACTTTGGCAATGAGTTGACAATGAAGAATGTACCGGATAAAGAAGAAGTGGAGTTTTGGGACAGTATATTTAAGGAATATTTACCGAAACATATAGTTTGATTATAGATTTGAGACTATTATTTTTATAATGTAATTAAATATTTCGCTTGACTAACGTGACAAGGTACCTGTAGTTAATATTACTAGTAGTAGTAATTACCTACATATGTATTTACAATTATAACTCAACAGACACAAATAATTGATTGAGCTTGTCACGAGAAATCTTGACACAAGTAATTCTAAGTAGATAGATACCTAATCAGGAACATCTCTTAATTTATTCAAAACTTAGTACCTAGCTAGTTAATGTCAAATTCAAATCACACTAGAGTTTAAATTAAAGTATTTGGAACGCATCCTTGTTGAGTGTAACGTGTTAAGACGTGGAATCCATAAATTAAATGAAACAAAAAATAGTTAATCAATCAATTACAACAAATACCACCGTGATTAAGAATGTAATGTCAGCACTAGTAGTAGTACCTACTAGTCAAGATTTAGGATGGAATATGAATTTAGTACAATATTTAATTTATTAAATATATCTACTAATAACTACAGGCTGTTACAGAAAGGTGAGGTCATATTGTAGGGTCGTGTAGACCCCGTGATAGAGCTGACATGAATGAAACTATGGGTTTTTAATACCAAGGATGTGCATTGTCCACATTTTTCTGAAAAGGTTTGTATAAAAAAATGAAAAAACAAAATTATTTAAATTTACATGAAAATTCATAATACGTTGTTTAGAAATGTTCACCTACACTAGGAGAAGCATTTTCCTAGTGTAGGTAAACATAATTTTTTTTTGTAATCCTCATTTTTCAAGCTAAATCATCTAGTTGTCCACTACACATACCGCTCCTAAAATTTGACCTTACCATTCTGTAACAGTCTGTGTAAATAAAAATATTATAGTCTTATCCTTGTTAACTTCTTCACTTTTGCATGTCAGCTTAAGAGCCTACTATTGTCGCTTGTAGTGAGTGAAGTGCAAATATTTACTTTTAGAGACTTTTTAAGTAATTCCGTGATAGCCACGTTACTATTTTATCAATTGTAGTATTCATATTCTTTTCGTAGTTTCTATCATTTTCACCTATGGGCACAGCTAGGTAACCTTAGGTAGTTCGTTGATGCATATAGCAAGAATAGTTGCGGTATCGATCCGAGTATACTACCCTGGGGAACACCGCATGTATTTTGTTAAAATTGAGGCCTGTAGGTTGTCGGCATCAATTTGTTTAATAATAATAATAATAATAACACCTACTCTTTAAGTCTGGTAGTGCCACAGATCCCAAAAATTATAGACCTATAACGTGTTTACCCACACTTTATAAATTACTTACGTCTATTCTGAGAGTGAAGATAACATCTCATATAACTAATAATACTATTATGCCTTACTCTCAGAATGGATGTAAGAGTGTGATACGTTTCAGGTTCTTAAAAAAAAATGAATCGTAATTCGTACTGAAAGTATATTAAAAAAATAATTATCGGGCGTGGGTAGTTCAGCCCATCACAATCTGCTCTTGCAGTCCACAGTACTTTCCTCGGACCGTCCGGTGCCAACTGAATCACGTCGCTGAGGCGTTCCCGGAAAGCAGGTAGCCGATACAGTTCCGGTGATGGAGAAGCTCAGGTCTCCGAGCTAAGCGCAAGCCCGAACGTAATTCCCTGTAACGTACATCCCGACAATGAAGAACAGCTCATCAGCATCATTGGTCACACCACACCATAGGCCAGTCAAAGCGAAGAAGGCAGCGGCAGTAGGCAGCGGTGATGTGGCGATAAGAAAAAAATAGTGCGGAGAGGAGTTTACAAAATATATATTACACTACTGCGATAACAATAATTAATGCTATTCTAGCCACTGACACAGATTCAATTAGATGGTTTTAAGAGAATAAATAGGAAGATTTGAAAAAAAACGGTTATAAATGTTTCTACAAAGAAAAAAATCTACCTGCTGTCTAAATACAATATAAATATCATTCCAACACTTACCCAATTGGGGAGTTTACACCAAGTATTATCAATACGGATACTACAGAGTTATATTAAGCGCATGAAGTATAACAAAATATATTATTGAATAGTTCGTGTATTTAAATGCGAGCGTCGAACGAATGCCCAGATGGACGTGCGCTCGCGCCGAGTAAATCTCTCAACTGGTGCCGATGTCGAACCGTCGGCGTCGACGGCAAAGTTCCTCTGTCTAAACAAAAGACCGGTTCGCGCGTTGCTTCGTACAGTCGGTAACGAAGGATGTACGTTATTATTTAATATAATAACGTTACAAGTAGGGCCCGTGGCACTAAAGAGCTCCTTATTATTGACACGACCATTAACCAACAAGTTCGTCGTAATCGAAAGGATTTGGCGACATGTTGGATAGATTACAAAAAAGCCTATGACTCTGTGCCGCATACGTGGCTCTTGAGAGTGATGGAGTTGTACAAGGTAGATACAACTCTATGCACTTTCTTGAAGGCATGTATGCGGCAATGGAGAACGGTACTCTACTATCCAGGATGTCGGCGGTCTCAGGGTTACGGCGAGTATATTAAGATCAGGCGGGGTATATTTCAGGGTGACAGTTTGAGTCCCTTGTGGTTTTGCTTAGCTTTGAATCCTCTCAGCACTTTACTGGAGAGTTCAGGGCTAGGCTATCGTTTACGGAAAGAAGGTCAGGTTATATCCCATCTCCTTTTCATGGATGATTTGAAACTGTTTGCCTGCAACAATTTCCAATTGATAAAATTACTTGAGGTAACTGAAACCTTTAGTAAATGTATCAGGATGGAATTTGGTGTGGATAAATGTGCAGTCATGCATGTAAAAAGAGGCAGGATTGTGGAATCTGAGGGGATGGAACTCTCAGATTCCACACACCTTAGATGTCTTTCCGCCAACGAAACTTACAAGTATCTAGGTATGACACAGGCGTTAGGTGTAAATGAATTGACTATGAAGCAATCGTTACAGGAACGTTTCTTTGGCCGCCTGAAAAAAGTATTGAAAAGTCTTTTGTCAGGTGGTAATAAGGTGCGAGCCTATAATGATTGGGTCATACCAGTCCTAACCTACTCCTTTGGCATACTTAGATGGACTCAGACTGAACTAGATGCCCTGGATAGAAGAGTTCGTACACTGCTTACCGCGTACCGAATGCACCATCCACGTTCATCGGTCATGAGATTGTATATCCCGCGGAAATGTGGGGGTCGTGGTTTTTTAAATGCCAAGACCCTCCATAACCGCGAGGTATGCAACCTTAGAGATTACTTCCTCTCCGTTGACCTGGATGTGTATCGGGATGTGGTGGCAGTTGACAACGGACTCACTCCGCTTGCTCTAGGAAAAGAGAACTGGCGCAAACCAGCAGTACTTACTATTACAGACCGCAGGGAGATATGGAAGAGCAAGGCGTTGCATGGACGTTTTTATCGGGCCTTAAATGGGCCCGATATAGATTTATTAGCATCAGTATCCTGGCTACGGTTCGGTGACCTCTTCGGAGAAACTGAAGGTTTTGTCTGTGCAATTACAGATGAAGTTGTTATGACGAATAACTATCGGAGATATATCCTGAAGGACGGCACAATTGACATTTGTCGGGCGTGTTATCGTCCCGGAGAAACCCTCAGGCATATAATTTCTGGTTGTTCTCGTCTTGCCAACGGCGAGTACTTGCACAGACATAACCAAGTGGCCAGGATAGTCCATCAGCAACTTGCTGTTAAATATAATCTTGTGGCTGTCGAGTTACCGTACTACAGGTATGTGCCCGACCCAGTTCTCGAAAATGGTCGTGCAACATTGTACTGGGATCGATCTATCATCACTGACAGGACTATTGTTGCCAATAAGCCTGATATTGACATCACCATTCCCCATGACGACAATCTCTTAAAAGCCGAAAAAGATAAAGAAATAAAATATTTGGACCTAGCTCACGAGATTGTCGACATGTGGGATGTGGATTCAGCAATCATTGTGCCGATAGTCATTTCGGCCCATGGGTTAATTGCTAAGAGCCTCGACCAACACCTTCAGAGGCTCACGTTAGGCAGCTGGATTAAGAGCCTGATGCAGAAGGCAGTCCTCCTTGATACGGCACGCATTGTGAGGAGGTTTCTATCTCTGGAACCCTAACCACCGGTAGCTTGGTCCCTGTACACGATACCGGTGGGACACTATTTTTTATATTTTAAATATATTTGTTTTTATTTTTTTATAGTGAATGTATTTAAAAATGTAATTTATATGTATATTAAGTAAATAAAGAGAATAATAATAATAATAGTCATTTATTTCAGGTTGTCAATATGTTAATATGTTGTTAGTATTACAATAAGTGCTTACCCTAATGTTAATATCAATAAAAATAAATTACATTTTAATAATGTCACATATCAATTTATGAATAAAATTCATGTCAACTTTATTATATACATTTTCATATAATTCTTTCATTATTAAATTCTGGCATTTGTTTACCCTCTTTAAAAATTAATAGGTACGCTTTCTCATTATGGCGTAAAAGTTATCTACTCCTGCCTCTGTAAACATACCTGAGGCGCTACAAAATTTGGGTAGATACATAAGGGTTCTAAAGGCATTATTAAACTGGACTCTTATGTTATGTATTGCTCTCATTGAAGGCTTGATCCAGAGGCTGCACGTGTAGAACCATTGGCAGTAACTTTTAAATAATGTTATCTTGACCTGAGCAGAACACCCGCTAAACCTACGACTAAGCATATTAGACTTTATTGCAAGCGACCTACGCTCTCTTTCGACATCCAGATCATCGCTTAAATTACTAGAAACGTGGTGGCCCAGATATACAAATTTGTCTACCACCCTAATCGGCACACCATCCATATAAACAGGTGGTATATTGTCGGGTCCTTTACCTGATTTGAAAACTAGCATTTCGGTCTTTTTCGTGTTGTACGTTAGGCCGTGCTCGGTGGCATAGGATTCACAGATGTGAACAAGTAGTTGTAAGCCTCTTATTGAGGGGCTCAGCAGGACCATGTCGTCGGCGTAGCTGATATTGTTCAGACACTTGTCAACTATATGAGCGCTGACGCCAGCTTCGCTGAGTGCCACAATAAGGTCATTCATGTAGAAGTTAAACAGAAATGCAGACGTTATTCCACCCTGCCTAACACCACATTGTAGCTTGTATGAGTCAGAGGTGCTATTTCCCCATTTCACGACATTAGATTGATGTTCATACCAGAACTTCATTGTTTTAATCACTTCGTGGGGTACGTCTGTTTTCATCATTTTTGTCCATAATTTGTGATAATCCAGACGGTCGAAGGCTCTACTCAGGTCAAGGAAACAGGCATACAGCGAGGTTTTACGCCCCGCATATCTGTAGACACATCGTTTTAAGGTGTATATAACCATGTCTGTTGATAAGCCTTCGGTCTTTTATTAGTCATTAATGCATTATATAATTTATTATAGTTTTGGCGCATATATATGCAACTAGTGCCACCCCATGGACGCCGTAAAACTCATAATTGTTTACCAACCTTTCAAAATTAGGAAAGTTTTAATCCCTGCTCATATATATCTGAAATAACACCGTAACAAGCTATTATCTAGATGTTTTGTAATAGTCTCCATCAAAGAAAATCAAGCTAAAGTAATAAGTAATAGTAATATTCCATAAGACATTCTACAACATTTTGTACCTGACACAATTTATTAATTTACCATTGCTTAGCTTTTATGAAATAGCTAAAGACAGGAGGGTCATTAGCTCCCCGGTCATCGATAGCAGGTTAACTACTTTATTCTATATCTATTCAATTAGACATTCCAAGATCAAATATTGGAATATATAAGGAACATCGCACTAAATTGGTCGCACAAATTGGATTTTGCAACCAAATTTAAATTATGACACATACTCGTAAACTATATTATTACATAGGTATCCACTTAAATTATTTCAGAAATATTTAGTAGTTATTGTATAAATATTGATATAATGTAGATAGCTCTAGATAGTATCTACATTATATATCACTCTGACGTTCGACTTTTAAAAAACACCTCTTTGACAATCAAATAATTTATTACAAATGCAATACATGGTTTAGTACCTACTTTAGATTACAGTACTATTTATAGGCCGGCATGGCAGCTCGTGACAGATTTTATCGATCAATCGTATCACGTATGCCCTTGCTATGCCCTTCAAGTTGTTGATTATATAGTAGGTTTAACTAAAAAATGGACCTAATGCAATGTCATGTGAAACCGCAAAAAAAAAAAAAATAATCAATCGAATCACGATCAATATGAATAATAAATCAGCGGACAAGCATCGGCATACGTGTAGGTCGGGTCCCTGTGGCTGAACTCAGTTCTCGCATTTGCAAAAAAAAAAAAAATCACGAATCGAATTATGTATGCCGTGTACTACATGTTTATATTAATTGTGAAAATAATTTGTAACTAGTCGGCTTACGTTTAAACTTGGTCCGACATTTTTTTTTCAATTATCGCTTTCGTATAGTAAATTTTATTTTTAAAGCAATTGAATCATTATTAAAAATTGTTGCAAAACACCATTTTCATTATAAAACAAAGAAATACAAGCTGGCATACAATTATTGTAGGGTCCGGTGATCGAAGAAACCAAAGAAGTTGCAAAATTTTGAGTTTTATTTTTTCAACTTTATCACGTATACGATTTTATTGTGTAATCATACATTCTTTATCAAATTCAAAATTGCGTACAAATTCCGCTGGGCAAAAACGCGTATAAACTTTTTTGAGATTTTTTTTTCAATTGAATAACGTATGCCCTTTGCAACTTCTCAGTAAAATTATGAAGTTTAGACAAATGTAAAAGAGCAGACGGATTCAGAAGGACAATAGCCGTGTACCAGGAAAAAAGGCAAATAAACTTTTTCATCACTGGGGATTTGTAAGGTAAATCAACAAATTAAAATAATATATCTATCAAATGATAGCAGGAATAGTTGAGGACATTTTAGCCTGTATTGAAATACAAAAAAATTACCCATATTATTAATTATTTTTTAATTTGCAGTATCACTCATATACATCACATAGTATCACTCTTGACTGGGGTTCGATTCCCACCCAGGACAAATAATTGGGTGATGAGCACGATAATTTGTTGTGTGTCTGGGTTTTATTTATCTATAATATTGTATAATTGTATAAATATTGTATTTCAGCTTTGTTCGATCACTCGTAGATTTCGGTTGTATCATTTGGAGTCCGTATTATGCTTGTCATATTAATCGTATTGAGAAAATACAAAATAGGTTTATTGAATCATTGGATTACCGTGGTAATCATGAGTATTTATCATATGAAAATTCACTTGGTCGTCACTTCCTTACTACTCTTGCTAGCCGACGAATAATGTTTGACCAAGTTTTTCTTTTTAAAACTTTGAATAACTACATCGACGCTCCCCACATTCTTGAAAAAAAATAGCATTAAGGGTACCCAGACCTGGCTCCCTTCACTTCAATTATTTTCAGTACCTTTTTATAAAACAATTTACACTAGTAATAATTTCTTCAGACGCAGTGTTGATACATATAACAATGAGTTTTTAAGATCTCGATATAATCAGCAATAGTTTGACTATTTACAAAATTAGATTACGCAAACAACTCGTAAAAGACCACTCAAATATATAAATTGTATTGTCAGTAGTGTTGATAATAGATAATTGTGACACTTATCATCATTGTGTACATGACTGTACGTGATCTGGTATACATTGTAATGCACCGTATTTTGAAATGTTATGGAACTCAAAGTCTATAAGTACCGTATTGTCTCCTAATGCAAAAACTGTATTTGACTGTCTGTTTCCTGAATAAAATAAAAAAATAAAAAATAATAATATGTATTTAGAAATATATAAGTATGTTTATCAGCAGTCTGGTTACCATAGTACAGGCTTTGCCTCCTTTGGGATCAGACGGCCGTGTATGAGATGGGTGAAGTTATTATGTTATTAGTTATTATGATTATTATTATTATATTATATTTCATAAAATCTTAATCCGAGGAACTCGAATCGTCACATATTTCTTTATTTTCATTTTCATCATTATCATCATCATCATCATTATCATATTCTTTGCTGTCCTCTTCATCTGATTCGTCAGTAGCATCAATTTCACATTCTTCGTTGCCAGTATTATGTGCAATTTCAGCGAAGTTCTCATCTTCACTGTCCAACACTAAAAGAGGTGTCGGAGAAGAAAGAGAACGTGTTCTAAGGGTTCATTTCTATTACAACCATCGGCGCGTTTCCATCGATGTATTCCATAGGCGGGATAATTTTGAAATTTGATCACGCAGTGTTAAGCGTAAAAAAGCGATCAAATTATGTCATCTATTTTTTTCGGCAAATTGTGAGGAAAACCAAAGTGTACAAAAAGATACGAAATTATTTAATCAATACGTATGTACAGCATGAAATCATAGCGCTGTGTTATATGTATCAGAATATTATAAATGATCATTATAATAGCATAAATCAATAGTGCCATCAGTAATGTCATAGACAATGGACGTAATTTCATTTAACTCGCACCTTCATTTCCTGGTTGAAGCGATACGATACAGACCTACTACTGTTTAATTGCCTTACGTAAGTATTGTAAATGTATGCCATGCAAATAAAATAAACCTATTAAGATTGCTTACTTGAATATCTAATAAACTTTAAAATAATAGTTGAAATCTATCTTCTTTTGAGTAGTAATTCACTGATGATGAACATAATAGTCTGTCGTTTGGTTCACTAATGTTTGACAAAAAACGAATGACAAATGATCATTTTAAAAATAACATTATGGCCCGGGAGCCGACCGCAAGAATACCTATCTCATCGGTAACCTGCTCAAACTTTGTAATCAAACCCGTAAAGGCAATCAAACCCGTAAAAACATTTGACAAACATCTCATTTCGCAAGCATTACTTTATAAGTACCTAATCATTTGACAAAATACAGATTTGCAAATGTTTACTTGGCAAATATTTCAAATGTCGTTTGAAATATTCATTTGACCAAGTACTTCCTTTGTCAATTTTTAAGGTTTGCAGGTTTTTAAGGTAACCTCACTCACGCGGCGAAATGCAAAGAAGCATTGCTTCACTGCCGGTTTACTGTGAGGCCGTGGTATGGAGCGGAGTCGAGCCGACCCATACGTGCCGAAGCTTGGCTCTCCCACGTTAGTTATTTAATTAATTAAATGATTAATGTCGTGATTCATAGTTGGTGCACTAATGTTAAGAGACTACTTAAGGGTAAATTAAGCTGTGATTCCTCAAATGATGCAACAAAAATGCAAGCCATAAAATATCTTAAGACCCGCGATCATAAACGAAAAAAAGATTATATAAACTTACATTCACCGTTTTGAGTTTTTTTCATTTCTATCGAACCTTTTTCTTTAGTGAAGTGGGCTAAGTTTTGCAGTATTTTATTGCTCATTTTAGCCACCAAATAAACCAAGTCTTTTTTAAATTTTCTATTTTAGTGGATAATGGCATTGCAAAACTTAGCTCATTTGAAAATAAAAATTTAAGTAATTGTAAATACTGTAGAGAGCCATCTACCGGTGCTCATTTCAAATGAAATGAACTGCATCTATCCATCATAGTACATAGTTTTTCAAAATTGATTCAGAGTGGCGTATCTATCTCTAGTTATTAGTGAATAATCTATGGTTAATCATTATAAGATATTTATGCTCCTGACTGTACAATTAACCTTACTATGTTTTGCTGCTGAAACCTCGCTTATATATAATAAGCCACTACTCATTTTAAATTAGTCGGCATTGAGTTGTGTTTTGTATTTGGTTAATATATACTTACGTGAAAATTATGGTGCTAGTAAAAGTAAAGGAAGGTTTGCTGGAAGGCGAAGAGGTGACGAATGAGTATGGTGGGAAGTATTACAGCTTCAAGGGTATACCGTATGCCCGACCACCAGTTGGAGACCTCAGATTTAAGGTATGTTCAAGTGTCATTTTAAGTAATAAGTTCAGTAAGAGTTGATTAAGTGGGACTACCTAAACGGCCGATGCGTGATTGTTAGAAATTTTAAATGTTTTTTTTCTGAAGAACGATATTATTCGCCTCGGTATTTCTTGAGCATCATTAAGGAAATTATGATCCACTAGCAGCGCCCCGCGGTTTCACCCGCGTAAGTCCCGATCCCGTGGGAATATCTATATATCGGGATAAAAAGCCTACATGTTAATCCAGGTCTCCAGCTATCTACATACCAAGTTTCATCGCAATCGGTTCAGTAGTTTTGGCGTGAAAGAGTAACAAACATTCATCTATCCATCCAAACTTTCACATTTATAATATTAGTGGGATTACCCTCACATTTAACTGTCAGTTACAAGCAATTTCCAACCTAGAAATTGCAAAAAATACATTTATTTATTTATTAATAACTATGATGACTACTATGGAGTGCACTCCCAGGAAACATGAAAACAAAAATGAAGACTTAACTTAACTGAAAGGGTTTGAACAAACATCATTATCTACTTCATTGAAGGATGTTGGTTTGTCTGATATTCCACCAAAAAATCTTACAAAAGTTGTACAAACAATTGCTTTGAAACTAAACATGTTCGAACAACATATACAGGTGACTCAAAAAATTTCGAGCTCGATAGATAAGCCTGACCCGATCCTGATAGAGCTGAAAAATTAATCAATCCGGAAGGGTATGGTTCGGGGGAATGGGTAGACGTAAGTAGGAAAAGAAGCCCAACAGTAGGAGCTGTACTGCCTGAAGCGCCCAAGGAGAAGGCTGAGTCTATGTATGGGAAGCCCTAACTAAACATAATAAAACCGTTTTATTTCATGCAAAACTGCAGTTAAATAAACCACATATCTGAAAGGATGGCAGGATATTTATTAGAAGGAACAGTAATTGCAAAATTTACCATATTCGCACTCAGCAAAATATTGACCAATTAAAGAAATCTTCTAAGTATCACCAATCTAGCGTCTCTATCAAAACTAATTTAATATTTTAATACCTATTTCTTAAAATCACAATATCTAATAAATTCTAGTAAACATATAGTTGAGTTATTAAACCGCAGTTCGACTCAAGATTTCTTTACAAAATTACCTACTAACAGTGATTCAAATATAACATGTTTACATCTCAAAATAAGGTCAATGATAAAAAAATTGACTTTAGTAATATATTTCTGCAACTCATCGATACTGGTTCATTAGCTATAGATATTATTGTATTCACAGAAACCGGTATCTCAAATTATATTGCACCGTGGGTTAATATATCCACTTCTAACAACTAAGTACGCGATAATAAAAGAGGTGGCGAAGTAATAATTTAAGTAAATAATTATATGAAGATCACGGACTTTCGTGTTGAAAGTAGTCGTAACGACTACTTACACACTTTACAAGATGTTAAGCGCCATAATGTGAAATACAAACTAAGATCTTACTTCTTACAAAAACACTGTAGATAAACCTAGCGACCTAGACTGAGCATTGATTCCAAACCGCATAGGCATTATGTACAGTTTTGTTTTGTGTAATTATTGTTTATATAATAAATAAATAAATAAACAATAACTAAAGCAGGTACTTCAACGACTTATTCACTATTACAGTCAGCATATAAGGGGCATTGGTATTAGATTACAGAGAATTTGTCACTTAAAGACGCACACATTAATTACGTGAAAACGTTGATTCTAATCAGCAAACCGCAAAGATGTTAAAATGTTTACTTCTGTGGTAACTAATTTATTTAATACGAAACTCGCACATTGTGAATTATGCTAAACAATGATACAAAAAATATTGTGAGTAAATAGGAGCAATTAAATGTTTGCCAGTACTTCTATATAGGATCTACACATTAGAACAGTTTGAAAATATCTATACCAGGAACCCTCGAATCCCCAGAACATCCTACCAAAGTTTCATTACCATCTGATCAATAGTGAGATTATGAAATAATTTTGATTTTGAACCTATTACCTTGGCACACGACATTGATAAAAGACCAGATCGTATGTCCTTAGCCACATGAAAGATGGATAAGTCTTTGGCGTGGGACGTAAAGTATTTTTACACGGCTTCCCTGTGACATTGTCAATGTATAGTCTACCTACTATATAATGACAATATCACAGGGAAAACGTGTAACGCGCAAACACTACTGTTGCATTTGTGGAAACTCTCAAACAACGCAAATATAGAAATTATATTTAAAGCAACTGATCGTAGCTCCCCATGAGCCTTTTCTTTGCAAAGAGAAAATGCATTGTATTCAACACCCATGGTAATACCTATTTTATTATCCAGTTTTGTTGGAACCATCACAGTGGACATCTGAATCTACAACTTTTTATTTTACTATAGGTACTTTTATATGGGTATCTAATAAATTTGCTTACTATTTTATTAGTCTATGAATAATTTAGAACTTAAAGAGTATCGTATTCACATAATGTAATTAATTCCAAAAAGTAATGTTCATTGCTGACAGTAAACGGGAATCGCTTCAAATTTACTGAAAATATTTTTATAGAACTTCAAAATTTTGTAGATAAAATTAAATAACTTACATTTTTGTGTATTCTATGTGCTTTAAAAACTACGACTATCTAATGAGTTTCTCAGTAACAATTCGGACATTTATTTAAGTCACAAGGCACTGGACTCAGGCACATCCATTAATATTTATTTACGAATAAATGGTCAAAGGTTTATGAGACTAAATATTATTCCACATAAGAAAGTCGCATTCAGAATAATAATAGTAATAATACGGGACCATTACACAACGCTATCTAGACACAAACTTAGCATAGATTACACATGATGTATACACCCAATTCAATGCAAATAGCCATATTCATGCATACAAATCAATGAATTTCAAAAACAGACATTAATTATCCTTGAAAGAAAATACACTGACTACAAGCAATTAAATTATGCCAATATGCTCTTGATTATAAGCCACTACCTCTGAGGGATTGTGTGATGAAGAATTGTCTATGAACGTATTCTTTAGAGGCTCGTAATCCTTACCTCTTCTTAACCTTACCTTCACTTCTGTTTTTTATTACTATTTTGCACATTCTTTAATCATTATTTCAGGCACCTCAACCGGCAGAGCCCTGGACAGGAATACGCAGTGCCAATGAGTTCGGACCTGTATGCTTTCAGCTCCATTTAGTGAACCCTAACTTAAGTTATATGAGCGAAGACTGTTTGTTTGCCAATGTTTACACACCAGATACAAAACCTAAACAACTGCTACCGGTCATGGTATGGATACATGGAGGTGCATACACTTGGGGAAGCGGCAATGATGATTTTTACGGGCCTCAATTTCTCGTCAGACATGGAGTGGTCCTGGTCACCTTCAATTATAGGCTTGAAGCTCTCGGTTTCCTATGTCTTCATACAGAAGATATACCCGGTAACGCTGGAATGAAAGACCAAGTTGCAGCGCTTAGGTGGGTGAAAAAGAACATTGATAATTTCGGTGGTAATCCTGAAAATATAACTATATTTGGTGAAAGTGCCGGCGCTGGAAGTGTGTCCTACCATTTGATGTCACCACTATCACGAGGCCTCTTTCAGAGGGCGATTCTTCAAAGCGGATCAGTGGCTTGCTGGTGGTCGCAAGACTTTGAGTCACGTGAAAAAACACTGCTTCTAGCTAAACAATTAGGATGCTTCTCAGAAGATGATAAAGTTGTTTATGAATTCTTGAAAAAAGTACCTGTTGAGAACCTCGTTGATTTAAAATTACAAATTTGGAAAGCTCAAAAATCATATGAGATTCATTTTGGCATTGCAGACGAAAAAGATTTTGGTCAGGAAAGGTTCTTTTACGGTGATGTGACTGACGTTATACGACATGGTGTACACAGTGGAGTGGAAATTATGATTGGCTACACTAATGACGAAGGGCTTATTGCATTTGCAATTGGGGATTCCCAAGAAAATATGATCAAAGAAGCAAAATATTTTAATGAATTTTTCGCACCTAAATGGATTAAAACACATTGTGTCATAGCTGATCAATTGCAGGTTGGAAGGAAAATGCGGCAATTCTATCTTAAAAGAGAAACAATATCGGAGGACGACCTATTGAAATTTTTGAGCATGGATATGTTTGTATATGGCGTATACTTTTCAGGCAAAATCTATGCACGAACGAACAAAGTTTATTTTTACAAATTCTCTTGCATATCAGAGAGAAACTTCTTTGGCCACGCTATCGGGCTAACTAATTTCATTAAAGATAAATCCCAACAGTAGGAGCTGTACTGCCTGAAGCGCCCAAGGAGAAGGCTGAGTCTATGTATGGGAAGCCCTAACTAAACATAATAAAACCGTTTTATTTCATGCAAAACTGCAGTTAAATAAACCACATATCTGAAAGGATGGCAGGATATTTATTAGAAGGAACAGTAATTGCAAAATTTACCATATTCGCACTCAGCAAAATATTGACCAATTAAAGAAATCTTCTAAGTATCACCAATCTAGCGTCTCTATCAAAACTAATTTAATATTTTAATACCTATTTCTTAAAATCACAATATCTAATAAATTCTAGTAAACATATAGTTGAGTTATTAAACCGCAGTTCGACTCAAGATTTCTTTACAAAATTACCTACTAACAGTGATTCAAATATAACATGTTTACATCTCAAAATAAGGTCAATGATAAAAAAATTGACTTTAGTAATATATTTCTGCAACTCATCGATACTGGTTCATTAGCTATAGATATTATTGTATTCACAGAAACCGGTATCTCAAATTATATTGCACCGTGGGTTAATATATCCACTTCTAACAACTAAGTACGCGATAATAAAAGAGGTGGCGATGTAATAATTTAAGTAAATAATTATATGAAGATCACGGACTTTCGTGTTGAAAGTAGTCGTAACGACTACTTACACACTTTACAAGATGTTAAGCGCCATAATGTGAAATACAAACTAAGATCTTACTTCTTACAAAAACACTGTAGATAAACCTAGCGACCTAGACTGAGCATTGATTCCAAACCGCATAGGCATTATGTACAGTTTTGTTTTGTGTAATTATTGTTTATATAATAAATAAATAAATAAACAATAACTAAAGCAGGTACTTCAACGACTTATTCACTATTACAGTCAGCATATAAGGGGCATTGGTATTAGATTACAGAGAATTTGTCACTTAAAGACGCACACATTAATTACGTGAAAACGTTGATTCTAATCAGCAAACCGCAAAGATGTTAAAATGTTTACTTCTGTGGTAACTAATTTATTTAATACGAAACTCGCACATTGTGAATTATGCTAAACAATGATACAAAAAATATTGTGAGTAAATAGGAGCAATTAAATGTTTGCCAGTACTTCTATATAGGATCTACACATTAGAACAGTTTGAAAATATCTATACCAGGAACCCTCGAATCCCCAGAACATCCTACCAAAGTTTCATTACCATCTGATCAATAGTGAGATTATGAAATAATTTTGATTTTGAACCTATTACCTTGGCACACGACATTGATAAAAGACCAGATCGTATGTCCTTAGCCACATGAAAGATGGATAAGTCTTTGGCGTGGGACGTAAAGTATTTTTACACGGCTTCCCTGTGACATTGTCAATGTATAGTCTACCTACTATATAATGACAATATCACAGGGAAAACGTGTAACGCGCAAACACTACTGTTGCATTTGTGGAAACTCTCAAACAACGCAAATATAGAAATTATATTTAAAGCAACTGATCGTAGCTCCCCATGAGCCTTTTCTTTGCAAAGAGAAAATGCATTGTATTCAACACCCATGGTAATACCTATTTTATTATCCAGTTTTGTTGGAACCATCACAGTGGACATCTGAATCTACAACTTTTTATTTTACTATAGGTACTTTTATATGGGTATCTAATAAATTTGCTTACTATTTTATTAGTCTATGAATAATTTAGAACTTAAAGAGTATCGTATTCACATAATGTAATTAATTCCAAAAAGTAATGTTCATTGCTGACAGTAAACGGGAATCGCTTCAAATTTACTGAAAATATTTTTATAGAACTTCAAAATTTTGTAGATAAAATTAAATAACTTACATTTTTGTGTATTCTATGTGCTTTAAAAACTACGACTATCTAATGAGTTTCTCAGTAACAATTCGGACATTTATTTAAGTCACAAGGCACTGGACTCAGGCACATCCATTAATATTTATTTACGAATAAATGGTCAAAGGTTTATGAGACTAAATATTATTCCACATAAGAAAGTCGCATTCAGAATAATAATAGTAATAATACGGGACCATTACACAACGCTATCTAGACACAAACTTAGCATAGATTACACATGATGTATACACCCAATTCAATGCAAATAGCCATATTCATGCATACAAATCAATGAATTTCAAAAACAGACATTAATTATCCTTGAAAGAAAATACACTGACTACAAGCAATTAAATTATGCCAATATGCTCTTGATTATAAGCCACTACCTCTGAGGGATTGTGTGATGAAGAATTGTCTATGAACGTATTCTTTAGAGGCTCGTAATCCTTACCTCTTCTTAACCTTACCTTCACTTCTGTTTTTTATTACTATTTTGCACATTCTTTAATCATTATTTCAGGCACCTCAACCGGCAGAGCCCTGGACAGGAATACGCAGTGCCAATGAGTTCGGACCTGTATGCTTTCAGCTCCATTTAGTGAACCCTAACTTAAGTTATATGAGCGAAGACTGTTTGTTTGCCAATGTTTACACACCAGATACAAAACCTAAACAACTGCTACCGGTCATGGTATGGATACATGGAGGTGCATACACTTGGGGAAGCGGCAATGATGATTTTTACGGGCCTCAATTTCTCGTCAGACATGGAGTGGTCCTGGTCACCTTCAATTATAGGCTTGAAGCTCTCGGTTTCCTATGTCTTCATACAGAAGATATACCCGGTAACGCTGGAATGAAAGACCAAGTTGCAGCGCTTAGGTGGGTGAAAAAGAACATTGATAATTTCGGTGGTAATCCTGAAAATATAACTATATTTGGTGAAAGTGCCGGCGCTGGAAGTGTGTCCTACCATTTGATGTCACCACTATCACGAGGCCTCTTTCAGAGGGCGATTCTTCAAAGCGGATCAGTGGCTTGCTGGTGGTCGCAAGACTTTGAGTCACGTGAAAAAACACTGCTTCTAGCTAAACAATTAGGATGCTTCTCAGAAGATGATAAAGTTGTTTATGAATTCTTGAAAAAAGTACCTGTTGAGAACCTCGTTGATTTAAAATTACAAATTTGGAAAGCTCAAAAATCATATGAGATTCATTTTGGCATTGCAGACGAAAAAGATTTTGGTCAGGAAAGGTTCTTTTACGGTGATGTGACTGACGTTATACGACATGGTGTACACAGTGGAGTGGAAATTATGATTGGCTACACTAATGACGAAGGGCTTATTGCATTTGCAATTGGGGATTCCCAAGAAAATATGATCAAAGAAGCAAAATATTTTAATGAATTTTTCGTACCTAAATGGATTAAAACACATTGTGTCATAGCTGATCAATTGCAGGTTGGAAGGAAAATGCGGCAATTCTATCTTAAAAGAGAAACAATATCGGAGGACGACCTATTGAAATTTTTGAGCATGGATATGTTTGTATATGGCGTATACTTTTCAGGCAAAATCTATGCACGAACGAACAAAGTTTATTTTTACAAATTCTCTTGCATATCAGAGAGAAACTTCTTTGGCCACGCTATCGGGCTAACTAATTTCATTAAAGATAAATCTGTGGTATCCCACGCGGTTGACCTGGCTTACTTGTTTCCAGTAAAACTCAAGACAGAGAAAGTTGATAACGGATCTGAAACTTTCAAATGCATAGACAGGGTGACTACGCTTTGGACAAACTTTGCAAAGTTCGGGTACGTAATCTGCATAGTAATGTAATCCTATTTTTATAAATGCAAAATTGAGTTTGTTTGTTATGCCGCATCCAGACGCTTGCCAAACCTCAACAAGCAGTCACAAATTCAAACGTGTGGATAGTGTGTTTGCTCGATTTGCCAAACGTTTGGCTTGGCTTGCTGTCGATCCGAACTCTGTGAGTTTTTCGACGCATAAATCAAAGGAAGCTTGTGGCAAGCGCTTGCGATAAATCCACATGTTTGTGTGTTGTTAGTATGCCTTGCGCGCTGGCGACGACCAGACGTGTGCGTCCGTACCGAATACCAATTGTTTTTGATACGCAATAATTAATAAAACGAGTCATTGGTCCACCCAAGAATCGGTACGGTTTTTATGAATTTTTAACATCCACCATCTTCTTTGCCGTATTTTTCTTTTACTTATTGTTTTGTTTTTATAATAAAAATAACTTAAGCCAAATGTTATGGTCGACACAAGTTCGATGTCCACCATGCTTGCCTCTTCAGAATACACTAACACACTCGCAAGCGTGTGGATGGCGATGTTTGATTCCCAAAATCAAACCAAACCTTTGTAGTTCGAGCAAAGTGGCAAACGTGCGGATTCGGCTTTACACTTTCACGCTTTAACTGCTCAACCGATCATCATGAAGTTTTAATACATGTTATCAGGGTACCTTTCATCCCGAAAAAAAATATATTCGCGTGGGACACTTGAATTGATAAAATGTACATTAATGCAAGCGAAGTAACGAGCAAAAGCTAGTTATAATATATATATATATATATAATTACTTTTTTTCTGTTTGAATTAGGGATAGATTAATATAAGTTATCAAATCATTCAAGTCATCCCATTATTATAACCACCAAATGAATCTGATGACTGTACGTAGGTCACACTGAAAGTTTTTAAAATTGGCCAGCAAGAAAAGCCCGATGACATTTTTTTTTAAATTTCGAATAAGGTACTCTTTGGGAATCTTTAGATGTTTAATGGTTTCATGTCATTTGTTTTTACAAATTGGCGGCAATTCAAAAAGTGTCTGTCGTGCATCGAAATGGATTTGACTAGAGAAAATTTTTGCTCAATGATTTATTACGACTTTCGTTGTGGTCTTACTCAACAACAATGTTACGATAGCCTTCGATTGGCATTTCATTACGAAGCCTCATGTCGTGCCACTGTTTACAACTGGTTTAATGAGTTTAAACGTAGTCGAAGCGAACTCACTGATCATTCTCGAGAAGGACGTCCCTCTACGGCGACTACTGAAGATAACGTGAGTGCTGTGCGGCTAATGATAGAAGCTGATAGAAGGGTGACATATGTTGATATGTCACCCTTCTCTCAGCTATATCATTCAAGAATATGTTGATATTCGGGCAGCTTTAGGCATTGGTATGAGTCAAGTACAAAAAGTCTTACATGAACATTTAGGCGTCAGAAAGCTTTGTACTAGATGGATACCTCATAATTTGACGGAAGATCAAAAACGCCGTCGTTGGAATTGGTGCCGCTCAATGCTTGACAAGAATTACGGAGGGGACTGTATATGACATCGTCACAGGTGATGAAAACTGGATATACTGTTACGAACCCGAAACCAAAAGACAATCTGCTCAATGGATGTTTCCATTCAAAGATTGGCCGACAAAAGTAAAAAAGGGCAGAACTCAAGGGAGAAAGATGATTGCCTCATACTTTGGACGGACGGGTCGTTTCGCAACAATCATTCTAGAAAATAAAGGGACTGTTACTGCATATTGGTATGTCAGTCATTGTTTACCAGTTCTCTTGGAAAATGTTAGATTATAATTGTTAGGTTAATGTTAGGTTGAATAAACTGAACTAAAACAAAGTCTTCTTCTCTGGGTTGGCTAAGTAAAAAAGAATCAAGATCATCTTCTACAATAATTCGGTTGTCGCCTTGAAATTCTTCATCTATATCATATTTATCCTCTTCTTGATAATCAACTTCATTTTTAGCTTCTGTATCGCTTTGTAACACCCTTAGAAATATTTATTTCCTTTACTGATTGTTTTCGTTTAGTTTGAGATTTATCTTACTCAATGAATGTTTTTTCATCATCATCATCATCAGTATCTGTCGCTATTATACTTCGGCCAAGTATTATTTTGCTGTGTATTTGAGATATTATTTATATCCTCGGAATTGTATTGAGTGTTAAGTGTCCAGCAGCTAGTGAAACTGATACTTTGAATTCTGGATTACGAAAACCTTAGCCACCTTCCGGATCGATTCGCCTGTAGTAAGTCTTCGAAGAGCTACCGTCATTTGTCTGCAAATTTTTCGTTCCTTTTTCTTTGGATAAGCCAAAAGTACACAGTCCATCGCTGTAGACGCGACTGTATACGCGAGCAAGATGATAGACTGTAAAATTTCTCTCCAATTTTAATTTGTCAACCGATCTACAGAAAATCATTTGACTTTCAATGTTGATATTAGATATGATATTTACATTTGCACTTAGCTCGTACTGTATTAGCAACAGTTAAAACTATAAAAATTGCACAAACTGGCTCAAAAAACTGACTTTTTCTTTATAAAAGAATAAAAGTGATCATTGCGTGACACAAGTCAGCGGCACTAAGATCATTCGGGTTCGTATGTACTCGGCTCTTTTCGGTGAACGAGGCGAATTAATACATCTTGTCATTTCCCCCATGGCCCCTCTGAGCGACTGTACCCGACTGCTCTACTGTCGGCACCTTTACCCTACTCAGGTAAAGCTTTGATGAGACAAGACGTATAGTTCCCATCTCATAGTTTCATGCTTCTTTAAGAACCTAAAACTACTAGCTGGAACATTATTTTGTTTACAATATAGGTACGAATTCTTGACAAAGTTTATCAATTTAAAAGCCTTCAAGAACCCTTTAAACAAGAGTACCTAACATTAATTAAGTACCTACGTAAAAATAGAAATATAGTACTCTTAAGTATACTAGTACTCTTCTTTCGCGTTCCATGGTAATATTATTATTAAACGGGAATTAACGTGATCAATAGGTATTACATACCATTGAATTGTCGTTTAAATAATTAAATAAATATATTAAGATAAAATGTCGTACTTTTGTAACGTTAATTACCTACATATCTCTTTTAACGTTTGTATAAGTGGTGTAGTATCGTTTTCTATACTATATTTATTTTATTATACTAAATCAATTAAATACTGTTTAAATCATCAGCTACAGTTTATTGTCGTCCGCTATTTAATAAAAAGGTTATTTGAAAGACACATACAACTGCCTATTTTACGTACTTACAGCCAGTAATAATATGCGATCAGAAATGGTTTTTGTATTTATTTCTGTTTACTATGTGGTCTAAAGAATGGTCTAACTGTGTAAAATTGGTCATATACAAATTAATATAATATTAAGATCATTTGTATTTCTATGTATAAGGTGTACAATAAAGCATATTCTATTCTATCTTGTCGAACAGACAGAATTTTAAAGACCCACAAAAAACAATCTAATTGGTTTTCCATCTTAAAAACTCTGACAATTACAGTGGGAGAGCCATGCTTTGGGCCCGCTCGACCGGAGTGATACAACGGCCTCACAGAAAACCGGCAGTAAAGCAATGCTTGTGTTGATTTCGCCGTGTGAGTGAGGTTACCGGAGGCCCTAACCCTTTCCTCTCGCCCTCTTTCCCCTTCTTCCCCACTCCCCCTCTTCCCCTACTCCCACCTTAAAGGCCGGCAACGCACTTGTGACTCTTGAGTTACAGGTGCCTATTAGCGGCGGTTAGTCACTTACCATCAGGTGACCCGTCTGCTTGTTTGCCCCTATCCCATAAAAAAAAAATACTTTGAAAACCCACAAATTCTCAATTCCTCTGGCCTCTAATTTGTATTGTGATTCTACCGTTTCTACTGTTCATAAATAAGCTGAAAAAAATTCTCTTTTGTAGGAATCCAACTCCTGACACAAGTCTTGGTGTGGAGTGGAGAACCTTCACTTTGCAAAAGCTAGACTACCTGGACATTGGCAACAAGTTAGCTATGAGAAATGCACCTGACAAAGAAGAATTAGAGTTTTGGGAGAACATCTTTAAGAAATGCTTACCAAAGTATGCAGCTCTGTGATGACTTTGAGCGTGATGGGCCTGGTGGTCCAGTGGTTAGTGATCCTGATTGCTGAGCCAGAGGTCGTGGGTTCGATTCCCACCAGGACAAATAATTGTGTGATGAGCACGATAATTTGTTCTGTGTCTGGGTGTAATTTATCTATGATATCTATGTATTTAGAAATATATAAGTATGTTTATCACCAGTCTGGTTACCATAGTACAGGCTCTGCCTAGTTTGGGATCAGACGGCCGTGTGTGAGATGTGTGTATTTATTATTATTATTATATATATTATATACAAAGTTAAAAACCATACCTTTCAATGCCTACTATAGTATTATAGTTGGCAATGTTTTTTATTGTTGCTTAATAATGATTTAAAATAATAAAGCGTATAATATAAATGTACGTATAACATAAATATGTTATTAATAATATTGTATATTGTAAATAATTGTCTATTCAATGGCTCTCTTCACATGTAAGGACATTGTAAGGGCAGAGTGGCACTGGTATATAAATAAACATATGTGTAGCCTAAATTGCGTTTCATTTGATAATACATTAGACTCATGTCTCACGCGCATTGTCTTTGCGCCTGCGTACTACCAAGTCTTCAGAAAATATGTCAATGTTAACGTGGTGTAATTTTTGTGCATTTGCGTATTAAATTTATTTTACTTTTTTCTCCATATTTCACTTATACTTAATTGATTCTATACAAATTTACAATTAAATCCAACCTTAACCTATATTGAAAACGAAGTATTGTTTGTTTTGATAGTTGTGTAACTGGACTTCGTGTTTGCTTACTGTTTATTATTAAGGGGATTCTTTGGGTTTACCAATGTTTGCCATAATTTAAAATGCCATAATTTCATATGCCATAATTTCATTAGAAATAACGCTTCATAATCCTGAAATGACATAAACTGACTTTCACTAATTCCATTGGTCATAATCGATCAAGTGTCATAATAATCGAAATCCATAAATGTATTTGCTATCATTTTAGTTTTCAATAATGCCATTTTTCATAACTTTTATTTTTTGAGTTTTTGAGAGCTTTGGCCTCCAATTTAAATTTAAAATAATGTTGCTTTCAAGAAAATAAACATTTTATATTATCTACCTATACTTGAATTATGTTGATTAATAAATGATTATACGGACACAGATTTTTTATTCACAATTAAACTTAAAACTAAACCTCATATGGCGTCTACTAACTAAGCTCGACGGAGCCCCGCTTCGCGGGGATCCTACTTCTGGGTGGTTAAAAAAAAAACCACGAAGGCCTAATGCGGGAGCTTCGCTACGCTCCGCTCCCGCATTAGCCTTCTAACCTAACCTATCCGAGTCGGATTGCACTGAGTCGGGGTGTTAACGATAATTAATTTCGACCTAACAATATTATGTATTATTTTCATAATTATATCAAATTTTGATTATGTCAAGAGTCGATAATGAGATGAACACATCTCATAATCGACTCTTGACTTGATTTCATAAGTAACAACTTATGGAAACTAATTATTATGATATATGTTATTACAGAAAGTCATTTTATGGCAAATAAAAGTTATGACTCTTGAGTTGTTATGCTAAACGTTATTAGTATAAATGATAATAGTGCAAGTAAATATTATGATCGTGGATGATTATGGCAAACAATATTAGTGCAAATGATTTTATGGAAAACGAGAGATAACCATCTTTTTTGTTATTTTAGGACGGTTTTATATTTTACAATTAGAAGCACACTAAGTCACGTAGGTGATTGTTTTACTGTTATTTTACGGAAATTACATTGGACAGAGAAAAACGATGTTAAAGTTATTGTCAAAAAAAAACCCAAATTAATCCAAATAAGTGTTTAAATTATTAAGTAAGTGCTTAAATTGATAAATTAAATTTAAAACAACGCATTATTTGTTTGACTCGTTGGTACACAGCAGACCACCAAAAAGATGACCACCGAACGAACAAGTTCCACTAAAACTGAGTTATATTAGTTAATAGATGCACATAAATTTTTTCCTAATACCTCTTTTTAATTTGGACATGATTACATGTTATTTATTTTACAATAACAAAGAGATTATCGTTGACGATTGTAGTACTAATGAACTGGGTTACAGTCGTCACGAGAGATAGTATATTTCATTTTTATGGTATACCCCCATTTGCCCAAATTTTATTTGCCCTAATATCATTTGCCATAATAGTCAACAGCCATAATATTATATGACGTAATATTAATTTGCCCTACTCTTATTTGCTATATTAGTCACGTGCTAGAAGCTTTGTTTCTCATAAAGTCACTTACCATAACATCATTTGTCATAATCATTGTAAGCCCTAATTATCACATGCCCTAATTATCACATGCCATAATTATCATATGCCATAACATCATTTGCCATCGACATTGGGTGTGTAACGATTGTTATATCAGGAGAAACTGGATGCAATCGGGACTTTGGGGCACCCCGACTCGGATAGCTTAGGTTAGAAGAGGATGGCGGGGTCGTTTGAGCGAGCGAAGCGAGCGAATAGGCCCCGCCATCCCCTTCGTGGTTATTTTTTTATAAACCACCCAGAAGTAGTTTGGTTAGGTGCCATTTGAGTTAGGTTAGAACTGTGACCATTAAACTTAAAAGAGAAGAATAAATTAATTTATTCTTATTCTTATTATACCAAACATTACACACCCATCGACATCGACAGCCAGAAAGTTAATAAGTAGGTAGGTATTAGAATTAAAAACAAGTTTAATAATCATACTATATAATTATAATTAGTACAATTTCTTTTTTTTGTGCAAATACAAATTTGATGCTAAAGCACGCAAAAAATCTTCTTTTGTATATTCTTCTTTCTTATATAATATCTCATTGATTTTTATTGTACGACTGATTGTTTGTTTCTTTTTTCTGGTTCACCATTTAAAGTCATTTCAATGTCCATCATTACTTTAAGAGACTCTTTCATTATTTTTTTACTGAAAAAGTAAAAACCAGGATGGGATTTCCCCATTGATCTATTAATTCGATTGTGCCAAGCTTCAACAAAGTTTTGTGTTCGTGGAAGACCAGCATTATGGATTTCATAAATACTCCAGAAAGAAGGATGGAAACGCGGAGGTTTATTATTAGTACCAGTAATGTAATTTTCATCAAACCATTTTGCAATTATGCACACTTTCTGGCAATATAGTTTCCACCCACTCTTTAAAATATTCAGGAATTTCTCTTGGGCTTAAAAATGACAACGCCAGCAAGTACTTCATTTCCAAAGAAAAAAGATAATTTTTTCCATTCATTACTGTTTGCCCATTGGTTTGAATTTGCCTGTAAATAATTTGAGCTAAATGAAAGTGACAGCCGTTCAGGTTTATTTCATGAAAATTCAGTTTCATACACTGTATTGCCGCTAGCTCAAAGTCCATGACACAATTCTGAACATTTAACATCATATTATTCTCATTACTGTATTTTATGATGAACTGAAATAGTTTATTATAAATGTTTTTGTCTTTGTTTGTACATAGTGCAAACAGAAGCGGTACTGTGGTTTTCCTATTGGTCATAATGTTGCCGTGAATAGTATATATAGTGTATCCCTTTATACACTATACCCCGCGTGCATATGTACACTTCACTGGCTCGCTTACTCACTATAGATACGCAAGCTGACACGTCTGCACACGTCTGCACTCGCCTGTGGCTTATGCAATACCGACTAACCTGTGATATCTACGGCAAGCACGAGATAGTGCTTAAAACTATTATTTAGTTCTACCCTACATACACTACAGTATACAACTGCAGAAGGGCGGGGTTGGGTTTGTTCCAAAAGGCCTCGATCGCCTGGAACAGATACAGCCCTGGCATGCCCTCCTGTCCGGAGGATGTGCACGGCGAATGGCCATGGGAGCGAGCGCAGGTCGTGTAGATCCCCATGTCAAGTCTGGAGAGTTTTCCTTCCCGTGGTTGCCGCCTGTTTTTGATCTGGTTCCCTATGAAACAGAAGTAACCGAAACATCCAGTCGCAATTCCATCCTCTACATACCTTACCCATCCTACAGTTCCTTCCGCAAACCCTCTGCGGGTAGTATGTGGTTGATACCTGCGGACTCATCATCAACTAAGACTGATGGTGAGGGGGGGGGGGAGGGGCAACCACCCGCATGTTTGTGCCGTATGCGGGGACCCGTATGGGGGGAAGAAGGTGTCCTGGTAGTTGAGCTGAAAGGCAACACACTGCTTTGGCCCGGATTTCTCCTGACACGGGAGGCTGGAGGCTAGCCACCTTTAGTCAATCGGCTGCGACGACCCGTCAGAGGGCCGCCAGGCGAGAGCTCTTTCCTGGTGGGGGCAGACGACGGGCGGGACGACCATGTGTCATTCTGCCTAGTTCGGCCTGTTTTCTGCTAGGGTAGGAGCTCTATATCTCTTCGTTACTTCTGGCGCCCGCGTGCCTTTTGCCGCGACGTCCCCACTTGAGGGCTCCAAGGAGGGTGGAAGAACGAAGAGACGAATCTAAAACCAATCACTAATGGATAATAAAACTAATATTAATTCTCCTTCCAGGAAACCTTTCAAGGCTGCATCCCGGGTGAATAACCCAGGTGGTGCGCCGAATAGCCAACCAGCAGCTTCTCGGGTGAATAAGCCGAATGCAGCGTCATCCTCCAAAACGGCAGCTTCTCGGGCGGATAACCCGAACGCAGCGCCGCTATTCAAACTGGCAGCTTCTCGGGGGGCAAACCCGAATGCAGCGTCGCCTTCCAAACCGGCAGCTTCTCGGGCGGATAACCCGAATGCAGCGCCATCCAAAACACCGGTAATTCCTCAGGTGAACAACCAGAGTGAAATGCCAGGGTCAACCATCGACCTCTCATCTCTGAAGGCAGCAATGCCCATGTCCATAGGATCCAACCAGGATGAACCCTGCTGGAACCTTGTGGGCGTGAAGAAGAAGAGGGTCCCCAAAAAACAGACCCCGTCCAACCAGACCCATAAGGCCAGAAGGGCGAAAACCCGGGCGGAAGCAAAGCGAACGCGGCGTCTGGCAGAAGGTGGTAGTAAGCAGCTTGAAGCTGCTGAAGGGACCGCAAGGCCCCACGATGTTCACGTTAGTGATGCGCCAACCCATGGCAAAGGCAGTAGCCTAGCCGAGGGAAAAGCTGCTCCTACGGGGACGCCACCGACTGCCACGAAGCCTGCTGCCGCGAATGCATCCCCACGGCAGGATCGGTCTGGACGGGCCAAACAAGCTGGGAACGCTAACCAAGCGGGTAAGCCTTCAGGCCAGTCGAAACCCACCAAAAGGAATCGTCCAGACGATTCCTTTACTCCACCGGACAGTGGCAAGCGTCAAAAATCCCAGCTCACCACCAAAGGCTCCACCAGCTACTCCGATGCCTTAAAGTCAAACGATTACTGCGTCGCCGTAATGATGGAGCCGTACCACGACCTGATCAAAGAGCAGGCCGAAGCCGTTGAGGGTCGGCTGCAGGATGTACTGGACGACGATATCTTCGCGCCCGGTGCATCCGGCGGCCACTTCGTTGCGCCACAATTCAGGGGGAAGGCCTTCCATAGTGAGGGCGTCCTCAAGATGTGGTGCAATGATGACTATGCCCTTCAGTGGCTTCGACAAGCCGTGGTCAAGGTACCAGCACCGCGCGACGGAACCAGACTGATCGTCAAACGACAGTCCGAGATTCCGAAGCGCATCAAGGCGGGACTCCTGGTGCCACAGGTGGGTCCCGAGGACACGTTGGACCGCATCCGCAGGCGGCTGACGTGTCAAAACAGCCAATATAACGTGTCCAATTGGGCACTCTACCATGCCGAGCCCCAGGAGGAGAAGAAGAGTCTGTTCCTGGTGCTCGGCATACCGGAAGAGGACGCGTCAAAACTCAGGGCTAGCGAGCGTAGAGTTTACTATAAATTCGGTAATCTCTACGTTCGCTTCCTTGATGACCGCCCTCAACCGCAGCCGAACCTTGAGGCTAAGTCCCAGGAGGTCTCTGGAGACCTAGGCAGCGGCGCGCAAGGTGAAGACCAACCTGTCCCCAGCAAAGGGTCAAGCGTCCAGACCAGCCCACCGAAGGAGAACTCGCCAACAAAGAGTCTCTCTAAGGAGGAAGAGAGCGATCTGGATGAGGAATTACTGGACAGCGATGATGGTGCTGCCAGCTCCCCTCATCCGTAACCTTTTCGCTCTTCAAACCAACCTCCAGCATAGCCAGACTGCAACGGCTAACCTGCGCAGAATGCTGGAGGTCAACACCATGACCGTAGCCCTAATCCAGGAGCCGTGGATTAGGAAGGGCAGGATTTGCGGTCTAAGCAACATCGGAGGTAAATTACTTCTTGACACTACTATTGATAACCCGCGTACATGTATTTTCACACCGAAACATGCGAACACAACCCTAATGACCGAGTTCTGTTCTAGAGACCTAACTACCATCAGAATCAGGGAACCTTCCTCAGGCCTACCCGATGTGGTGATGGCGTCGGCCTACTTACCGGGCGACGCAGACATCCCCACCCCTGAACTGGCCGCGCTAGTAAGTAACTGCGAGCGGGAGGGACTAGAGCTGATCATCGCTGCTGACACCAATGCACATCACGTGCTATGGGGCAGCCAGACCAACAATAAACGAGGTGAGGAATTTGTTTCTTTCTTACTTACCACTAAACTAAACATAATCAACAACGCCTCAGAACCAACATTCGTCACATCGAGAGCCCAAACAATTATAGATCTAACACTAGCCAGTGAGCACGCGTCAACACATATTTCGGATTGGCATGTTTCGGATGAGGCGTCGTGCTCGGATCATCGTTGGATCAAATTTAACCTAAAGATGACTCTCACACCGCCCGAACCCAGACGAAATCCTCGCAAGATGGAGGTACGTAAGTATGAGCAAGTTACCGCAGATTGTTTAAAAAACATCGAACTGCCAAATGCTTACGGGACTACAGCGGATATTGATAACCATGTAGACAACCTTACTACTGCGTTGATCACTTGCTTTGAACAGACATGCCCACTTTCGACCCCCAGAACTGGACCATGCAGTAAACACTACTGGTGGGGACCGGAACTCGAGAAACTACGCCGCAAGGTTAGAAAGTTGTTTAATAAAGCAAAGAACTCTCGACTTGACCAACATTGGGAACCATATAAGCAGGCCCGACATCACTACAAGAAGCGGATCAGAACCAGAAAATCTGAATGCTGGAGAAGCTTCTGTACTAACATAGATAACAACAATCAGGCTAACAGAGTCAAAAACATTTTGAGCTGTGAAAGAGGTCACAGCCTTGGCTTCTTGAAAAAACCTGATGGGACTTATACAAAAACAGATTCAGAGACCTCAGAACTGTTAATGACAACTCACTTCCCAGGATGTCGAATATCAAATGAGAAGAACACATGGGAAGACAGTGGGGAAAATACACCAGATGATTCAGACTGGACCACTGCCCATAAAATCGTGAATCATGAAAAATTAAATTGGGCGATCAATAGCTTCCTTCCATATAAAGCGGCAGGATTGGACGGTATTTTCCCAGGCCTGCTAAGATGGTGTGATGGGTCTTTAATAGATCATCTCCAGATCATCTACGTAAGCTGCTTGGCTCACCGCTACATCCCCTTGAAATGGAGAGAAGTCAAAGTAGTCTTCATCCCCAAACCCGGCAAAGGAGATTACACACAACCGAAATCATTTAGACCCATCAGTCTCACATCATTCTTACTTAAAGTGCTGGAGAGACTAATAGACAGGGAAATCAGGAGCACTGCACTAGTCAGCTACCCTTTGAACCCCAACCAACATGCTTATTCGATGGGCAAATCAACAGAATCTGCCCTACATCGAGTCGTTTCATATATAGAGGGCAATCTAAAAAACAAAATATCAACCCTAGGAACCTTCATCGACATCGAAGGTGCCTTTGACAAAACCAGCTTCACCAGCATAAGCCAGGCTCTGTCAAGACATGGGGTCGATTCCACAGTTGCTGGGTGGATCGACAGCATGCTTAGATACAGAGCTATACAATTTACTGTAAATAACACATCGAGAGGGGTGGTGGCCAGAGGATGTCCGCAAGGTGGAGTCCTCTCACCTCTCTTATGGAACATTGTGGTCGATGAGCTCATTACCCAGCTCAATGACCGCAAGTTCTTCACAGTGGGCTATGCGGACGACCTGACCATCCTCATCAGTGGCCGCTTTGAGAGTGTGGTATGCGACCAAATGAGGTCGGCTTTGAAGGTCGTAGAACAGTGGTGCGAAAAACACAACCTAACAGTGAACCCGACAAAGACGGAGACGATTATGTTCACAAATAAACGAAGTTTAGGAGCACTGAGGCTACCTAAACTATTCGACACCCGTCTAGCCCTTACCAAGGAGGTCAAGTATCTAGGAGTGATACTGGACAGTAAACTCCTATGGAACAGACACCTGGACGCAAAACTAAATAAGGCCTGCATTATTTTCTGCCAATGCAAGCGACTCCTCGGCAGAAGCTGGGGGCCATCACCGAAAATCACACTATGGCTGTACAAAACGGTTATACGGCCAATCATCACATACGGTGCTATTGCCTGGTGGCAGAGAACGGAGCTAAGCACTGTCAGAAACAAACTACAGCAATTCCAGAGACTAGCATGTACTGCCGTCACTAGTTGCATGCGCACAACTCCCACAACTGCCCTTGAGGTGGCTCTTGATCTAGCCCCACTGGACCTGTTTATACAACAGGAGGCAGCTGTGGCAGCCATCAGACTTAAACTGTTGGGTCTGTGGTATAACCGAGAGGGTCCCCATATAAAATTATGGAATCAAGTAGTGGAATATCAACCACTAATCGCTGCCCCATGCGACAGGATCCCGAAACAACATATCTTTGAGAGGAAGTATCAAATACAACTACTTGAAAACGACCGAGATCAATCTGGCATACATGAAGTCCGAATATACACGGATGGTTCCAAGATGGGGTCAGGGACTGGAGCCGGAGTTTTCTCACAAGATTTAAATATAAAAATATCACTGGCGCTCGGTCAACACAGCTCCATATTTCAATGCGAGTGTGTTGCAATAACCTACGCCGCGACTGCGGTCATGTCAAAAGGTATAAAGGAGTACAACATCCGAATACTGTCAGACAGTATGGCCGTCTTAAGAGCCCTGGAGGGCAACACCATTAACTCCGGTCTCATTTATGAATGCCACCAGACGCTAGAGCGTTTAGCCTCTGCCAATGGGGTGATTCTGCAATGGATCAGAGGGCATAGCAATTCATTAGGGAACGACGCCGCCGATGAGCTGGCAAGGAAGGGATCCGCAACGTCAGTGGCAGGCCCAACTATATTACTGCCACTTCCCTTTAATCAACTTCGCTCATGGGTAAGACAACGGACTCGTGAAGCGCACAACGGCCGTTGGGCCGTCACACCGGGCTGTAGGCAATCTAAACTGGTGCTGACGGAGGTCTCACCACGTTTAACTTGCAGACTGCTCAGTCTTAACCGACTCGACATCAGAATAGTTGTAGGGACTATTACGGGCCACTTAGCCCTAAACCGGCACCTATTCACCATCGGTGCGACAGACAGTCCTCTATGCAGAGGATGTCTCGACGCGGAGGAAACGGCCGCCCACGTTATCCTGGAGTGCGAGGGAGTGGCCACACAACGGGCAAACATCCTCGCAGGTGCGAGATCGCTCCTAGAAGCCTGCGAACGCCCCAGGAGGCTTCTGTGCTTCTGGAAGGAGCTAGGCTGGCTCAACTAGTCAGCTTATCTGAACGCATAATGGACCATCTATGAGTCTAAATGCGGAAACAGAGCCCTTCACCAATACCAATACCAATACAACTGCAGAAATTGTGTAGGTACGATTTTAAATGTACCATCTAGAATCCACAATGTAGATCGACACAAGAACTCCAAAATTTTCCGTGAAGAATAAATTATGATGCGCTTGTTTTCCTGAAATAATTCATCATTCATAATAATATTTTCGCCATGTAATTTTAGTTTGTCATGGTTGATCGTGAAATATATATCAGTTGGCTCATAAAATACATCTATATCCTTCTTTTTTTCTCGGTATATTGTCTGTTTCATGGCACTTGTTGATGGCATTTGTAATAGCTGATTGTGAAATTCAACTATAGCAGTTGAAACAATTTGGCATGGTTTTAGACTTATATCTTTTGCCGCAATGCTCTTTAATTTATTCGACAAACCTGCGACATTTAGTCTGTTGGCATCGGGTTCATGATTATGGTTATCGTCATTCTTCACAATTGTGTGATTTTCTGTATTTTCGGAAAACGACGTTATTGCTCGCGCATTGCAATTTAATTTCCTGCGTAATTCACAGACCCAGTAACCCTTCCACTTTTTAGTTCTGCTCGTACGTATAACCGTTTACATTGAGTTACACACCACCTTTTGTTGTTTTAAATAACTGGCAAACATTATTTAAATCCATTTTAAAACACAAATACAACAGCGAACTACTTTACACGCAGTTACGTTATTGTTAATAAAATATCGCTCACAAATGTTTCGTCTACCCACCAATGAATTTATAACAGGTTTGTAAATCATTTTAGAACGCCTGTAGAAATATCATGAGCGTTTTTGTCTAATAATTATTATGGCGTTTAAATATTATGTCTAATAATTATTATGGCATTTAAATATTATGTCTAATAATCATTATGGCGTTTAAATATTATGTCTAATAATTATTATGGCATTTAAATATTATGTCTAATAATTATTATGGCATTTAAATATTATATCTAATAATTATTATGGCATTTAAATATTATGTCTAATAATCATTATGGCGTTTACATATTATGTCTAATAATTATTATGGCAATTAAAAATATGAAAACAATACGTATGGCACTCGTATCTTATGGTATCTAAGTTTCGGACAATTAAAAGTATGTCATATGTCTTTTTGGGCAAACAAAACATTCGGTCAAATGAAATTCGGGTAAATGAAATTCGGAAATATGATGATTATGGTATATAATCTTCGCTTAAACAATAGACAACCCATTTTTATACTTGTTATTTGTAGAGATGGGTAATCACCCGGGTTTTTACCCAGTCGTGGGTTTTCACCCGCGTGATTACCCATCTCTAGTTATTTGTAACAGTATTTGAAACGTGCTATATTTACAATTTAAATTTAGGATAGAAAAATGTATAAATATTATATATATGTATATCTAATACTATTGAATCAACGGAGTTGATATCATCAGCCATTTTGTGTGTAGGTATGTAATTACCACAAAAATAAATATGAGCTATAACGATGTTAAATAATACGATTGTTTCACCGAGTTACATGTAGTAATCAAATACATAACTAAATATTGCATGATTACAAAGAAATAAACAAATGGAGCCGATGAATTTTCAATGTCTATCAGTTTCGCAAGTACCAGAAAACTGACTTTATGTAAGTTGACATCTTTTCAACTTCATCCGGCAGATAGCCGCTCTAAAGATAAAAACGACAATCATAATCTAAAAAGTTTGCAATGCTAATTCAGCCATAAACAAAACATTAAAAACCATGACCAGACTCAACCAGCCCGAACAGCACGCGTCTTCATATATATTTCTTCACAAGTTGGTACTAGGTCTTCTGTTCGTATAATTTAAGATTTTGAGCCAATCACAAATCCTAGACTTGCATTTTGCTAGCGGTAAGGGATAAATATTGTGTCGTCTATTTATCAATACAAATAATTAAAATTGAAGTGTCTTTTTGTAATGTGAAAACCTGGACCTGAAGTCAGCCTGTGACCACGGCCAGTACAACCTTGTCGAAACGTCAGGCAATTCAGAGGTATGTAATACCATTTCGTGATCGCGTTAATTCCCGTAAATACGTAGATAATATTATATCATGGAAAGCGAAAGTTTAAAAGTTAGTCAAAACATTAGTTTTCTTATAAACTTATACAGTTATTTGCACGATACCTATGCCTAAAAATCAGTTTTGAATTTTTTGTCGGTCTGTCTGTTTGTTTCGGCTAATCTCCGGAATAGATGGACCGATTTCACTGGCAAATAGCTGGTGTTATAAGGAGTAACTTAGGCTACTTTTATTTTTGGAAAAATTGGTTTTACTCGCCTCCACAGAAATGGAGGCTGAAACATTCTGAACATCTAGGCCCCACAAACAGTTATAGGTAATATCATGGGAGGTACCTATGTATTATTATATAGTTAATTAGACTCTAACATGGCAACCATTTCGTCACACACAAAATACATCAAGTATGGGGTCGAAATATCACAATGAGGGCGGGGGTTTAGTGAGATATCACGTTTATTTATTTTCTAAACCAAAAAGCGGCTCATGACTGTTGTGACCGTGACTCGCAGTTGCCAGGCAATGATTTCCCCGTCCGCCGCTTGTCAGTCGCTAGTAAGTCTGTAATTTTCACCCGATTACACCTTTCCTTTACTATTTTTATGCCAGTCAGAAACAATCTTCAACCATAATGTGTGTATGGACATTTTTATCACATTGCTTAGTTTTCCAGCATTATATTATATCTTTATTTAAAGACAATTTTCTGAATGTTTTTAAGATACTAAAAAATACACATGATCTTAGGTGGTGTTAGTCCAAAACCTCACCACGTATCACCAGGGGGGAGGGGGGGTCCAAAAAGATGCTAAAAACATCACGTGATTAAAGGACGACCCCTATCTCAAAATCAAATCAAAATCAAAAACATTTATTTCAATTAAACCCAATATAGGTATTTTTGAATTGTCTGGAGTAGTAGTCAGTCAGACTAAGTCAGTTGCCTGAAGCTAGTTGCCTGTTCCAATAAGTAGATCCTGTGGAGAAGAACAGACAAGAAACTCCAAGGACACTCTTTTTCAACATCTTTTTTACAACTGTTTGGTTACATTACTTATTTGTATGCGCAAATTAAATGTGAGGACAATGTAACGTATTGTTTTAAACTATAAACAGTCCCGCAAACTACTACTATATGTAACTAATATCTGGTATCTGTACTATTATTATAATGCTGAAAGAGTTTGTTTGTTTGGTTCAACGCGCTAATCTCAGGAACTACTTATTCGAATTGAAAAATTATTTTAGTGTTGGGCAGCCCATTAATCCGGTTCTGCGGGCAATGGCCATATTGCCCGCAGAACCGATGACCGCTGGGGTAGACGAGTTCTGGAGTGGAGACCACGTCATGGGAAACGTAGTGTTGCACGCCCTGCGGCCAGGTGGAGTGACGATCTGCGCAAAACGGCGGGGAAAAACTGGATGAGGAGAGCTGACGATCAAGCTCAGTGGCGTACATTAGGAGAGGCCTATGTCCAGCAGTGGATAATAAAAGGCTGATGATGATGATGATGAGCCCTTTAATCGACGAAGGCTATAGGCTATATAACATCACGTTACAACCAATAAGAGCGGAGCATCAATGAAAAATGTTGCATAAACGCGGAAAATTTACAAACGCGGACGAAGTTGCTCGGGACAGCTAGTAAAAAATATAAAAGTTATTTGTTTCCAGCTACGATGACTTGGTAAAAAAATATGTTTTTTGTTGAATTGGATTAATTTTGGTACTATACTAACATTCACGTAATTTATGGTGAGTTATTTTACCTTCAAATATTTTGAAACAACATAAAATAAATTAAGTGCCTGTTTACTTCTACTGGTATAATTACTTTTAGCAGGTTTTTTTACATATTTGATATGATAATGGAGCTATATCGTTGGTTTAACGACCCGACCAACGAAGGAACGTGTTATTCTATTTATTTTCTTCAAATGGTTCTCACACTTATTTTTATTTTAGGTTACAGGATTTCCCGGTAACAGCCAGCTCATCATATATGATACCCTGATCTTCTCGAGCTATTTCTTATACTCCCCAATCCATCCGTATAAGGGGCCATCCATAAATTACGTCACATGTTAAGGGGGGGAGGGGGTCAACGAAGTGGGACAAGGGGTGGGGGAGAGCTTCGTGACCTTACATGTCAAAATCTAAGTATTAAACACATAGCATTACCTGAAAAGAATACACACCGTAAAACAGTTAAAAAAAAAAAAGTAGAACTGAATAGTTTCCGTTCTGGATGCAAAATTGCAAAATATGTGACGTCACACCAGGGGGACGTCGCATTATTTGCAATTTTATGGATGGCCTCTAAGCTCTATCCTTTACCTTGCATTGCATTCCCTTCTTGCCTGCCTTTTCCTTTTAATAAACTACCAATTTTCCCATTTTTTATTATTGAAGTGCCCGGTTGGTGGTCAGATGTCACCGGTTCGAATCCATCTCAGTGGAAATATTTATAGTCATGATACTCATGATTTGTACTCATGATGTCTATTTGTGTCGGTCTGCGTGAACTTACAAAAAAAAAGTGTGTTCAATTCACACACGGCAGAAGTGAAACTTCAGAAAAGTAGCCTACGAGAGAATGAGAAATAAAATATAAAGCAACACAAAAAAATTACTAATGTTAATAATTTAAATTTTAGATATCTAATTTAGATAAAATTTATTGGTCAAATTAACAAGAGATGTTAAATAATTAACATAAATTAATTAACCAACGAATTTTAATACGCAATTGCACAAAAATGATGCCACGTTGACTTTGACACATTTTCTGAAGACTTTGTAGTACACAGGCGCAAAGACACAGATTATAGGAAACACTGATACTTGTATTCTGTTTGTCTCTTTTTACTGACGCTTCGTTTCATCGAATTTCAAATCATAACGATTCTAAAGAAGTTTCACTTCAAAAATACATCTGAATATATGTTTACCCTTGTCCTAGACCACGTAGTAGTAGTTATGCTATGTTTGGGCTTAGATAGCGCTGTGTTATGAGCCCCATTGTATTATTATTATATATTCGACTGGCCTGTTGGTCTATTGGATAGTGATCCTGACTGCTGAGCCAGAAGCCGTGGATTCGATTCGCATCCAAGACAAATAAATGTGTAATGAACACCATCATTTTTTCTGTGTCCGAGTGTAGTTTATCTATAAAATATAAGTATTTACTAATGTTTCTGTTGTTATCAGAGTTATTAAAAATTACAAAACGACAAGATGTATCTAATACTGTCCATGAAACATTTATCTAACGATGATGTAGGTTTCATGTCAAGACGTGCTTGTTTTTCCACACACCGATTTGCATTATATGAAAACTCTACTTACAAAAGACGAGTCATTATATTTAAATACTTGTTTGTTCCTCACAATTAGTAATGAGTATATAATAATTGGCTGTGTATAATTGTTTTCTTGTCTCATGACCATGCACTACAGAGGTGATCCTGAACAAAACGCAACATCGATGGAGTTGTAATTTGTTTAATGTCATGTTGTCATATTTAAGTGCACACATTATATTACAAGTTAACATAATGATACACACATCAACTCTAGTTACTTCAACATCAATCACAATTATATACAGATTTGTTTTTTAACTCAGACAATTGTTTTCATAAAATTAACGCTAAAATAGCAGGACTGCCATACTGACAGTCTGCAAGTTAAACGTGTTTAGACTACCTGCAGCCAGGTATATCGGCCCAGCGACCGTTGTGCGCTTCACGAGTCCGTTGCCTTGCCCATGAACGAAATTGGTTAAAGGGAAGTGGCAGCAGTATTGCCTGCCGCTGATGTTGTTGATCCCTTCCTTGCCAGTTGGCAGCGTCGTTCCCGAGTGAACCACTATGCCCTTTGATGATTGAGGGTAGAAAATAGTTATTTATATATTATTTTTTTCATAATTTTCGCAAATACACATAGCACGCAGTTTCTTGGACCATTTTTGAATTTTGAATTGGAATCTTATATACACTGACTTCTAAAACGTGGGTACCTCTCTCAATGAGAAAGACCTTCTGTATAGTATAGTTAACGGGATAAATATGCACTTTGCACAGTTGCGAATGAAAAAGCTTATTATAGCTGTGACTGTTACTGTCCTTATAAAGCCTCAAAGAACGTTGGCAAGGTTTACCTTACCGGTTTAGAAAGCGCCTACAAATACAACCTATACACATAACCTATACTAAACTTATTTATTTAATTTAGATCTATTTCACATACAATTATTCTTACATGTATAAGTCGAGGTTTAAAAATTCAAATAAATGAACTTTTTTTGATTAAATTAATTCACGATTACTACTAGATTCACACCGCAGTTGTCATTGTAGGAGAAAAGCACTTGACATTGTTTTGAAGATGGAAAGTCGTAGCAGGCCTACATTTTGTGTGCAAATAGCAACACTCCGGCGATATCGTATTTTGGATCAAAACACAAGAGTCTGTACCGTCTGCACCTTACTATCCACGAATCATAACTTTTTATTTATTGTTTATAATATTATATTGTTTATATTTGTTAAGATTGGTAGTTTTAAATGTTGTAACATTAGCATACGTACGTATTGTAGAAACACTGTTGTTCTTTTGAAATAGGTAACCAGGTTATGTTAAAAACCACACTATCATTTTGCTAATTATACTTGTTTCAGATCACCGATGATAATTACGTTTGTGAAGCTGGTTGGGAGCTCTCAATGGAATACAAGGATCTAATATTGTTCGCCTCGGGAACGTATCAAATACGTCAAGCTCGCTCATATTACAGCATACTAGCAACCCGCCCAGGCTTCGCACGGGTAGCAGAGACATCTTCAACAATCATCATCAAATTTCAACAAATTTACACACAACCCTAACAAATTATATACCTAAACCTTCTTCATGAATCGCTCTATCTATTTTTCAGTTTATCGCGAACAGACAGACAGACAGACGACTTTATTTTATTAACTGACTTCAAAAAAGGAGGAGGTTCTCAATTCGACTGTATTTTTTTATGTTTGTTACCTCATAACTTTCGACTGGGTGAACCGATTTTCATGATTCTTTTTTTATTTCAAAGCTGGTGCGTCCCCTGTGGTCTCATTTCAATGGTCTAGTTCTGACAATGGCATCTATGAGAAAACCATAATATAGGTCTTTTATATAAAATGTAGTGATATCTACGTTTCCATGGCGTATATAAGATTGAAGTCTGCAGCGACGGAGCAATGAAGAAACAACTCTGATAAGAGGCAAAATAAAATCAAGGCATATTTCCAGAAACGTTTACATATTAATAGAAAACAATAATTCTAGCAAATCACCTATTGTTGAATACTGGTGCAATTGTTTAGTTTGTCGGCGTACTGTAGGTTGTTGCGCACACGCCATAACTGTCGTGTGGTATTTAGGATGGGCCAGGCATCAGCAGAATATATAAGCACCAGCAGAGTTTCTAGATGATGTTGGTATAAGAGAGGATAAATAAATATTACTTATAAATCTTAAGAACAGTTTGTGCATGTTGCATAGGTCTTCAATCCACCTGTTAAGGAAATTATACAAAACTTTCAGGTGTACAGGTGTCCTCACAATGCATTTATTCACCATTAAAAAAGGCATTTTTAACTGCTTAAATGCACGTTGTAATGTTAATGGTAGTCGCCTATGACATTTTAAACATCTTAGATAATCGCATAGGATCACACCCTGGACTCCCCGAATAGTATAGCGTAGGCTTGACGAGATCGAAGTCTGAATCGCTAGGCTATCACATAATTTTTCATTTATGACGTTAATATTAGCAATCTTGTGCATTTACCGATTTTCGTATTGAAATAATCTCAAAACGTAAAAATGTTAACTTCTGTTGTTTGTGGCCTTCTCAAATAAGAATTCTTAGTAATTAATTACGTTCTGGCAAACGAAATCCTACAGTTTTAATATTTTTTACTCCATAGACGCTTCAAGTTGATATCAGGTAAAACTATGTATGGGAACTTGCCAATGTTCATTCCATGATTTGTTTCATACGAACATTTTGTTTGGCGAATGGAAATCGGCAAGGTCATCACCTCACCGGGCCCAGCGGTGAGGTTCAACGTTGGAATCAAACCAACATAAGACATATTTAAGATAAATATAGCCGATACTTTTTTGTCGTTGTCTTATTAATAAAACTGTACAATGAAATCAAGAAATTAAAATTTACGAAGCCAAATATTGAATCACCATGATTGCAAACTTTAATAAAAAATCCAAGTTCAATTAAAAAAACAACATATCAAAAAGACAACAAAAGACATAAAGGCACAAGGTCGTGAGGCTGCGAAACCTAATGACCGCGGCGTCTCCGACGTCTCGTTCATGGCGGCCATCTGAGCGTCCATCTTGGACATACGCAGGTGGGGTTTGTCAGCTACGGAGTTGGGTTTCTTCGTCTTCACAACGTTGTTGGTCTTCTCGGTAGAAAAAGAGCCGGTGTGCGTCAGATTGGACTTTCCCGTCTGACTGCTCTGCGACTCGAGGATCACAGCCGTGAAGGTCACTGGCACCGCAGTCATCGCAGTCATCGCTACAGCAGTAGGGGTTGTGAGGGCTCCCGGGGCGCCTCCCGGTCCGCCTCCCATCCCGCTCTCTTCGGCTTCACCGTAGTCTACAGCGTTGTCACCGTACTCGCCCGCCTTCGAATACACGCGTGAGGTTCGTGCGGGTGCACCCTAGAAACACCCAATGCCGACACTTGGTGGCGGCAGAGAGCTCGTAGGCCAGCGCAAGGCCGCAACTCCACTATACGGTTGACGTAAAGTGGGGTTGTAACTAGATCGAATGATCTGCTTAAAACATTAAAGCAAGAACTTATTGATGTCAATGACTATTTTATATGCAACAAGTTCAGCTGTACGTGGAGTCAGTACTAGACTTTTGTAAAAACACTCGATAAACGGCTGGGACCTACGACTACTGAAGTGGTTTTTAATTGGCTTTAAGTATGTCTACAGCAGCTTGTAAAATGGTTTATATTTTGGAGAACTATTTTGGCCAACTTTATCCGCTTGCTACAGACAGTTCTCACTGGCCGCGCAAGCATCATAAAGCAAGAGTGTGTAATAGCACACTGTGCCATAGTTTTCTCAAAAGACTAGTTTTTTTCCCAATAAATCATAAAGGATTTTGTATAATACAGCAGTTATCTTTTTAACTGACATTAGTTTAGAACTTACGATGACTTACGAAATTTTCATTGCCGAATTTATTACGTTAACTTCTAATGTGTTTTTATATTCAGTAGATGGGTTTTCGATAAAAAAATTACACTGAGATATATTTTCGTTTTTAGCATTAGGAACACGTGGCAGCGGCCTACCAAAGACCTGTGTTTTTAGCAGGTCGCTGACAAAGGCACTAGGTGTTTACCCTGAAATCAGCACGGTTGGGCTCAAACTCGAAACTGGGACGCGGCGTCGGATCCTGTATCAGCGACGTTGGATCCTGTATCAGCAACGTCTGCTTGCTCGTCAGCGTCGATGGAGCAACACTGCGTGTTGGAGATGAGTTCTCTGTTCCTGGTTAAAATAAATTTACATTTATTAAATCATAAAATTCGGCAATCTATCGTTCACTATGTGGCGGCATCCATAAACAGCTAAATAGATTTGTTGTGATGTATGTCAGCGCCATCTAATATAGACAAAGTAATTGTGGCTTCTACAAGTTCTAGCAAATATGACCGTTAAGCCGTGGTTAACTTACTGTCTTTCCCTTACTTTTCTTCTGTGGGAGGATCACATCCATATACATATAAATATATTTGGAAAAATAAAGTAATGCAAACCTTATGGAATAGAGTAGGTCTCAAATAGATCTCAATCGGCTTTTATTTTTGTACTTCGCATTTATATTTAAAAGTAATACTAATTTAGTTAAAACTCATTGCATAGTTAAGCTTTAATATTATTACTTAATACTAGGAAAAAAAATAAAGAAATATGTAATACCGATGACAATACAAAAATTAGGTTCCAATGAGCTAATCTCATGATGGAATCAGGAAATAGATAGTGTAACTCTTCGATGGTTATTAGTAAACCCTTCGAGCTTGGATTCATTTGGAGTTTTATGAAATCTAATACGTTTTACATTTGGTGACGTGGGTCTGTAAAGCTTGTTTTATTAACTTGTAAAAATTATTAACTTAAAGTATTCTTGTTAACCTCTCCAGTTAAGCTAAATGCTTGTGTTAGGGGTGGGTTCCCATGGTCCGGATGTCTTAATAAAAGCTGTTCAAGGATCCCTCCTATTTAAGGCGCAGTACGGCACATCGTGTGGTTTTAGTCGGTTCGATTCCGACACACCGCCCCACCGAAAACCCCGGTGGGGTGACGGCCCGAGGGGGTTTCTACACGCACAAAAAAAAGGGGGAGGGTTCCTATCGGTAGTGCACTGAGTGGGGTCCGAGCCTGCAACCACTTGGTCGCAAGTCCGACTCCTCAGCCATTATGCCGTCACTTAGTCTTTTGATTGGTTCAAAATGTCGTAACAGTCGGGACTCACTGAACATCGGTATAAACCTCCCGATCGTGGTAGGAGGTTGGGCAAACGCGTCCCGTTCAGGTTCGCGCTGTTTCGTCGTAATCTTGGTGGTTGCAGTCGGTCGCTGGACGGAGGAGGACGATGTGTAGAAACGCTCAGCGTTGGCTGCAAGGTCTGCACCGGCGGATTCGCCTTCACTAGCCTCCAATACCATTAATTGGCGCTCGCTGCATTGGTGGGAGCATTCCCCACCGCTGTGAACCGATAATTTTTAGGGTATAACTGTGTTCAATGTATTTATTACATTACTAACAACCCGCCCCGTCTTCACACGGGTAGCAGAGACATCTTCAACAATCATCAATTTACACAAAATCTAACAAATTATACCTACACCTAAACCTTCCTCGTGAATCACTCTGTCTGTTAGTGAAAACCGCATGAAAATCCGTTCAGTAGTTCAGTTTATCGGGAACAGACAGACAGACGCGGCGGGGGACTTTGTTTTATAATATATTATGTAGTGATTATATTGATCAAACCTAGGAGCGTGCTCAGTAGCTAGTATTGAATTTTAAGCGATTAAAGTAAATATTTTAATGTGATTCATTCTTGTTAGCTTTATCTACAAATAATCATAAATATAGTTTATTTTAAATTCAGTTTTCAATCACAGTCTGTTTGGGCAAAATTTCAGGCACTTCAAAATAATTATTTTGTTTGTCCGTCAAATGAGATCCTTACATCTTCAGTTCGAGACACGGTCAGAAAAGAAGAAACTCTTATATATGACCGTATTATCAGTCACGGTCAGGGAGAACAAGTTTTGTAACATACGACCGTCAGTCACTGTCACGTCGCTCGTCAGGACAAAACAAACTTATTTACTACTACAATCATCAGTCACAGTAAGGCCAAAATAAACTGTTGCAAAAATCATCAGTCACGGTCAGGACAAAAGAAAATCTTACATACAATCCTCAGTAAAGGCTAGCACAAACAAAAGGTCAGCTAGCAACAGTAGTGAACATCCTACCGTCCGCAAGCGCGCAATGTATGCGCACAATGCAGAAACCGTCGCATTCGCGCCACGCTTAGCGCCACGTGAACATCACCACATGTTGAGTCGCTGTTCTCCGTCACGGTCGTGGTATCTAGCGACTTATTCTGCGATGCATTCCCGGCAGCGCGAGCCGAGCGACTTAGAACGCCGCACAGTTTACCGTCGCATACAACTCCTGCGCCGCGGTCCATCTGTGACGATCACATTAAAGGCAATGTATCTATAACCTGACATAGATTTAAAAAGTAAATATAGATAGCAACGAGTTGCAATTTCAGTAAAGTATCCGTAAGTGCACATTATAGTACAGTTAGAAAATAACCTTCTTGTTCCGTGAACATGATTTACATAGTTCTGGTATGTCTAACGTATGAAGCAGGTTTCACTGGCCATTGTAACGGGTTCGACGCGTTTACTCATACCTATTATCAAAAAATATGCCTATGTTACTTATGGGTCAAATAGCTTTCTAATGTTTTTTTCTGTTTCCTACATTTCCTTCTCCTTCTCTTTATAATTTTCACGCAGGAACATGATATCTTAAATACTTAAAGATGAAGACTTGATGATGAAAAGTTTATGTATAGAAGACGTGCAGAAAGGTTTTGTTAAACACATGTGTTACAAATTAAAAATTTACTTATCTACTATTTGTATATGTTAACCTGTCATGGTACAAATATCTATACGAAGACAGTTTAAGTTATACTGGCCAATGAAATAACTAGGCTATGTCTAGTAAACATTAAAATCGGTTTAGTATTTTAAGTCGATTTATCGACTACAAACAATCTGTCCTCTTCATAATACAAGCATAGATGGTGAGAATAAAACTTAGTGATCTAGCATAGTATTACATATACATATTATAGGTATTTTTACAACACAAGGTTAAAATTACCGAGTGTCCTATTCTCTTCTTACGATACCTACCTATTTTCAGTATGTATTCGTTTTCCCAAAACGAGTATAAACTTCGGCAGTTCAAGTATTCAACCCACATTATAAATCATTATTTATGTTGAACACATGCAGATAGTATACTAGCACCTACCGAACATAACGTGGGACCTGTCAGGCACAGAGCCGAATCGCGTAGTGAAGGCCAGCCAGGTGCAAGGGCGCTACAAGTGTCACCAGGCACCAGCGTAGCGTCTACGATGCGGAGGCGTGGCGAGCGACCACGGACCCGCACTATGTGGCAAACCGTGCCAATAGTGCAGTCTTCAGGCCCCGTCGCCATAAGGATAGGGCGTGAATGAGCGCCACCACTGAAAGGTGCTTCAAGCTCCAGCACTGCAATGTCCAGCGCAGCGCCAAGCCACGCAGGCTGCAGATGTGGCGATGGCGAGTCAGCATCCGCGCCCGCCACCAGCGCAACACGCGCTACTCTCCGCGAGGGCGTTGGTACAGAGAGCACTCCAAGCGAGAGTGCCCACAGCTCGCGAGGATTGCCGCCATGCGGGCCACGCACGCACCATGCTGACGTCAACGCTGTGCGCAGAGACACCAGGGAACCGCCGCAGCGCCGCCCGTTTCCGTGTTCCACCACGACCTGCACCCAACACCCAATAACAACTTAGTACTACAACATAAAACTCGACTACTATCCAACAATTACTACAGTTTTATCTATCCCAGTCAGAACAATAGTCTATGGAAGTTTTGACCTTACACTCAAGATAAGTGAACGTTGACCGGTGAAAGACTTGAACTGGAATATTTTTACATTTATTTATTTATTATTACATTACTATCTTTCAACAGAGGCTTAGTCGTCAGTCTCTATTATTTTATACCAAAATGTCAATTCAGGATTTAATCCATCTGCGTGGCTAATTTCATGCAAATCCGTTAAACAAGTAGGTCATGTTTGAACCCAAAACATTTTTACAAACTACTCCGCTCTCGTAAGTCGCAGCGTGAGATTTTGTAACCTTTAACATGCTCAGTAACTTGACTAACTAATACAAACAGTACTATGTACTATTACTACGAACTGCTATTTAATCTACGTATTAAATTAAGCAGAAGTTTTGTTAAGTGCAAATTGTGTAGTTGCCTTTATCATTTGTGAAGGCGCTTTGCATCTACAGTGTTAATGGTAGAAGCGTTAGGTAGGTACATTATGTACGTTTTCCTCGCAGTTATACCTGTGTTTATAGTCACTGCTCCTCCCCTAAGGGTGTAGCGTGTAGTTACGTAGCCTATAACCTACCTCAAAATACGAGTATTCTATCCAATACAAAAATAATTATTAAAATCTAACTAATAGTTCCGAGGGATTAGCAAAATAGAATAAACAAAATAAACTCTTTAACAGGGCTGCCAGTAAGGACCACTTATTTTATATCGCCGAGTCTCAAAACTTATACAAAATCACCTTCTATTATACAAAATCGGTGTTGACCAACTATAGCACTTCACTCTTTGGGGATTTCAATGAAACTTTAACGTATAAAGCTTTTACAGTTTACCAGACATGATTTGTTTTAAGTATCTCTACGTGTATGTACGTACTTTTTACTCTATAACATCAGTAATGGCATTGTATTCAATTATTTAATGCAATCTACTATACAAACAGAACACATAAGATGACCAAATTATACGAATTCTGTATCCAGTTATATAATCTGGCCACCTTGCTCTTCAACTTTATTATATTAGTGCAGGTGCAGACATGAGTCGCAAGTTACCGCCGTGATATAGGTGTATAAAGTTCGGCATACACAAATTCTTCTTGAGGTGAGCCTATTGCTTTTTCTTCTTAACCCCGTTCATCTCAAACTACAATATACTATTTGATATAAGGGCGTTTTTATTGTATGCTTAAACTTATGCTTCATTCAATGTACTAAAAAATACTCTCCAAGACCAAAGGACTAGAACTCAGTCTGACTTTACTTAAATTTAAGACCAAGCTCAGAGACTACTATCTACTACTCTAGAAACTTGTATATTTTGATATGTAAATATTCAACTGTTAAAAGTTTATTTTACTATTAAATAGATTTACTTTATAATTTCATGTTGATTTAGTATAATCCATTGAACATTGTCTAGAAGAGATCGCAGCCAGCGATAAAACCGCCCATTATAACACTGTATCCAACTGCCTGCTTCTGTGATATTTGGTGTTCAATAAAGTATATCTATCTATCTATTTAATGTTTATAACTTAGAAAGCGTATGCTTATATTTATATGTTGTCATAGTGTATATTTTTTTAATTCGCATGCTGTGGTCTCCATTAATTGAGCGAGTAGGTACACATTTTGTATGGCTTATTATATTGTGACAATGCTGTGTATGAAATTTGTTGGAAATACTAATCAAAAAGTGTTATCTACTATCTTTTTGCAAATATCTGAAATAGGTACTTGCAATGATCTGAAAAATCTATTTTGCATTTGATTCCCCGTGCGTTGAGGAAGAGTAGATATGTCTCTCTCCGCCCGTCATGATTGAGGAACGTGGTCATCATCGGGTGGTCTACATCTAGAGTGGACTATTAGTCTCCATCGGCTTCTGTCCATCGCATCACTTATGATCTTGTGGAGTTTGGTGACAGGCGAGTCCTTCATCTGATCTGTCCATCGGGTTGGTAATCGGCCTCTCGGCCGTTTACCTTTAATGTTACCAGTCACGATAAGTTTTTCCAGATTCCCATCGCTTTTCCGTACTACATGTCCGAAGTATGAAAGAATGCGTTGGCGACATATGGTAGATAAACGCGTCTTCACATTCAGCTGTGAGAGGATAGGCATGTTTGTACGCTTGAGAAAGATAAGGTCATTTAAAAGCACGGTACAATTCCTCTTCTTATTCTAACGATAACCATAAACGCGGGTGTAAGAAGTGGTCGGCAACCTTCCGATCACTTGTTGGGTAAGTTAGTATTCGTTGAACGGAGCTGTTAATGTTGTTGGGTAACTTACCATGAAGGGCGCGGAATCCGAATCGGACTCATCGTCGCTCTCGGACTCGCGTTCGTGGTCGCCGGACAACTTGCCGCCGTCTGCAGCTGCTCCGTACAACATACAATTATCACAAAGTGCTAAAGTGGCTACAGGGTCATAGAAGTCATATTATCGAATATCCTCCAGTCATTTCCATCATAGATACAGAAGACCTCGGCACGACGTGCGTATTGTTTTTTTAACCCTACCAGATTACTGATAATCATACTTATTCATGACAAATGAAATATATACATATTATAGACATACACTACACCCAGAAACAGAACAAATGATCGGGTTCATAACACAATTATTTGTCCTAGATGGGAATCAAACCCACAATCTCCAGCTCAGAAGTTAGAGTCACTAACCACTAGATCATCTGGCCAGTAAGATCGAGTACATTGCTTTATTTATTGAAACTTATTAGAGGGGGGTCTAGCATACTTCTGTGGTTATGGGCTTATAGCCTTGTTACAAAGCTATTTGATCGAAAACGACCTTATGCGGGAAACGGTGACGGGAAAGCACATTATTTCATACAGGCATATCAGATCAGACATCAGACACGTTGACAGGACGAGCAAAGAGGACAAATCTACAGGAATTTACAAGGCTCCTGTAAGGGGGCATTGAAGACGTATACTGTCTAGATCGGCAGAATCCTGAAGAAGGGCCAAGTAAAAAGCATCAGTAGCCGGTGAGCGTGTATAAAAAGTCTGATGAGTATAGCAAATCTCTGCTAAAACCGTAAAAAATAGCGCTCTATCTTCTCTGCCTACCCCGGACCAGACGGGAAAAGGGCGTGAGATATGTATATAGCAGACGATTCACCATATTGGTAAAGGACACGCGTGGAAGTTGATCACTAACCAGTCGCTGGGCCCAGGAGAGCGAGCAGCGCCGATGTCCAAAATAGTAATGCTGCAACCGCCTCGCACTTCATCACATCGTCTGCCAACTCATGCACCGAACGCTCCCGCTGCCTGATATATATGGGCCCTATATAAACAACATTACAGAAAAACACTACGCGTATGCAGCTCTTTACCTTATGTCAAATGTGAATTCTTGACATTTTCTATCCATCGATGTGATCCAAGAAGAATACGAAAAAGTTTTGTTGTATACTTAACCATCAGGCCTAAATATACTTACCAATATACTTTAATATACTATGTTTATGGTACCTACCAAAGAGTAAACCTATATAGTATATTATCTATGGAGTAAAAAACCCCACGTGCACCTATTGCATCTATGGCTTGGTGGTTATTATTCTTACATAGCACTGACCTCTATTGTAGTATAATAGAGGTCAGTGTTACATAGTCTTTGTATAGACTATACAAAGACTATGTAACACTGACCTTGTATAGGTTTTGTATCACTGACTTCTATTGTCTTGTATAATATAGAGGCACTGACCTCTATTGTAAAAGTACGCGTACTTGTACAATAGAGGTCAGTGTATAGAGGTCAGTGTTTTGTATGTTCAAAGAGGTTCTAAGAGCATATGAACCATAAATCTATCTATCTATCTAATACCTTTAAACGATCAAATCTTGTATACGTATATATATAATCTGAATCTCGGAAACGGCTCCAACGATTTTCATGAAATTTTGTATACACATACAGTTTTGCATTTTAAGTTCAACTGCATAGTTGAATTTCCGGTAAAAAAAATTTTACGATTTTACACAAAGCTAACGAGCGAAGCTCGGTCTCCCAGGTACTTTGTCTTTAACTTAGCATACTACCGTAATACTGGTACTATTATGTATTCTGTGGTAATACCTAAGTTTATGATGCAAACACAATTATGTTATTGTTGTGTGTCGATGGGTAAGCACGTAAGTCAGTATGCCTGCAGCCTGCTTAAGTATATGTTAATTAAGGTAATTTCTATATGGACTATGGTATCATACCCAAAGAGTATACAAACACTACGTTAGAGTCATACCAGGTCATACCCATAAACTTAGTTTACTTGGTCATACCGTTGGTTGCTATCTACTGTGCCTTTATATTAAAAGAGTTCCACAGTGGTTGAATAATGCTGATAAGTGTAAAGGTTTTAAAAAAAAATTCATTCACGTTGAAAGTCAATAGATTGAATGTTAAAAGATTGCGCAGTGAGCGCTATTTTAGTTTATGGTGAGCGCACTCATCCGACGTGTTACCATGGATAAAACAATCGTTTATGAGCGTTTGCATATTCGATTTTTTTTAATTTTTTTTAACAGTAAGAGTAACCCGGTAGTTAGCAAAACTGATTTATGAAAATGAAGAATAGAGTTTAATCGCTAGTCATTACTCACTATAAGTAGATAGCTTTTTATAGTAAGTAATGATGTCATGTACATGTAAGAAGTTGATGTTTTCAACACTGTATAACGAGACTCGTTAGCTCAGTAGGTTAGAGCGCCGATATGTAAGAATACTTGACCATTGGAGGGCGGAGGTTCAAATCCTTCACGAGTCGGACTTTTTGGCTTTAAACCTAAAATAACTTTTTGTAAATTATAATATTTTTACCTTATAAAGGTGGCTACAATATTTCGGGTCATCACAAAAACATTTTTATGCACATTAATATTTAACGGCCACACAAAACATTTTGAACCAGTATGGCTCAGCATAAAAACAAAATGGCTGACGCTGATAATATTATCGAATTGCACCGATCGTGGTTACGAGTGGACTCTTGGAACAATTATGGCTGACGACTGTCCATAATAAAATAATATATTTATAGTAGGTATTTTAGGGCGTAGGAAATTTTGAACAGTAAAACTTGAATACCATTCAAGTATTAAATGGAATATCTGGCTGACCAAACCGGCAATCAATGGTACTGCGCATGGTGCAAATACTGCAAATATTTCAGCCAAAAAAAGTATTTTAGGGCGAATGAGACTTGAGACCTAAAGTAATATCAACTACTAGCGGACCCGACAGACGTTGTCCTGCCGAAACGTAAAAAAAATATTATTCCTGTAACCCTATCGCAACGCCATCTACCGGGTCCAATTGTAAATCTAAACCATTCTCGAATCTACCTGAAGCCACACAAAAAATTTCATTAAAATCGGTATAGCCGTTTAGGAGGAGTTCAGTGATATACACACGTACAGAAGAAATATATATATTAAGACAAAGAAAATAAATGAATGGACAGGAGTGTATTAAGGTGTCTTTAACTGCTCCTCAGCACCTATTCCCATCTAAGTTGGGGTCGGCTCTCAGTCCAACTACGATATGTACGGCCGAATTTTGATATTTTGCCATCAGACCTCCACAAACCAAGTACTAGACGATATCGAAGTTCTGTAGTTAGACCAGGTCGTCGGACTTTTTAGGGCTCCAACTACCCGTAACGAATGCCACAGATGTTTGTATGGCACCTGAGACCGACGGTTTAACGTGCTCTCCGAGGCACAGAGGGAAAAAGTCGAATACCCACATATTTGCTTATTTTTAAGCAAATAACCGAATGTGGATTCACTCATACGAAAGTTATTAAAAAACTTCCAAGGTGCGTTTTGTAGTTTGCTAAAAAAGTATAAAATCTCCTCTTTATATATCTAGCTTCCACAGTGGGATGTATCCAATGTTGTCTGTAGACAGATCTTTTTCTGCATTTCAAATATAATATATACAGCAAATAGTTTTCTATTATAATCTGCCATAACGACCTGTCCGCACAAAACTCGAGAAAAAGGCCGAATCGAAAGGATTTTATCGGAAATAAGTGAAGATACCACAATGTTATCAGATATCGGTTTTCGGATATCGGTTATCGGTGTCCGATACCGATATGGGATCGGATAATGTAGAAACGCTGTAAGGTTATGCATAAATTTTAATTTAAAGTTGGCTTATTGTTCAAAGTTAACCACAATTTCCAACCTGTGGTTAACTTTGAACAATATCCATGTCCGACTAATTCAATGTTTTTTTTTTTCGTGAAGCATCACAAAGATACTTTAAGTGTTTTTAGGCACGGACCAACTTGTCTGACGCAAATAAAAGTCATGTAGTAAATTGAGATAGTTTATTGTTGTTGTTGGTTGCCGTCGGGAGGCTCGAGCTCGTCGCGCAGCGTGTGCAGGCGCAGGCCGCGCTCGAGCAGCACGTCGGCCAGCGCGCCGCCCTCCGCGCCGCACCACGCCGCCCCGCGCACGTACAGCCACTGAGGGACACGTGCATACGTATTGGTGTCTTGGACCATCCATTCATTACGTGTCCTATTTTCCTTATAGGTGAGATTTGGTGCGAAGCCTCAGTAAGTTCAATTTAAAATATATTTGCTTTTAAATTATTTAAATAAAAGTATATAATATTAACGTGATATCAATATAAATAGTCGTTGCATAAGCACACAAGTACATGTGTATAATATATAAGTACCTATGTTGTAGTTACCTATTCACACGGTACTCATCGCGACCACGACACAGGCGCCACACTCTTAGGAGTGGAGTAGTGACCATAAACGCAAGTGAAACTGCGGAGAGCGGCTAGTTTAAAATAAGATTTGATGCGATTTTATTGGATTGTTTTCCCCACCATTTAAACTCACGTATCTTTTTTAGTAAACGTAATAACAAAAGGTTCGGGATATTTTTGTATTAAATAAAAGGCCATGACCTGCCTTAGTATTGTCAAATAATCTACGCTTTATAATAATATACACATTTTATAACCAGTGTGGGATAACGACCGCTGGACTATACACACTTCGTGTAGTATAAAATCGCTGACTAGGCCAACTTGTAATAATTATCTTAGTGAAAATAAATCGGCTTTTACGTTAACTACAGCACACTCTTATTTATCTGAACATCGTGTGCAACTTCCAAAACCACCACTGCTCCACCAGCTATGATATCACTGTGCATTATGGTCTTTCGAGCCGGATTACCAAGTTAACTCGAGAATTATAAAATAAATTATTATCGTTCAATTACAAATGGAGGACAACTTTGATAGTATTTGAAAACGTAATTTATTGCCTGACTCAAGTTAAATAATTTATTTTGATCCTAGGAAACACGAAATTAAAGTATGCCAATCACCTACCTTGTGATGTGGGTAGTCGTCGAGCGCGGTGAGCAGCGCGGGCGCGGCGCGAGGTCGCGGCGCTCGTGCCTCGGCCTCCAGCCGGGCCGTGTGCAGCAGCGGCCCGCCCGCGCCGCTCCGCGCCGCGCGACCGCACGCTGCCACCGCTCGGGCTGCGTCTATTCATCCACACACATTGGCTTCGTATATACAACTGATGTTACGATACTAGCGCAACCGCGTTCTTTTCAACATAGTATAATAGAGACTAGAGATCGCGTGGTGGTAGAATCGATCATTATTTAATATATTTGTTAGTGTATAATTTGAACTGACTTTCTCTACCATGACAGATCAATATATAAAGGGTGTAAGAAACACCGTATCGAATACTGAAATAATGTATTCAGACCATCATTCTGAGCCAAAAATCATTGGAATTTTCTGCCAGAAAATAAGTAATTTTTTTTTATGGTTAGAAGTGATATCACAATGAGTAAACAGAACATTTTACAATGTATGAGCAATATATGAATAGCAATGTATGAATGTATGAGCGGCAAGTGTCAAACGCGACGGCTCTGTGACTAGTACATTACAATCTGCTTACGTCATGACGCTCGTCCTTTTTTTGTTTTTTTTTTGTGCGTGTGGAAACCCCCTCGGGGCGTCACCCCACTGGGGTTTTCGGTGTTGCGGTGTGTCGGAATCGAACCAACTAAAACCACACGGTGTGCCGTACTGCGCCTTAAATAGGAGGGATCCGAGAACAGCTTTTATTAAGACATCCGGACCCCCCCTGGCGCCTGCCCGCAAAAGCGCAGGCACCACCTCCGGGTAAAAATCACGTCACGTCCAGGCACACGCGGACGCCGCCTCCTCGCGGGGGCCACTATAGCGGGTGAAGGGGAAAACCCGTCCCGTTCACCCGCGGCCACACTCAGGGCGGCATGAGGCGCTGGTAAGCACGCCTCCGCCGCCCGGTACGCCGGCGGCGAATTAAGTCCGAGTGGAGGTCGTCCTCCTAGACCCTTTCCGCCGCCTCCTTCTGCGAGATGACTTCCTCACAGAAGGTTGCGACCGCGGTAAAATTCCTGTCGCTACCGGCCATGAAGCGTATGACAGCCGGTAGCGACAGATCAGCTCCGATGACTGCAGTGAGGGCCCGACGCTGCGCCGCCCAACTGGGGCAAACCGCCAGCGTGTGCTGAGCCGAGTCCTTACTGCAGTCGCAAAGACGACCAACGAGCCATCGTGGCTCGGCGAGCGGCCTCACGCCACTCGCGTACCTCTTCGGGCGGGGGCCGACTGCCGCTTCCCGCCCGGAACTCAGTCGTCCGCCGATAAACTTCGGCGAACACTTCCACCTCCAAATCCCACGGGGGAGTCCCGGCCAACGCGCACGCCACCTCCGTCGACACGGTGCGGTAGCCGCGTATGGCTCTAACCGCCATAACCCTCTGAGGGCGCCAGAGTCGCGCCCTATTCTGGGCGGTCAAAGCCTCCGCCCACACCGGTGCACCGTAAAGTGCCATTGACCGGACAACCCCCGTGTACAGCCGTCTCGTAGCGACGCTGGGTCCACCCAAATTGGGCAAGAGTCGCCTAAAGACGGACGCAGCGCCGACCAGCTTTGGAGCAAGCTGCAGGAAGTGCTCGTCGAAGCGCCACCTTCCGTCAAGGCTCAAGCCCAGATACTTGATGTGGGCCTGAACCGGTACGAGGACCGAGTTGACCTCAATAGAGGCGTCAGGGGGTGGACCACGACGGGGTCCATGAAATAAAAGGGCCTCCGGCTTATCCAGGGCAACCCGCAAACCCAGCGCCTCTATGCGCCCGACCACCAGAGAGACTCCTCTGGTGGCCAGGCGCGCCACCTCCTGAAAGTTCGCCCCTCGGGCTGTGACCACCGTGTCATCGGCGTAACAAATTACGCCAAGCCCGGGGGGGAAGTCGCCTCGGAGGGCCCAGTCGTACCCCATGTTCCACAGGAGTGGTCCAAGGACAGACCCCTGCGGAACACCGCACGACATGGTCCGACGACTCAAAACTCCATCTCGGTCCTCGTACATGACAGTACGCTCCTCTAGATAGTCTGCCACTAGCCGCCTCAGGTGCCCTGGCACTCCGTGATACTGGAGTGCTTCCCTGATGCAGCTGAATGGCAGACTATTGAATGCGTTGGCGATGTCCAACGACACCGCCATCAACACGCCGCCACAGCTCACTACCTCTTCGGTCACGGCTCTCAGGCGCAACATAGCGCCGACCGTCGAACGCCCGGCTCGAAAACCGAATTGGGCGTCGGATGCGGGCAGAGAGGACCCTCTCAAACAATTTACCCGCCTCGTCCAGCAACACGATGGGCCTGTAGGCCGCGACCGAGTCGGTAGGCCGTCCCGGCTTCCTTAAAGCCATGTCACCCGTCCTGCCCCAACCATAACTTTCTCCTTTTTCGAAGTCGAATAATGAGTGTTCGTTACCTTGCGGTTGCCAGTCGGTGGCCGCAGCGCGCAGTAGTGCGGGGTACACGTGCGACAGCGCGCACACGTGGGTGGCGCCCGCCGCCGCGCCCCGCGCCGGCGCGCGGCCCGGCCCGCACCACCACAGCGACGTGCCACTGCACGCTGCGAACATACACGCACATAGTTCCTTCAATCTTCAATCATATGTAAAACACGTCACGAGTTCCAAATTCAAATTTGAGTAAAGAATTGTACGAACCGAGTGCAAGGAATGCGTTGTGCGGGAAGAGCGGTGCGAGCGCCCTCGCGCACGTGACGGCGCCGTGCTCGCGCGCCGCCGCCTGCGCCAGCGCACAGCCGCCCTGCTCGTGGTAGCGGGCCGCTGACACGCTCTGACGACAGTAGCTAATGTATTTACACGTGTAATATACTCGTATGTACACGACTGAGTCTCGGCTACAGCCGTTTTTTGCGTGAAAGAACATATTCCATATTCTCACAAACTTTCGCATATTACATAATAATAAGAGGTACAAAATATTCTCCTCGGTCGTTAATATTTTATATAGATTATATAGAGGGTACTGACGAGGGGTGCTTCAGCGGCGCGACAGACTAGTCGCAGCAGCTGCGCGCGGCGCGGGGCCGGCGCCAGGCGTGCGCGGGCTGCGGCCCACTCGGCCCCGGCGGGCAGCAGCGCCCACACCAGGCGCGCGTCCGCCTGCTCCGGACACTCAACGCCCGACTCCAGCCCTGCCTCCAGCTCCGTGCATTCTAATTCACACTGCACCAGAAACCAGTTTCTATTATTGGTAACTATTTTTATTAAAATATACTACCATTTTAAGTGGCGTGAAGGCATCCTAGAGTTAATATTACATACGAATAAGGCGAATAACTATTGCTATATCATATTTGTAAACAATGATTTATTTCTTTGTGTACGAGCTCGTACTAGATTTGATGACTCCACACTTTACAATAATATATATAATTTACACATTTTATAACCAGTGTGCAATATCGATCGCTGGTCTAAACACACGTCGCGTAGTAGTATAAAATCTCTGATTAGGCAAACTTGTAATAATTGTCTTAGTGAAGATAAATCGGGTTTTACGTTAACTCCAGTACACTCTTATTTAATCTAAACAACACCTGCAACTTACAAAACCTCCACTGGTCCACCAGCTATCTGATATCACTGTACCTTATGGTCCTTCGAAACTGTTAAACTTTAAATATGTCAGTTAAGTTAATGAATTACTTTGAATTAAGAAAATGAATTGTTGGTGTTTTGTTATTTTTATAGGCCGTCAATAGACCACAGCGCTCCATTCTTCTTTCAGTCATAGACCCCATCCCCACAATAAGCTAGTTATTTTTTATTTGACTACCAAAATATTTTATTAGAAATAATTAATATGGCAAAACAGCTAGTTGTATATATATTATTGTAAAGTGTGGAGTCATCAAATCATGTACGAGCTCGTACACTTTCGTAGTTACAAACTGCAAAAAAAAATGTAAAAAAAATTAAGACGTGGTTTTTCATAATGTTTAGATTAGCAAAACATAAACAGTGTGAAACACTAGAAGATATAAAAATATTATTTATATTTCTAGAACTCAAATAGTCATCAAATAGTAGTAATTGTAGATAACATACCTGCCGAAGCGCAGCATCAAGTAAGTCCTGTGGGGGAGGCGTGGCGAGCTGCTCGTCGCCGGGCAACTCGCGCTGCAGGGCGCTGCACGCCGTGGCCCAAGCGCCCCACCAGTCGCGGGCCCCGCCCGAACACACCTCGCTCACGACCCTGACAGCAGAAGGCACATAGATACATAGACAGGTAGACATTAACCCAGTATTCCTTAGTAAACCTGCGATAATACTGCGTTCCTTTACAGACAACTTTTGAATAGGTACTGTTAACGCCATTCAATTAAAAAAAAAACTCAATATTCAATTTCGTGTCTGTTATCCCTTTCTGTCCTCTCTCTCTTGCAAGCACTGAAGAAAGAAGACAGAAGATTGAAACATTAATCTAACTTGACAAGCAAACGTCAAATTTGAAAACTAGCTAGAAAGTTGCAACTCTCACTCTCGCGAATAAGACGTCTTTTTAATATCGCATTTACTATTATCGTAAAATATTAGGAAAAGTGCTATTCCCTTCTTAAAGGACTATTGTGATAAAGGAGAACCTATCCACCTATAGAAGCGTGACAATAATACAACAACCATACAAAGATTTGGTCGCAGGAGCATCTTAATAGTACGATCTGAAACGTAATGTCGTCTGTACAACGTCATCTAGAAGTTAACTTACGAACTACATGACGACTTCTATCATATAGATATTATATTAATTATGAAAAACGGTAGTGCAATTTAATTTATGTTGTGTATTGCTACAACAGTGTTAGTATTACCAGGGCTAGATCACTCGCCCGAGGTCGCGTTTATATACCATATACACTACATATATATATATATATATATATATATATATATATATATATATATATATATATATACAGTTTAGCGTACCACCGACGGTACAAGTGTCAATAGGGGCGTCAACCCGTAGCTAAGAACACGTACGGCAGGTTGGTATTTCTCCGTAAATAAAAGTAAAATACCAAATCGAACTTATTGTGCAGTGGACGTGTGTTGTTATTGCTAAATGTATTTATTATGTTAAATTACGTTATTGCTATTTGTTAGTGATCTGTTAAAGCCTATAAAATGTCACAAAAATTATTTTAGTTTTAACTTATTTTGTTAATATAATGAAAAAAATACTTTAGGTGTTTAGGTGCCAATAATAAATAATACTTATCTTCTTAAATAAATATCATACTAAATTAGGTTTTGAGTGATTGGCCAAGATGGATGTTGTAATAAATGTAGTCTATTAAACCGTAAATAATAAACTCATGACATCTAGAAAGGGGACGACTTTTGTAGGTGTGGACAGCCCATGTATTCATGATGTAGGCAAATTGTAGGCAAGGCGAACTGTCTATTAACACAATATGTTTGACATGGCACCTATAGAATTTTCTCGAAACACGAAATTTATTTAGGATCATCCATAATAACGCTAGACAATAATATAGTAAGAGCTACTGAAATGTAAAATATATAGACCGTTACAGATGCTTCTGCTTACGCAACTTTTTGTTTGGTATTTTTAAATTCGAATACCATTCAGAGGGTTAATGTAGACTTTCGTTGTTATAGTAAAAAAAATTCATAATGATATCTATCTCATCATACGGTGACATATATGTACATATGTCACCGTATGATTGTGAACATCGTTAGTTTATAAATCATACTCGCGCTATTATAAACTGACGAAAAACTGTTTTAAATTTTGAAATTAAGTGTGATTTTTTTAATATAAAGCTTCTCCACAAATTAAATCTTAATTAAAATTAAAATAAATAAGAAGCTAATTTTTTACCAAATTAATAGTCTTTTTTCTATGATCCCGCCACTTGGCATTCATTACAAAAAAGCAAGCATCGCATCGTAACCAAAGCATCTTTCTCCCGTCTATGCAGCAGCCATTAGTATACACTGTGATATTTTAGTTATTTTAGAAACGAAGCGAGGTAACTTATAATGATTAGTACTACCAAAAACAAAGCTAAATGAATTGTACTGGTTATAATAAAAAAGTTGGAATTCGAATAGTATTTATCACTCGTTCTAGTTTAAACGTAGTAGGGTAAAAAATATAAAATTTGTAGGTTATTATGGCGTAGGTATTTTCGCTTTTGTATAGGAGTAATGTATCTGTTACGAAGTAATTGTTATCTTATCTATGGTATTACCTGGCTATATAGAGACGGTGGGCTGGCGGTGTTTCGTGGTCACGCAGCGCTGCCCGCAGCGCTTGCAGCGCGGCGCGGCGTGCGGGCACAGGTCCTGCCACGGCTTGTTCCAGGCGCGCGAAATGCGCAAAGGGCAGCGGAGACGTGCCCGCCCAGCGCTTCAGCGCTAAGCGCGCCTCCGAACGAATCCGACGCGCCTCCTTCGCTCCTGCTTCCTCCTAATCACATCACATAAGTCACTCCATAGGTAATAAATAGACCGGAAAGCTTTAAGAACCATTTCACGTTTTCACGCAATTTTTTAAGATTTCGGTCGCTTAATTTATGATCTTAGGTAATACTTTGAAATTCTAAAATACATGTAAGCTATAGAATACTCTTTGATCTTGTTCCTTAATGTATCACATTTAAGAAAACCAACTTCGTTGCTCTGTGGTGATCAATCTCCCACAACTCGTTTAGTGAAAAATCATCGCAGAGACAATTTCCGATTCCAAAATCTATCAATAATATTTATAAATTTGGGTGAAAAAAATACGGTAAGCATAGGACATATCTTTTAATCTTTAGATAATGTACTATTTTCTCAATTATTGATTACATTAATTAGCAAAAAAATAAAGACTTAGTCCAATTTATACAGCTTATATCGCAAATTTATCGCGATTTTTTGGTTACAATAAAGCGTAATTTCAAAAAAATATACATATTTAAGTAAACTATGTTCTTTGAAGAATCTAATTCTAAAGTTTTTTTGACAATTGCTTATTTGAATTAAAAATAAGATCATTTTTAAAACTACTCTAAATTGCAATAAATTACGATGCGCAAGTGGATACCAATCAGTACGGCGTTATCGCCCGTCGAAGTAGGACCTGTGTCACTTTTCCCGCTTCCCGATTTTCGAGCGCTTGTATTGTAAACGCATTATTATACTACGACAACAAAGTTTTGATTCTCAGTATAATTTTTTATCAGGTAAGGTAACAAAACTCTTAAGTTTTGTTTATTTTGAAGTAAAGTATTATTTGAGTATATTGTAGAATAAAGATGCTATTTTTTTATCAGTTTAAGAAATGGGGCGCAAAAGTTCTGTATACCATTGTGTCAAAAAAAGAAAACGTAATAATTCTACTGCCATAGAGAAAGCAACAGAAGCAAGGTAGATCTTTTTTTTATTTTTTCGAATTATTATTCATTCAAGTTATTTGTAGGCATTGACCTTAATAGCTATGTTTTATTTTAGAATGAGAAATCGCGCAAATCGAGTAGTGGAGGGTAGTATCATTAGAAGGAAGGAAGGACGCTGTGCCGGGTACAAGTGAAAATTTAACCCGGTAACAGAAATTGATTCTTTTAGAAACAATTCTAGGTTTAAAGCATACCTCTAATTAGCAGTAAATAATATAATTTATTAAATTTTATAGGAGAAAAAACCCGTTGCATTAGACCCCGGACTGGTCGAATCAGTGGAATTTTTGGAATCAATCGTAAATATTTCAGTAGTACATTTTTTTCTTTACTTTTCATTTGGGCATTCTACCGAATTGACATAGTCAGCCATCACTATTTCTATTTAATTAGATAAATAAGCGTTAAAGGGACTTTAACAAACTTTTATTATCTTAGTTTATACAAACAATATGATTTCTTAAAATTTGTAGGTGAAAGATGCTGTTGTATTTGACCACGACCTTGAGGAATCAGTGGAACTTTCAGACTCAATCGTAAATATTTTTTGTATATACTATGTTTATTTTGTTTTGAATTTGAACCACGTAGATGCAGATTGTCACTTTTATTTTAGAATTACATAGGATGGCAGGCGAATAATAGATTTTCAATACTTTTGGAGTCAAATAATGTATATAAGGAAACATAACGAGAAGTTCGGCTGCCATAGCCATTGATAATGATCACCCCCTCCCCCCCCATCCCTACCTTTCATACCAGCCAGAGTCTTCCCAGCCCTTAGTAACTCATTCAAGAAGACATTTACGCTGTGTTAATTGTGGTTTAAATGGCGTCAAAATACGGAGACATTTTGTTGGAAATAGCAGAAGTTCGAAATCTTATAAAACAATGAGTTCGACCACAGCAGGTAAATAGTTGATCACGTCACCATACCTGGCAGATCTAATCAAAATTTGATAATGTAATTTATAATGTGATTGATAATGTGTTACAGAAAATTAATGTTTAAAACTATATTTGTAAAAATAAAAACCATTTTATCTCAAAAATCCGGACTTTTTTTTAAACCAATTTCTTAACCATTTAATTCTGTAACTTGTAAATTTCATATGCTTTTATATATGTGCACTCAGGGCCGAAGTGTCTATAGTAGGTGCGCATTCCTCTTTACCAATATAAAATAGTTAAAATATTTAACTGTTAAAGAAGATATTTGTTTTCAAAAGTATCACTTTTTTTCTTGTTACTTGTAATTTTTTTTAAAGAATACCAGTAACGTGGGTCACACATTACTAGTATTCTGGTTAACCCCTCCAGCTAAGCTAAGTGCTTGTGTTAGGAGTGGGTTCACGCCGGTAGTGCACTGGGTGGGGTTCGAGTCGACAACCACTTGATTTACCGATCGACGCCTTAGCCATTACGCTAACGCCGCTTTAAAAATTATACATTTACACAATATTATATACAATTATACATAATCATGTCATTATACAATTATTCTTCAAATATAAAAATATCTAACCATTTTCTTACTTCAAAAATGTTTTCGGGGTACCAAGATTTATAATTTTTGAAGTGAAAACTTCTTTAGGCACGTTGTGCACTTTTACTATAGGGAAAAAGCACTGAACTCTTGACCGTCACGCTAATAATACATATATAGATCCACTAGAGGGCGCTAATCTAAACATTGAGTTCTGTCAGCTCCTTATTAATTAATCTTTAAAAATATAATTTTTTTTTTTTTTTAAAAAGACAACTCCCCGCATTAGGAATTACTCCTGTGTCGCGGGGGACTTTACAAACATACAAACAACGGACACAAAGAACACCCAGACTCAGATGGGAATCGAACCCACGACCTCTGGCTCAGCAGTCAGGGTCACTAACCACTAGACCAACAGGCCAGTCATATAGCTTAATAAAGTACTTATTGTGTGCGTGATTTATATGGTAAAATAAAAAAAAAACATAATTGTAATTAAGGTGAAAATTTATAACGCCTATAGAGCTCAATAGCGAAAACCTTTATTAAAAATTTCGTTGACTCGATATGTCGTTTTAAGGCTCTTTTTATTATACGTTTTATCTACACAAATATTTGTGATTTATTATTAGTCTAAAAACCTTCATTCTACTGCATAATGAAACATTTCTTTAATAAATCTCTAATAAGTGCATTACTATTATAACAGCTCAAGATTCTTTAGTCTGCCTCGTCACTCGCGCTACACTGCTTGCAGTGTGTTCGTGTTAGTAACTACGCACACATACAAAATGCTGCCGTCATTTACCTAAACTCGAGCGTTCAAATTTTGTGAAATGGCTCTTAAAACACGGGGGATCAAGGTTAAAAAATTTTTTTGGTAAATTTTCAATCGGGACCTTGGTCTTATGCTTAACTTTAGGATTAAACTTATTCAATCATGAGATTTACGGGATTAGCAAACCTTTTTAAAATTGTCACAGTATTATTGTAGACAAATCCAAGTCGTAGCAATAGTTTGGAACAATACATATTTAATTATGCTGACAATTAAAGATAATTGAAAAGCAGATACAATCTCGGTATTACCTTTATCAATTCCGGGATTAGTAAAGAAAAACCGGGATAAAAATCCTCTGGGGCAGACGTACCTGCGTGTCGAGCAATAATAGCAAAGCGTGCATCCAGCGCAGGCGCCAGCACAGTATTGCCACACGAGCCGCGCCGCTCGTCCACGAACAGCCCGCCTCCCATAGCGAGCTCACCCAACTCAGGTAGCCTGAGATACCCAACAAACGTATTACATGAGATCATATGAAATGTAGCTCAGGTATACGTTACATGACTGTTAAGCAAAACCAAGTTTCTCTCTGTCATACGTCAAAACAGAAGGTTCAATAGAAACTTGTATGAAATAACAATTTGTGACGTCATTCTTTACTAATGTCTTAATGCTTAGTTTAAATGTAATCCTCGTTCAACACTTAAATTCACGAGGACCGTTAAATAATTTATTTTAATCATAGTCAATTATTATTAAGTAGATTTATGGTATGTGCACAGACCAGCATCATCAGTAAAGTAGTGCGGTGGGTCCACGAACTGCGCGACGAGAGCGCGCGCGCCGCCCGCGCCGTGCGCGCGCGCCGGGTGCGCCGCGGGCAGGCGCCGCGCCGCGCGCGCCAGCGACAGCAGCGCCTCCCCGCACGCCGCCCAGCGGCTGTCGCCTGCAACAGCGACGTAACTCTAAATTCAAATTCAGCCGAACTGCATAAAAACACTAGAGGTTAATTACAAAATTGCCTTCTTAAAATGCTTTTATTAGCTTCCGTTGTAACTACGTAAACAAATCTTCGGCACCTTTGAGGCTAATATGATGATGGAGTCGAACGTGTCGTGGACGGTGCAACTCTTCAATGGCTACTAGTAAACCCCTCGAGTTTGGGCTCGTATTTTTCGTTTCGACGAGTCCAATAGATTGGGCTCGGTAACGCTGGTCTGAGGGTGGAGTCAGAAGGTGGATAGTGGAGTTTAGAATATTCTTCTGTGTACAGTGTGTTTTGTATTGTAATTCTCACCCGCAGCGTCGTTGCTAAGATCTAACGCGGCCATGACGTAGCCGGCCACGGGCAACAACGGCACCTTGGCGAGGCGCAAAGCCTGCAGTAACAGCAGGGGCGCATCAGCGGCTCGCGCCGGCAGAAGCAGCTCGGCCACGTCGGCCGCCAGCGGCGTGCGCTGCGGGTCGGCGCCGGCGTCCAGCGCCGCCGCCGCGCGCCAGTGGGCCGCGGCGCGGGCGCGCTCCACTCGCACCCACACCGTACTCACAGGCAGACCGCTCGCAATCGCCTACACAAATACATACGTTACTATATGGAATTCTAGCTAAAACATATTACTATCCGAAATCTTATCCTTAACACCTTATCCTCGGTATCCTGTAAGTCTTGCTCCATCTTATCGAAGCGCGCGGCATCTGGCGCCGGTGGGAATACATCGGGTGGGAAATTCATGGACGCCACCAGCTCCAGGAGCAACACCAACCGCTCCCAGAGACCCGCAGACCGGAGGTACCCACCTATAGAATATTTAATGGATATATTATGCGAGTTTTAATAAATCATTTTAGAATATAAAAAAGAGAGACACTCACCATACACATAGAGTATATGAGGGTAGACAGAAGGGAATGCACGTGTCGCACTCAACGCTGCAGCCGCGGTCTCGTCCAGCTCCGAACCGTTACCGCATTGAGCCACAGTATCCAGGAGCCGCAACCATAGCTCCGTCGTCAGCTCTGGATTTTGTACGGGCTTGGAGCCTTCAGCGACAACGATATACGTTTATATGCCTATGCATTATGTCCATATTTATTGTGGTTTATATAAAGAACTGTTAAGAATACGTAGACAGTACACTCACATTCTGCCAGATCTTCACGCAGCAGGGCGAGGCGACGACGAGGTACTAAAACGCGCGTACGCAGTCGGTACAACGCACCGCGCACGCGCGGAGAATTTGGTAAGCGTTCACGTGCGGATTCCGCAGCCACCATGGCCGCCTCTGCATCACGGCATCGTTCCTGCAAATAGTCTTTGTTTCACTAATGTACTGGTAATGTTTCGGTATTTGTATTAAGGTGCAAAACCTTGCTGTACCCTTTGAGAATCACGAGCTTCATATCGAATCAATTTAGAAGAATTATTAACTGAACGAATTTATGGTGGAGATAAAAACCTCTACCATACCATTACTGATGGAAAGTAGGCAGTTGTTTGCCTGTGGTGAAAGCCAAATATTTAAATAATAACGGAAATTCGAATTTCCATCTCAAAGTTTGGAAAAATTTAAACCTACTAAATAAATGGTAAGATTGAGAAGAGAAAGTTCACATACTTGAAAATCAATAAATCTGAGCCACAGTGCTTCATCTGTGGGTTTATCCGCGAGCATTTGCCGGTAAGCTTTAGTGCGTTCTGCCAGTTCCGTGTCAAACGCGAGCGAGTCTGGCGAGACGTCTAAAGGCACTTCGAAATAACGTCTCTTCATGCCACGACCTTCTGTGAGAAATACGCATGTTCCCACTGCCGTGCGCTTTTGCGTTTCATACCTAATGAAATAATAATTAATTGATTAAATGATGGAGGTGTTTTACTGAAAGTAAGAAAAGAATGGCTCTATTTACTAAAGTAACATTTTATGAGTTAGCACTAGACTAGCATTTCATGACCAAATAATTATGAAGTCCTTTACTCCCTGTTAAGTGGGGTTCTACAAATATTAGTCTTAGAGTTATAAGGCACTTTAACACTTTCAGTGCCGGTGACACGCCTCGCGTGTTCTTCTAAATTTCCTCCAGGAGCCGATAAGACGCCTGGCGTGTCAACAATGTTTCGGCAATATTTTAGAAATTAAGCAATATTATATATTGAAAATAACAGTGTAGCTTAATTATTTGATAAGTTAACCAAATTTAAAATGGCCCCTATGCTACAATGAATTTTATATTCACACAAAAAAAAATTGTACATTTGTATGTACAAACAGCTAAAGACGCGTGGCGTTGCCGAGAACACGCCACGCGTGTTCAGCCGCATAGATTGTCAACTATGGCAAGTTTTTACTTACTAAAAACGTTGATATGTGTAAAAGTTAGCCTTGGCCTAAGTGTTACATTTGAAATCATACAATTACACGAGCAATTCTTGTTAATATATAATTTTTTATATAAATATAAGTATATAATAATTCCGCTAGACCGATTTTGGTAAAAAAAATTGGGTGTGTTTGATTGGGTTTTAAGATGGCTTAGATCCACGATTGGACCTAGTGGATAGGTGGAATTTTTTTACCAATTTTATACCAATGTTGTGGTAGGAGGAACGAATCGGGTAAAAAATTTTGTAAACTATTTGATGCAAGAAGTTTTAAATGTTGGACATCATTTGTTCGTAAATATTATACTTTGATATTTTTTTTTTGTTACAGGCTAATTAATGTCATATAGATTATAAAATGAGCCATCAGATGATTCATCTTTACCAGGGGTGTCGTACATAATCTTATGGAGGGCCAGGTTTAATATTTTGTAATCATAGCAGGCCAAAAATTTCCAATTCTAACAAATCTAATAAGTACCAAAGTGAGCTTTAAATGTAAAGAAAACGATATTTATCATAGAGATGATTTATTAAAAAAGATAGCCTCAATTTTACTAAGCATTTCACCTAATGAGATAACTGACATAGTTTTTGCTTGCATAGTGCATCTATGTCAGCTGATATTTTAGAAGTGGTATTTTAGTAGAATGCCTGTGAGATGGTTGTCTGATAAAGATGATCTCATTTTTAATTTGTTATGTTTCAGTTTAATCCTGCTCGGGTTGTATCTATACCGTATTGATTTGTTATGTTACCTATAAAATTTTTAATAGGTCACGGGCGGGGCGATGGTCTTCCGCGGGCCACATATTGGCCCAGGGACCGTATGTTGCACGGACCTGATCTATACATTTTACAAATGTAAGTCAAATAAACAGTTATTAGACATTTATGTGGGAAAATGTTGATAATTTCTGCCATAATTACGACACTTTTTACCTTCTATCTTTTTTTGACATTTTTCTAAATTCATAAGCACTAAACTATGGTAAATCACGTTTTACATACCCTAATCAAATTACCGATGTATGTGAAATCGGTAAAACACAGAAAATGACAATTTTAACAATTTGCCTTTGTACAATGCCAGTGAACACGCGTGGCGTGTCAACTTATTTCAGCTTCCAGTGCCGGTGACACGCCTGGCGTGTCGATCGCAGTTTGTTCGCGGCATCGTACGGGACATAGTGTAAATTGGGGTGGCACTGAAAGTGTTAACTTGTTTGTTATTCATAATTTGTTATTAATTTGTTATCAAAAATATAAAATTATGCCCAAACACATTTTTTTTTTATAATTAGCTTCTGTTTACCATATATTTAGTAAGTAAGCCTTGATAGTAAATCTTCTCTTATAGAGTTGGTGTAGAAACATTAACCTGAAAATCTTTAAGGGACAATATTAAATATAAAAAAACTGTAACAGGAACTAACTCAATGGAGGTAGTTTGTAACTACTTGCATTGAGTCTTACATATTATTATCAGCAATAAAAAATAAAAATCTTACGTTTTATTTTTTAACATCAGATCAGTTCGTATCTATAAAACACTCTCCTGTAAACGTCATCAGAAGAGACAACATTAACGCAGCAGAAAAAGGGGCAACGTCTAGATGGATAATTGCACCTTAATGTCTTGCAGCAAGGGTTGTTGTTGTTGATAATTTGATACCATCTTCCCGATTGAAAGCTTTGTTTTTTAATTTCAATCGCTTCACTTCACTCTTGAGTAAAAGTGACATTCCATTTCATATTATATACTCTATGAAATATAGCTACTAAAAATAGGCTACTTTTTATCCCGATATTCCCACAGCACCGGGACTTACGCGGGTGGTACCGCCGGGCGTTGCTAGTGAGATATAAGAGGTATAATTTAGAAAAACTGGAAATTCAAGGCAAAGTATTATCGAAAAGTCTTACTGGGGTCTGCCAGGATAGTAGAGGGTAGAAACTCTTAAGTTGCCACAGTCGAACTTGCGGTCGAGGTAATACTCGTCAGAGTCTAGCTGGGAAGAGCTTCGCTGAACAGGTACTGGAGACGGCGCTGACTGCCGCTCCTCATCATTGTCGCTCTCTAGGAGCTGCGCTTCTTGCGCTAGTGTGACGCTGCTACTTTCCGGAATGCGAGTAACTGCCAAATAAATAGTACACATAATCTTCCGTGATAAAAATATAGTTTAACTTATCATAATTCGGAAATCTTATTCGGCCTACCTTCTTGGTCAACATTATTTCCACTCAAATCTTGAGCATAGGCAGGAAATAAAGACATCTTAAATGTAGTTGTCGCTATCTCTATTAAAAAAATCTTCAGTAATCTTAACTAGGCATTAATTTCTTATGTTTAGCAAATAGATAAACATTATTATTGTTTTGTGGACAAATAATAATAATAAATTAAAATTTTACTGTCATCTGTGCGGTGACATTGACATTTGTTTGATTGAAATTGTAAAAGTGTACCAACTCCAAAAACTGTTTACCCCTAAACTAAAGTCAAAACCCCCTAAAAATACCTCAATTACCTGAAAAAGCTTGTAAAAATTTAACTTAAGTACACTATAAAAAAAAAAATGACATCCGCTTCTTTTTCTGGAACCAATTTTTAGAGTCACTTGCATTCGAAATGATCTAGCTAATAAAATATATTTTTGAATTTTATTAAAAAAGATTTTGGTCATAATTCGATGGCGCCGATGATTCTATGCTAAAGAGAGAAAGAAAGAAAGAAAGAGAAACATTTAAACATTTTAAGGATAATACATTTTTGATTTCATGTTGTCCATCTTGATCATTTATAAATACAATGGAACAAAACTACCTTTTAGTTCTGGATTTGTTGCCCAAATTTTAGTAGTTATACCGACTTTTGGAATATTATCTTTAGGCAAAATTAGTTGATTGCTTTTCAAGACAGCAACACAAAAGCAAAATTAAAATAAGTAATTTTCTTAAGGTAACCTTAAATAATAACCAACGTATTACCAACCAGTAAGTAACATCTTAGATTATGCATTAATATCTAAAAACCATATTCACCACAGAGTTGTTATAAAACTTTATGGTTACACAAAGACAATTATGTTTTATTAACTCCATTCATAGTAATAAGGAACTGTATTAGTTCGCTTAGTTAAAAAGTCCAATAAATAATATGATAATACCATAATAATACCCAATGGTCTATACTTACTTGTAAATGAAAACATCCCTAATCCCACGGCACGTCGGCAACGGGACTTACACGGATGAAACTGCGTTCAAACTTATATTTTTAACTGATGAAAAAACGAGGATGTTCTCGAATCAACCCTTATATTTTTCATTTTTTATGTATTATTTTTTCCACTAAAAATAAATACTGTATATAACATTCTATCTATTCTAACGGAGTGTTTGTATACTCCAAAGAGTATACAGACACTACGTACGGTCTTTGACACCCATTACAAAATATTATGATTCACAATCCACCAAATGGGGTAAATACGAAGAATAGCAACACCACTGGTTGAAAGTGTCAGACTCAGGCTGTCAGATTAGACCTTGTTTGTCAGCAAATGTGACATGTGAGAATTGTTAGCACTTTATCATATATTTCTTGAACTTTATCATTGACGCTCGTCTATCAAGTTATAATGAGAAGTAATTTGACAAAAGTAATTTCACTAACGCGTGTTAATAATTCAGGACCGAAATTATTAAGACCGGAACCCCGAGTCTTGGGCTATAATAACAGATCGTACGCTAATGCAAATCCAAGACAGGTATAGTTAACGAGTTGTTTTTATTGAATAAATTGATTGTACATTGTACTTGACGAATACATTGGAATGGATCCATTTCTATGTTAGGAAGGAGGTGTGGAGGCGGGTGCGCCGGCGCCGAGTGCAGTGGAGCCTCTTGTGGACTCGTTTGGGAGACGTCACAATTACCTACGTATTTCCCTGACTGAGCGGTGTAATCTACGATGTGAGTTCTTTTTTTAATTTTATTTATTTCTAAAAAAAACAAATTAATTGATCTATGTCACTACATTTCTTTATGACAAGCCTGTGCAGGTATACTGAGAGTAAATCTAATCATTTCTGCTTGTATGTTTATTGTTATCAATGTTAGATCTTGCTAATGAAAATGTAATCTAATTATCAATCAAAAGCTAATATCTAATATGTGGGATTTCTTAACTAAGTATGTTTACCTTGGTAGAACTGATAAATTATAAACTTAATAGGTTAAAGTATGATTATTAAATTGTTTTTTACCATATCTAGGTGTCCATTGCATCCATCAATGATATAAGTACTTAATGTATTAATTCTTCTTCTTGAGTTAAATAAAATTAATTATACACATGATCAATGATGGAATATTTACATACATTCATTATAAACCTACACATATTCATAAGCTCTAAAAACTCTAAAGGGCTTAAAGACCATAAAAAAACAATGATATTTATTAACTCGTATTGTAAAGTGACCCTTCATCTGTAATCTGGTAAAATACCTAAAAGATTAGCACTGTTACCACATCAGATAGTAATGATGTGCCAAATAGAGCCAGCGGTCTTTCCTTACACCAGGACAAACATTTTCACAGAATTTCTAAGTTTTTTTTTTTTTTTTTCTTTAAAAAAGACAACTCCCGCATTAGGAATTACTCCTGTGTCGGGGGGGTCTTTCCAAACATATAAACAACGGACACAAAGAACACCCAGACTCAGGTGGGAATCAAACCCACGACCTCCGGCTCAGCGGTCAGGGTCACTAACCACTAGACCAACAGGCCAGTCAAAGTTTTATCTTTTCAAAATCTTTTTTTTTTTTACACTGTATATTAGCTTGACCTGTATCTATCTATCCATTTATGTAACAATATCTATTAACATAGTTTTCACAAACTTCAAGATGTCCGATTAACTTGAAAATTCGCACATTCGCACATCGAGGACCGATGACAATACAAGACTAAAAAATAGTTCTTGTCTACCTTCCCCTTTGAATATACGTCAAATATTGCCCCGGGCCCGGTTAGTGGCAAAAGGCTTGCCTATTAATTAGTTAATTTATCTATAATATGTATGTATTTAGAAATATATAAGTACGTGTATCAGCAGTCTGGTTACCATAGTGCAGGCTCTGCCTAGTTTGGAATCAGACGGCCGTGTGTGAGATGTGTGGAGTTATTATTATTATTATTACGTGAGTCCCCAAATTATAGTTGGCAAAATGTGGGTAAAAACCCACACCTTTGCCTACTCCTTCGGGGATTCAGGGGTGAGTGTAAATTGAAAAAAAAATTAATTTGAGTGTGTTTTAAAGTTTAATTTTACAAACTCTAGCACATTTACATTCTCTAGCAACTGTAAAAAATTAAGTAAAGGAATAGACAGAATTTTTTAATTAAATACACTCAGATTGAGCAAGTGTGTCAACAGTGTAATATGAATTGATGTCAGGACAGTATGTGTGTGTTGAAATTTCAATACTGAATCTAACAACATGATTATTTTGTTACTTAAGTGTTATATTATGTCACTTCATTATGAACATTTTAATTCAAATAGACTTATGACTACATGCAATAAAGATTATTCTATTCCATTCTATTCTACACCAGGCCGAGTGTCGTGGGTTTAAATCCCACAAGGGACAAAAAATATATTTTATATATAGTATATATAAATGCGATTACATAATATGTATTACATACCTTTAAATTGCCTGACGACGTTTCGACCAGGTTGCACTGGCCGTGGTCACATGCTGACTGGTTCAGTGGTGCACGTTCTCCGTCGTCGAGTCCGTGAGAAAGAAGGTTCTTAATCCACCCGCACATTTTCGATATTTTTGTTTCGTCATGTACTGTCACAAGGGGGCATCCATAAAGTACGTCACACGTTAAGGGAGAGGAAGGGGGTGAACGAAGTGTGACAAGGAGCGGCGGGAGAGGTCATAAGCCTCGTGACGTCACATCTCTACAAAAATGTAAACCGTTATACACAAAACATTACCCGTAAACGAAACACTAAGCTACACTATTATTAAAAAAATAGTAATTTTGGAACTGCTCTCTTCAGTTTTGGGTGAAAATATGTGATGTCACACCAGGGTTCTACAAATGTGACCACCTGTGACAAGGACGGGGGGGGGCTAAAATATCATGAAATTCGTGTGACGTAATTTATGGATGGCCCCCACACTATACTAAAAGTGTGCCTATTCTGGTGTATACCGTATACATGATTATATATAATGAAATGGGAAACCCCCGAGTCTAGGTGTTTTTTGTAACTGTTGTTTGAATGTTAGTAAAGTCCCTGCGACACAGAATCATTCCTAGTGCGAGAGCTTCGATCAAATCTATACTAATATTATAAAGCTGAAGAGTTTGTTTGTTTTTTAGTTGAACGCGCTAATCTCAGGAACTATTGATTCATTTTGCATTTTTTTTAGTATTCGATAGCCTATTTATGGAGGAAGCCTATAGGCTATATAACATCACGCTACGGCCAATGGGAGCGGAGCATCAAATAAAAATGTTGCAAAAATGGGAAAAATTTACAAATGCGGACAAAGTTGCGCGGGTCAGCTAGTATACCATAGATGTTTAAACTGCGCTTAAAAAATGGGTCCAACTAAATTGTGCTTAAATGCAGTTGTAAGCACAGTTGAGCTATCAGACGCTTCGCGCCCACACTAACGGTGTGACGTTTCAGGTGTAGCTGAAAAATGCTATAACTATGCCTTAGAAATGCAAAGCAGGCATAAAACATCGTACTTTTATTTTTAAAAATCTATTTTTTTTCATAGCTTAATTTTTTAAGTAGTATAATGGCACTGTAACAAACGATAATTTAAAAAGTTAGTTATTTTTGAAGTAGGTATGTAACTGCGTAGCTGTTCTTTTTTACTCTCGCGAGCGTGCGTGTGGCATGCGTACCGCGAGTCAAATACGCTCCGATGTGGTAAGTAATAAACTACAGACGCTATACTTTGCAGTTTTTGTATCCAACTATTACAACATATATTCACAGAAACAATTACCGTATGGTCTGGTTTATTATTACTATGGCATATTAAATGCATGCACGTAAAGTAATATGGAATTATCGAATACCACTATTTGACGAGATTTCTGAAGATTGTATATCTATGGTATATTTGATCTAAGTGCGCGAGTTAATTTTTTAGGGTTCAGTTCCTCAAAACGAAAAATCGTGCGAGTGCTAGTGCATAGGATACTTCCCATTGACCTAGAATCATGAAATTTGGTAAGAAGCAAGATCTGACAGCACAAGTAAAGGGAAAAATTCGAAAGTTGTCAATTTGCTGTTATATCACTTAAAAATATAGTTTTTGTGATTACAAACTTATACTTTGCGGTTGGATTGTTGACTTTGTCGTACATCGCAACCGCAATGTTAAGTTTGTCTTTCGAAAAAGACGGGCAAGTCTGTGAGAATTGATTTACGAGATGACATACAAGTTTGTTTGCTAACGGAACCCTCGGTGCGCGAGTCAGACACGCACTTGACCGATTTTTTATGGTAAATTATCTATTCTGAATTACTATTTGGTAACTTACTTTATTTTTGAATAGATTTAAAGGCGGTAATGGTGATGAAGGTAAACACGGTGATATCGGACATAATTACAATTTATTGATATGAGGTTTTCCTCTTGGTTTTCCAAGCACTATGTATATGATATAAATAATTATAACAATAACTTATACGGTCACTAGGGTTTTTAACAGGTTGAAAAAGAATTATGAATCTACTGCTAAACACTATGTAATAATAAGTTTTAGAAGTATAGTTACTACATACTACGATTAAGAAAGAAATTTAAAAAGAAGATTAAGAAATTTAAAAAATTAAGTCAATGACAGTAGAAAGGAATTAAAAAGCGAAAAATAATACTAAAAAATCGTTTGTCTGTAAAGTCGGCTTACTGACGATAGTTGAACGTGACAACGTCATAGGGACGCCTCAGAGCGAGGCAACGCCGCATGAGTCATGTTTTTTCGTGCGTGCAGCCGGCTCCATCGAATTATAAGACGTTGTCACGTCAAAAACCCAAATAAACTTTTACACGTAAATATCTAAATAATTTTGAGTCGGCGTCAAACATACAAACACACAAATAAACTATTATGTTATGTACGTAAAATGAAATTATGGCATTGAAACGCACTGTGGTGACGACGGAAGTTATTTAGATATTTACATTACTGTAACAAGTTTATATTGTAATATAATTTTTAAACTACCCTGCAAAAACGTCATCCTTAAAAAAAACACAACCTCATCCGTTTCTTCGTCAGTTAATGAAGATATATATATTTGCTCCTCCCCCCCCCCCTCCTTAGACCACTACCGGGGTACACCCATAACTGACCCTATTCCTCCGTGGAGCTCTACCTACCCTGCAAAAAAATAAAAAAACACAATACTGTGGGTACACATGTTAACTGCGGCGCTCTCCTCTTCCTGCGGTTCCAATTTGCAGAAGTCCGACTTAGTCCAAACTCCAAGTCGGAGATACAGCAGAAATCGCGTGTGGCTCTCCTCCTATTTCTTAAAGTCGTTGTTTATCAGTATACACTATGCTTAGCTTCAGATTTAAAAATACTCTAACAATTAAAACTTATCTGATTTACAGTCCTAATATTATAAAGGTGAAAGTTTGTGAGGATGTATGGATGTTTGTTACTCTTTCACGCAAAAACCTAGATTAACACATAGGCTACTTTTTATCCCGATATTTCCTCGGCACCGCTACTTACGGGGTGAAACCGCGGGGCACAGCTAGTATAATCATAATTTTAAAATACCCCCGACTCGAAAATCCCTGCAACAATTAGATAGACAGCTGATGATCTTCGAACGGCTGAACAGATTTTCTTGAATTATATCTAAAAATACTCTTGATCAAGTCACCTTTTAAACAAGACAAAAACGCACTTAAATCAATCCATTCGTTTGGGAGCTACGATGCCACAGACAGACACACATACACACAGATACTTATAATACCCTCTTTTTGCGTCGGGGGTTTAAAAATAAGTTAGTGGGTACCTATGTACGTATTATTGCATTTTTTATTTTGTTAAATGTGTGTCAAGTCGAAACCTAAATTAGAGGTCGTCCATTAATTACGTGATATTCTTGAGCAACTTTTAACCCCCCCCCCCTTCCCTCCTGGTGATATGTAGTGAGATTTTAGACTAACCCCACCACCCTCGTAGCCAAAATCACGTATTTTTTAGTTCAAAATATATTGAATATTTTCAGATTATTATATTTAAATACAGATATAATAGCGTGTTGTACGAAAAAATATATACACGTGATATTTCACTACACCCCCCTCCCCCATTGTGATATTTCGTAGTTTTTTACCAACCCAATTTCGAACCTCACCTGATTAATGGACAATCCCTTATCTAGAATTCTGCTATAATCTGCAGGAAATATTTTATTGTTAGGGTTGCAACACACAGAAAAATAATAAAATTTACTTAATTATTAAGAAAAATACATTTTTAATTCGACCATGTTGTGCATAATGATCCAATTCACGAACATGTGAAAATAAAAATTAACGTAGGTATGTATGCTTAACTAACGGTAATAACCTGAATTCTTATCCAAAAGAGTCATTTTATTTTGATGAGTTCTTTTTTATGCCAGATTATACCAATCCACACGTCACGTCACCATCCACGTAACTGTTCCCAATAAGAATACAGACACTTTAATTCTGGTCTCTTTGTGGAGTGGGTCAAATCTGCATAATACTGCTAAATTAATTTATCATAAATAAGTACTAAATTACCAAACTGATAAGAAACTGAATCAATATAAAATGTGCTGATTCACTCGAGCGGAACACACATACGACCTTGTTGTGTTGACATTACAGTGAAAATGTACAACCGTCTGGTACATTATACTGAACTAACATACGCTTATGTTCAATACATACACCATTCAAGGATAATGATGTAGCACTATAATTTCGGTCAACAATTTGCAGAATACCAACACAGACTGCTTAAGCAATGGATCTTTTGTTTCTTGTCTTTTTCTTTTAATTCACGTTCGTATATTCCGTTTTGATTTTTATTTTGATAAGTGACATTTATGTCCAGTGGTATACTAACTATACTACTGCCACTTCCCTTTAATCAACTTCGCTCATGGGTAAGACAACGGACTCGTGAAGCGCACAACGGCCGTTGGGCCGACACACCGGGCTGTAGGCAGTCTAAACTGGTGCTGACGGAGGTCTCACCACGTTTAACTTGCAGACTGCTCAGTCTTAAACGACTCGATATCAGAATAGTTGTAGGAACCATCACGGGCCACTTAGCCCTAAACCGGCACCTATTCACCATCAGTGCGACAGACAGTCCTCTATGAAGAGGATGTCTCGACGCGGAGGAAACGACCGCGTGTAGAAGTCTGCGAACGCCCCAGGAGGCTTCTGTGCTTCTGGAAGGAGCTAGGCTGGCTCAACTAGTCAGCCTATCTGAATGCATAATGGACCAGCTATGAGTCTAAATGCGGAAACAGAGCCCTACACCAATACCAATGTCCAGTGGTTATTAATTAAAACCGTTTGTGATACTTGATACAACAATAGCCGAAACCCCCTTTTTTTTTAGAATGGCGTTGCTGCTTCCCGCATTAGCTTGTACATTGCAGCAGAGTATTAACTCTGCTGCTCTATTTCTCCCTCTGTCCTCCTGATATCCTCTGATCCTCTTGTTCAACGTCTAGATTCCTTCCTAGGCTTGCACATGGTTCGAATGTGACCTGATAACGTCGTCGGCACATCCAACTTATGCCTGTCCCTCATCATAGACCTAAATTAACAGGCTGGCAAATCGGTAGTTGCCATACAAACTTTTTATTTATAATAATAAACTTGAATTTTTAAAGAATACATTTCTGAAACTCATTCTATTTGCAGTGACTTTATTAAAAACTCCCACACTGAGATTTGCTACTAGTTCCTTCGTCTTTATAGTAATGTTTAATTATAATTGTGGTTACTTTTACTTTGGATTCAAGACTCACTTATTATGTTATTTGTTGTTATTATTATTATATTTATATAGAGAACCATAAACGTAATATACTAGGGAATAATCTCCTTATTACTGCGCCACCGGATCTGAAATGTTTGTGTGTGAGTTTTACAGGCGTGTGACTGAGTTTTATAGATATCGGACCTGACGGGGGCCCTTTAACAAGTGGTAAGGCGTCCTACCGCATCGATTGCAGGCGCCAGACTAAGTGGTATTGAACTATTAGTATTTACCTGTAAAATATTTTTTTATTTGGATTGTTGTTCTATGTTACACCACAATCTAACATAGATCACGACACCATTGTTATTTTGGTATCAATCCGCTAAAATATAGAAAGTTCGTCGTTCAAAATCGTCGTAATCGTGAAAAAACTAAAATTAAAACGAGATACTATTTTGACACGAAACTATTGGAGACATTTTTTTTTCAGATCGGGTTTATGTAGAGAACTGAAGTTTTCATACAGAAATTTGTGCGTTTCGTTCAGACTTAAACATTGTTAGAAACATTTGATAAGTAGGTAATTACACATTTTGAATACCAAAAAACCTTAAGAGTTATTTGAGAATGCTGTTATACTTCCGCTAAAGTACTTAATAATTTGCACAATTTTTATGGAACCTATTTGAATACGTTTGTAAACTAGGGGCTTCTTTCTGTCTTGACTTGATCGTAGTCGTCGTTTATTTAGCACTCACTCATAAACCTTTTTCAAATAGGACGACTAGAGACAGTTTATAGTGACTTCTTTTGATAATGAAAAAAAAAACTTCGCCCAAAACCAGAGGGCCAGAGCTATAAATTTAAAATAAACATGTCATCCCCAAATAGCAGAATGTCGCAATAATTCTTTGCATGCAATGTAAATTTGCATTTATTATGTTTAGTTTCATGTGTTGTATCAATAAAAGCAAAGGACCAAGTATAGGTCCCTTTGATACCCCCATAGTGATCAGATGAACTAAAGCACTTGCCAACCAAATATGACGTAATTAACCGACGAAAAAAAAAGGAGGTTCTCAATTCTACCGTATATATATATATATATATATATATATATATATATATATATATATATATATATATATACATATTTATGTATGTTCAGCCCTCACTCCGTTATTTATAAACCGATTTTGATTGTTCTTTTTTTGTTGGATAGGGTATACCTCAAGGGTGGTCCCATGTTAAGGAAGTCAGGATCTGATCATGGGATCCTGATAAAATTGAGAGAAACCCTCGAAAATTGTAGGAACGGATAGTGTTTCTGTTTACTTTTCTGTTTAGAAATCATCACTTCATGTAGCTAAGCTGAAGATGAAAAAAAATCATGAAACAAAAATCTTTTTAACAAAAAATTAAACCGACAAAAAGAACTAAAAAGCAAAAAAATTTCCTGTCGATTACTGACACCACTATTGGGAACAGAGGTGTATCGTGGAAGTTAATGCCCCTTGAACCCATACCTTTTAAAATGTTACCGTGGAGACCGGAAAATCCAACACTACAAGTAGTTGTGAAGGGTGAACCCACCACCCATTATGATTTATAAACCCCAAACAGCCAGATTACAACAGCCAATGGACCTCAACGCATCGCCATTGCCAGGCAAGACAAACCGAATTCCGTCAACAAAGATCTACTCGTACTTACTACAATAAATGTAACGGTCTTATCCAAAACCGTATTGAGCAATCTTCCGCTAACACGTTGACACACTTGTTTCACCTTTACACAAGGCATCGTCCGGGACGAATAGAAATCAAAACAGTAATTTTATTATTCGATACTTTTCGTTTATATTTAAATATAGGCTGTAATGTACGTTTCTTTCCAGGTCAGTACTGCATGCCCGTGGAGGGAGTGCCGCTGTCAAAGCGCACCGCACTCCTGACGCGCGAGGAGTTATCAAGATTGGCCCGCGTATTCGTACGCGCTGGTGTTGACAAGGTGAGCATTAATACACATTCCTATTCACTTTCAATATAGTTGTATAGTCTAATTATCCGACTGCGCCGAAGCCAAAATAGGTGGGTTATGTATGTGTTTGACCTGTATGTACGTCCGTCTCTATGTTTCCACGTAACTACTAAACGGCTGAACTGATTTTGATTAATGATATATCGGTAGATTCGACTTTATTTCGCGAGTTGCACTGAGTGTATTAAAATAAGAAAAAATTATAATCGCGGATTTTTGGAGCCAAAATGTAAGTTATTCAAAAAAAAAGTTGTCCGAAACCTGACGAGTATCAATATGAAGGGTTTTAAAAGCTGATTACAAAGATGTAAACAACTTACATGTTTATTAGTAAGTGTTTCAGTCGGGTTTTGTCAATGATTTCTTGTTGTTGATGTATATAGGTGAGATTGACGGGCGGCGAGCCGACTTTACGCTCAGACCTGGCAGATGTAGTGTCGGAGCTACGTGAAGTCGGCGTGCAGAGCGTGGCGATCACTACCAATGGACTTGTGCTGACCCGAAGGTTACCAGCGTACCAGCGCGCTGGCCTTACTCACCTCAACGTGTCACTCGATTCACTGCGTGCTGAACGATATGAGCACATGGCTCGCAGACCGGTACCATATCTTCATTGTTTTTAACCATCACAACAACATAAAAATGAGGTAGAAATGAAAAGTTTTTACTTACAATAGATCCAGAGAAAGCTTTGTTGGTAATAGTTCGAACTTATATTTGTTTACGAGCGTGACGTCCTGGGTATCGGTGGCCAGATCTGTCTAATTGTTATTTGGTTTTACTGCTTTAAAATTCTAAGTAGCAGCACAGAAGCCAGAAATATGCCCAATAGACAGCATCAATACCTATATAAAAAATAATATATTAAACAAGTTAGACAGTTCCGCAACGTGTTCCGCGCTCGCCTTTCTTAAAAGGAGGGGAGCAAAGCCCTCTCACACAAGGGTCTACCGGGGTCTTCGAGGACTTCCTAGGGAATACCCTAGTCCCTTGCAATACTTGTGATTCACTTGTGACGGAACACCGTGTGGTTTTAGTCGGTTCGATTCCGACATACCACTTCATCAGTAGCCCCGGTGATGACCCGTAAGGTCACACAATAAAAAAAAAGAAAAATCGAGAAATAGAATTGATTATGGTTAGTATCTTTCTTTCGAGAACTGTAATTTTGAATTTATCCTTGCAACTGCACATATCATGGCTATATGTCCAGGGCCTGTCCCGGGTGCTGGCCGGTGTGGACCTAGCGCTTCAGCTCGGCTACAAGCCTGTCAAGATCAACGTAGTGCTCATGAAAGGTACGTACACCATTCAGTACCATCCTAATCCTGCCATGCCTCTTTTATGAGAAGTCGGTGTAAACTTTAAAATTGCAGGAGGAACTGGTTTATTTTGTTATCGTGTCGCATGTTTTATAAAAGTACATGCCGGTGAATATTCCTACTTTTTAATTCTTAACTTTTCTGCGTCTTTGTTCTCTTGCAGAAATATAATTCATTGTGGGTAATTGTCGTAAAATACTATACTTATTACTTATATAAGAGATTAAGTTATATTTTTATGTTATATTTTAAGTTTTGAATTTTGATTCGGGCAACTCGAGTTAGAATCTGTCTAACCAATGCGTTAGGCAGATTCCAACTTAAATTGCCCGAAGCCAATAAGCTAGGGAACTTTCCGAGAGCTGGACATAAAGTCCAAAAGTCTCCTCTTGTCAAAACGAATCGATTTGAGCCCAACTTCGAGGGATTTACTAGTAGCCACTGAATAATTCCAACTATCTTGGTTCCTGTCTCCTGGCTCTATCATCAGATCAGCTCCAAGATTCAAAATTATAGTATTATCATCCGAACTACATAAACTACATAAAATGTTTCATTTCGGTACGACAATATTGGACGTAGGTTAAAATCAACTTACAAGATTTGCTTCACACTCGACATCCGTCAGAGATAGCCGTCGACATGTGATCGTCAACGACCTGCGCGGCGCGCTACAACTGCAAGCGTTACTGTAGGTCGATGGCAGACGCCGACGCGTCGACGACTGCCGCTTACGGTTGTCGGTGCAGTTGCCTCTGCTCTTGACGAAGAACCGCTCATGTATAAAGTGAAAAAACTCTTATTATAGGATTCAACGATGACGAGATCTGCGACTTTGTGGAGTACACACGTGATCGCGAGATTGAGGTGCGGTTCATTGAGTTCATGCCCTTCTCGGGGAACAAGTGGGACGACTCCAAGCTCGTCCCGTACCGTGACGCATTGCGCTCTGTGTTTGCTCGCTACCCTGACCTGGCACCCGCGGCACCACGTGACAACGACACCGCTACGGTATGTATAAACTTTAGAATAAGCTGGTTCACTTCTAACTGTATTCTACTATAACGGACAGCACAGCAGAATAGTAAAAGAACCTTCCAGAAAATATTAAAATCCAATGAGCCTATAACATTTATCTTGTAGTATCAGTACAAAAGGCTCAACAAGTAAGAATGCATAAAAATATACACAAGGCCGATAAGTACATCTGTAATTATTATTTCACTTGGTTTCCTTGAACGGATGCAAAAATCGACTCAAGCCAATTTATACTCTATGTTCATCACAAAGGACTAATACTTGCATTGTATCGCTTATTGACCTCAGAAGGTCACGAGTTTGTTGCTCTACTGTGAATGCTTTGTAATAATAATAAATTGTGTAGATATCTATGTTTGATGTGTAAATATTAAAAACAAATATTTTTGGCTCCGATTTACCTAAATTGTTGGTTTGACTAATAAAATCATTTCAGTCAATAAAGTTTCCGTTGAAGTTTATATGGGTGTCATTGGCTTGATTAGTTGGCTATTAGTGATCGTATAGCAATTTAAAAACTTGATGAATAGAGGTGCCATCGCATAATATGTTTTGTTTTGTTGAGTACGATATATATATTATGTAGTTATTACGTTTCGACCATCACGTGCCAGCAATAAAGTTAAGGTGGATGACACAAGAGAAAAATTTCAATGCGTTATGTTGGGCATATTTTCTGCCATATTAAAACTTCATGTCCAGTAGGGAAGTTACTCGACTCTTATAAACTTTACGACTTTTTAATTAAATTTAGCAGATTTGTACTAAGATTTAAATATTTTACCCAAACAGTACTTATATCGCGTATAAGGATTCATAGTTTCATACTAGTCCCAAAAATCTTTACGAAACACGCGAGAGTAATACATACAGCTTTATTTAAAATGCCCTCTAAGCCTTTGGCAAGTTAAACAACAATTTCTAAATAATTTTATACCGCAAAGGTACATTTTATAACAAGTCCACTATTTCATTTAAATTTAAAAAAAAACACGAATATTGCCGCCAAAACCATTCCCAATTTAACTGTCAGAGAACGTCTGTTGCGCCGTTCGGAAACGGCGTAAGGTTATGTACCTACCTACTACATAAGTGAAAACAATCTTGATTCAATACTTAGATATATATATATTGTGTAATTTTTTTTTTATGATTATGGTTATTTTGATATTATGATAACATGACGCAATGCACCTGTTTCCTCTGGATATTAGTGGTACCAATACGAGAGGAAACAACCCCAACTAATATTGGTATTCTCTTTTATCGTAATTTTAAAAGTTTTCAGGTATATTTTTGGTAATTATCTAAAAGGTACTTATTATCTGTGGAAACATAATTATAATTTCAAATTGAAATGGATTAATTTCATTGTTTAAATTTTTTGGTCACTTGCTTAGAAACATCAATCGAAAATAAATCATGTGATAATAAAATCAGGATCAGTGTTAATAAAAAATGTATATGTTATAAATTATAAATTAGCGTTGGTACAAAGAAATGTAGCTATTTATTGTTTTAGGTAGATTTCGAAGAAAAGTCTACCTATTGGTTTTGTACCAGTTGTCGACTTTTCCAAAAACTTCTTCACATGAGGTCTAGTTATTCTTCCAAAACCCCAAAACAACCGCCAGTTAAAAAGTATATATATATATAAGGTGTCTCAATGCGAGTGCCCGATTTAAATTTTACGCCATTTTTTTTCTTTGGAGGTTGCAGCTCTGATATTCGACAGCTGGCATCAACGATTGTTCCGATTAATTAAAAATGAGCGCTACACAACTGAACAACGCGTTATCATTGTGGAAACCCATTACAAAATGCAGTGACTGTGAATGGTATTCGTTACAGGAACATGCTAACGGAGTTCTTGTGGCCTCAATTGGTTGGTATGGATCTGAGCGACATGTGGTTTCAGCAGGATGGCGCCACCTGCCACACCGCGCACGGAACAATAGATTTATCGAAGCAACGGTTTCCATACCGAATCATCTCCCGAAATTCCGATGTCAATTGGCCACCAAAATCGTGCGATTTAATGCTGCGCTATTTCTTTCTTTGGGGTTTTTTGAAATCTCAGGTTTACGTGAATAAACCACAAACAATTCCTGGGCTCAAAGCCGAGATGCAACGCGTCATTGGTGAGATAGAGTCGCATCTTTGTCAAAATCTCATCTAAAATTTCATGAAAAGAGCAAGGGCCTGTGTTCAGAGCCGAGGAGGCCATATGCCGGATATTTCATTCCATACATAATCGGAACAAGTCTACTTTACAATCCAATAAAAATATATCAAAAATCATCAATATCAAAAAAACATGCGTTTTATTTTAAAATTAAATCGTGCACTCTTATTGGGTCGCCCTTGATATATGTATGTATGTACCTCAATTTTACCGGCACGATAGAGGTCGCAATTATGCACCGATTGCTTTCAAACTTGGACGACAAATCAACATGACAAAAACCAAAGGCGGGGACTGGGGGGAGGCAAATTTTCAAAAAAATTTAAAAAACACGAAATCTACCTCTGCGGGCCTGCTGCGGGCCCGAATGATTGTAGTAGCCAGACTTCCATGAAAAGGACGTAATGGTTGGCAACGTCTAATTTACACAACTGGCATACGATAAATTGTGCGGTGCGCTTGTTTGAACAACTGTTTTGTGCCAAGATTGTTTACTTTTTATGTTTAAACGCGTTCCAACGTGTCTCAGGTGTGGCGAGTGCCGGGTTATGCTGGCAGCGTGGGCTTCATTCACTCTATGACGCAAAACTTCTGCTCCACCTGCAACAGAATAAGGCTCACCGCTGACGGAAACCTCAAGGTACATAACAATATTTATTTAGGTTCAATTATAATATAATGTCTGTCCTAGTGGCCTCACCAGTCACAGGAAATACAGGACATTCGGGTACGCGACCCCGGTCTCTGCGAGTTACTGCAGTCTCACTCCCGTTCCGTATCCGCAACTTGCGGTATCCTTACCCTAGGTTCCTCTCCCTACCCATTTTTCCTTATATAAATTTACCTTCTTCCTTCTTTCCCGTCTTAAAGCGACTACATTCCCAAAGAGGGTTGGCGGCTGGCCATAAAAGCAACCAGCCAAAACCCTTTGCAATGTTACTCATTCCACCGACGCCATTGTAAATTGGGAAATGGGCAGGAAATCCAGTCTTTGCTGTTGTTGGTAAACCTATTAAAAAAAAAACTAATTGCACATACATACACTCACGCTTAAATCCCCGAAGGGGTAGGCAGAGATGTATAATACCCACATTTTGCCAACTATAATTTGGTCCCACTCACGTAATAGGGCAAGCTTATTGCCGTCAACCGGGCACTTTGGGAATTAAAGATGGGAAAATTGGGAGTATATTGAAAGGGAAAGGTAGTTAGAAGGGAAGGTAATGGTAGGAAAGGGATATTGCTCATACGGATGGAGTGGGGAGTGTAAGTAATAGCTTGAGCAGGTCTCGAACTGCCTGTTTCCGGGAAGTTCGAGGGACCATCTAACATCTCATCATTACATAATATAAAACAAAGGCCCCCACCGCGTCTGTCTGTCTGTTGGCGATAAACTAAAAAAAACATTGAACCGATTTTCATGCGGTTTTCACTAATAGAAAGAGTTATTCATGAGGAAGGTTTAGGTGTATTTGTACCCGTGCGAGGCGGGTTGCTAGTTTACTACTAAAAGCTTTGAAATAATCTAACTTTAGGGCAATTCAAAATATAATGGTAGTTTGTGGCTTATTGTGCATTCACCTTGAATCGCCTAGCGGTTAGCAATACACATACCCATACACAAATGGATATATTGTAAGGGACTCGGGTATACCCTAGTAAAACTATACTACTATCTAAACTGATCTGAAAGACATCGTATATGTTTAAAAAATACTATTAGAGGTTTGTTTGTCAGGTGTGTTTGTTCGGCTCGAGCGAGGTGTCGTTGCGCGACGCGATGCGCAGCGGCGCTCCCGACGCACGCATCGACGCGCTCGTACGCAGTGCGCTACACAACAAGAAAGCGCGACACGCCGGTAAGGAACCATACACTAATACTTACACTATCCAAATTTTAACCCCTGACAAAAAAGTTGGCAAAGATCTGACGGTTGTGGAATAAAAAAAATATTAAAAACTATTGTGAGTGGTATTCATATTTATTAAAGATTTCCGGTTATAATCATGTGCGGATACCGTGGATATCCGACTAGTTTCCGACCGTACAGGGGCCCTTGATCAAGGTGCGGAACGACATGCCGCGTGGGTGAAATCGGACATTATCGAAAAATACCACGTGAATATAACCGTATATATTTAATAAATATAATTTCAAGTTGTCAAACAGTCAATACATTATGCAATATTATCATTATACAATATTTAAAACTGCTGCACGTAAAGCAACCGTTTAAAAGGCGTATTGTGTTAATACTTCACAATGATATAAAAAATACTACTTAAATCTGATCACGTCATAGAAACTACGTAAAACTAATCAAAATTGTGAAAAGTCGAGAAGTGTAATATCTGCGAAAAAACGTTAGAGAAGTCAGAAAATTATGGGATATTTTTAAATACTTTTACGTTGATTTTTATATATATAGAGCATTGGGAAAAAATTATTAATGAACAATGGGATAACTTTTTGAAAAATCAATAAAAAAATATTTCCTCCGGGACTTCGGGACTCATTATGGTGTCCAGATTACAAAATATTTTTTTTAATTTTTAAATTAACATTTTATAATCAAAATTATTTTATTCAGTTTTTTTGTAATAACAATTGCAACTCTTTTATTTGCAGAAAAAAATAAAAATACTTTCTCGGAATTTTATTCCACCATCGAATGAGCCGTCGCCCACAATTTTCTGTCTTTCCTAACGATTTTTCGCAGAGACTTCTCGACTAGACTATTTGAAATGACAATTGCCTTATCATAATGACTTTGTGAGTTTACTTTTCAGTAATTTGCATTCGTATCACACCAGGTCACGCTTTAACCTAATGTGTTAATCCGATAATAGGTATGATACTCATTATAATTTTTGTGACATCAATCAATGGGTACTCTATCTCAACTCCTTCCTTTCTTTCATTTTTTGGTCTTTCGAGCCGAACACAAGCTGGTAACACAATTTAATAATAAGAAAAACAATTAATTTTAATTACCAAAATACTATATCGAACGCTAAATTTGCATGCTGCTAAATGTCCATTAATATATTATTCACACACACACTTCGTTTCTATATTGTTTCAAATTATGCTAACCCGTAACTAACTACAGATTTCTATGAATCTATTGCAATATTATAACTTACCCTCTTTCAGACATCTAATTTATATCTGTGTTGTAGATATATAAAGAACTTAGGAATAAAATTTAAATATATTTATTTAGCTACAAAAAATAGCAAAAATAAAAAAAAAAAGTCTATTTTCCTGCCTTAATTGATATTTGGCTTGTTCAAGTGGCCAATATTCAAATTCAAATTATTTATTTGCTTTAAATGGGGTAACAAAGTGTGGTATTTACAAGATTGATGTAATTCGAACAGGCCCATTTAGCTACGAAAATAGAAATTTTACAAATTATTAAAATAACTTGTGGTAATGTGTAATGGTATGTTATATTATTATTATTGTCATTTTTCATCAGGTCAAATATAAATCAATTAGTTAATTACGTTGGCTCTAGTTGCATTTATTATTCTTACAACTCCTTGTTTGTAAGAAATTCTTTAGTGGAATAAAAATTGTTTAGCATAAGCCAGCAACGTAGTTTTGTTATAAACTTATTTAGAGGTAATGTCTTTATACAATTTGGGATTTTATTATATATTTATACACACAATATTACCAGAATCCATTTCTTGGAGACACAACAATGTACCTTCCACGGGCATATAATATATACTCGTATACACATGTAAGTTACTCCGCACATCAAATGCAGTTTGTTGATATCAGACATTTTGTGCATATGATTTTTTCTCAAGGTTCGTCTCATTTCTCTAAAGAGATAGTTTATGTACTATGGGGTTTTTAATTAAAATGTAATTTCATATTTGGATGTTAATATATAGTTTACTTATATTTATATTCGTATGTTGTTAATAAAATGTCAATCCATAAATGATCGTCTCAGATGTTATTCGCAAGACTTATTTTTAAATAAACCTATAGAGAATAATCGGTCGGCAGACACCTACCTAGGCGGTAAAAAGACTCTCGTTGAGTATCGAGTATCCATCGTTAGTTCGCCGACGGTCCTCGATCTGTATTTCTAGGCATGGAGAATCTCGCCCGCATGGAGAACCGGCCGATGATTCTCATAGGCGGCTAGCGGTGCGGCCTCAGTGTGTGGGATCGTTCACAGCGCGCGGCCCGGCGCGCCGCCGCCTGCTCGCGCCCGCCGCGCCGCGCCGCCTCGCCGCGCGCCACTACTGCTCGCGCGCCGACTCCGACGACGAGGCCGGCGTCTTCACGCACCTGGACGCGGGCGGCAAGGCGCGCATGGTGGACGTGGGCTCCAAGCCGGCGACGCGGCGCGCGGCCGTGGCCTCCTGCTCGCTGCACGTGGGCGGGCGCCTGCTGCGGCTGCTGCGCGACGCGCGCCTGCCCAAGGGCGACGCGCTGACGGTGGCGCAGCTGGCGGGCGCGATGGGCGCAAAGCGCACGGCCGACCTGATCCCGCTGTGCCACCCGCTGGCGCTGGACTGCGTGCGCGTGAGCGTGGAGCTGCCGCGCGGCGAGTGCGCGGCGGGCGGGGCGGTGCGCGTGCGCTGCGAGGCGCGCGTGCGCGGGCCCACGGGCGTGGAGATGGAGGCGCTGACGGGCGCCGCCGTGGCCGCGCTGGCGCTGTACGACATGTGCAAGTCGGTGGACCGCGACATGCGCATCGGCGACCTGCGCGTGGAGCACAAGAGCGGCGGGCGCAGCGACGAGCCGCCCGCCGCGCCGCCGCCGCTGCGCGCGCTGGACCGCTCGCCGCGCCGCCAGGACGAGACCTACGCACCCACCGACTTAATGCACTTCTAATCGGACTATTCTATGCGCCTTTCTAACTTAACATCCTTTTCGGATCCGGCTCACGCGCCCAATGCACCCGTCACGTCGAACAATAGGTGACATAATCTAAAATGGCTGTAAAGTGTTTGTTTTGTCTTATGTCGAGTGAGTTTCATGTTTTTGATTATAACTAATCAAAATATTCATTCTTAAACATATACAGGCTATTACAGAAAAGTGTGATCAAATTTTCGAAGCGTTTAAAAAAAATTTTACGTTTTTTTTTTCTTCAAAATGATTTTCCTACTGGAGCACATTTGCAAACAACACATTATGAATTTTCATGTCAATTTCAATGATATTTATTTTTTATGCCGACATTTGCAGGAAAGTCTGGAAATAAAATGAACATCCTTGATATTAAATACCTATAGTTTCATTCATATCAAGCCTCTCTCATACGAAATATAAGCTTTATCGCTCAATTTTCATGTTTAACTTTTTAATTTCAAAATAAGATTTCAGGATCAATAAAAATGCGTTACTCACGGGATCTACTATACGACCCTAAAATATGATCACACCTTTCTATCTTAAAACTTAAAAACTTGTTACACTAATTGCAATTTCGAGCAACTGACATAAACACGCGTGTGCCATTACATCCAAGTTACGTCACATCGTCATCAATCATAAACTAAAGACCGTTGTTTTTAGTATAATGTTCTAGAATAAGAATTTAAAATACTTTTCTACTGTTGTATCACTTTAAATCTCTATAAATTTTATAGACTGATTTTATCATTCGAGAATTCAAAAAGTATTAAAATTATAAGCAGTAGGAGTAGCTGAGTGATTACACTCTAAATTTTGTATAAATTTAAAAACCTTAGGTTGTTACACTCTGTTATATTGCCATAATCAGATGCTGTGATACGCTAGTGTAAGTAACAAAATAAACTATTATTTTTATTATTAATATGTTCTTTACACTATGGCACCATATATCATCTGGTTTGATGATGACAGGTTATCTAAAATATTTTTTTCTTGCAACACTGGCAGACACACAGAAAATAATGTTAGAACAAAAGGTGTACTTTTCTTTATTTTCTTGTTTTTATAAATCTTAAATGCCTTGGCAGCCAAGTCATCAATCTTCTTTAGTTTTTTTTTTTAAATATTTTTTTTTAATAACACATAATGGCCACTTGAGATCCATTGCCTACGATTATATTATTCTGAAAATTTTATTATTATATATTTTTTTTAATTGATGTGATATAATATGTAATATTGTTGCTCTAATATTGGTATTAAATTCTTTTATTTGCACGAATGTAAGAGGTTACATTTTAAACAATTTGTCGTACTGGACATAATTTATTTCGGACATTCCTTTATCGTTCAGGTGTTATTAAAACATACTAAACTTTTTTTGTACCAGGAACGTAGGTAGGTAGTAGTCGATATTAATTATATTTTTGTTACTTTTTATATAGTTCACGAAAAGTTGATTAAACACCCTGCCAGAAAATTTCGCCATACGGCTGTATGGCCCCCATTGTATTGTCTTCTTTTTTCATTTATGTTAATATTTTTTTAAATATCACTTAAGATGATGTAAGGGTTCTAACGACACCCCATATATCTAAATCTGTTCAGTCATTTACAAGTCATCGTGGAATAAAGAAACTCACATACATACATGAACCTTGAAAATAATACACTCCTTTTTGGGCAGTAGTCTAATAATAATCTCAAAAAAAATTTTAGCTCTTTAGGGTATATTTTAGCAGAAACAAACGAATCTTTACAAGCCTCTTATGTAATATTAAACAAAAATTTTACACTCTTGTACAAAACATATACATATAACGCTGCCATACGTGTTCCCTCTCTCTTTTTAGCCGCGATTACGCGTTAACAAACGTTGACAAATGCAGTAAGTTACACTACAGTAAGTACACGCCCTAGACAAGGATAGAGGGACCACGTATAGCAGCGGTCTCTATTTATCGAGCTATTGCATCCACTTACGCGATAGTCCCATTACTGGCGCGGTCTATTGTTATGTCTATGGTACAGAATTATGTTAGTATTCTTATTTATAGAGAAATAACATGCATTTTTCAATTAAGAAATAAAATGATAATGCCTGAAATTCGGTTTGAAGTTAGGTAATCTCAATATGTAGGAGAATTTATAGTTTATTCGTTTCTGCTAAACTGAATCCATGAGCAATAAGGTAATATAGATATTATAATAATCTCGTTATTCAAGATAATATATATTCAACAAATGTATCAATTGGTTTTTAATGTAGGTGATATTTTATATTAAGTAATTGTTACTTCGGTTACTTTTTTTATATTTAATTACAATTATTATACACTTTTAATAATAGTTTATAAGTTGACTACAAGTTTTTAACACATGTAATTGTACAAGTCGTTTATAATTATGTAAGTAAACAATGACTTTATCATTCATAAGTATTGAGTGGGTCCAACGTTAATAAAAAAAGAGCTTTAGAGGATGTACGTCCTTTGTGCTAAGTGGGTTTTTAAATGTATTATAGAAAAGTGTGGTCGAGGAATAATTGAGTAAGCTTGAAAAAAAAAAAATCCGGAAATTGCTTCTCCTGGTTTAGGTAGGTGCACATTTTAAACAACATAATATGAATTTTCATATCAATTTGAGAGATTTTTTTTTTATGGTATAGGGGGCAAACGAGCAGACGGGTCACCTGATAGTAAATGACTACGGCCGCCCTTTAAGGTGGGAGTAGGGGGAGAGGTGGATTAGAGGGGCGGACAGGGGAAGGGCGGGAATAGGGGGAAGGGAAGGGTTAGGGCCTCCGGTAACCTCACTCACGCGATCGTGGTATCGAGCGAAGTCGAGTCGGCCCATACGTGCCGTGCCGAAGCATGGCTCTCCTTATGCAGACATTTTCTGACATATCTGGATATTCCATCAACATCTTTGGTGTTAAAATACTCATAGCTTCATTCATGTTAGCCTTCTCTCTTGCGAATAGCTTTATCGGTCTATTTTGTCGGTTTCAAAGATTTTTTTTTGTAAAAATTACTTTTTTTTCCAAATGGTGTCCAAAGGGGTCTACCATGCGACTCTAAAATATATCCACACCTTGCTGTAACACCCAGTAGTTTGTAAAATAATGGAACCATTTCTGGAAAAAAAATTACAATAAACTCGATTATTAGGTACTAAAGTACAACCCGACATCCTCTGTAGCGCGGTGGTAGTGCATTCGACTGCCGCGTCAGAGGTTACGGGTTCGATGCGCTCAGTGTAAGTATTGTACATATTCACAATATGTCTTATCGCTTTGGTCTGGGTGTTTCTCTTTATAATATGTAAGTTTTTTCTAACCTAAGCTACATGGTAAGTAAATAAATGGATGTATTTGAAAAAGGAACACTTTTAATCACTGTTGCCGCGTTCCTATTATCAAGAAACGATTCGTTCTAGCTTACGGAAGGTAAAATTTCGTTGAATTTTTAACGAAAATTTTACCGTCCGTAAGCAGAACGAATCGTTTCTTGATTATAGGAACGCGGCATGTAACTGCATTACTCTAGCTTACAGTTACAATAAGTTTTTTTTTAAACTATCCGTTCACAAGTTGTCATAACTTGTTGTACTTCATTTAAAATCGGCCATATTGCAATTTGATAGATGGCCGCTAAAATCATACTTACTTAATTTGCATAAGTACCGCTCATTAGCACAATGAAGGTGACATATTAAATCAAATTAACGATTTTCAGTGCGATGTTTTAAATATGTTTTTACCAAATGTAGGTATTAAGGACTAATTTACCATTTTTTCCTGATTTAAGTAAAAATTTTTTTTTGTAATTTTGTAAAAAGTTGTCTTTTGTAGTTATCGATAACTTTAAGTGGTCTTAAAAGATTTCATATTCATCTCAAATAGTCAATTCACAGTCAAAACAGCAACTAAATTCACTATTCATTTAAGTATCTATAATGTCTTATATTGATTCAGTTTTTTTTTAATAATAAACAATTCAAAATATTAAACATCACAACATAAAATCGTCGATTTGAGTTACGCTCTTAGTGCAAATGAGGGATATACATTGGTTGATTAGTAATGGTTTAGTATTACTACAACATTTTAAAACTAAATCATCTTAGATACCATACCAACTTTAATGGAGGACAAGTTTCGTAGCACCTACTGTAGTAGTTGGATGATTAAATACTATAGGTATATAAGTACATTCAGTAAAGCTGTTGATAAGAATTATTTTCATGTGTTATTGAATTTAGTAGTGTTGAATGTGAAAAGGACTTGTCCACTATAAATTGAACTTGCATTTGAAGTCATTGTGCATAATTTTTTTGAGAATTGAAAAAAAATATTTGAAAGACTATAGGAATTGAAGTTCTATAAGCTAAATAAACTAAGTTACATTATTAAGGAAACAAGCAATACAATTTATACTTTCATATGTTGTTATATACTTATAATAATTAAGAATTATTGTTGTATATAAATTTGATATCATTTTGTTATATAATAATGATTACATGTTACATATTTGTAATAGAAGGGGATTATATTTTTACTGCACTTATATAATTTTTTTTTTTACTTGTACCCACGAAATCGAATCGATCGAAATTTTTATTTAGAGAGACCAAGCACACTCTGCACTTCAGGTATGAAGGTACAAGTACATTGCGGATCGACGGTTCAGACTTTTCTATGGGTCATTACTTAACTATAATGTAGGAAAACGCGTATGACATGTTATTCATCTGCTTAAATAATAATAAGGATCCGAACTTCACGGTTTTCACACTACCAAAGGACATCGAAAGGTAAAGAAATGCAACTGTAACGTCGTCAGAAGAGATAACAGTAACGCAGTAGAAAAAGAGGCAACTTCTAGACGGATATAATTGCACCTTATTGTATCGCAGCAAGGGTGTTGTGATAATTTGAAACCATCTTCCCGATTGAGTTTTTCTTTTTATTTCAATGGCTTCACGTACAACTCTTTGAGTGAAAGTGAAATTCTATTTCATATTATATAGGCTATATTTCAAAGGCTACTTTTTATCCCGATATACCCAGCGGCACCGGGACTTACGCGGGTGAAACCACGGCGCGCAGCTAGTATATATGTATTTGGTGATATATAGGTTTATCAGTAGTCTGGTTACCATAGTACAGGCTCTGCCTAGTTTGGGAGCAGACAACCGTGTGTGAGATGTATCAAGTTATTATAAGTCACTATTATTCCTTTGAAGCACAGACATTAATAAAATTATGACCAAGATAACGCTTGGTGTATTAAAGGTTTATAAATACATAGATACCATACACTCACGTCTGTATCCCCGACGGGGTAGGCAGATGATATGATGACATTATGCCAACTTTAATTTGTTCCCGCTCACGTCTTGACTGTGTTATCAACCAGGATCGTTGGGAATTAAGGATGGAAAAAATTAGAGTACATTGAAATCGAAATTTAGGTAAGAATTGAAGCCTAAACTTATCTTTTGGGTAAAGAAAGATAAATACTACACTAGGAAAAGAAATAAGATATTACAGCATACCTTAAGGTTAATGTTTTCTTTATTAAATATAATAACTCTGTACCTAATAATCTGTGCTAAAGTATACAATACATGGTAAGCAGTTTTAAAAGAAAAGATTTAGTTGCTCAAAACATTATATTAATAAGATAAGCACAGTCAGCAAAAACGTCAATAAATGCATAAAAAATTTATACCTCCAATTTTTGGAAAGATTAAAGAGAAGATCGATATATATTCTGTTAAATATGTTAATATTTTTTGTGTTTAGTGTAAATGTGTAATCAGTTCTTGGTGACTGTGCAGTAAAATTATTAGGGAGCTAATACACATTGATATTACAATGTTATATTCCTGAAAGCAGTCATTTGAAGTATTTGTTAAAAATGCTAAAAGTTTATCACTGTCAACCACTCGCAACCAGAACATTTGACTTGGAAGGCTGTTCAGGCTCCGCTTCCGCCGGTGGGCGGTCTACACGCTGTAAACGAATATCATGAAGTTCTATGTACTCATTAATTTCTCGACCCTTCTTTGTAAGTTGATCTTCCAAGGCATGAAGAGCTTTAGGCAATTGTTCACAGTTGTTTACTAATTCGGGAAGTACTTCGGCTACCGTGCGCTCTACTAGAACACCACCAACCATTCGGAAGCACTTGCGGCTCTTGTCCACACCACGAAGAGTTTCTATGACTATCCTGAAAGAAAATACGAACAGATTCAATTTTGAGGTTAAATGCAAGTAATCTATTAAAATTCGTTATACTATCAGGACTGGTAACGAAATGTGATTACTTGTGTTCATTTAGATCCATTTCCAATTCTGAAATCTTATTTGCTAGTTGTCGCTGTTCACTTCGAAGAGTTTGAAACCCAGCGAAGACTTCCTCGCTTGACTTTTTGGTACCCTTTGCAGTTGCAACAGGTTTGGCCATGGTTCTTAATTAATATTTCTCGTGGTTATTTCTAAAAAAGTGTATTTTTTATCACATGAATCTTCAATTACTTTAATATAGAAACCTAAAATTTAACAAAACTTAATGACAGTTGTTAAAATATAGGTTAAGTAGGTTTATGTAGGTTATTTATATGACAGACTTAACAGTGCTGCCAACACTTGAACTATTTACCCATCTACCCCTACAACGGACCAACGACGATCATGCAGCATGACATGCGTTACGTTCTGTCACGCATGCATGGACAACACCAGAAGGTAAGATAACTACGACTTAATCCTAAATTTCTAACTAATATTATAGGGAACGTGCACAAACTATAGGTAGCAGACTGGCAGTACAAACCGACACGAGAGACGAGAGCCACAGTGTGGTGAAAAAATAAACTCTTCATGTTGCCGTCAATATTTTAATTATTATATTTAAATCGTTTAAAAATTTAGTAGGAAGCAATTCTAATATAATGAAATATAATAAAATAGGCAAACCTTAATGATTTTCGATCAAACAAACCTGAATAGTACGCTGCAATATTTAAGGTAATAATTATTTCACACAACGTACTTAGTTGTGTTTTAAAACGTGGTAATCTATTAATTGTCTGGGCATCTATTTGATGTTAAATTCATTCATTAATAACGATCCTTTTTTACGATATATCATATCTCATATCGTATAATATCATAATTATATTTGTCTTTTGAATAGTTACGGTGAAAACATTCAGAAAAATCGCCATGGGTTATGGGTACTTTTCAGGAATAGATAGACAAACCTGTTTACTTCTACTATACAAAAAAAATACATTAAAATGGTTCGTAGTATTATAATGCATGTATTATGTAAGGTATTATGGCCGTCCTAACAGTGAAAGCTTTGGACGCGGACGACTGCTCTGCTCACTGCTTCCCAGACGTGCAGAATACCCGATGCGGTAGAAACACTTGGTCACACTGGTTGTCTAGTTTGACGTACCGTTTTATGACTTTTATGACGTCTAATCGTTCTGTATTTTTGTTTGGATTTTTGTAATTACCATTCTAACAGAATAAATTATATTTTCCAGCACCAAGTTACGTAGGGCCATTGTTTATCATTAACAGTGTTCTACAGCATTCGTATAAATTAAATACCTAAAACAATAAATTGCCAAAGCAAGTTTTAGGATAATATTTTTTTAAAAGCTAATGTTTAACAATTGAATTTATTTGTGTTTAATTTCTCATATTTAAAAATGAAGTTCGACGATAGTGTTCTACAAAAAGAGTGGGAAAATGGCAGAGAGCCAGTCTGCCCAGATGTGGTGAGATAAATCTATCAGTACCTACTACCCACTTTATTTAAAGTGAATGTACTATAATATAAGCTTTTACAACTCGTTTCAATTGGTTGTAACTCACCATAGAACCTCAGATTCTATGCTTCACACACACAATTTTTAGATGAATTCTATTTACTTTAAATATTTAACAGCAGCTTAAAATCAAATGTTGTTGTTGTGTGTATGTTATTGAATGATACATACATATACAATCATTAAAATTTGTTGTGTCTGGGTGTATAATACATATAATAATAGTAATAATAAAAGTATATTTTCAGCAGTCTGGTTACCATAGTACGGGCTCAACCTAGTTTGGGACGGCCGTCTGTGAGGTGTCCTAAGTTATTATAATATAATGTTTATGATTGAGTTTAATTGTTATGTATTAGCTTTTTATTGTGAGGTCATTGTTATAAAATCAGCAATGAGAATTATGACCCAGCCATCTGTGTTAGAGTGCATATTTAAATAGTTAAATATAGTAATAGTTCTGATATACATATATTGCATGGCAATCTATATAAAAAAAAACGGTAATCTATGGCAAAACCTATAAATTGCATTCTCATATTTGTTTTTTGATGAATTCTGTTTTCAACAATAAAATATAAGACAAACTGTCTGTTCTATTAATAACCATTTAACTCGCATATTTACAGTTGAGATCTTTGTTGCACTTTCTCTTTCTGGCATGTCTTCTACTGCTCTCAGATCATCCTCCCATTGTTGGTACTGTCGCTTTTTAGCCGATCCCCATTTGTTTATGATAATTCTTTACCTCCTAATCCTAAAGGTGGTAGTGTGTTCTTTAATAGCCTTATATTATTATATATTACCTTTCTCAAAAATTTATGCATGAAATGTTTAAATAATGATTTAAATCTGATTGGTAGACAGAGATTAGTGTGACCACCTAAAAGAACAAATTTTATCATATTACAATGATTGGCCTGTTAGTCTAGTGGTTAGTGATCCTGACTGCTGCTAGAGGTTGTGGGTGTGATTCCCACCCAGGACAAATAATTGTGATCATGATTATTTGTTCCGTGCCATTAATTTTTTCAACATCTGCAACAATCATCGTCATATTTCATCCATTTACAGAAAACCCTAATGAATTATACACCTAAACCTTCCTCATAAAACACTCCATCTATTGGTGAAAACCATATGAAAATCCATTTGGCAGTCATTGAGTTTATCTCAAACAGACAGACGCAGCGGGGGATTTTGTTTTATAATATGTACTGATATGTATTGGTATGTTTATCAGCAGTCTGGTTACCATAGTACAGGCTCACAGTCCCAAGTTATTATTATTATATTAGTATAGATTTGGCAATATGTGAATTACTTTTTTTCTTGACAATTATAGCTCACCCGTCCACTTCCATTTCAATGTTTTCATCAGTTACCCGAAAAGCAACTTGTACTCAATTCTGAATTATGTGGTGTCACAGTCACAATGGTCATCAGCCAGTTGCGAGGCCACACCGTCTGACGCAGCACTGGGTGCTCTACTCGAAGATGCTGAACCTAGTGACGACGATGCCGAGAGGCGTGTGCGGCGCCTAGGCTCGCGGTTGGCGCGCCTCGATGCGCTTAATGTTAGCGGAATGCTCGCAGCTGCCACAGAGAGCGGTGGCGCAGGGGCTGCTTTAGCGCAGCGCCTTGAAGACGGCCTCAGCGCGGGAGCAGCGCTCTCACAGCGCCTGCGCCGTTATGACGCCTTAGTGCGCGCTGCACCAACAGCCCCGCACGCTCGTACCGATGCCGCCCGGGCTGACACCAACGCGCGCGTTCTTCTCGCGGAGCTTAGCGAACTGTACCACTGGTTAGACGCGCCACCCCTGCGAGATCTTGACTCCTTGGCTGAAGTCTCGCTCACCAGCGTCGAAGGCCGTGAGCGAGCACTCGCTGCTGGGGAGGCGCTGCGAGCAGCACTGCGGGCTGAGGCATCCGCACCTGCTTCGCGTCGTCGCCTTGCCGCTGTGCGGGAGAGACTGCGCCGATTAGCACGCGCCAAAGATCAGGTGAGAAGGCCATTCTAATATCCGCTATTCAAATGGTTTTTCCATAGCTTTTCTAGGGACTTTCTGTAGTATAATGAGTGAGATTGTCATGTCAGCTAGCAGCGGCGCTGGCGCGGCATCTGAACAACGCGCTGATCCACCTCGGCAACGAAGCGGCGCACGACTCCGCTCACCGCCATCACCCTGAGCTGCTTCCCTACGCGCCTTTCATGCGCTGGCTCAAGGACATGGACGAAAAGGCTTTCGACGCGCTCGCTAAGGTCTCTACACTGCATGTTATTTTATTATTGTTTATTAATTTAGCAATCAAGTCTTCATCCAGGGATGCGAAGTTAAGTTAAGATCCTTAGTACAAATTATCAAATAAACTAAAAAATATTTGGGTTTCATGGGCATCCGATTCGTCCACTATTGTCACATCTAGCGCAGATTTTTAATCTATTCAATTAAAAATTGATTCCTTCATTCACATATGCATAAGATCAGTAAACTCCGACACTGTTTCACCGATCACCATCAAAAATTTTCAGACTAAACTTACCCTAGTTTGCCTAATTATGTTTTGTTTGTTAGACAGTAACAATACCACAATTATATTTGTATACCTGCAGGTGTACGTAAGCACGTGGTCGCGCGTGTACGAGCGGGAGGTGCGCGCGGCGTGTGACGTAGCGCGAGCTGCCCTGGCGCCCGCGTCCCCTCCCCCGCCGCCCCTCGAGCGCGCCGACGAGCCCCTTGACAACGTACGTGTAAAGTACAACGTGTGCAGGATTAACTAAGTAGGGACCACGCGCGTCTGGCGTGACGTTGCGATGCTAGTACACTAATAACATCCGCTAACGGTTTGGTCGTCGAGAACATTACAGATTAGACATACATTAAATTGTGCGTATGAACTGAAATGAAATTTTTCTTCTACTAAATTTAAATTAGTACCTACTCAATACGATAATTTGTGCTCCTGTCAACTGCCCTATACGCAGAAGTTCATTGCATCTGTCCATCTAAAGGTTGTCTGTAAGAAATCGCAACTAGCGATAAGACCGCCGTTTGTACCATTATTTGTTTTTATTTTTAATATTGTAAATTTTTTTATGGTGTGTGTAATGTCAATGTTTTTAAACTTATGATTTAATTTCGCAGGTGCTGACTTTAGTTGAAAATTTATGTAATGCTGAGCAAGACTTCTGCGTTCAGTTCTTCTTCTTAGATGTCGATGTCAAGGTACCGCATAACATTCACTACTGGGGTTGTTATTCGCTCGTGTTATTCCTATTATATTCTAACGTGTGTCTATGGTATCATAGCTCCTAAACGAACGGACTGATTTGGATTCAGTTTTTTTTTGTTTGAATCAAGAAAGTCTGTTCCACCGTTTGAAGATCATTGGCTCTTTTTTAATCGTTGAAGAAACTTTTGGAATTGATTTTTTCGCATGTATTTGAAATTTTCAATTGTTTTTTGTGTGTTGTTGTTTCTTTTTATTTAGAATACGTTTTGAATAAAATATTGCTTCGAGAATTATAAATAGAATTTCCATATGTAATGGGTGTATTCTAGGGGGAGGGCAGTGACGGGGAGCGCAGTGAGCGGAGCGAGCGCGGCGAGGGCGAGGCGGGGCGCGCGCGCGCCGGCGCCGAGACGCGGCGCTTCATGGCCGAGCTGTTCCCCGCGCTCGAGGCCGACCTCGTCGCGCTCGTCGCGCACCAGGAGCGCCAGGGGCCATAGTGAGTTAGAGCGCTAATTTAATCAATTATGGTCGAAATTCGACCACCAGACAGATGATCTTTAGTTATTACTGTAGTAATTTCCATCTAGAATCTGTTGAAGTGATGTAAGATTATGGTCATATAGCGGGGCCATGCGCGCTCTTGCGTGCGTGGGGCGGCGCGTGCTGTGCGGCGCTGGGGTCGCGGGGGCGGGGGCGGCGCTGGGCGCGCCCGGGGGCGAGGCGCGGTGGGCGCGCGCGGCGCTTGCGGGGGTGGCCGTGGCGGCCAAGCGAGGCGCCGACCGCGCCGTGGCCGAGCGCCTCAGTGCGCTGCCTGATGCTGTCAAGCAGGTACTAGCCCCTTGAACTCTACTCTGCAGTGGGACTAACATAACATTCTATTTAATACTAAAGGTTGTGGTAGACAACGAGCGGGGGGATAACGACGCGGCGTGAGCAGGTTGTACGGTGCTCAAGCCGCGCCGCCACCCGTTCCGCCCGCCGTCTGCTTCAACCTTTAATGGAGACGTCAAACAGTGTACTTGGAGTTTCTTGCCTGTTCTTCTCCACATGACTTACGTATTAAAACAGGCAACTAGCTACATACACGACTCACTGAATTGATGTCATTGTAATAAACATCTTTATATAAATCTCCTAATTGCAGCTACAATAAAAACTAATAACGTCAGATGCCATTTTCATACTTTTCAAATAAATTGTGGATTTCATAGATAGGTACTAAAAAAAAGCAATAATTATCAAAAAATACTTTAACTCAATTACTCGTGCAAAATATTATATTTTTCTTACAGGCAGCCAAAAAACCGAAATGTGGCATACTGAGCTTCGTATCGGAACTAGAACAGTTGTCAAGTGCGTGCGAAGCAATATTCGCGGCCAGCGGACGACGCGCCGACCTCGACCGATGGTAATCCAGATAAATGATAAATGAATTTATTATGCAGATAGATCGTTTTAGATACTTTTACAAGTCGATTCCTTCTTTAAAGCTAGATGGTGCCAGCATTTTCTATGACTAGCCTTGAGAAGAAACGCTGAAACATTCAAACTGTGCAAGTGCCATGTAGGCGTCTGGGGTGGTCTTTATACGAAAGAACCATTTCGGTTTCGAGCTGACCAGTCACGGCGCCCAGTAGACTAGATAAGTCGGTAATCATGGAACTCAACCACATTTTAGGGAGATAGTCTCCCTCCGTCATCCAGATCCGTTCATCCGTTTTAGCATGATTGAGTAACAAACATCCATCCATACTTTCGCTACCGAGCATTATAAAATTTTGCACACCCATTGTCAGGGGTACAGAGAATGACATAGGCCCTATGTCAATAGTACCCCCTATGACATAGGCCCTATGTCCAAAGTACCACCTATGAGAGGCCCTATGTCAAAAGTACCCCCTATGACATAGGCCCTATGTCAAAAGTACCCCCTATGACATAGGCCCTCTGTCAAAAGTACTCCCTAGTACATAGGTCCTCTCTTTTATTATTCATCTTCAGTCCTTTTTAACCATATCTTCTTCCACACAGTCCATCCATTTTTTCTCATCCCTCATACATAAAACTCTCTTCACCACATTTAGCTCGTCCATACCATAAAAACCTATTGCTCCTCAACTTTTCATCCACTGGCGCTACTTTGAGGTTTGAGGCTCCTTCTAATATACAGGTTGTATTTGAAAAAGGAACACTCAGGTATTGAGAAAATCCATAAAAACTAACTTAAAAAAATGACGATATTAGTTGTTATGGTTTTTCTTAGTTACGGAATAAAAAATTCCAAAATAAAAAAATCGTACGATTTAAAATCTTTAACTTTACACATTCCACCTACTTTTATGTAAGACGGAGGCAAAAATACAAGGTCCCGGTCAACTGTCAGTCCTAATGAATAAATGTCAATTATAACGTGCAGGTACGTGTCGCTGGCGGGCGCCATGATGCAGGCGATCCAGCACGCCACACACCCGCGCACGCCTCGAGCTGTCGTGCACTTAGAGAACTACCACAGGTAGGACATAGTTTACTTTCCCGGTACTTTCACTTTTAAATATAATCATTTGAAAGTAAATCTAATCTAAAACACTACATAATAATATTCATTAAGATTGTTTACCACTGTTATTGTTTATTTTATATGAAACCATGTATGGGCAAACTCGTACGATTTACTTGTATATTGTTACGGATGCCTAAATTGACCCGCGGGTATTGTCGAGTAGAGGAATATTACCTAAAATAGAGACGCACGCCATCTTTTGACATTTATGGAACTAATAGTCTATTAACAAGAATGTTCTACGAGTTCGAACAGCGGTCGAGTCAAGTAGATAGCACAAGATGTTTCAGGAAAATTCACGAACTTACTGTGTGCTAATCTCAGAAACTACTGGTTTGAATTGAAAAAATATTTCAGTGTAAGATAGCCCATTTATCTAGGAACGCTATAGACTATATAACATCACGCTACAACCAATAGGAGCGGAGCAGTGACCATAAACGCAGGTGAATGTGCCCATTTATCTAGGAACGCTGTAGACTATATAACATCACGCTACAACCAATAGGAGCGGAGCAGTGACCATAAATACAGGTGAATGTGCGGGGACGGATAGTGATTTTATAAAGGTGTTGCAATACGAGATGGACAGTCAAGTCTAGTTGTGCGATACTGCGGTTAACAAGTGCGAATTACCAACAAGGGGGGGGTGTTCCCAGGCTGCACGGCGCGCTGGAGGCGCTGCGGCGCGAGAGCAAGGCGCGCTACTCCTATATAACCCCCCCCTGTGTCCCCAGGCTGCACGGCGCGCTGGAGGCGCTGCGGCGCGAGAGCAAGGCGCGCTACTCCTATATAACCCCCCCCCTGTGTCCCCAGGCTGCACGGCGCGAGAGCAAGGCGCGCTACTGCTATATAACCCTCCCTGTGTCCCCAGGCTGCACGGCGCGCTGTGCTCGCTGCGCGTGGGCGCGCTGGAGGCGCTGCGGCGCGAGAGCAAGGCGCGCTACTCCTATATAACCCCCCCCCTGTGTCCCCAGGCTGCACGGCGCGCTGTGCTCGCTGCGCGTGGGCGCGCTGGAGGCGCTGCGGCGCGAGAGCAAGGCGCGCTACTCCTATATAACCCCCCCCCTGTGTCCCCAGGCTGCACGGCGCGAGAGCAAGGCGCGCTACTGCTATATAACCCCCCCCCTGTGTCCCCAGGCTGCACGGCGCGCTGTGCTCGCTTCGCGTGGGCGCGCTGGAGGCGCTGCGGCGCGAGAGCAAGGCGCGCTACTGCTATATAACCCCCCCCCCCTGTGTCCCCAGGCTGCACGGCGCGCTGTGCTCGCTGCGCGTGGGCGCGCTGGAGGCGCTGCGGCGCGAGAGCAAGGCGCGCTACTCCTATATAACCTCCCCCCTGTGTCCCCAGGCTGCACGGCGCGCTGTGCTCGCTGCGCGTGGGCGCGCTGGAGGCGCTGCGGCGCGAGAGCAAGGCGCGCTACTGCTATATAACCCCCCCCCCCCTGTGTCCCCAGGCTGCACGGCGCGCTGTGCTCGCTGCGCGTGGGCGCGCTGGAGGCGCTGCGGCGCGAGAGCAAGGCGCGCTACTCGGACGCGCTGCGCTCGTACGTGACGCAGTACTTCGGGCGGCCGCTGGAGAAGCTCACGCAGTTCTTCGAGGGCGTGGCCGAGGCCGTGGCGCAGGGCGTGCGCGAGGACGAGGTGTGCTACCGCGCCGCCTTCAGCAAGCACGAGCTGCGCCGCGTGCTCGCCATGTACCCCGCGCACGAAGGTATCGCTTCTATACTCACTATGTAATCAACTTCGACCCACTTATAAATTGTATAACCTATAGAAATGAAAGGATTAAAACTGTGTTGTGGGTCTGATGATAGAGTCACAATTGTTAACAACAATCTCACCACCACTGCTATAAGCTATGAAAATCACTAACAGTAACTGCCATGTTGTTGGTACCTCAATCCATACTCAAGTACTTGTTCTTAATTTATAATACATTCCTAGCCTTTTATAACCCCACTATTCATCAATATTTATCAACCGACCAATAGCATTGCTTTGCCGGTATAACTAGTCATAATATTGTCTATTAACTAATTTTTATTAAATAGTGACCTGTTTTATCATCTATTATAGTTTGTTCATGTTTATAATAAAACTAGCTGACCCGGCACACGTTGTTTCGCCATATTAATTATTTCTAATGAATATTTTGGTAGTCAAAAAATAACTATCTTATTGTTGGATGGGGCCTATGACTATAAAAATAACAAAACACCAACCATTCATTTTCTTAATTCAAAGTACTTCATTAACTAAATTGACATATTTAAAGTTTAACAGTGGGAGAGGAATGCTTCGGCACGTATGGGCCGGCTCGATCGGCATATCGATACAGCAGTGCTTACGTTGTATTTCGCCGAGCGAGTGAGGTTATCGGTGGCCCTAACCCTTCCATCTCTCCATCTCCCCTCCTCTCCTACTCCCACCTTAAAGGCCGGCAAGGTACTTGTGACTCTCGAGTTGCAGGTGCCCATGGACGGCGGTAGTGACTTACCATCAGGTGGCCCATCTGCTCGTTAACCCCCTATTCCATAAAACAAAAAGGTTGACATCGACTTGACTGCAATCGATTATAACAATCTCACTTTCTATTTTCACTGGGTTAAATAAATACTTTAAAAAAATTGTACCAATGAAAGTAAAAATACTAATATCGCTATTAAAAAACAGGGGTTGATCGTAGAGGGTTGAAAATTCAGGGTTGTATGTATTTTCTAATGCTGTATCATAAATTTAAAAAAAAATATCTAAAAATTAAAAAAAAAAAATTTAGGGGTGGACTACCCTTAACATTTAGTGGGATGAAAAATAGATGTATTCTCAGACCTACCCAATATGCACACAAAATTTCATGAGAATCGGTCAAGCCGTTTCGGAGGAGTTTAATTACAAACACCGCGACACGAGAATTTTATATATTGGATAATAGTTTTTGATGTGGCGACAACTAAAGGTGGATAGTGAAATTCGTTTCTACTTTTTAGTTCAATTCACTATGGGGTTTTTAAAACCACAATTGATGTATTCGAATAACAGTATCTGTCCCGATCTTATTATTTTTTAATATTATTCGTTCATTACAGTTCGCAAGTCTCTGCACCGACTATACCGTACGGTGGAGAAGCACCTGAGCGAGGAAGGGGGCCTGCTGCAGGTGGTGTGGCGCGCCATGCAGGAGGAATTCATCGCGCAACACGTTGCGCTACAGGTACCCTACAATATCTAACTTTACTCCTGTAATAAATCATTTTCAAGTTCGTTAATTTCAAATAAGGCACTATCGATTACTCTACTATACCTAGGCGGCATTAGTTTTGCTGTTAAAAGTTATCGAATAGAAACCTCAATTCAATGGTAAATATTGGCATACCGCAAGGCTCTGTGCTGGCCCCAACTGCACGGATGGCAATGGTTTAAGTGGTCACCTCGCCACTACGCCGCGCCGAGTGTTGTGGGTTCGAATCCTACACGGGACAAAAATTTGTGTGATCAGCAAAAAGTTGTCCCGAGTCTGGGTGTTCTTTGTGTCCGTTGTTTGTGAAGCCCTCCGCGACACAGGAATATTCCTAATGCGGGAGTTGTCATTTCCTTCTACATAACATGATATCTTGCCTATTGATAATTCTTATTCTAAGAAGAGTTCATTAGGCAAACATTATAAAGAATATTTTGGGCAGCACACCGTTTTGCGTCTCCACATAATTCCACACGAAGTAGTACATATACGCTACCACTAGTGATTCTTCGTCTCAAAATCTTTGAAGTCATATGACGGCCTGTTTTACCATCGAATATTGTTACTATATTGCTACTCTTTCTAACAGTAACTTATAATCCAGGAGCATACAATAAGATTTTTTTTAATTATCCATTTACAAGTTATGACCTTTTGAATTTCCAGGTATTTTTAACTCTGTTTCTCATAAAAGCAGGTTGAACGTGTAATGTTGAATATTTTAAATCGTGCATATTTTTTCATTTTAAAAATATTCACTCACATTTTGAGAAAAGCCATATAAACTAACTTATAAAATTTTCGAACTTAGATTTTATGGATTTTCGTAAAAATACGTATGGTTCAAAATTTTTAACTTTACACATCCACTTACTTTTATAAAAAACGGAGGCAAAAATACCTGGAAATTCAAACTATCATAACTTGTAAACGGATAGTTTTTTTCAATTCTTATTGTAACTGCATGCTAGTCATGCCCTTTCAGTGATTTAAGTAAGAATTCCTTTTTGAAATACACCCTGTATCCCCAAGTACCATAGTTGAGAGTGTGAGTGTGCAGGCTCGCATCGCGTCGTGCTACCCGGCGGCGGGCCTGTCGCTGCCGCTGACCACGCAGCACATTCTCGACGCCTTCTCCGATATAGCGCGCGAGCACTAACCGTCGCCGCGTCGGGCCTCTACATCTATGAAGCATACTGTGGTATATTTAACGCGAGCGAAATGACGTAAATAAATATTCCACTATGTTACCAATAATTTAAAGGTGACATTCATTTATTAAATAAATGAATAGTTAATGCTGTGCTAGGCAAATACACTAAGTTCATCGAACGCAATAAGTTTCAACACGTTTCTCTAATTTGTGTGCTGATAATGCCATACTTTTTCATGTTTTTGGGGTTGTAATGGAATATTGTAAAATAAAATTGATTTCCAATTATGTAACATGTGAGGCAAGCAAGGTGTCACATCCCTGATAATGCCAGCGTCCATTGGCTACAGTGCCCGCTTACCATCAGGCGGTACGCACGCTTATGCTAACAAGCCTCGTGCCGGAATGAGAGCAGTTGTTTTAATGTACAGTGTAGATAGACATTCCAAAGTTATCTACTGAAAGTATATAGATTAAATATAATTATTATTCATATGTTAGAATAATTAATAATGTGTAAAGTAATTTAAATCTTATAAGTCTGTTATCATGTAGATTATTTTTATTAAATATTTATATAATATGTTGCTTGTTTTAATTAAATATCCTGACTGGCAGTGCACGCCCTCCGTCGTGAGGTTGAAGGTTCTTCATACACCCGCACATTTTCGATAAATTCCTTTAGGCGAAATGAAACGTCAGACAAATCAAAGGTATTTACTACCTTATAAATACGTGATTTCGTTAATTTCAGTCAACATAATTATCATATACTTACCATTTTTAAACAGTATAACTATTATCGAGTTTGTAAACCAAATATATCATAGTACCCAATCTTGTGGTGTAAGATAGTCGGGAGTACAAAAAATATATTCAAGAAAAAAAAACTATTTATTGATTACTTTAACTATTATTTATCTTATTAGTATCCATCCAGCTTTTGTAAAATATAAACTAATACATAAATGTAGTGGGCTTCTAGCTATATATCACTTCTTGTAGTTGTATTTCATAAAAGTTGAATGGTGTTCTCTATTCACAGGTGTCTAGTCCAGGGACTTGGGTGGCGAGTAGTTAAGATAAACTAATCCTGATACCTTTGCCTGAAAAAAAAAAAGTTAATTAAAAAAAAATTACAAATGTGATGAAGTTTTTCTTTTACAAATTATATTTTGCAAAAATATGCAAAGCATTTCTCAAGTAAGAAATCCATTTACATTGCAGCAATTTCCATAGTGGCACTTCTCTTTGCTAGCAATATTGCAGCTTCCAGTTAATAAAGTTCTCCTGAGACAGGAGTGGAAGACATATTTTGTTCTAGTCTGTTTGGTAAGGCGGCCCTCTGATTTGTATAGTAGGAGAGCTGGTGAACAAATAAGGGTAGGTTTTTTGAGGCACTATGAAAAAAAAATCTGTTGTAGGACTGCACGTCATAAGTGAAAATATGACTTTAATATACATACACACAGCTGTATATACGTATGTATCTGAGCGTTGACGGTCATGCGAGTTCAGTGCTTTTTCCCCATACCAAAAGTGCCCAACGTGCCTAAAGAAGTTTTAGTGTGTAGTGTGTTTTCACTTCTGCCATGCAGTGCTATGACTGACAGATTTTTTATTAAATAATGTTACGGAGGCATTTTGAAATTTTTATTTCTTTAAGTTAGATATTTAAGGAACTGAAAAATAAAAATGCCAGATCAATTAGACGGAAAATGTTGACCAGACTTGCAAAATGGTTCTTTTTTTTCATTAAAAAAAATATTCTTGAGGCACTTTGAGATTTTGGGAGAATAATATCGGTACTTAAAAACAAATAATCCCAAAAAGCCAGATCAATTTGGTGGAACTTTTCACCTGTCAGATGATCAAGAATATAAGTGCTTGTGAACAGCACTAAGGTTAGCTTGAGGTTAGGGTTAGGTTAGGTTTTCAGCTTGAGGTGCGAAGTGTTTATCAACAACAGATTAAATGATAGTTATCAAAGAATACATGGAAAAATTATTAGTTTGCTAAGCTAACATTGAGCATCAGTCATCATATCCAATGCACAAAAAACATTTGAGGAGTGATTCGCTGACAATACGGAGTAATGTTTATGAATTTGAATTTTTTTAAACTGACAATTGGTTAGTATTTGATATTGTTAATCACTTTTGTCATTCTAAATAATAATAATAACTGGACACATCTCACACGACCGTCTGATCCCAAGCTAGCAGCTAGCAGAGCCTGTACTATGGTAACTAGACTGCTGATAAACATACTTATACATTTCTAAATACATACATATTATAGATAAATTACACCCAGACAGTACAAATAATCATGCTCATCACACAAATATTTGTCCTGGGTGGGGATCGAACCCACGACCTCTGGCTCAACAGTCAGGATCCCTAACCACTAGACCAACAGGCCAGTCCGCCCATGCTACGGCTTTAGATTCTATTAATTTATTGTGGCAGTTATACAAAACGAATACTTACAACTATGAGAGTGCCAGTGGTGAAGGCAACGCCTAGCAGCAGTGCAATGTTGTAGCTGCGCTGGTTGGCGTCGTATTGCGCCTGCCACGAGCCGCGGGGGACGGGCAGTTCATCCATGCTTGGGGGCTTGAAGTGGGCGTCATGGTAGCGGCGCACTGGAATATTAATAATATTAACTAGACACATCTCACACCGAACAGCCTATACTATGGTAACCAGACTGCTAACGAATATACTTATATATTTCTCAATACATACGTACATATTATAGATAAATGACACCCAGACACAATGAGTGATCATTGCTTATCACGCAAGTTCAATTGAAATCCTTTATAAAAGTTCACAACAGAGAGTATTGGGCGTATTGCCATAATTAAATTAGTAAAATCGTCCAGACCATTCCATATCCATTAAATTTACAGTCAGGAAGTTTATTTATTTATTTAGACACACAAACCAGAATATAACACCATACTTAGTCTCATAAATAGCTATCACTAACAGTTTCGATCTTAGCTTAGTTCTTAAATATGTGTACACATTATGGCAATGTGGGTGATACAAGACGAGATTTCTTGTATCACCCACATTGCCATGTTTTGCATGCAACATAAAAAGCTAAATATTAACATAAAAATAAGTGTAAAATTTAAAATGTATAACAAATTACATTTACACTGATGACATAATATCCATAACAGTTTTTTAATTTTCTAAATTTGGAATTAAATATGCCAACGATGGCCAGATGTTGGGGTAATCATTCATTATAGAGAAAAGTTAGGACCTGTCACTCTCCAGGAGACTGCAATAAAACATCACTACTAGGATTGTGCGTTTTTTCCTAATGAATTGTTAGAAAATAGGGTTAAAGTGTGTCTATAACTGCTTACCATAAGGAAAGCATTTGCATATTTGGCAGCATCAGCGTATACAAAAATATCAAAGTTATGTACTAATTCTCAAACACCTTGAAGTCAACTCAGACAGTGTATCCAGGAATTTTGTAGGTTATATCAATTCTTGTAACATGACCATTTATTTAGTTACATAATGTTTAAGCTACTCATAGTGGTCATTACATGCTGTTAAGTATTTCATTAATATGTTTACAACGACAAGAATGTTTCATTGTTCCTTGTTGTGATTTATGGATCATAAGTGATACATATTGATATGAGATATTATAATTAACTACCAACCCACCCTGGCTTCGTATGGGTAGCAGAGACATTTTGAACAATCATCAACATATTTCCATCCATTTACACAAAATCTTAACAAATTATACACATAAACCTTCCTCATGAATCACAAATCAGTAGTTTTTCAGTTCATCACGAACAGACAGACAGACAGATGCGGCGGGGGACTTTGGTTTATAATATGTAGTGATGATTGTTTCAATAGGCAATATATCATTAGCATGTCGTATGTTTGTAATATTACCCCAACTATGCAGGTGAGAGTACTACTTCAGCTACCTTCAGAATTGACACCTTTGCCTATCCTAGTTACTTTCTTATTTTAATAGATACCAAAACTAATATACTAGCCACAAGATTAAGGTTTTTTTAAAAAGATTATTAGCCACATAGCCATTATGCTAAGAAGAATCTGCAGCAGCAGTTAATTCTTATCTTAATCAAAATATTTATAACATTATTTTACATTAATTTATTTCCTTTTTCACAGCTGCTTGAGACCACTATGCCAGAGTTCATAAAATTAATTTTTAAAATGTGCTGCTAGAAAAATACATAGATTATTAGAATATTGTAGAAGGTAAAAAAAAAAAATAGAGTATAGTTGTGATTCTAAGAAGTAGTCAGATATAGTATACACGAGCATTTTCATTTAGGACCTGTTAGAATTTTTTTTAATGCATTAATTTACTGAAACAGAATGAATTAAGAAAGAAGAAAGATTTATCTCTTGTCCTGTATGATTTATATGAAACAACCAGTCTAAACAAAGGTAATAAAAAATGGCTGAGTTATTAGTCCTAAGTACATAATTTTTTTGTTGCTTTTATGTTACATTTGTCGCTGTTTCTAAGGAAATGAAGTATATTTTGTACTTTATTTACCTGACAACAAGAAATACTCAGCACTCACTTTTGAGCTCTATGTAGAAGAAAATGATAAACAAGCTGTCACAGCTGTGAATTCCTTTTTACTTCTAAATACAATAATATATGTATTTAATACAAATGGTTTGCAATATCTTAGCGCAGAGATGCTGTGGGGTACTAGAGAGGTACTAGGTACTATGGGGTACTGTGGGGTACTAGGTACTATACGGTACTGTGGGGTACTAAGTACTATACACTAAACAACTAATCTACAGTAAAAAGTTTTGCTACTGTTTGTCAATTGATAGATATATCCCTAATCATAGACTGTTTGTCAATTGATAGATATATCCCTAATCATAGACTGTTTGTCAATTGATAGATATATCCCTAATCATAGATAAGGGTTTTCAGGAAACCATGCCTAGTCGCCTATACATATTGCGCCTGCCTGTGTGTTTTCCATCGAATGAGATCATTTAACTTTTCTTCTATCAATATTCAGCAGTCAATTCTGAATGAGCATTCATTCAAAGTAAGGAAAATGTTTTATTGACAGTTTTAGGTTATCTACAAACGTTATGTAACATTTTACAAGTAAAATAATTGTACTTTTATGTTAACTGGATACTAGCCGCGATGCTAAGAACAATAATTAAATAAGATAATATCTTAAAAAATTTAAATAAAATGAATCAAATAAATTCTTACAAAAAAAAACGAAATAAATGAATATCGATATTCGAATTTTAAATTTAAATATTTGAGCTATACATACCAGTCTGCTGGAATAGCCTGGAGACAACAGGGCGTGTAATAAGCATGATTTCTGGTTAATTTTTCTCAGACTCAAATCTAAAATTCAGGGATCATCCGCCAATCCCACTACTTCGTTTTTTTATCAATACTAAACGAAAAGGGTTGCAAGTAACGATATATTAGTCAATCGAAAGTACCATAGAACAACAACTTATTTTTATCGATATTTTTTGATACCATCACATCAATATTGACATGCTCTCTAATAATTTTAATATTTGGAAGGCTGCGTCAATTTTATAACATGTGTTAACTTTCACAGTGTACAAGTTGAATTATTTGTATAATGATTCCTTCAAAGTGTTGTGTTGACTTTCGATTTTTTTCTTCTCTTGTACTGTCACACCTATTGTTTCTTACCAAATTTCATGATTCTAGATCAATGGGAAGTACCCTATAGGGTTTGATTTATCTGTGAAATGGTCAAATTAAAAATTTCGATTGCGTTGACTTACAGATTCAAGGGACTGCTGTCATAGGTATTTGATGTTAATTTCAACATGATGCCTCCACGGGTTCCTGAGGAAATGGGTCTTGACAGACACACAGACAGACATTACAACAAATTAAGGACTTTCGGATTTTTTTCTTTACTTGGTCTGTGAGACCTTGCTTCTCACCAAATTTCATGGTTCTAGGTCAATGGGAAGTGCCCATAGGTTTTGATTTACCTGCGAAATGTTCAAAAAGCTTAAGTGGCCATATCTTTTGATTGCGTTACTTAGAAGCTTGATTCTTTTACATCTTCAAGGGGCACCACTAGACCTGTATATACAACAGGAAGCAGCTGTGGCAGCCATCAGACTTAAACACCTGGGTCTGTGGTACAACCGAGAGGGTCCCCATTCCAAACTATGGGATCAATTAGTAGAATATCAAACACTGATAGCTGCCCCATGCGACAGGATCCCTAAACAACACATCTTCGAAAGAAAGTACCGCATACAACTATATGAAAACGACCGAGATCAATCTGGCGTAAATGAAGTCCGGATCTACACGGACGGTTCCAAAATGGGGTCAGGGACTGGAGCCGGAATTTTCTCACAAGACTTAAATATAAACATATCACAGGCGTTAGGCCAACACAGTTCCATATTTCAATGTGAGAGTGTTGCGATAACCTATGCCGCTACACTGGTCATGTCAAAAGGTATAAAGGAGTACAACATCCAAGTATACTGTATGCATAGCCATCCTAAAGGCCCTGGAAAACAACACCATGAACTCCGGTCTCATTTATAAATGCCACCAGTCGCTGGAGCGCTTAACCTCTGCCTAAGAGGTAAATCTTTAATGGATCAAAGGCGACGACGCCACCTATGATCTGGCAATAAAGAGATCTGTAACGTCAGTGGCAGATCCAACTATACTGCTGCCACTTCCCTTTAATCAACTTCGCTCATGCTAATGCTCATGGTAAGGCAACGGACTCGTGAAGCTCACAACGGTCGCTGGGCCGACACACCCGGCTGTAGGCAGTCTAAACTGGTGTTGACGGAGATCTCACCACGTTTAATTGCAGCCTGCTCAGTCTTAACTGACTTGACATCAGAATAGTTATAGGAACCATTACGGGCCACTTGGCCCTAAACCGGCACCTATTCACCATCAGTGTGACAGACAGTCCTCTAAGAACAGGATGTCTGAACGCGGAGGAAAGGGTCGCCTACGTTATCCTGGAGTGCGAGGGTGTGGCCTCACAACGGGCAAGTATCCTCGGGGGTGCGAGGTCGCTCCTAGGAGCCTGTGAACGCCACAGGCAATGATATTAAATAAAAAAGACCATTGGCCCCAGGAGGCTTCAATGCATCCACCATATAGTCCTGACCTTGCAACCTCAGATTTTTACCTGTTTCGGTCTCTTCAGAATTCTTTGGGTAGTGTTAGGTTAACATCAAGAGAGGACTGTCAAAACTACAAGTCGCAGTTTTTTGATAAAAAAAATCCCAAGATTTCTTCAGCAACGGGAGTATATCACTACCTACAAGATGTTTACAGTACAGTGTACAGTTTGAAAACAAAATAAATAAGTTTTAAAAATTACGATTTTTCACTTATTCCCGATAAAGTCCATTTATTCAGTCATTATTCAACTTTTTTATACCTCATTGGAAGGCTAATAAAGCATACTTGTTATTAAACTATTACGCTGATAAAGCTGCTAGGTGATTTTTTTGTAATAAAATTTGTAAATCAAAGGAAACAGTAAAAAATATGAAAATTTTTAGATTCTCTAAATCGTCATTCACAAACAATACGATATTTCTGTTATTGTTTGTATTATTATTACGTATTAGGGTGTTAGCAAACTAAAAAAACCTAAAACAACCATTAAATACTTTTTTTAATCCACTTTGAAGTAGCGTATAACTAAGTTTTGTTAAAAAAAAAAAGGGAAAAATTTGGTTTTTAAACTTGGTTCCGATCCACGTGATGGTAATTGATCGAGAGCGTTTCCACATAATCCGATTCGATATCCATAGCGATGTATCGATACCGATAACCTATTTTGGCTATATATTATATATATCAGATAGTATGAAGTATCTTCACATATTTACGATAAAATCGTTTCGATTTCGATGAAACTTTATTTGCTACCTATATTTATTATACTTAAGACTCAAAAAAAGATCTCTCTACAGATAGTATTGGATACATCCCACTGTGCAAGCTAGAGGGAACAATAGAAGATTTTTATACTCTTTCTAGCAAGCTACAAAGCGCACCTTGAAGTTTTTTAAGTACTTTCGTAAAAATAAGCAAATCATCGAATGCGGATATTCCTCGTGAGTTTTTCTCATAAGCATGGCTTAGATTCCACCAGTTCAACTAATGTAATTAAGTATGACGTATTTAAATGATGACGAAGCAGTGTTTACAATCAAGCCGACTCTGCACATATACAAACATTATCGCCTGACAGCCCACGGGCGTCCGATGGTGCCCCTAACATATCTGTGTCGGACAATGTTAAAGGCTAAGGAAATAAACAGTAATTCTTTGTGACAAATCGATTTCGAAATCGATAGAAGCCTTAATTCTTTCAAATTTTAATGTCTTGAGTATTTATTGTCTTGAGCGGTTTTAGAATAGATCAAAAGTCGGTTAAAAATCTTAAACTTAAAATAAACTGAGCTCGAGAATTCGAGATACATACATTAAAGGTTTCTCCCAATTCACGCCATAGCTCCATCTCAGCAGCTTGCTTCAGGTAGCTGGGATTTGTAGATCACATTTCAAATATTGATAGTTTTAATTACTCACACATCTATAAATAAGTTCGAAAGGTGATTATCATCATCCTATCATTATTTACTACTAAATTAGTAGTTAAAATAGTGTATGGCAATGTATGCAAAATTGTGATTTTTGTGCCGCGTTTCTGCAATTTCTGCATCTGATCTGCGTTAGCCAGTTAGACCAGTTGATTAGTCATTTAGTTTAAACGAGAGGCTAAAACGTACTTCTATACCGATACGTGAAGGATTTGACAATTTATACCGCTAGTTATAACTTGATTTTAATTGAAAAATATATTACTATCTTACATTGATACATTTACAATTAACCACCTTGTTACCTATTATTGTCTAAGTTAACTCAATATTTTATAAACTTACTGTTACAGTAGGTACTGTGCCGTGTGCGAAGGTGATTAATAGCATTACAATACGTACATTTTTTATACAACAGTTAAAACAACAATCACAGTAGATACCTACAAACGATACAGGAAAATGATAATTGAATTCTTCTAAAAGACATGTTAGGTTTGTAATCTATACTAATTTTATAAAGTTGAAGAGTTTGTTTGTTTGAACGCGCTAATCTCAGGAACTACTGGTACGAATTAAAAAACTATTTTTGTTTTGGATAGTCCATTAATCGAGGAAGGGTATAGGCTATATAATAATAAAAGGCCAATAGGAGCGGAGCATCAATGAAAAATGTTGCAAAAACGGGTAAAATTTACAAACGCAGACGAAGTTGTGCGGGTCAGCGGATTAGCGCATTCAAACAAACAAACTCTTCAGCTTTATAACATTAGTATAGATGAAACCGCAATACAACTTACGTGAAGTAAAAAAAATTTGCTGAAAGATGATCTCGCCCTGCCATTATCAAGGCGCTCTGGTCGTACTGGAGCTAACTGGGATAGCAGTTAAATTAAAACATTATTAAACCAGCAGAAGTGAAATACTAATATACCTATTATTTCGTGGGAGAGCCATGCTTCGGCTCGAGTAATACCACGGCCTCACAGAAAACCGACAGTGAAGCAATGTTTTCATTGCTTTTCACTGAGTGAGTGAGGTTACCGGAAGCCTTATCTCCTCCTCTTCCACCCTTCACCTACTGCCACCTTAAAGGTCGACAACGCACTTGTGAATCTTAAGTTGCAGGTCTGTGCACATGGGTGGCGGTAGTCATTTACCATCAGGTGACCCGTCTGCTCGTTTGCCGCCTATACAAAAAAAAAAAGAAAACCTAGTGATGTAATTCAATGAGAGCACGATGTTGGTTGCTAACGAATGTGTTTATAATAGTCTGGCGTAGGTAAGGTACTTGCTTACCAATAAATTATAGGTATGTCTTTGTTACATATTTATGTGACAATAATAATGAACGCTATCAGCTTGGTGACGGAGCCTCGAGACTATGTGTATTTGTGTAAACGATGCCAACTACAATAATACAAGGTGGTCGGTTAGACAGTTGCGTTGAGCGAGGCGCGGGCGGCGGACGGTGATTGCGTGTGCGCAAGCGCCACATACCACAGCGTGCGCGCTTCTTTGTTTACTATGTGTTTTCAATTCGTACGATTTTGTCACATTCTAGGGCGCAATGGTTCATTGTTATTTTACGTTTAGACTGGGTGTATCAGCAGCCTAGTGCTTGTGAGAGCTTAGTTTCAAGTATTAGTGGTAGTTATCAAAATGGAATGGTTAAAAGGGTTGGCGGGACGAGTGCGCAAGGAGCAAGTTGACGAGGATGAAACTCCTGAAGCTCCGCCAGAGCTGGTACCTGAAGAGCCTCTGTTGGAAACGGCACAGGAACACCGTGAACGTTGGCGCAGTGTCTATGTTATATATTTCACCATGTTCCAGATGTCACTTGGGTTCAGCATAGTGTTGACGGGAGTGTGGCCGTACCTTGATAAGGTGAGACTGACCTTTGAGATTGTTAACTTAATATCGGTCAAAAGGACATTGTAGTAAGGACGCCGGACGCTGCATTAAAATTTCTTTTAGGTTTGTGTATATTGGGAGCAATGTTTTTTGACAAAACAGTTTTTTTTAGCTAATAATTCTTTGTAAATGGAATGAGCAGAGATAATAATATTCTTTTACACATCAATTTGTACTTCTAGACCCAAACTAAGCAGTTTGTACTATGGGCTCTAGGTAAATATGTATAAACATATCATAATTAGCAATGCAAACAAAACATACCTATGCATACATATATAAGTATTTGCACTGACCGGGAATCGAACTAACACAGCCGTTGCACTCATTGGAATCGAATTCTCTACTGCCCTATAAAAAATATTAAAGAATTATTATCAAAATTGGACTGCCGTGTAACAAGTTATGAGTGGTCATACATAACAAAAAACAGTCATATGACTGCACGTAAGAAGTGAAAACAAAACATATTATATACATATACACACACACACACATCTGTATATTATTCTGTATCTGAGCGTGACGGTCATGCGAGTTCAGTTACTGATACTATTATGTATTCTGTGATTCAGTTTTTTTTCCCCATACGTTGCCACTTCAAACAACATACAGAAATAAATATACAGGTTGACTTGAGAACCTGCTTCGCTTTTTCATAAGTTAATTAAATTAATTACTTATGTTAGATTTTAATAAGTCGAAGCACAAAATACGTTATTATTGAGCAATCTCGCTCGATTATAGTTACAGAGACGTCAGTTATAGTGGTTGTCATAGATAATACACTATATCTGCGTGGTTGTGACATTCCATAGATACTATTAGCTGAGTGTAGGGTCACGTAGGGTGCCAGATATAAAGTTATCATTTCAGGGACAATTCTAGTAAGGTAATGGAGTTGGGTCTTATAAATACATAATGAAATTAAGTAGGTATTTAATTAGGGTCGTACAATTTTTTTCTTGTTATTTTGTGACAGTTATTTTCAGCAACATCTCTTATTTGTGCCGTGTTGAGTAAGGGATGTGAATGGTGGTTAGGGACGGATTTCGGCGTAGGTTCTTGGTTAAAAAAATAGAGATTGATATCCGGGACACATAAAGTATATTAAAGTCTAATTATTGGACACGAGACAATAAGTAAAGTTCCGGTAAATTCCCAGATTACCCGGCTACCTGGCAACCCTACTTGACCGTCGTCGAGTCGTCGTGTCGTATGCCAATGGGTATATAGTTTATACATAGAGTAGAAATGTAATCGCGTGTTGTACTTACAAAATAACTCAAGACTTATTTAATTCTAACTAGAAATCAGAAGTCATTTCTATCGATATATTATTACAAAAACACAAATGTCGATCATTCATGTCCGTGGTGCTGAAAAAAACATCTAGTTTTTTATACAACTAGGCTGACAAACAAACACGTCAAGCACCTTACTAGCTATCCATATTTTACGCCCAGTTACAAAATATTTGTTTTAAGTAAATAAAAATGTGCATTAAATTAAACATTCTAGAATATAAACAAAACAAAAACTAATTAATGAACGCTAAATGATGAGTAAAATTGCTTTAATGAAATATATAGTGTCCATGGACTGTCATCCCTCATATATTATTTATCACTGGCATCGGCAGTCTCGTTCGTTTTCGTTTAACCCCTTGCCACATGTCCCTTACGCCCTTTGTCACGTGAGGTCACAATTCATTAACCCCTGCCCTCCCCCTCTGCGTTTCACGTAATATTTGGATGGCCCCTTATGCTTGATCATCGTTTTCACACATTTTTAATACTTAAGTGTTGTATAAAACTTAAAACAAAGTAACTATTCGACTTTTAAAATGATAAATCATGACAAAATTGAAGTGAAAGGATCGTACCTACCTAATGGCGCTTGATTAGGGTCGTCCACCCTATCTAATCACAACACGATTTTCGTCTAATCGTTTCTTAAAAGGTTTAAATTCTGAACTTCTCACCCAAATAAAAAGCTCTCAGTCGTAGGACTGCACGTCAGAAGTAAAAACATAATTTACATATATATACATATACACACTCACACACACAAACATCTGTATAAATGTATTTGAACGTGAGACATCAAACGTGACATATCAAAAGACCACAACATGCCTAAAGAAGTTTTCACTTCAATATAAAACCCGTCATTCCACGGGATTATTACCTACCGGTATTTAAAGTAACTATTGCCCTAAATAAATGTTCCCAGGAAGTAGCTGTCATTGTTTAGTTTAAAAGGTTAATGAATTTTGAATTTTAAGTAGGTACATACTCAATACATAATAATGAGGGGCTTGTGGCTAAGTGGTAACAGAGTAGGTTGGCACATTATAAAGTTAAGTAATGCTACCCAGGTCAGTCTAGGATGGGTGACCACAATCTTAACACATTGAGACTCCTCCCTGCCTCGGAGAGCACGTTAAACCGTTGGTCCCGGGTGCCATACAAACATATGTGGCATTCGTTAAGTAATCGTTGTTTTATTACGTACCTACCTTAAAATTGTTACATAATAGGTACATAGATACTCTTTATTACATACAAAAAATTAATATTTCATATAGTTATAATCTTAGGCCCGTTTACGCAGATGCGGGCGGCGCGTCGTGCGTCGACTCGCGCGATCAAATCAAACACTGCTATTATATGAGAGCGTTCACGTAGAAGCGCTTCCTTGCGCGTTTTGTTTGATATGTACAATATAATAGATGCGTCACGAGCCGAACGCTTCATAAGCCTTGCTCGCTTGCACGCTCGGCTCAGGCGAAACGTGACAATTAGTCATGCTTTTTCGTGCGTGCAGCCGGTGTTCATCGATTTATAAGACGTTATCACCTCAATAATATTTAGTAATAGTACTACCACATTAATAATAAACCAGACCAAACATTGAATGTTTCTGTGAATAAAAATGTTATAATGGAAACTGGAATGTATAGCATCCGTAGTTCATCTGTTGCTTACCACGACTACTAGTATAGTATTATGTTATCTGTGCCACAACGGAGCGTATTAATCGGGTGATAGATGCACGACGCGCCTAATAACGTGTATTCCACACGCACGGTCGCTAGAGTGAAAAGGAAGGATGTGGGCAAGCTACGTTTTTCCAAAATAACTTACTTTTAAATTATCGTTTGTAGCAGTGCCATTATTAAAGCTCTCATAAAATATTATACTTATAAAAGGTACGATATTTCATAACTTCTTTGCATTTTTTATGTATAGTTTTAACATTTTTCGGCACCGCTCGGGCGCAAACAGTCTGATAACTCAACTGTGATTTCAACTCCATTTAAGCACAGTTTAGATGGTGTCATTTTTGGAACGCCCGCCGCGCCGATTCAAACATCTATAGTATACATATTTGATCGAAGGTATTATAACCTTCAGTACAGACAGACAGACAGACAGTACAGCAACCCTTTGGTTTGACTGCACTGTACAGTAAGTAATACGTAATATATAGCACGAGATATGAGCACGAGGTACGTGAAATTTGGAATACATAAATACTTAAAGTTTATATGTAGAAGAAGTGTAGATGCTAATATTTTTTTTTAAACAATATCTATATCTATATAATTAAAAATCAAAGTGTTGCTAAGCGCAAAACTCGAGAAAGGCTCGACCAATTCAGCTTATTTTTTTTTTATATTTTCGTTAAGACACAAGGAAGGTTCTTATGGAGAAAAAAAAACGTAAAAATTGGGAGGAAAATAGTAAAAACAACACTTTTATTTTCTATACAAACCAAATACTAAATAATAATTAAAACACATGTCATTGTCTCCAGCTGTCAAACATTTGACGTCAATCAATAACTTTTGACAGAACCATGCTATGGCAACTTGGAACATAAAAGTATTGCACTTTTTTTATTGAGTCCAGTGCCATCTCAAGGATAGATACTGGAACTAAAATTACTGTGTTACAATATTTAAATTTATGATTTGTATGAGGGGAAATTTATTACCCTCAAATGTATTACGATTTAATATTCGCATTTGTAAGTAACAAAATATTGCATATTAAATATCTAAAACCACTTAAAATGTTATACAAACAACAATTTGTTCACCAACACACAATAATATTAATTAAAAATACAATCGTAACAATCAACAGTTTTTTTTTAGTATTTGGAACTTATTAATATTAGGTTGGCAACACTTCACTTATATTGCAAATGGCTGCGTATGAGTACCGATTGCCGGTTTCTTGTGCTTTTCTTTTTGCAATAAAAGTTTTGGTTTGAATATAAAAATCGTAGATTAGTCATAAACATACATTAATTAGTTAAGGTATATAATTCTCATGTTATAACCAATAAAACAAGTAACAACAAAACACATACATACACCGTATAAGTAGGTACCTATATATTGTTCAATTGTATATATATATACATATACCTATAGATATGTATATTATATTAGTTTTCGGTATCTGACCACTAGGCAGAGTTTTGTGTTGTCAATAAAAAGAAGCAGAGCTGCCTGTCTATATCCTATATACTATTGTAGTCTTTGGACAGAACGAAGTCTGTCGGGGCAGCTAGTGTGTAATAAAATTAATAAATATCTGAAAACAATGACAATGTAAGTTGTACTGGCCAATGAAATAAAACAAATCGTTCAAAACTTAATGAATCATGGTTGATTTCGATCAATAGGTTCGACCTTAGATCATAGAATCAACGGTTCGACCGATCTCTAGTTTGTGATTAAAACAACAACGTGCAAATTGTATATTAGATCACATATCTTATCTATTAACTCCAATACATATTTATATCTACACGAGACTATGTGTTTAGATAAAAAGTAAATGTCGTATCGTGGGTAAGCGGCGGCGCCCAAAAAGCGGCGGTAGCGTAATGGCTAAGGCGTCGGACTAGCGATCGCGTGTTTTGCGGGTTCGAACCTTACCCAGTGCACTACCGACGTGAACCCACTCCCTTTTTTTTTTTTTTTTGTGTGTGTGGAAACCCCCTCGGGCCGTCACCCCACCGGGGTTTTCGGTGGGGCGGTGTGTCGGAATCGAACCGACTAAAACCACACGGTGTGCCGTACTGCGCCTTAAGTAGGAGGGATCCGGGAACAGTTTTCATTAAGACATCCGGACCCCCCTAGCGCCTGCCCGCAAAAGCGCGGGCACCACCTTCGGGTAAAAAACCTCTCAATTAGGCGACGTCCAGGCACACGCGGACGCCGCCTCCTCGCGGGAGGCCACTATAGTGGGTAGAGGGGAAAACCCGTCCCGTCCACCCGCGGCCACACTCAGGGCGGCATGAGGCGCTGGTAAGCGCGCCTCCGCCGCCCGGTTCGCCGGCGGCGAATTAGGTCCGAGTGGAGGTTGTCCTCCCGGACCCTCTCCACCGCCTCCTTCTGCGAGATGACTTCCTCACAGAAGGTTGCGACCGCGGTAAAATTCCTGTCGCTACCGGCCATGGAGCGTATGACAGCCGGTAGCGACAGATCCACTCCGATGACTGCAGTGTGGGCCCGACGCTGCGCCGCCCAACTGGGGCAAACCGCCAGCGTGTGCTGAGCCGAGTCCTCACTGCAGTCGCAGTGGTGACAGGCGGGACTCAATTCCCTCCTAGCAACCGAGTGCAGGTACTTCCCGAAGCAGCCGTGCCCGGAAAGAACCTGCGTCAGTCGGAAGGAAAGGGTCCCGTGCTGCCGCCCTGCCCACTCGACGATGACCGGCTGGAGCGCCTCCACGGCGGCAAAGCCAGCACGTGGAGCCTCCAGCCGGGACGACCAACGAGCCATGGTGGCTCGGCGAGCGGCCTCTCGCCATTCGCGTACCTCTTCGGGCGACGTGAACCCACTCCTAACACAAGCACTTAGCTTAGCTGGAGGGGTTAACAAGAATACTAGTAATGTGTGACCCACGTTACTAGTAGTCTTTTTTAAAAACAAAAAAAAACCACGTGATGTTTTTTTTAGCCTCTGGTGATACGTAGTGAGGTTTTAGTCTAACCCGGGTGGGGTTAGACTAAAACCTCACTACGTATCCACCGTGTATTTTTTTAGTTTAAAATATATTGAAAATTTTCAAAATATTATCTTTAAATACAAATATAAACACGTAATATCTCACTACATCCCCCCCTTGTGATATTTCGTGATTTTTTCCTAACCCCCTTCCCCCTTTCGAGCCTGACGTGATTAATGGACAATCCCTAAGCGCATCAATTGGTAACCGTTATAACAATCTAGCTAATCTTTTGTAATCCGAATAAGTTTTTGTCATAAAAGTTAGAAAAGTTACTCTATAAGTAGCACAATACGGCAGAAAGCTGATTGAATTTTTTCTATCTTTCTTATGTAGTTTTCCTTACCGCTGAACGGACTTGGATTCAATTGGAATCAAATCACACAGTCCAGAATCACGATCCAAAGGGGCCTGGTTGGTTTTTTTATCTTCATAACTGGTATTTCCTCATCATCGTTATCTAAATTTAAATTCGACTTTGTTCAAAATAATTTCCCAGTCTCTAAGAGCTACTGTTTCCGAGCAAGACTATTGTTTGGACCAAACGGAGGTCCTGTGCTAGACCACGCCATCGTCCGCAATATAATGTAATGAAAATACTGTATATTATTGTATGCATAAAACATTAGTTTGATTAAATACGTAAAGGTATTTCGGCTGCAGCACCATAGGAACCACACCTTACGTGCCCCCGAGCTCACGTGAAAGATGGTATATTGTTGAAATGTCTAGTTTGAGAACCGCGGGAACCGGTTTCCAAGTGAAAGTGTCCGCGTCCTTGACCTTTTCTGAACATGCGTGACTCAAATATAGCGTAGCACACAAATACAGTACATGCGTTATTCAAATGAAGTGGTCGCGTAATACCCACTTTACGTGACTACTGCAGTAGAGTGAAACTATTAGCTGTTTTCCTTTTTGTTTACACCTGATAAGTTCAACTAGAGTAGTGAAGTTTAGGAACATTTTATAGTGAATTATAAAATGTTATAAAACACAATTACATATTATAAAACAAAGTTCCCCCTGCGTCTGTCTGTTCGCGATAAACTGAAAAACTACTGAACGGATTTTCATGCGGATTTTTACTAATAGACAGAGTGATTCATGAGGAAGGTTTAGGTGTATAATTTGTACCCGTGCGAAGCCGGGGGGCGGGTTGCTAGTATTTTAAATAATTTTGGTAATTTTGGTTAGCAACCAAAATGCAATAGTTTCAAATAATACAATAATTGCTTTTACAGTAGGTACCTACATGAATAGGTACCAATTATGAAATTTCGATATTTATTTCGGCTTATGCTTCTAGATAACATATTTGTAAAATAAAGTAAAAAAGATCACGTCAGTAAAATAAAAAAGTGGTTTAATGTTTTTTATTTCGAGCTGTAAACCATGTAGATATTATTTTGTCTGCGGTTTTCACAAAAGCGAAATATCTGTTATGTTGCGGATGCAGGTTTTTGAGATCCGATGATGCGGATTTTTTAAGGCTGCGGATATTATTTTATCATCGAAATCTTCACTTCTCTTGGTCAATCACCTTGTTGTTGATCACAATGTATCCAGCAAACGCCAGCCCCACCCACTTTCTTTCTTGTCGCGACTTGCACTACATCTGCATGTGCATGAATATCAGTATTTATTTTCACGGATGCAAATACGAATATCCGCAACATCCCTGTTATGAACTGTAACTACTGTAAGGAATGTTTCAGTATAAAATAATGTATTAGGTACATCACATCAAATTATGCCTATTATTTTTTTTTTACTTTAGGTTAATATACAGTAACCTAAACTAGTTACATAGTGCGTTATTTTAAAAGAGATTTATATTAATCTTCTTAATGATTTTATTTATGGATATTTAATTATTTATTAAATAGTACACCCACATCAATGTTTGAATAATATTGCACTAATTGAGAACTCAGCAGGTATGGACCGGCTCGACTGGAGTCGACGGCCTCACAGAAAACCGGCAGTAAAGCAATTCTTGCATTGCTTTTCGCCGAGTGAGTGATGTTACCGGAGGCCCTAAAACTTCCCTCCCTCCGCTTCCCCCTTCACCTACTCCCACCTTAAAGACCGGCAACGGACTTACGACTCTTGAGATGCAGGTGCCCATGGCCGGCAGTAGTTATTTACCATCAGGTGACCCGTCTGCTTGTTTGCCCCCTAGTAACGTTCTAGTAAGTCTATATCTAGGATAAGTGGGTAACGGCCAATGGGACCTTTTCCAAAAGACAACTGCACTGAATCTTATTGCTTATCAATTTATGGAGAAAAATAAGGTCAAATATGCGTCTACGACCACAAAGACTGGTCATTTCAAATTTAGATAGCCGTTCATCATGGTTTCCTGCAAGAGAATCCGCTACACAAGAATGAATTTTAAGGTCATCGGCAAATAATGACATTTTACAATGCTTCACCCGAGATGTTATATCAATATTAATATAAGGTAGAGCAGGGGCCCCAGATGCGACCCTTGAGGTACCCCGGAAACTGCATCATAATATTGCGACTCAAATCCATTGACAGCAACGGTTTTTGGTCTATTATACAAATATGACTCGAATCAATTAAGCAACGTTCTTTCTATACCAAAAGCATTTAGTTTCTGCAATAGAAGCAAATGGTTTACTTTATCGAAAGCGCTGCTGAAATCAGTGTATATTGAATCTACCTGCGACCCAGCATCGACTTCCTGTGATATGGGTAACAAAGGTTACTAAATTTGTTAAAATAGAGCAGCCGCTTATAAATGTTGATGGTCAGAAATATTAGAAGTTCAGAACAGATTCGAATAATTTCGAGAAACATGCAAGTATGGATATTGCCCTGAAATTCTTAACATTTACGTGGTACCCTTTTTTAAAGGTACAATACGAGCTTTTTTCCAATCTTCGGGTAATTTGCCGTCCGCAATAGATCGGTTAAATATCAAGGCAATTGGTAATGCGAGTGGTGGTGGTGGACCTAGTCGCCTTTCGTTCAAGGCGAAAGTACGATCTCACATTTCGCGTAACCTAGCAGAATCATCACGACAGTAATACATATATTTGTTTTATGTAAGTTTTAACAAATATGCATGTGATAGGTATGTATGTATATGTATTCCCATGTGATCTTTTCTAGTTTGTCTTTCTTTTAACTTGAATCAAGTGCATCCATTAACTCATTTCTGCATCGTCGATGATATAACTATTTTACGATATGATCTGGATCAGTAATGTTTTACCATTTAGCTGTTCGTATCGTCAAACGGTGGTTATTCATCGATCTGGCGAGAGCATATCCTGATATGACCGACCACTTAAAGTGAAGATCTGGCCACGATATACGAATTACATACCTAGATAGTTTAAGCGTTATGTTAATGTTCGTCAATCGCGAGTGTTCGACCTTGCTACCGTAGGTAGTAGACTAGTCGCTGGGGAATTCGCTGGTAGGTAACTAACAATCTAAACAACAAATATGAGAGGACAATTTTAGATTTTAACCTATTACTAATTGTTGTATAAATTAAACTTTGTTTAATAAGTAGGTAGTTCAGATGACAATAGGTACTATAATTTGGCATCTTGGAGCTAATCTAGTGATGGAGCCAGGAGGTAGATAGTGGAACTCTTCAGTGGCTACTAGTGAATCCCTCGAGTAAACCACTCGTCAAAGCGAATCGTATGAGCCCAAAGCTGAAACGATTTGTTTTGACGAGTCCAATAAATTGGGCTTGTGGTAACTATAGTCTGGTGTATAGTGGAACTCTTTTTTAGTTTTTATTCTGTTCGCCATGAAAGTGTGTTTTTAAACTACAATTATTATATTGTTTCTTGATCGGGGCTACGGCGTTAAACTGTATATATAACTGTACAGATACATATAATATCGGATAAAAATTTTACTTACACAAAGCTAAACATTTACTTGTATAAAATATAAAAACATTCTTAAAGACCTAATTAATTAAAAACTACAAGCACACAACGTGCTTCCCAGCCGATTAGATATAAATATGTATTGTACTTAGTTCAAAAGTCATTGTTTCGTAAACTAGTAACCAGTGCGTGACTCATTCAATCGTGTATTATCGCGTTATATATGTTACTATAATAATTAACTGCCGTGGCCCATGACTCAAACAGTCGTCATGCTCTTCAACGACTTATTAATGGAGATAGATGCTGATAGTGAAACGTCAGTAAATATATATATATATATTTACTGTGGTGAAACGGAGTGTTGCAATGAGTTAGATAACCGTAATATTTGTTTATAAAATAAAATGAAGATAGTAGAAGGTGTGTGTTATGTATTTTTTATTATAATGGTACGAATATATTATTGTCTCATTCGGTGTTTGAAATGCGGTCATACGATATTTTTTACGACTGCCCAAGAAGGGAGTGTAATATTTTCAGCGTTCATGTAGATGTGAGTGTTTTTATTCCAATACTAATTCTCGCGCGGCTTCGCTCGCCTGTACATATTTATATATCTTGCGCGGAACCCTAATTCTTGTTCCAAAATAAAAGTAGCCTAAGTTACTCCTTATAACACCAGCTATCTGCCAGTCCCGTGGAAATCGGTCCACCCGTTCCGGACGTACAACATTTTTAAACTGATTTTAAGCATCGCTATCGTGCAAATAACTGTATGAGCTTAAAAACTATTATTTTGACATTATCAACAGATAATTCAATTTTATTTTATTGTAGGTATCTTAACAGATTTGGAAGTATGGGATATCGTTAGAGTCTTTACATGATCCCGAGTGACATTAGCTATAAGCTTTTTGTTTTTTATTTGGTAAGGGGAGTTGTTTCTTAATTTTTTAAATTAGTGAATTGTTTTTTCAACTTTCAACGTCGACAACGACACTTTCCACATAAAAATGCAGTGTCAATTTAATATATAATTATGTCAAAAATTGAGTTATAAAACTTATGTTGTACTAGTTTGTGTTACTTTGTGTAGGTGCCTATTCACAAAGATAATTATATTATGTTCCTACTAACTAGTTACAGACTGTAACAATTTAGTAGATAATGGCCCCAATTCTGTTTCTTCACTCGCTAAATTAAAATTCACTAAAATTTCCTTCATATAAGAAGTAAACCTTGTGCACTTAGAAACAAGGTCTTATTTCAAATTGAAACAAGTAGGTAACATATGTCGCTATCGAAATAAGCAATTTATTTGTCGACTAAAGTCTGATACGCTTAAATAAACTTTAATACCACGTAGCGAGAGCCGCTATCCGTTGAATGCCATCTCTTTTGCTCTGTGTTTTTAGTAAGAGTCTTCGTAGGTGTAGATTAAAAACACGTCATCCTTGTTCGTTTTGAACAAGTTTTTATACGGCAATTATACAGCGTTTGAATAAATGAAGACTCTCGCTGCGTTGAAATAAAGTTGAGTATACGTTGACAGGTTTTATTGAAATTTAGCGGCGCTGAGAAATAGATGCTAGTAACAAATAGACCTTATTACGAAGAACAGTAGGTTGATTTCATGTGAAGAAATTAAGTCAGGTTTTAGTTTAGTCTAGTGTACAATAGAATCGGCACCAATATCTACATTTTTTCTTATTTAAAAATGGTTTGGGTAAGAAAAACATTATACGCTGATCCTGCCGATATGAATATTCACACTATGTAATATGCAGTACAAAGATTTTAACATCAAACGTTGAAGCACGGCCTTTTAGATAGAAGATAACATCTCAGCCCTCCACAAATTAAAGTTATTAGTTTATCCGTTCAATTATTTAAAATAATAATAATAATAACTTCACACATCTCACACACAGCCGTCTGAGCCCAAACTAGGCAAAGCCTGTACTATCGTAACCAGACTGATGATAAACATACTTATATATTTCTAAATATATACATATTATAGATAAATTACACCCAGACACAGAACAAATGATCGTGCTCATCACACAATTATTTGTCCTGGGTGGGAATCGAACCCACGACCCTGGCTTAGCAATCAGGGTCACTAACCACTAGACCAACAGGCCAGTCGAAATGTAACTTTCTTTCTTCTATGTGCTGATTTAAATCGTTAGTTGTACTCTCAGAAAAGCAAGGGATTCTACATTATGCCAAAGTGGGCGATTAATATAAATCAAGAGAAGATATAGCAAGTAATTGCCCTAGATAATAATAATAACCTTAAAAAGGGTCGTTTTTAGGGTTCCGTACCTCGAAAAGAAAAACGGAACCCTTATAGGATTACTTTGTTGTCCGTCCGTCCGTCTGTTTGTCTGTCAAGACCCTTTTTCTCAGGAACGCGTGGAGGTATGAAGCTGGAATTTATATTAAATACTCAAGTCTACTGTCCCTTGGAGCTGTGAAAAAATGAAACTTTTAAGCCAACGCAATCAAAAGATACAGCCGCTTAATTTTATGCCGCAAATTTCCGCAAATTTTCGACACTCGCAAGGGAATCAAAACCTACAGGGTACTTCCCGTGAACTCAGAATCTTGAAATTTGGTACAAAGCAACGTCTTATAGCACAGATAAAGGAAAAATTGCGAAAACCGTAAATTTTTAGTTACATCATATAATTAAAATATTTTACGGAATCCTCGGTGCGCGAGTCCGACTCGCACTTGGCCGGTTTTATTTTATCAGAATGTAGGAATGACATTTACAGTTTGAGCCTTTCGCAGACCTCGTTTTAGTTTTTATCTCTTATTTTATCTTCTCTTGTTTATGATATTACTTAACTGATTTTAGTATTCCTGTGATCCAGTCCAATCTTCAGGAAGGTCAAAGATAACGATGCAAGTTCAGCCAGCGTCAAATATGAAATTCGTGTAGCCCGCGACACTTTGTGGTGCATGATCTGCGTCGTCTAAAAATAATCGTTATTGAGGGGCCGGTCGCTATTCGTCCGCGGGCTGCGGTGAAGGGCGTCCGTCGCTATCCAGAACTTGGATGGCGCTGGCGCAGACGTCACGACAACGTCAGCGCCTCCTATAGTAAATAAGGCGATATAGCATTTCAAATTTTGAATTTTAAACGATAACGAAGAAATGATTTTATTTTAATTTTTCTGATGAATCGGTAAGTATTAAATCTTCTCGCAATTTATAACAGTATCAGCCACATCATCATTTAATTGCCGACGACGGACAAAAACTTCAAAAACCCCGGAGACATGGGTGAAATCCAAGTTTTTTCCCGGACACCTTAAAAAAAATAATGACACAATACATTTACATTGAAAACAGCTTGTTAACGATCCATCTAACAATGTATGACCAAAACTTATAAAATTGACTTAAACTACAGACTAAAAAATAAAATACAGTGTTCTCTTTCTGAGGTAACCTGATACTTAACAAAAATAATTAGGAGACTTCTTACTTAATAATTTGGAACTCTTCTTTTTGGCATCACATAATAAATGTAATATTTATAATTAATTAATTTAATAAACTAGGACAAATCCGGGGAACCCCGTACGGATGGCAACCCTAGCCATCATTTCTTGTGCCAAAAATTGGCTTAACTTTCTATGATTTATAATAGATAATATAATATATATTATTATGATATTATAATATAATCTATATAATATACATATCTCAGGTAGTTATGTAAAATATATATATTTTTAATAATAATAAAAACCGACCGGTATCAGTGATGCATAAGGCAAAATCACCTATTGCCTTTGTAGGCTAAATTATAGTTTTTATTTTTTGATCACGTCAAGAAAAATTACAAGTAAGTACTTAGGTACTTGTTGTAGTCAGCGCCCGCGCCGCGGGTTCCAAGTTGTCTTGCTCTCGTGCTCACATGCGAAGGCCAGCGAGATACTCAAGGCTTTAATTTTCTAGTAATTACTATTTAACATGCATAGTATATTGCTATACACAATATGTATAGTTAATGAGAATTAGTGTAACATAGGTACCTATCCATGCGTTAAATTTCAGTCACTGTTATAAATGAGACATGGTAGTTATTCTACTCGTACTATACCTGGGTGACCGAACTTTACTCGTTTTTTTTTTTTTACGTTTTCTAAAAATGAAACCTAGCTAGATCGATTTATCGCCCCCGAAACCTCCTGCATACTAAATTTCATGAAAATCGTTGGAGCCGTGTCCGAGATTCAGATTATATATATAATATTAGGTAGGTATTAGTTTTCTCAGCGGCTTCCAATAACGGCATATGTGTGTAACCACAGAAATCTAAATAAGGTAAGGTACCTTATTTAGATTTCTGTGTTTGTAACACAGGTGTCAGCATATAAAATGGCGCTTACTCCGTACTTGTATATTTATACAAATGCTTTAGGATTTGTGAAGCGTTAATAAAATACCTAATCATAAGCAGTTGCAAATGCTTGAGACATTGTGATAAGGAGGAAATGAGGCAAAGTAATGAATTTTTACACGATTTAACAGCACAACCAGTCATTTCTGAAAATAATAAGACAGCGGTTCGTGACGTACTTCAGCGGCGAACGTTCTCTCGCGTGTGATGGGTGAAGCGTGCTAGTACGATAATATTAGTGTATTATTTGTTGCTTTATTTTTGGAGCGCGTATTAGGCATCTGGACCTAAGATTTCCTGCATAACGTTATTTGTGTTCTCATGTACGGGCATGATTTTTGATATAATTTTTTAAATATAAAAATCAAATTGTATTGTTGTTGTATTGTATTTAATGCTCTGCCGTACGCACGTAACGTTGACCTGATCATCATGAAATTTTGCATACACCTTGCCAGGGAAACAGGGAAGGACATAGGGTACATTTCATCCAGGAAAAAAATTTTCCCACGCCGCGATCCCCGCCGCGTCCCGCGCATCCACCGCACCCGAACGTACGCGTTTATTGGTAATAGTGGGTAATTGGCCATTGGAGGTGTGTGAATGTACTGTATGTTTCAAAATGGACGACGAACAAACCGAGTTTTTGATTACCAATTCAAGACCGACCTAAGACCGAAAGCTATCGTTGATCTCCACGCGACCCACGACGCGCCGCGCAACGCCCTGCGTGACGTTTGCAACGTGTGCAACGTTCTTACAACGTCACATATAGACGCTTGACGCGCCGCCTCTCCATAAGCCGCGGAGGAAGCCGCGCAACGCGCCGCGCAACGCGCCGCACAACGCGACCTAAGAGCCTAAGAGACAAGAAAGTGTGTGTGTTTGCAATTCACACACGGCAGAAGTGAAACTTCAGAAGAGTAGCCTACGAGAGAATGAGAAATAAAAAGTAGAATCAACACAAATAATTTACTAATGTTAATAATAAGACTGACTAAGATAATAAGTAAGGTTGTCTCTTGTCTATAATAAGTATATATATTGTCTATAGTAAGAACGTCTTTGTATGTTTGGAAGTCGACGTCCTCGCGTGTCGGATGATGCCTGCATGCTACCTTGCGTGCAAGTAATGAGTTAATATATCAGGTCCTATTGCTGTGGCATCTTTTATTTTGGGCAACAGTGTAAAAATAACAACGTTCGCGTTCGGATTTGCAATCTCTAAATTCTTACAGTCTGTTCAGCAACGGATAGTCCCTGAGAATTTTAAAAGTACTGAATAAAAAAAAAAATAGGCAGTCATGGGACTGCCTATACAAGTGAAAACTTAAACGAAACGGCGAACTTAAAACGTTACATTAGCACTTTAGCAGATTGGTGACATTAATAAGGAGCTGACAGAACTCAATTTTTAGATTAGCGCCCTCTAGTGGATCTATATATGTATTATTAGCGTGACGGTCACGAGTTCAGTGCTTTGTCCCCATAGCAAAAGTGCACAAACGTGCCTAAAGAAGTTTTCACTTCAAAAAACTTGATAAGGGCATTAGGATACACTTACCTTTGTATTCGTTCGTGGGCAGTAGATATGGGCTCTTATAAACCTCCGCTTGGCCTGGCCATTATGCTTTTATTCAAAAAAACAAATGTTCAGGGTACCATAGCAGATTCAATGTCAACAAATTATTATATTTTTAAATCACCATGATGAATATGTGTAGGTTTTTACCGGTACGGTATCTATCCCGGTTAAACCTTAAGCTAACCTATGAATAATTTGATTATGATTTGAAAATTTATAAAATAAAAAACAACTAAAAAAAATAAAAAAAGTATATTATATGATTGTCAAAAAAAAGATTACAGAGCGAGATGACAAAGAGAGAAAAAAAACGGATAATAGTCATCACTACATATTATAAAACAAAGTCCCCCACCGCGTCTGTCTGTTTGTTCGCGATAAACTGAAAAACTACTAAACGGATTTTCATGCGGTTTTCACTAATAGGCATAGTGATTCATGAGGTAGGTTTAGGTGTATAATTTGTACCCATGCGAAGCCGGGGGGCTGGTTGCTAGCATTTTGAATAATTTATTCTGCAAGAACTTCACAATGTGTTCAATGGTCGCCGTAAAAAATGAAAGGGGTTCGCAAACCACATTTGACATATTTATAATAATTGTTTAATTTTTTCTAGATCGGCAACATTGCTTTGTACTACAGCCAGTATTAATAATGTTGCCAAGCTAGAACAATTAAACATTTATAGAAATTAAACAATTTGCTTTTCTTTTAAATAGTGGAACGGCATCTTCCATCTTCCAATATGCGCGAAGACGTTCGGAAATTAACTAAACAGATAATAATTTTAAACATTCTTCATTTACCAAATGTTATTTATTATGTTGAAGTAGTAACTGCTTATCAGCGTTGGTTTGTTAACTTAGTGTAAAAATTACACTTAGTTGGCAATTTGACCTGATAATTTATCTATTAGGTACTTTATCAAAATGTGTTAAGGCCCTAAATATAAATTCATCATCTGCCTACCCTTGCCCCAATGTTATTTGGGTTCGGCGCAATATTCTTTCTTTTCCGTTCTACTGTATCATTCGTCATTTCACTGCTTACTACATTTCTTTATTCACACAGTCCATCCATCTTTTCGTTGGGTGTCCTCTTCTCTGGTACTCGTCAACTTCTATACATGTAAATAATAGTTTAAAAATCTAAAAAAGACGCTTTTGTAACTACCTGAACTAACAACTAGAAAATAATGTTCTATTTATAAGTAAAAAAAAATAGTGTAAATAAGAAAAAAAATATTTTATCGTAAAAGTGCTAGATGTTGGTAAAAGTAAACTCATTATACATATAATATTTTAATAAGCACCCTAAGATACCTCCTTTTTCTAGCTAACACATTTTCACAAAAAAAAAATGTTTGATTAGGGTCGCTGAATCCGAATCTGTGGTCTGTTTAACCCTATAATAATAATTTTTAATTATCTATTTATTAACATAGCCATTGTTGCAATACATTAGAACCCTGCCTCCTGTGGTAGGTGATAACCTGTGTTACAGGAGACAATGTCTTCGCCCATTTTGTTATATAATAAGCTATACAATAGAAATACAGTTAAGAGAGTGTGCGTGTGCGTGCGGGCGTGCGTGCGTGCGTGCGTGCGTGCGTTCGTGCGTTCGTGTGTGCCTGCTATATATGTTTTTTTTCTTGATTTAAGTAAATTCATTAAGTAATAATGCAGTGTAGGTTTTTAAACAAAGTAAGATTGGAAAGTTTTTCCAACGAATAGGAACATTTGGAAAAAAACTGAATAGGTAAGTACTGTTACAATAAAAACTTTCTTGAGTGGTATTCATATTTATTAAAAACTATACGGTTTTAATCACGTTTGTATTTCGGGGATGCCCGACTAGTTTCGGTGCGTCCTGCCACGACGGTGTGACGCCTGACGCTTCCTTGAGAAAGTGCCCCCGTCCGGTACGAAACTAGTCGGGCATCCCCGAAATACAAACGTGAGTAAAACCGTATAGTTTTTAATAAATAGGTAAGCACTGTTTTTGTGAGGAATAACCACAAACAAAATAAATTTAATTAAATGACAATGAACAGGGCAATGTCTTTTGGGTCAGCCAGTATTATAACAGTTTGTACATTATGTAAATAGTCTCACCTGTTTAAATGTCCATGAATTTGAAAACTTTAACAATAAATTTCCAGACATTGAATAAGCTATTGTTTTTTTGGAATTTTCTGCGTTTGGAAAAGTTAACTTCTCGAAAAAGATTGATAAATGTGGTTGTTAAGGTAAACGAGTTTGTTTTAAAGAATACTAGTAACGTGGGTCACCGCTAAGCTAATTTATGCTTATGTTAGGATTGGGTTCACGTCAACTGCAAGTCTGCAACGTACACAGGGCGCAGCTAGTGAGGCATTATTCGATTATAACGTTAGGGAATGCGGACAGTGAACGATTACAAGTACCTATTTGTATTAGTCAATTTTGTAGGTACAAATATTTACATTAGTCTGTTTGTTGAAGTATTTACACAAAAATATATGTAAGTATATCTAAGAATGTTTATCTAATTGGGTCGAGATAGTGCTATGTAGTGTGTAAGGTATTAGAAATCGATTGCGTCGTTCTCAAGTTATGGCGTGACCAAGGGAAATGGGCATCATTCATTTTTATATGTCGCCACCCGACAAAAAAGTGTCATAATACAAAAACATATATTTCGAGAAAACACGACTTTTATGCTGGTGAATTGAACAAAACACGAACAATGTTCCCTTTTTCACTGAGCTAACAGAGATATTTTTACAGCTGACCAAATGCAACATTTGGTATTCAATGCTATAAAAATGTCAAAACGTACCTAACATGTGATATGACACCTTTTTTGCCGCGATATATAGATATGTATGTGTTTAGAAATATATAAATATGTATACGAGCAGTCTGGTTACTATAGTACAGGCTCTGTCTAGTTTGGGATCAGACAGCTGTGTTTGAGGTGTGTCAAATTTTTATTATTATTAGAAGATTAGTGAGAAGGAAGACAATGGGAGGAATAGGATATCGCTTATATACAGATGGATTGGGGAGTGTAGTAGCTCTAGCAGGTCAGGGTCGCATGCCTGTACCTCAAATTGGCTGCTGCCGGAAGGTCTAAGCCCTCTAACGAAAAACGCAATAAAATGAGTCTTTAATAAGTACCTACCATACGAAGTGCTCATCAAAAAATCTGATATTAAAAGTGCCGGTGCATTCAACCACATTTTTTTTGACATATCTTTTACGGTCTTGGCTGTGCGTTTGTGGAATGCATTACCAGTAAAAATACGGCAAGCTGAATCCCTTCCGGCCTTTAAAAATGTCGTTATCTCTTTCTTACTCTATTACATTATTCAGATCATAATTACTTTCGAATATACTTACTACGAGTATTTAATCTCTACTAATTAGCTATATATATGTATATAATTATGTCTATATGTGTAAATTAATGTCTGTATATTCAATAGTATGCCATCAACTAGCATGTTTTTATTTAATACGAGTATATCTGTAATTACTCGTATCTCCATCTAAAGGTTGTCTGGTAGAGATCGCTATTAGCGATTGTACTCTAATATTTTATATGAGATCTGTTTCAACTCTCTAATGGTGTACAATAAATAATATTCTATCTATCTACCTACGTACCTCTGACAGAAGTTTTTCAAAGTACAAGAAAAGCCTAATAATGTTTGATTTCAGTTAGAACCTGGTTCGAAGAAAGAGATCCTGGGTGTTGCAGTAGGCGCTAACCCTCTGGGTCAGCTGCTGTTTTCTCCACTACTGGGATTGTGGGCAAATCGTTCAGGGTCAGTGCGAGCGCCTCTTCTTACCACGTTGGCGCTGTTCGTGGTCGCTAGCACGTTGTATGCCCAATTGCATCTCACGCGACCCTACGCCAAGCACTGGATGGTCTTAGCGAGATTCCTCGTGGGTGTTAGCTCTGGTAAAGAATATTTTTAAGAATAGCTTCTATAGAAGATATCTTATTATTTATTTATTTCGAACTGGCTGACCCGCGCAACTTCGTCTGCGTTTGTAAATTTTCCTCGTTTTGCAACATTTTCATTGATGCTCCGCTCTCATTGGTCCGAGCCGATTTCCACGGGAGTTTTATTGGCAGATAGCTGGTGTCAGAAGGAGTAACTACTACTAGGAGTAACTAGGCTACTTTTATTTTGGAAAAAGAATTAGGGTTCCGCGCAAAATATATAAATAGAGCTTGCTAGTGTATAATATGTACGGTAACCGTGGTTTAGATTTCACCAAAATTTCCATCAACGAAATCGCAGGGAACAGCTAAGTAGTCTTAAATCATCATCATCAATACTCAATACAAATAAAATTCAAGTGTATGTTTGTAATATCAAAATAATAGTTTGTTTTAAGCTCATACAGTTATTTGCACGAAACCTATGCCAAAATTTTAACATAATACACAACAATATTATAAATTTGAAGTGATCAGTATTAAATTTTGTAAACATTGTGTCAGTGGTAGAGAAAACCATGCATTTCATCCGGAAGTGTACTGTTCCCGAGTCCGCGGCCTGAACTGATTGACAAAATCTCATGGCGAGCTTATCGTAAGGTGAGCGAAGCCGCGCAAAAGCCAGTTTCTCAATAATTGGCCACGAAACTGACTTATAATTTACATTTTCCAGCGAACGTTGCAGTGGCCCGTTCCTACTTGTCATCAGCAACTTTGGTCTCAGAGCGAACACGTGCCGTAGCTATCGTGTCTTTGGCACAAGTGCTGGGCTTCGTTGTAGGCCCCGCGCTGCAAGCAGCCGCCGCTCCTCTAGGCCCAGGACCTCCTTACCCACCTCCAGGAGACTACTCAATGCCTCTCCGGCTAGATATGTACACGTCAGCTGGGTGGATCAATGCAGCACTTGGCTTCGTCAATTTCCTGCTCTTTCTGCCGTGGTGTTTCAAAGAAAGGAAGATTGCCGCAAGAGAAGCTATGATTGCACAAGGAACTGATTCCGGTAAGTCTGATCTCTTGCTTCAAATGCGTTTTCCTTTCATCCAATTATTACGATCATAGGAGTCGCAGGCAAAAGATTGTTATTTATAAATATAGCCGTTTTAAGCATAGTTTACTTGAAAAATTATGTTGTGTTCATATGTTAGACTTATTGTATAAAATGTTCAATCACAGAGAAAGAAGCATTGAAAGCATTAAAACCAGACAAGGTGAGCAGTTGGACTCTAGTGCTGGCATTTTTCGTGCTAGTATTCAACTTTGTACTGCTGGAGACATTGGCTACGTCGCTGACCATGGACCAGTTTGCGTGGAGCAAGCGGCAGGCGCTAGAATATATGGGAGCATTAATGAGCGTTGGAGCGGTCGTCGCCTGTATAACTTTCGCTATGATTGGACCACTGACGAAGTTATTTGAAGAACGGTACGTAACATCTAATTGCAATTCTTTTTCGGTTTAGGCTACCGGTAGCATTGGTCATACATTACTGGCATTCTTGTTGGCCCTTTTTTTTTGTGCGTGGGGAAACCCCTATGGGCCATCACCCCACCGGAGTATTCGGTGAGGCAGTGTGTCAGAATCAAACCGACTAAAACCACACGATTTGCCGTACTGCGCCGAAAATAGATCCGGGAACAGCTTTTATTAAGTTATCCGGATTCTTGTTAACCGTGCAGCTAAGCTAAATGCTTGTGTTAGGAGTGGGTTCACGTTAGTTGTGTACTGGACAGGATCCAAACCCACTACCACTTGACACCTTAGCCATTAAGTTTTTAACCGACTTAAAAAAGGAAGGTTCTATGTTTAAAATTATATCATAAATATCTTTTAGAACGAAGTTCCTTATTGTACGTTACACTTCAGACGAAATGGGGCTGGATGAAAAAAAGTGTTAACACAACCAAAAATGCTAACCGCGAGTTGATTTATTTTATTTACGCCATATGTCTGAAAGAGATCGCAGACTGTGACAAGACCGCTCATTATACTGTTACTTTATATTAAATTTGTAGTTTGTATAATACTTTTTGGTGTGCAATAAAGAGTCATCTATCTATCTATCTATCTGTGGATTCTGCGCGATACTACTGTTCTTTACTAATTACCCGTGTATTATTTCGGGCAACTTTCACAGATGGTCGAGTTTTTAGAATGTTTAGGTAGGTATAGTACTATATATATACTTAAACATTCTAAAAACATTTTGATGCAATTTATTCAATTCGTTAAATATATTTATATACAGCAAAATTAACTTCGTTCCAACCGGGTGTTTTTTTTATTTTTCGTATTATTTAATTCATATACCTAATGTATATAAAACATTAGCACACTATTTATTGTAACACAGCCATGACGTAACGTACCGGAAGATCCCTCCTAAAATACTTTCACCACTAGTGAGTGGCACTGCCTCCCCCGCACCACTGTCGCGTCTGTCTATAGCTTTCCTATCTTTTAGTAATATATACCTATACTATATATATTACTTAAATCAACTATTAGGTATTAAAAGAACCAGAAGAAAAGGTTATTGTTGGCCATATACGCAAGAAAATTCTGACGAATTAAAGTGCCCTATTCCAGTACCAAAAACATACGTAAAAAATCTCTGAGTCGCCAAATTTTTGGGTGTGACGTAAAAAGGCTTTATGTTGAGCGTAATTTCTGTTAGTATCATATGGATTTAGACTTTCAAACCAACAGGGGCAGCTTCTTTAGGACTGTCGTCTTCATCAGTAAATATGTTATCATTAACAATATGATCAATCTTTTCAGCGCATTACTTCTATGGGGTGGCTTCCTGTTAACTGGTATGGCATCAATACTCTGCATTCCTTGGGGTCCAGGACCTCCCCCACTCGCTCCTGCCAACGCCACGGAAGCGGGAGGTGGATGTCCTCAGGAAACTCAGCCGTGGTGCGCGGAGTCGAGAGGTATCAACGTGCCTCAGTTCCTGGCGGGATATATGTGCATCTCTGTCGGCTACTCCCTTGGAGTTACGCTTATACAGACTATTTTCTCCAAAGTCCTCGGGCCACGTCCTCAGGTTAGTCGGCTACTGTCTTGCGTGACGTCGAATTTGTTTTTTTCCAACATTCTTGCAAGAATTTACGCCTTGCGTTTTCAGTGCAGTGCCTATGAAATTACTTATATTAATTTACTTCTATGAGTTTCTGAAATGGATAGGTGGAGTATCTTTACGTAGGTAGGTTTCAGTTATCTCAATAACTACAAAGAGTTTTAGTGTAGTTAACTAGTTAAATGTTTAATAAGTGCTAAAGTATCACATTTTTTTTGAAGAATTGTAACAGACAGATTTAGTAAGCTTTTATTATTAACTAATTACGACTATAAGTATCAGTTCAAAGGAGTATATTAGTACAACTTTCACTCAAATAGTTTCATATTCGACATTTTGTGAGTTTATTTTGAATGAAGGATTATAAACCTAAGCTTTGCTCGCAGGGTGTATGGATGGGCGTACTGACAGGAGCGGGATGCTTATCACGCGCGCTGGGCCCCGTGTTCGTATCGTCAGTGTATGCTCGACGCGGGCCAGATGCCACGTTCGGCAGCACGGCCGCACTGACATTGGCAGCGCTAGCAGCGCTCCGTGTGGTCTACGGCCGGCTGCGCCCGCCACCGCTCGCGCCGGCGCCGCACCGCGCCGTGCCGCAGGAACTGCGCTCGCTCAACGTCACGTCGAAGCAGGAGGAGGCCACGTGACCGTAGCGTCGCGTCCGCTTTCATTTGCGGTCGCGATACAAGCTCACGCGGTATATATATTATGTAACGTGTTCAATAAGAGGGTAGAGGTGGTAGGGAGCACTAACTTGTGAACGCAAACCGTAACAAGTAAAAAAAAAAATCCTCGACTCAAAAATCTATTTAACGAATAGAAGAGCTGATGATCTTCGAACAGCTGAACAGATTTTCTTATGCCACAGACACGAATACAAAGATACAGATAATATCTCTATATTATGTCACCGTAAGATTGTGAATATCGTTAGTTTATAAACAATATTTTTTTATATTATAAATTATATATATATACTTATTATATATTTTTTATATTATAAACTGACGAAACATTAGAAACTGTACCTACCTTTCACATTACAGACAGACAGACACAAACGTTAAACTTATAACAACTGCCTTCCATTTTGCGTCGGGGGTTAAAATGGCCAGTTAAATAATAAATCAAGTACCTTTAGGTTATGAAGTTAGCTGTTATAGACGGAGTGAAGTGCGATAAGTATAATTTTTATGAAAATAAAAAACATATTTATATATCTAATTCTAATTAATATAGTTATAAATAAACCATGAAAAAGCAAAAGTTTCTTCTGCCATATTACTACACCATCTAGCTACGGAAATGCCACCACACACACTTTTTAAAAGTAGGTACACAGAGATGGTGCTCCTTACCTCTACCCTTTATACTATTCAATCAAATATGGATGGTACAAGGGTTTTTAATGTGAGTTTTTATGATCTAGATTCTACCGTGTACAAAATAAAATTTCGAAATATTATTTGATAAGGTTATAAATTGAATATTGACCACGGTATAATACTGATATTACGGATAGTTTTGCATTGCTATATTACCTAATAAGTATCTAAACTTTTAATAAATAGTCAAATAAAGCAATGATAATGACCTTTTAAATTATTTAAGTCCAAAGTTTTGTTTACTATTAATTTAATTCTAATTTGTATAATTATTTTACCATATAATGTATTCTACCAAATAATTCAACCAATTAAGCATCCGCCAATTTGACCGCCATTTTGTCATGACAAAAATATGGCTACCTACGTAAGTGCAATGGAATATTTAGTAGAATATCAACCTCGTCGTTAGTAAATAATGTTTTATTGCCATTATGATAAGCAACTATATCAGTAATGTAATAAGACTGAGTTTAGATAGTAGGATCTAAGCTGTTAGATATATACTTATTGTAGTTTCTAAATTAGGTACACGCGTACAATGCGTACATACTTAGTAATCAATCTATGCAGTAGGCACTTTGCACGTTGCTTGAGAAAGCAAGGTACTTATACAATAATCTACATACCTAATCTTCGGATCTCGGAATAGTGTTCAAGTGTTCAAGCCGACAGAAATATCTAATCTTAAAAACATTGAGGTACATTTATATCGATGCTTAAAAAAGTAACATTTGCATTTGCATAATATCGTGTTGTATCTTCTTATTGAATAATTAGGTACTTATATAAAACAGAAAAAGTAATACCTACCATATTCTTAATGGATATATTATTACCTGAATACAATATTTCCTGAATACAATATAATCCGTTACGTCTAGTATTCGGTATCTGTTCCTTCCCTTACACATTAAAACAATAGAAAAGAAACAGACCCATGAAGTCCATGATATTAGTTTGACATCGTGGATTCATAAAATCTGATTAGATTTCACTTCAATTATCTCATTAATATGTTAATGTAAGCAAATTGAATTATTCCTATACGAACACATACTAATATAGATTAAAATACTCTTTTTTTATTTTTTTGTATAACTATTATATATATTTGCATACTTTTTGTACTAAAGCTACCTAGTGGCTAGTTGTAAGGTAACTTGGCCAATTTATAAAGCTTTGTACCTAGAGTTCCAATCTTTGTGAAAGTACTCCTCTTATTTTGTTAGGGTTATAGAATTTGATATATCAAGGAGCAAAGAGAAAAGGGGATGAAACTAAGTTTGTACAAGTAATTCGTATATTTAGTTTATCACTTAAAAAAAGATTGCATAAATAGTTCACGGCTTGTTTGCCAATATTAATAAAAAAAGAAACGTTGTCTTTGTGGGATCCGGTTGGAACGAAGTTCTTTTAATAAAATATTGTAAAAATTCGAAATTAAAATTGTGCAGTCTGTAAAAGTTGCCCGAATTAATATAGCTATAATTAGTATACAACCACCATCAAATTACATTATTATCGCGCAGAATCCACAGATGACGTAAATAAAATACATGAACTCGCGGTCAGCATTTTTCGTTGCACCAACACTTTTTTCCGTCTAGCGCTCAATCCGCCGAACGTCTGAAGTATATAAGTGACTTCGTTCCAAAAACCATATCAGTCGATAGGACGCCGTTGTGCCATTTGTAATTTAAATACGTGGCCTTATGCTATTTCCAAGATCTTAGCATGGAAGTTGATTGATGGAAGATGTACTGCATCGCATGCCAACCGCATTACAGTATCTTGTACCTAATTTAGAAATATTAAATAGAGAATATATGCAAGGTGTTTGTTTATATTTGTACAAAAGATAACCGACTGTAACAAATCGTTTACACTTATGTTTAAACAACAGAAAACAATCGCATCGTTTATGAGATGTCGTATTTGTCTATAGCAATCACTCTATTATTTACTATGGATGTAATGTTAGATACAAATACGTATTGTGTAACTTAGGGTTTATAATCACAAGGCGAATTATTTGCAGATAACCGTTGCAATTGTTCATTAAAGTACTGTAATCGACACATAAGAATATGTGTAAAAGAAACATCGATGTTTACTTGTTACTCACTAGCAACTCGTCCCGGCACACCCGTGTGTGCCGGGTCGAGTTGCTAGTGAGTGAGAGACTTGTACCCGTGTACAAGTTATACACATAAACCTTTCTCATGAATCACTCTGTCTATTACTGAAAACCGCATGAAAATCCGATCAGTACATTTTCAGTTTATCACGAACAGACAGACAGACGCGGCGGGGGACTTTGTTTTATAATATGTAGTGAAGTGAAGGAAGAGAATGTCATATAAACGCTTTGTTCTATTTGTAGACGTCAAACGTAGTTGTGCATTTCGTCTAGCGTGGTTGCATTTCCAGGTCAGAGAATCTGCTGTTTATGTCATCCTCTTCGCTTCTATTATCTACTTGATATGCCGCCATTTTGCCACAAAACAGAAGATTAAAACGCTAAGGTGTCTATATTTTTGTTGTTCAGTTTTAATATTAGGATGTACTTGTGCATCAACCCGCCAAAACTGAACAAATGGTAACTTAGTTGGTATACATGGAAGATAATATTTACCCATTGTTGTAGGTATCTAGTTCAAATAGTGCTTAAGTATTTCTTAAAATATTTTCTTGTGTAAAACATGAAATGCTCAATTCTGCAGCTTCTGTACTTCTTCCTTATTGTGAAATGATACTATTGGATACATAATAAACAATAACAAAATATTTTTTAATTAAATAAACATAAAATTAAACACTATTTTTTTAATTCATATACTTATAGTTTTATTTATCACCACACGCAACGGGAAGTTTGCTTAACAGAGTTTGTTAGGTAAAGCTAAACGTTCACGTACTTAATGCTTATTATGCCGCGTCCAGACGCTTGCCAAACCTCAACATGTAGCCACAAATTCAAACGTGTGGATAGTATGTTTGCTTGATTTGGCAAACGTTTGGCTTGGCATGCCTCCGATCCAAACTCTGTCGGTTTTTGACGCCCAAATCAAAGGAAACTTGCGGCAAGCGCTTGCGATGCATCCACATGTTTGTGCGTTGTTAGTATCATATATTTTAGTTTATGGTTAGTATGTCTTGCGCGCTGGCGACGATCAGACGTGTGCGTCCGTACCGGATACTGATTGTTTTTGATACGCAATAATTAAAAAAATGGGTAACTGGTCCATTCAAGAAACGGTACAGTTTTACTAACTTTTAAACTTTCGCGTTCCATGATATAATATTATCTATGTATTAACGGGAATTAACGCGTCAGAGTCAGCCTGTGACCACGGCCAGTGCAACCTGGTCGAAACGTCAGGCAATTCAGAGGTATGTAATACCTTTTCGTGAACGCGTTAATTCCCGTTAATACATAGATAACGGTACAGTTTTTATGAATTTTTAACATCCACCATCTTCTATGCCGTATTTTTCTTTTTCTTGATTTTATAATAAAAATAACTTAAGTCAAATGTTATGGCCGACACAAGTTCGATGTCCTCCATGCTTGCCTCTTCACTCGCAAGCGTGTGGATGGCGATGTTTGATTTCCAAAATCAAGCCAAGCGTTTGTAGAGGTTTGTGTCTTGTGGCAAGTGGCAAACGTGCGGATTCGGCTTTAGATATTCATAACTTTACCTTTATGAACAATAGAGCTTCTTATAGGCAAAGGGCAATTCTTCAATCTGATAAAAACCTTAATGAGTCAAACAAAACACTAATAATTATCAAAACAAGATAAAATACAGTATGTAAAAAAATGCACTAACAAAATAATGCAGCCTTAAAAACACGTAATGTTTAGATATGTAGGTATACACAACTACATTGTGCACATAATAATTTGTTCATTGTGTTTACATTTCACCCAGACTATGCTAACTCATTGGAACTGGAACATATTGTTGCATTTTTTACTAGGTTTTCACATCAAATGTGACTGAGCACTAGTAAGGTATCAGAAAAGGATTAGCAAGTGCTTACCACAAGGCGTTTACGGTGCCCCACTGTGATGGCCATACCTATAGGCCATTGTGATCGCTTTTTCATTATACTTGTTATGGCCTTTTTTTTTCAAAAAGAATACTAGTTACGTGGGTCACACACATTATTCTTGTTTTTTGTGTTGTTTTTTAGTGGTATAGAACAAAGGCGCACCCTAGAAGCGTCGTGTCGTGTAACCATAATAACTGTAGGTACCTTAAATAAAATATTCAGTATTTTTTATCAATACTTTTCTTATTTTATGCACGCAATATTAAAAAAAATAAACTTTTTATTAAATTATAATAAATATGTATATCTTTGACCAGTAAGTACATTATTATCACAGATCATAAATTCGATATAAAATAAAACACAAAAAAAAAACACTACCGATCGGTTTTTACCATGGAAACTGTAAATTTTAAATTAATTAAACATGTTCTATTTAATTGTATTCGTATCAAAACGAAGTATAAATAGATTAATGCCGCGTTCCAATAAACAAAAAACGATTCGTTTTGTTTACAGACGGTAAAATTTTAGTTGAAAATTTAACGAAATTTTACCGTCCGTAAGCAAAACGAATCGTTTCTTGTTTATTGGAACGCGGCATAACACTAGAGGTTCTGCATTACCCAATCTGCAGTCAGGAATATCATTCTTTTAGGATATTTTTTTAGTATCATTTGGCTGTTTTTATACAGAATTTTGTTTTTTTTTTTGTACAGTAATTAGATGTATATATCAAACATATATATTTTGGTGAAAAAAAACTTGAGTGTTAAGTTACGAGCATTCTGAACTATTGCGGAGAACAAAAAATCGAGGGTGAAAATTCAAGGCAAAAGGTCAAAATTAAAAGAATGGTCTATTTAAAGAAACGTTCATTCAACTCTTATTAAAAAAAAAAAAAATGGCTCCTGGATTCTGAATTACTTAGCTTTTTTTTTCGTAGAATTTGAATTAAGTAAAGATGGCATAGGGGTGTCACACACATGTCTCCAGTCTCCAACATAGAAATACTAAAATTAATCTATCAGATTCGATAGCTGACCGCTCTTAATGGCAGATTTTCTTTAGTTAAGATCTAGTTACTTGATGAAGACTAGAGAAATGGAAGGCAGTAAAAATCTCTTAAATCCATGACGCAAGTGTTCTATGTTTATTCCATCTAAGGGAGAAGTCACATTGGATTTCGAAGCCTAAGAGTAAATAAATTCAAGTATTTAGGGTCACTTCCTGCTGATGATGGATTAATTATATTAATTCTTTTATTACGATCACATAAAATATAAATATTTTTAACCTTTTATTATTACCAGTCATGTGCATTGGCATTGCATTGTAAAAGTGTTGCGTCTTAGTGCAACCCTAATAAAATGTCTATATCACAAACTTAAGTACGATTCAAGTTCAGGAGGATGCTGGCATCAAACTCAGACTTGGCGAGTAAAAATACAGATGTATGATGTTATTTTAAGAAAATGTCTGCAGATTGGGTTATTCAGATTATGTAATGTGATAAGGGTTGCCACCTTCTGACAAAAAAATTAAAAAATTTTAAATCTTGCAAAAATATATTTTTTTGATAAATTTCATAATAATAGTTATAATATATTATTGTACAAAAGAAGAAAAAATCGAAGAGTAAAATAAATAATATTGGGGGTTTATACAAAATAAAATAGTACACGTATTATATATTTACTAGCTTTTGTGTCTGCACTCGCGTTAATGCAGATTTTGTCTAGCCGGACGACCGACTACTCCTACATACATATTAATATTAAAAGTATTTTTTCTATATATGTACATATGTTATATTATATATTTTCTATATATGTACATATATGTCGGGTCGTTCGGTTCCCTTCAATATGGTTGATCTGTACGATGGCTGGCGTGTGCGTCATGCTTGTGAACGGCCGTTGGTCGGGGCTGGTCATCTCTGGACTGCTATTGCTTAAATATGTATAGTAGTAATTAGCGCGTCTATTTATATTTTAGAATAATAGGTACGTTACATTGTCCTCATATTTCATTTACGCTTAATAAGCAATGTAACCAGAAATTTGTAAAAAACATTTTGACAAAGATTGTCCTTGGAGTTTCTTGCCTGTTCTTCTCCATAGGATCTACGCATTGGAACAGGCAACCAGCTTCACGACTGACTTAGTCTCACTGACTCCTACTCCTGACAATTCAAAAATACCTATTATTGGTTTAATTGAAATAAATGGTTTTGATGTTGATTTTGTTAATTTAGTTTTTATGTATGTTTTTTCTGGATAACGGGTAGCCTATTTTCTTTTGTAAACCCCTGACAACGGTTATACAAATTGCCTGATAATCGGTTTATAAGTTAAGCCGTGAAACAGTTAGAAACAAACAGACTAACATTTGCATTTATAATATTATTTATGATTAAGTGCCGTGAATGCGTTTCATTTTGAAATTATAAACCATTCAAGTTACAATTAATATAACCACAGTTGAAATAGTGATACAAATATATAATTATCATATATATATATATTATACAATTGATTAAAATATAGCACGATGCTACCTACATATATATACATACATACGTACGGGTGGCAACCCTAAGTGTGACGTCAGTCGCAGTATACTTCAACGGTAGGCTCTAGAATTATTTTGTTACGGAAACAAATGAACCTCTTCCGACCGCTGTACATTGCTTACTGTATAACTATCTTTCAGTATATCTCTCATCAACATCATCAACTTTCTTCAACAACGCCTTTGACATTTCACGGTAACGAAGACATTTCTTGACGTCACGTGTCAGCTGACAAATACCGCCTTAATGGCTCAGGGGGAGGCTGACCGAAGGCTTCGTCTATTCTGTCGTCGTCTGTTTGCATTCGTTCGGCGTCGTCCACGTATTGGGGGAGGCGCGTGTGTCGCGTCTCCGGCATGAAGAGCACCACCACTGCTGCGCTGAGGCTGCATATACCGTACAACACAGCTTGCACGTACGTGTTCTGGAAATAGGGAATGTAAGTGAATACATTAAAGCTGGGACTTTTAATTGTGCCACGACTTTATTAGTCCATTGGTTCACTTCCCTATTTATGTTATAAGTGTGTGTGTGTGTAAATTTATACGCCCATATAGTCACTCTAAACTAAACGGACTAAAACTTATACGCCCATATAGTCACTCTAAACTAAACGGACTAAAACTTATACGCCCATATAGTCACTCTAAACTAAACGGACTAAAAATTTATACGCCCATATAGTCACTCTAAACTAAACGGACTAAAATTTATACGCCCATATAGTCACTCTAAACTAAACGGACTAAAATTTATACGCCCATATAGTCACTCTAAACTAAACGGACTAAAACTTATACGCCCATATAGTCACTCTAAACTAAACGGAATAAAATTCATAGGTCTTTAAATTTTAGACTTTTTTGTTTTCGTTTCAATAATTGGACTTAGTGGTAGAGGATTACTTAGTTTACAATTTTGTTTAAAAAGGTTTCTTTTAAATATTTTTTTAATTGGCTCGCCAGCTGTTGTTTACGCTAATTACTATAAGAGGATACAGTTTCATAGGTAGGTATGCTAGTGTAGTGTAAGATAATCTAGTGTGGAGCTACCTTACTAGAACTGGTAAAGGTTTAGGCTCTCCCTTAGGGTCAAAACAGACGCGCGAGCACTTTTAATTTTTTTTTTATGTTATAGGGGGCAAACGAGCAGACGGGTCATCTGATGGTTAGTGACTGACCGCCGTCCATGGGCACTTGCAACTCAAAAGTCACAAGTAGACATGTGTAGTTCCGGAGCGTAATAGTTCCTGGAACTATGTCCGCAGTCGGAACTATGTCAGTTCTTTCCGACTTGCTCAACCTAATAGTTCCAGTTCCACAGTTCTTCAGAACGATCACAACGCCGTGTGCCTAGGCGTGCGCTCGTTAACTCAGGATTACTGCATCAGCCATCTGCCAGAACTAATTTAAAGCAATTCTCTACCATATCCCGCTTGTCCAAAGCCTATAACGCTATTTGTGGGGAGGTTGATGTGTTTCATGATAAATTGTCACTTTTCAAAAAAAAATTGTTAAATAAGTTGTTTTGACATTGTTAAGAGTTTGATTTGTTATGTTTATGTGTCTTCTATTTTATTCTCCTCTATTTTGTTTTGCATGTTTTTTTATTTTAATTTTTTTTACTATAAAATAATGTTTATTTTCTTGTAAAACCGGTGTTACTTTTTACGCAAGTTGTGACACCTTAAAGTGTTGGGCATTTAAGTTTGTAACTACAGTTATATTTTTAGATATAAGTGATAATGTAGTAACTACTGGATGTCCAAATAAATAAATAAATAAATCACGCGGATTGAAGGAGCGGCCGGAGCGGTATTGAATGGTGGAACGAATAACGAACTGTCCGTGTGACGTATGCCGCGAGCGTTGCGCTTCGGGCCGTCATCTCCTACTTCTGTTCCGTGCAAGGGTGTATTTTGAAAAGCAGGACTTAATTTTATGAACAGAAGGCAACCATTGAAGGCATCAAAGGTGCCTGAGCTACTTTTTATGTTAGCAATTATTATAAATAAAATACCTATATATAATATATTATGTATTATGAATATGATGTACAAATTTAAATATTAGTTAATTATGTTAATACACTATCAATTGATTTATAAAGATCAAGCCGAACCATTAATTTAAAATATTTTAAGTATAAATTAGTTGATATTGTTTACAACCACCATGTATGTTCGAGGAACTGTCTGAACCGAAATAAAACTTGTAACTACAATGTCCGGATAAAACTAACGAACTAGATAGTTCCTTGGACATGTTTCCTGGAACTAGTTCCGAAAAGGAAAGGAACCGTTCCAGGTTCAATCCCATGTCGGACATGGTTTGCGCATGTCTAGTCACAAGTGCGTTGCCGGCCTTTAAGGTGGGAATAGGGGAAGGGGGAAGAGGGGGAGGTGGGGAGGGGGGAGGGGGGAGAGGGAGAAAGGAAAGGGTTAGGGCCTCCGGTAACCTCACTCACTCGGCGAAAAGCAATGTAAGCATTGCCATTCCACCCCAAGCTACTCATTAATTTCTTTGGTATCATATAGTTATTGTCCATCCTAAGGTTGTCTGGAAGAAATTGCATTTAGCGAAAAGGCCGCCCTTTGTACATATCAAATATGTGTACTCACTGTAACCTAACTCGTAATGGTGTACAATAAAGTTTATTATATTCTATTATTTAGTAGAGAAAGATAGGAGAGATACGTACCAGCAGTGGTGTTTGTGGCGCCAACACAGATCCTAATCTCCCGACTAACGAGCAAGCAGCCAGCGCGGAGCTGCGCGCGTACGTGGGGTACAACTCCGCCGTGAATACATACAGTGAGTTAAACGCGAACGTGATGGCCAGCTTACCCACAAAGAAAAGGGCCAGGCTTGTTCCAGAGTGTTCTGTAAGAATATTGCATTAATTATCTTAATATATTTAGTAGCGAAACACGTATTATAAAAACAGTTGGTATAAAAGTGTCTTAAAAGTTCTATTTGCAAAATAAACTCATTAATGCATTCATAAAAATTAGATTTGTGTCGATATCCACATATTGTAAAAACATACTTCAACGCCATCTAGCGAAGACAAGCCGAACTACGTAGCAATTACTGATCTTCTTCGTTTCGTTCTCACGCCGATTTGTCTATACTAGAAATCGCCTGGTGGTCGAATTTCGACCATAATTCATTTTAGTTTATTTCATTGGCCAGTATAACTTGAACTATCATTGTATAGACCTAGCGTACCATGACTGTCAACATATATACTGGACACGTGTAGCTTGATCTAGTAGTTTTCACGTAATTTCTAAATTTTCTATTTTAAAAATTTTAGTTTACTGCACTTCTATACATAAACTTTAAAGTATTCCAAATGGCATATTCGTGCGCTCGACAAAATTTTCATAAAGAAAAATGCGTGTAAGAATTCTCTTCACGTATGTTAGATTTGTACACTTCCCAGCATAAATCATTAAACCACGGTTCGCCAGGCATGATGATCGAAGGATCTTCTCTTTGTTTTGGAGGGACACAGCGAATCTACAGTTTTTTGAAGTGAAAACTTCGTTAGGCACGTTTGTGCACTTTTGGTATGGGGAAAAAGCACTGATCTCGTGACCGTCACGCTAATAATACATATAATGATCCACTAGAGGGCGCTAATCTAAAAATTGAGTTCTGTCAGCTCCTTATTAATTATTTTTTTAAATATAATTAATTCAATAAAGTACTTATTGTTTTCGCTATTCATATGGTAAAATAAACAAAAACATAATTGTAATTAAGGTGAAAATTTATAACGCCTATAGTAGTGGTTAATAGCGAAAACCATTATTCAAAATTTCGTCCGAACGTACGTCAGTTTGATGGATGTCACTAGTAGATGGCATCACTTTCTGCAAAAATGAATACTTCTGATCTGCAACTCACATTTATTTATTAACAGTTTTTTTTGTGAAAACTTCTTTAGGTACGTTGGGCACTTTTGGTATGGGGAAAAAGCACTAAACTCGCGTGACCTTTATGCTCAGATAAAAGATGTGTCAGTTATGTTTTCACTTCTGACGTGCAGTCCAAAGAAAGTTTTTTTTAATGGAACTTTCTAATAGATTCTGCTTTTGATCCTTTAATTTCTTTTTAGTTTAGATATTTAAAGTTTTCTTACTTATAAAGAACTGTGACACACACGCAACCCCACACAGGAGGAACGCTAGGAATATACACAGCCTGCGTCCAATCCTCTCCAAAGCCATCATGATGAGCAGCGAGGCGGCGATCTCCATCGACATGTTCAGAGCAAAGTTCACGTACTTGTTCCCTGAGAGGGACACAGAGTTGATGGTCAGCCCGTAGTACACGAAAGTCGTGGCTATCCAACACCAACAGCAGACTGCGAACCTGATCAAAAGTACTCGTGAACGAAAGAGACTCTTCCAAGGACTCTGTTTCACAACCTCACTTTCATTCTTCACGTCATCGTTGAGGCGTCTCATTATGTCTTCATCTACAACAACCTGTAAACAATAGTTTTTATATTATTTTCTTTATCGAACTCAAAACTCTTAAGACGATGCAAAGTGACTGATATGAATGCCAAAAGGAAGTTTTTAAAGCAGTTGTTGAAGCCTCTAGGACAATGCATGTCAATCAAATGCATGCAATAAAAAATAAAAGACAGTATTTTTTGGATTAAAGACCTTTTTGTCTAACAATGTATTGAAAAATAAAGGTGCTGCGACCTGTGCATAATGACGGTTAAAACACATCAAATGTAAAAAAAGTAATAACGATGATAATAATAAACTTCAAAGGTAGCTAACCTTCTATGATGTGATGCAGTTAGACCATCTGTCATCCATCAGAACATAAAAATAAAAAGAGACTATGCAAATCGTGATAAAGTCGAGATGGCCTACATCAAATAAGCAAGTGAATACCACTATCTCAAATCGTATGCCGTATGATACGACATGAATAAAAATCAAAGAGCTTCTTATTTACTTTATGCACGATTAATATATGGAGGGAGTCTTAAGACCTTTTATATATTTCTTCCCAGTCAACGTTCGGGTAAAGCAGAGATAAAATAAAAGTACCTTATTCCACGCAGCCGCTTTCCTAATCATCGCATCAGTCTTCTTTATATTTCCCTTCGAATGCAGCCACCGCGGACTTTCATCCAGCAGTATGTAGTAGACCGGCAACAACAACGCCAGGGAATGGATTGTCCATAGCAGGTGACGCCAATAAGGCACTCCCCAGGCTATCCAGGCAAACAGTACGCCGCCCACTCCGTAGGCAACACCGGTTGCACATGCAAAGACCCCACGGAGAGACGGGTGCGCCATTTCTACCACTGCGCAATAGAAGTTATGCAATTAATATAAATAAGTAAAACATGTGAAAAAAATATTGAAAGATGGTTCTTCTATTATTGTAGAAGGTATTTCGAAAAGCATTCCTGATTAAAACACATCAAATGTGAAAAAAGTAATAACGATGATAATAATGTCTATTATTAACCTTTGTCAAAGTCTGTAAAAATGTCGAGAAACTTGGGTGCTAATAGCAACACAAAAACCTTTAAAACTGTTATTAATTTCTTAAAATAAACTGGTAATGTCTAAACCCTTCTAATTTTGATACGCCTTTAATATAACTAACATAATATTTTAGGTTAATTGCTCAAGATAAATTATATTTCTGCATGAGAATTATGAGTATAAGAATAAAATTAAAAAGTAGAAAAAGTTTAACACCACGATCATAAATTGGAGCTAAGTTATGTTAAGATTGGTAAGTAAAACTTTGACTTTATAACGTTTACCTTTGAGCATTTAGACTGCTGATTACTAGACTAGATATCGCCACCCGGCAATAAAAAGTGTCATAATACAAAACAGCTACATATTTCGAGAAAACACGACTTTAATGACGGTGAATTGAACAAAACATCTCAATGAAAAAGGAAAATTTTGTTCCCCTTTTCATTGAGCTGATAACGATGTTTTTACTGCTGACAAAATGCAACATTTGCTATTCAATGCTATAAAAATGTCGAAACGTACCTAACATGTGATATGACACTTTTTTTGCCGGGTGGCGATGTCTGAATATACATATTATACCTACCTTCAAAAGAAGTTCAGAGGGATGCAAACTCTCTATGGTATAACTTTTGAAGTATGCAGTCGTTTAAAAGTAAATATTTTAAATAGATGGAGAAGTTGTGTAACCAGTTGAGGCAGAAGTTAATGCTGTTCGTTATAATATACTTTGACTTCGATGTCGTATTTTGGATCACGGTCACAGCTGATGCCCAAAGTAAGTTTTGAAGATGTTCGGAGATCGGTAATGTCAAAATACTATAGGACAAAAATAATTCCCTCGGAACAACCCGTTTTAACCTTTTTTTTTGAAATTGAGTCACAACTTTTGCGAAAGTGTTTTAACGCTTATTCCACGCGCGGTATTACTCAACAGCATCTCATTGTCAGTACCAGTCAGAGCGTAAAATATTTCATTTCTTAAGCGTTTTTAAAGAAACAGGTTTCATCATTATAGCGTATACAATGATAAAACCTGTTTAATTTAATCTTTTTTTGAAAAGTCCTTGACAATGAGTTAGACTTGTCATCTTTAGCGCCTAAAATTGGAAACCATGTTTTGTTATAGACATAAACTAGTACTGTATAGACTTACTGGTTATAACAGAAACTATGAACTTTAAAAAAACAGGTTTCTATTAGTCATTGAATAAGAATGGATTAAAAAAAATAACATATGTGTTTATTAAAAACTTTTAATATAGATCTAATAAATACTTTACTATAAGTATAGGTATATCCAAGTATAATTCGAAATACGTTTATTTTCATGGCTAATCAAAACCGAAATACTTACTAATTGCAATTATATTTGAGTAACCGATTTCTTTTTAGGTACAGTTAAAAAAACAGTGCAATGATTTTTGGTAAGTAGGTAATATAAAATGTTTCAGCGTTAAGATCACACCTCCTGAGGCTGGAAAAATCACTAAGCTGGTGAGCTGGTAAGTTTATATAGTAGTTAGAATTCATATAACCTAAACTTACTTAAAACATATGCGGCGCTGTTAAACCCGTATCCGAGAGCTGCTTCCAGAAACTCCAGTGTGAGGTACATTTCATAATTTAATGAAAACGCCTTGATGATTCCCATTACTCCAGCGAACGCCGAGAATATGCAAAACGCCATCCGGCGCCCGAAACTAAAATATAAATTATTATCTTTTAAAAGAAGCATCACCGACTTCAATGTGCTTTTTAGTGGAAAGTAAATATGTATTGTGTTTAAATATAATATATATGTGCTTTTAATAATGTGCTTTTTAGTGGAAAGTAGATATGTATTGTGTTTAAATATAATATGGGTAGGCCAACTAAACGCACTGCTCCAATGAGAGCGAGGTTTCGGTAAACGAAAATAACATCGATGTATACAATTTTTAGATTTTTGTTGATTTTTCAAAAACCGCTCGACTGATTTCGACAAAATTTTAATTGGACCACCTGGGAAGTACCCATTGAAACAAAAAGAATTTTCCAAATTGGTTCGAGTAATCGGTAAATATAAATAAAAAAAAGATTCCGATAAATTGTGAACCGACTTCAAAAAAGGTTCCTCCTTTTTTGAAGTTAAGAAGTTAAAGTTGAAGGTTAAGAAATAATATGTGCTTTTTGGTTATCTTACTTGACCAGTTTTTTAACGTGTCTAAATACCCCTGGTCGTCATCTAACGGTAAGATGGTATGTCGGACTTGAGCCGACTACGACAACACGATATTCAATACTCAATACTTTATTGCGTTTCGCAATGTTTTCGTAGGTGGTAGAACTACAATTATGTATGATTGGGAAGCGTGTCGGGCACAGCAAAAGTAGGAGAGATTACCACAATCCTTTTATTTTTTACAGTGCAACTACGTATTAAAATTGTAATTTTTTTAATATTTTTAGTTAATTGTAAAAAAAACAATAGGTAAATATTTAGGAGTGCGTTTGTCCAATAGACGTTAATATGAGACATCCTTCCAAATACGAGGGCGGCACTGAAAATTTCGGGAATCAAGGAAGTGACACAACATTACTATTTAAAAATGTATTTATTGCTTTTCAAAGTATTCTCCGCGAAATTTGACACATTTTTCCATACGATGAAACCAATCATTGAAGCAACCATTCCATTCGGAAGTTGGGGTCTCCAAAATGGCCGTTTTGTAGGCGTCCACAGCTTCTTCAGGTGATGAAAATCTCTGACCACGCAATTTATTCTTTATTTTAGGGAAAGTATAGAAATCATTAGGGCTTAGGTCGGGGCTGTACGGCGGATGGTGTAATAATTCTATGTTTTCTTGCTTTAAAAACTCTTTTGTTCTGTGCGCGGTGTGAGAACTCGCATTGTCGTGATGGAGGATGATGCGGCGGTTGCAGTTCTCTTTACGGAGTTCAGAAACGACCTGTGGCAAATAAATGCTAGCATACCATTCTGCATTAACCGTTCTTTGTCCCCAAACGTGGCCACCATTTTTTTTGACACTCCGTGAACGAACAATTTTTGTTGGCTTTAACTCATTTTCGAACACCCAAACTCGTGACTGGTTTTTTGTTTCGGGTTCGTACGCGTATATCCAGGATTCGTCACCTGATACGATGTTGTATACAGCATTTGAGGATCCTGCGTGGAATCTTTCGAGAGTTCTGACGCACCAAGTAACGCGAGCCGCTTTTTGAGAGCAAATGCGGTATCCATTGGGAAAACAACTTTTTACACCTAATTGTTCATGCAAGATTATTTGTATTTGACTCATGCCAATGTCTAAAGTTGCCTGAATTTCGCGGTGTGTCACATGTCGATCTTCCTCAATCAGCTTACGCACAGCATCAACGTTTTCTTGGGTGACTGCAGTTTTTGGACGACCTTGACGGGGATCATCACTGAGATTGACACGTCCACGTTGAAATTCAGCAAACCAGCGATAAATTGTGGTTTTGGATGGGGCTTCATCACCAAATGCAGAAATCATCCGGTCAACACACTGTTTTTACGTTAAACCACTTCGAAAGTCATAATAAATCATCGCTCTTGAATTTTCTCGAGTCAATTCCATTTTCTCAACGTCTAAACAAGTTTGACAAAACCTTGTGATAAGACCGAGAATATTTTTTTAAATAAATAAATGGTATTCGATTTTTAAAACCAAGGTGTTTTCAATTAAAAAGATTTTAATATGACAGAAACAGTGGAAATATTCCATTCCCGATACTTTTAGTGCAGCCTATGTATATGTAACTGAGTCATTATCAGCATATTATGTCAAAGACATTTTATCGTAGGATAGCCATGCTTCGGCACGTATGAGCCGGCTCGACCGAAGTGAGTGAGTGAGGTTACCGGAGGCTAACCCTTACCCCCCCTCCCCCTCTTCCACCCTTCCCCTACCTTAAAGGCCGGCAACGCACTTGTAACTCTTGATTTGCAGGTGCCCATGGGCGGCGGTAATCATTTACCATCAGGTGAGCCGTCTGCTTGTTTGCCCCCTATTCCATAAAAAAAACATATCTTTATTCTCTATTCTGGTCGCTGGTACAACGTTAAGTAGTTGTCATTATACTCGGATCGTTTCTACAGTTTTCTTAATGTTTACCTGAGTCAGATATTTTTCTCCCTGCATTAAAATTTGGAATATTTGAAGTTGGAGTAATTTCAGTGCTGTATGTAGCTTTTGGTGTACCGTTAACTGTGAGTCAAGATGTATAAATCCGTGGCTGGCGTAAATAAGTTGACATGTCTAAAATTGCTATTAACCTTCGAAACTAGCACACAGTAGACAGCTAGGAACTTCTTGCTATAATAGGTACCTCGCAAGGCTTGAAACTGAGATTGTAAAAAATCCCAAACAATTTTGGGCTTTCATTAAGGATAAACGAGGTGGATCCAGTACATTTCCTTTATCAATGACCAGTGGGACCATAACAACCTCAGATGGCCAAAAGATTTGTGAAATGTTCACAAACCAATATTCCTCAGTCAGCAGCGATACTCATGCTAATCTGGACTCACCTAATGACTACCTTCAAGCTATGATAAACAATAGCTTGCCCCTCACCGCTCCTATGCTTCAGTTTGATAGGTTAGTCAATAAACTTAAATCTTTAGATTGTCAGAAGGGAGCCGGCCCTGATGGTATACCACCAATTTTCATATCAGAGTGCGCCAGTTCCTTAGGATTTCCTTTGTTATTAATTTATAATAAATCGCTTGCAACAGCCGTTTTCCCTGAAACTTGAAACAGGCTAAGATTATACCTATTTACAAGTGTGTTGAAAAAAATGATATAACTAACTATAGGCCTATCTCTATTTTATCAACATTCGCTAAAGTTCTGGAGTCGCTGATATGTCCCTTCTTACAAACACACCTGGGACTCTATATTAGTGACTTTCAACACGGTTTTGTAGGTGCCAGATCTACTTGCACGAATTTGGTCTCTTTTGCTGAAACCCTGGTAGAGGCTTTTGACTCTGGCAGGCAGGTGGACGTGATATATACAGATTTTAGTAAAGCCTTCAACCGCGTTTCTCATAATATCTTGTTGGCGAAATTGACAGCATATGGAATCACTGGCAATCTTCTTGCATGGCTGAAATCCTATCTAGAAAACCGTTGCTTTTTCGTCGCAGTCAATGGGTTTCAGTCTCTGGCATCTTCAGAACTACGTCAGGCGTGCCTCAAGGATCTCATATTGGGCCTATTCTTTTCAATATCTTCGCTAACGACATTCCCGATTGTTTAGGTTTCTCCAAGTGTTTTATGTTCACCGATGACTTGAAATTCTGCAGAGTAATTGAATCGGACAAAGATATTGAATTGCTCCAGAGAGACTTAGACAATCTAATTGTGTGGTGTATTAACAATGACATGGTTTTAAATACTAAGAAATGCTACCATGTCACATTTACTAGGAGTAGAAAACCACTGTCATCGTCATATCGTGTAGGACCGGATATAATACAAGAAATAGATGAAATCAAGGATTTAGGTATACTATTCGACAAAAAACTTACATTCATACTCCCATATGGAGAGTATAACTAAGAAGGCTTCTAAAATGTTGGGATTTGTCGTCAGAAATGTTGCAGGTTTTCGAAACAGTGAAACAAAAATTACGTTGTACAACAGTCTTGTACGAACTGTCGTAGAATATTGCAGCACCGCCTGGAGACCCCACTATGCATCACATACACTGAGACTGGAAAGGATTCAGAAAAGGTTCCTCTGGCACTTAGCGTACTCCTTTGGAATTAATAAAAAAGAACCATCTTATAAAGCCAGGTTGGCGCACTTTAATATGTTGTCTCTGGAAAACCGGAGTAAAATTACGGACTCCCTTTTCCTGGCAAAAATTTTGCGAGGTAAAATTAACTGTCCTCAATTATTAAGTAGAATCCGTTTCCGAGCCCCTTCAAGATACCCCCGTGCCCCCATTACCCCCCTTTGTCCTCCACTTTGTCGGACAATTCTTGGTGCAAATTCTCCCATTCCCCGAATGTGCAAGCTGCTAAATAGTAACAGTGACCTCGTAGACGTACATGTTGATTCACTGAGCAAGCTCCGTAAAATATTTAAGTCGCAATTTATTATTTGATCTTGCATCAATTATTGTAATTTTACATTTTATAGAACTTTCCTGCATATACAATATTTATTCATGTTTTTTTTTTTTATAATTCTAGCTTAAGTAAATAATCAGCAGTAAATAACTTAAGTCGTGCTTACCTGTAAGAAATTGTGACACTAGAATAAGTTAATACAAGTTTGTTTTTTTTTGTAATTTAACCAGTGTTAACAATTGTTGGTGAGCCAATAAAATAAATAAATAAATAAAAAACATTTCGACGGTTAGATATTGTGTATGTTGAGATTTCAAGTAACGAATATTATTTTAGTGACTGAGTGTAAGTTGATATAAGAAAATATCAATGTTCATTCGCAAAATCATGTGAATCGTTAATTTGACACGAGGTTTTGTCAAGTTAAAATGTGAGATGTCAACATGTTTCCAAAGTCGATTGCTCCAAAATTTATGTATATTTGAAACTGTTATATTTTTTCATATAAATTCCTAATGCGTAGGAACTATTACACCAATAAAAAAAACATGCAAGTCGACATGTCAATGTGTTCACGCCAACCACGGAAATAACCTTTTTCTTAATATAATGTTTAAATGACACAGTGATAAATTGCCTTCTGCGTCTTATAAAAATAGTTTTCAATTGTGGCATGATACAGTTGGTGGTTGGCTATCTCCGCTAACTATGTAAGCAAGTGGAAAAATTATTGCTTCTGTTGTAGTTTGAACATTGGACTTTGAAATGAAGTGAATTACAGTAACCTAAGTAAACGACAACAATAAGTAATATCCAAGGAAAGTTACTCTCTTAGAACCCGCAAGGAATTTAATGAGACGTGAATTATTTAGGTAGGTTGAACACGAGTAATTCTGCTTTGGGTTGCGATGTGAAAGTGGCGATGAAAGTGGTAAACTGGTAGCTATTTCTGTTTTACTGTTTACGCAGATTGTAATTTAGTTATTTTAGTAGCTGCAAGTTTTGATTACATGATTCTGTTGTCTGTACAAAACTATAGGGTTTACTTTTACTCTTTGGTCATTCTTGTCCATTTCATGATAATCTATGTAATGTTTTTTCAATTATTTAATATTATCTACGTATTAACGGGAATTAACGCGATCACGAAAAGGTCTTACATACCTCTGAATTGCCTGCCGGGCGTGCACGCCCTCCGTCGGCCAGCCAGCCTGTGACCACGGCCGGTGCAACCTGGTCGAAACGTCTGGCAATTCAGAGGTATGTAATACCTTTTCGTGATCGCGTTAATTCCCGTTAATACGTAGATAATATTATATCATGGAACGCGAAAGTTTAAAAGTTTTCATTTATTCATAAAACCTTTTAACTTTTATACATTTTATATCTTTTCAAACAAGAATCGCGCTTTGTTTTTTTTTCAATTTTACGTACTTGAGTTCAGCAAAATCAATATTTTATTTAATATTTTCCATTGAGTTCGGATCATGCTCTCTTATATTATCTATAGGTACTCAAATAAAAAATAAAAATCAATATTCTTTGTCGATGATGTTGACGTTTGTACACCATTGTCTCGAAAAATAATTTAATTCGTCAATACAGTATACAAGGCAGTATGATTCGTACCATAATGTATTAGAAAAATTTTATATTTTTTTGTAACTTTTGTAAATAAATCGGTAAATTTTTAAGGATACAAACAACTCTAAAAATTATTAAATCATAAATTTAGTATTTTAGCGTATATATTATTTACTAGCAGCGCCTCGCTGTTTCACCGCCAAGTTTTATCGCAATTGGATTAGTAGTTTTGGCGTGAAAGAGTAACAAACATCCATACATCCAGACTCACAAACTTTCACGATTATAATATTAGTAGGATGGTTATGGTTTATGGGTTAAACGCTCCTGTGTCACATTCCGACCCAAGTAATTCACTGATTTAAATTCTTAACCCCGGCGCTGTCGGCAGAATCTTTTGTATCTTTTTGCAATACACGCTTTTTATTTTACTCCTGTCTTGTTCAATGTCCAGTAACAATTATGTTCTCGGTGTCATAGACACGAACGTGATGTTTGGAATCGTGATTCGACGACGCCGTTTTTATTGTCAACATTATTTTATTACCTTAATAAATTAAATAACAGCTATGTAAACTAATCTTGAAAGTAAATTGGAATATACTTCTATTCTTAGATTTATAATCTAAGACTTCTATTATTGTCGTATCGAAATGAAACTGTATGCATATGTAGTTTGGACGACAGCACATTAATTTGGCTTCTTGGAGCTATAACACAAAATTACAGTACTTTGTTGTTGAAAAATCAAATTAATATTTATCTTAAAAAAATGCACTGCAACTCAATCAGTAGGGAAACGCGCGTGCATTTGGTGTGACGTCCAACATACATTGTAAACGAATTAAAAACATGCGAGAACCCATGACCGATGGCACTCACTATAAAAAGGGACTCGCATGTAGTGTGTAGGCACATATTAGTCCGGTCGAACCGCTTGGAGAATAGAATTATATGTTGATGACGAAATGTAAACATTCTTTTATAAGGTATATGGTACTTACGTGTCTGAGGTGTACCCAGTGAGGACGAGGGCTAGTGGGAGAGCTGCGTTGCGCACCGTGCCCACCAGGGTCCGCAACCACTCGCGACATCCGAGGTTGAACTGCAACACAAACGGGACACATACTGGATGTTAATTTGTTGATAACTGAATGTAAATATCTAATGATATTACTGTGGATGTTCAGCCTGACGTCATCTTTCATTATGCTTAGGGAAATATCTGTTTTAAAACTATCGGCTCACTTTATCTGTCAAAGACAAAGACATTTACTGCAACCTGTGCAGGTACAAATATGTAGATGTTATGTTCTTAGAGATGTTACATTAATATTGAGTACCAACAGTTAACTCATTTCGGGCATTGCAAAACTACATTAATAAAGCCATAATACATTACGCTAAATTAAAACCAATGAACTTAAAACTAACACCACCTTTTTAAAATAATTCTTGTAGGTTGTAAAAGACATTTTGAATCAACCATTGTTTTAGGGATATTTTGAACTTACTATGACCTTAAGTCTGCATGTTATGTAAAGGATTCTGTGTAGAGTATTCTGTGGTAAAACTAAAAAGGTTGACTTCAACGTCACTTAGTGCTAATATTTGTTTTCATATGTCTATTTGCATTAGTGTAGGTGTTTATAATATGTACCTATTTATAAAAAAAAACGAATCTTAATGACTGAATAGATGATCATGCGGCATGACATGTGTTACATGCTGTCATGCATACATGACCGTTTAAGCGTTGATGCAAATGACACGCAAACTACGTGCATGACCTGCTAACTACGTGCTGGCAGTTGATTGACAAATCCTTTTATTTTAATAAATTTATTTATTTATAAATCTGCCTTTGACAAAGACATTTGCATACCAGCGCAGAAGACCTCTTCACTGTATCTATATCGACTGAATAAAATGATTATACTAAACCAATTATCATGCTGCATGATAAACTCTCAATAGGTCCTTCATGCAATCATGCAGCATGATGATTCAGCATGTCATGTCACATGATCGTCTAGGGACCGCTTAAGTTTGTTTATCCGAGTCGCATAGTCCGAGGTATATGTATACTTTGTTGGGGTCTAGAAAGCTCTATATACGACCATTGGACGTCTAAATGATTTAAATAAATCATAATATCATAGTGTTTATTTTGACATTACTTTAGTATTATCTTATGTGAGCCAGATTTATTACATTATGAAGTTTCCTAGTAATGTCCGATATCCAAATGCGAGCAAAAAACAGATCAATTATGATAAGGGTTTGTTCCAACTTATCTTTTAATGAGGTTATTAAGTGGTTTGCACATTTGGCTCGAGCACAGAATAACAGTTGGCCAGGATTTAGCAATATGGCGTACATTGTGTCTCAAACCTGGGTGGCCCTTAAAAGGCGGCCAAGTTTCTGAGTTTTGAATGCTATGGGGGTTGATGTTGTTGAATAGGAAGTATGAAGTCTTGTCGGTAAATAATATTTAGGTATTGAAGATATTGATTTTATCACTAGAGTAATATAGAACTGTTCCTATAAATTTATTACCTTCTTCAGATAGCTCGTAGGGTTTCTCGGACGTCCATATTCAATTCATCAACGAAAATGCATTCGGCCGTTAGTGAGCTGTTCTCAAAGGAGATACTGAACAAAGGCAAACCATTTTTTTATGTGATATTCCGGTTTATTGTACATTTGCAAACACCTCAATCCATCGTTGTTCTGTTCTGTACTCCATCTCCACAAAATCCTTTATTGACATCGTTATTGTGAACTATGCGTTATGGGGTGTGTGTAATGCAGTAGAGGTTGAAAAATAGACATACTTAGATACGGACTAATAATTTGGGGCAATTCCACTGATATAAATAGAGCTTTCATTGTTAAAAAAAAATATATAAGGGCCATCTGTGGTGCAGATCCTCTGGAGTCATGTCGACCTTTATTTAAAGAATTAAATATTCCCGCACTCCCATCAATGTACATTTTTGAAATATCTATTTTTGTAAAAAAACATTATGAGCTGTTTAAATCTAGAGGTGACATTATAAATTTAAAGCCAGAGATCAAATGAAAATAGTAAAATAGTTGAACTGCACTGCACAAAAGAAATGTATTTCATATATATGTATTAAAACTTATCTCCCCTTTAAATATTTCACAATCAAACTGCGGATGCATGGTTAATTAACAGTTGCTTTTATTCTGTGCAAGGTTTTCTAAAAACTAAAACAATGAAAATTACCTAAAATAACAATGTTTTCGTCTTTATATGGTGTGTTTCTAATTATATTAATCTATTGTAATAATTATGTGTCCATGTACTTACTTGTAATTTGCATGCCTTACTTGGGTAGATTACAGTTTGTTCATTAATTACCATCCTAATAACTGGTTACACCTGTATTCTATGCAAATAAATGTTTCTTTCTTCGGCATGTATGGGCCGCCTCGACTGGAGTAATACTACGGCCTCAGAGAAAACCGGCAGTGAAGCAATGCTTGCATTCGTTTTCGCCGAGTGAGTTAGGTTACCGGAGGCTCTAACCATTCCCTCTCCCACTCTTCTCCTACTCCCCTACTTCCACCTTAAAGGCCGGTGACTTTTGATTTGCAGGTGCCCATGGGCGGCGGTAGTCATTTACCATCAGGTGACCGGTCTGCTCGTTTGCCCCCTTATACCATAAAAAAAAACACTTCTCCATATAAACGAAGTAACCCAAATTTCACATTCTGTGCTCGAATAATAAAAAAAGACAAAAAAAATAAAATTTGCTTAAAAATACAAAGGGTACAAAGAATACTCTTCATGTCTTAAAATTTACTAGTTAGTTACTTTTGCTATACCAAAGAATATTTTGACATTTTGCCGCGTTTTTCTGCGCGTGTATTTACATAAAAACCATTTTTAATTACATCTATCATATTCTATTTCATGCTACATAGCTGACCGAACAGACATTGCCTTGTTCCAAATTACAATAACTTTGCTTATGATTGTTTTGATTCCTTGGTAAAAAACATTCTAATGTTCCCATCTTTCTCCCTTTCGGGACAACCTTTGCATTTTTTTATCCTTATTCCTACTAACAATGGAAACAGAAAAGTTACAAAATGTGTCGAGCCGTTCTCAAGTGATGCTCTTTCCAATGAACAGTATTACATTTACATAAATTTGCTTTACTTGAAAAGGGCAAGTAGAATAAACAAAAAGTCAATCCAAATAAAGGAACCATCTTATTTTAGTCGGGTGAGTCATAAACGAATCTATTCTTACCAAAAGCGTTTCATACCGATCCGTGTAGGTACTTCTGGGACTGTTCGAACATCAATATTAATTAAAACAACTGCGCCATTGCAGCGGAATTTAATAAACAATCTTCATTGTTTCCAGGCTCGATAGATAGCTCGTTAGGACCGAATTAGATTGCAATATGGCAATATGATTTCGTTGGCACTGACGATGACGCCATGACAGTATAATGTCAAAATAGTGATATTTTTATTTTTGAAATAGATCAAAACTTAGGTTTATTTAAAAGGGCAAAAAGTTGTAAAAAGATCAAAATCGATCGGTTTGGAATCAATTATTACTAGTACCTATTTAAAATTGGTTTTATATGAGTTGTTTTGTTAGACATTAATTACTTAGCAACCATAGCTACTAACTAGCGCTTCGTATCAAATTATTTAATAAGGTTTCTTATTCTACACAACTATTCTTTAAGATCTTGCAAAGTATATATTATATGGTGAGGAGAGGAAGATCTACTTCTATATTACGCTACCTCCTTGCTAAGGTAGGTACAGCAGGATGGGTGTACAGCCAACAATGTGATAACATTTAGTTAGAATCCAGAATACATCAACCATTTACAGTTGATAATTTTAAATGCCAAGAGCATTTTTATTGACAGTTATTTCAACAATACGCCTTCTAAAAATTACCGGACTGTACCAGAAAATCAGAATGGAATGTGTACTTTGTCGAAGTGTTGTTATATTACTTTGTCGAAGTGTCGTTACACAACAACACAGAACTAAACAAGTGCTTGTAAAGCTATTCGGAGTAGACACTGAATTAAAACCAGAATAATGAGGTACTTTGCGGTTCGGAAGTAATTTGAGCTTGCCAGAAGTTCCCAAACTGTCGAAGGACCTCCGTGTTTATAGACTACATACTGTAACCTATGTGGAAAACAAGGCTGAAGGCATATTAAATATTTTTACAGGGTATTCTTGTTTTTTGAGTTTCAAACATGATCTTTCTCACCTCGGCAAATATAGTATTATCATTTTCATAGACGAACTTTTGACAGGTGACAGTGTCGACTGGATGAAAGTGGTGTCTTTCGCACTGGGCGTCGTCTTGGAGCGGCATGTACCGTTGGCATTGGGAGTTGTTTGGTAGCAGAGCCACTGCGAGCTCATTGTCAAAGTGAACATCTCCTCGCTCACACTCCGGGACCACGCAACTGAAAAGAAGCAGACCATCACTAATGAGAAACTAGACATTTTCGCTACTGTTACTCTGGTTGTGGCTGTTGGCTGTTAAATATTATGCTTGCGTTTTTTACGTTTCCTTATTTGTAACCATATTATGGTTACAAATACATGATATACATATACATAATATATAAAAAAAACAGTGAAAATAAGCATATTTTAGCGTACAAATATTTGCACTAATCGGGAACCGGACCCGCTTAAAGGTCATAGATCAAACGGTTCCAACGATTTTCATGAAATTTAGTATGCACAGGGTATCGGGGGCGATAAATCGATCTAGCTAGGTTTATTTTTAGAAAACGTCGTTTTATCCGACCAAAAAAACAAAACTCAGCAAAGCTCGGTCATCTAGGTACTAATAATATTAATATGTCCAGCAGTAGACGGCGATAGGCTGATGACTCATTGATAATTGATGTACAGTGAAACTTGGTTAAGTGGGACCTGGATAAGTGAGAAACCTCCATAACTCTAACTCATGCTGAGGTCCCAACACTTTGGCACTGAATTACCTCTGTTAGTGGGACGAAGCAAACCTCTATATCTGGGATTCGTTCTTTCGATTTTATCGTCATAATTACCTCTATAACTAAGACAGCGAGTGAATTTTATTTGCATTAACCTCTGTAAATGGGATAACATCGTTTTGTTTGTTTACTTACTTATTCTTATTCTACCCGCAAATTCCGCACTTAACTAATTTTGAGCCTTCAATGGCCTTCAGTTTCAGTTTTGCTTTAAAGCATATTTGATAAAATTTATAACATCGAAAACATCTGATGGCTGATACTTCCAAAAAACAAACTAAAATGCCAGATTTTTATAATGGATACATTCTGTTTGCATTTTTGTACTACATATTTATAAAAAAACGTGCTTGAATCTTTTTGTTTATTACATTTATTACCTTTATTATCTTTTTTTGATTCCCAATAAAGATTGAAACTCACGTATAATGTTAACATAATACGTTATTTTATTTAATAATCCCACCTCTATAACTGAAATAACCTGTATTCAGACCTCTATTAACGGAACCCTCTGTAAACGAGACAGATATTTATTTATACCTGGATATCTGAGACACTGGGTAAGTGGAATACCTCTATAAGTGAGACAAATTTGCAGGTCCCTTGAAGTCTCATTTAACCAGGTTTCACTGTATATTATTATATCTATTCACCCTCGTTCTTTGTTTAAACATTTCGTGCACCCAATAAGCTTTCTTTTTTTGTAGCGTCTTTTATTTTCTTTTTCATCAACTGTAACAGCTATCAGAGCCAATTCACGGTTTGTAAAATTAGACACAACGAAACACACGCGTAGACTTAGTACTAGTGCCAATCGCTGACAGACTACTCGGAAATTCCTGGACACGCGATGTCCATTCGTTGACCTCGCGACGTTAACGTGTGACATCGCGGCGTCCACCCGTCTACCACCTGTCGACAAGGAGTAGACGCCAAACGACGAGGCGGTGCTGGTCGGGCGTCAGGTGTATCTAATGACCTTAAATCTGTCAGCAGTCAAATGCTTTACCGCCTCGCGATATAGGTAGGTACATAGAGTGCTCTTGAGGGGTCGAGACGTTCTCAACGAGTGTTACAGCCGCCGTAAGATTTACTTAACACTTCAATGAGATAAGACTGTTATCGTATGCTGACGGCACACGTTCTTGAACAAACAAGACCTAATAAAACAAATTATTCACTTTTCTGCTGACGACAATCTTACAGTCTGGCTAAAACTGTTGCTCGTATGTGAATATAGGTTGTTGATGTGCAGACACAACTCAATCAATCAGTTCTGGACATCATTCAAATACTCTCGATATTTGGATGATGCATAGAACTGATTGATTTGACTGAAATTTGTTTTAATGATAATGATGAGCCTTCTAGCTATAGCACAGAATACACAATAGTACCAGCTATAGTGACCTTATATATTGCTGGATCCTTATCGATACCGTGAATTCTGCTTGAGAAAACAAAAGCTGAAAGGTTGTCAGATACTAATATATTATAATGTACTTGTAAGGATTGGTTACTGTTTAATTGGTAGTGTTTTTAAACATGTCAAAAATATAAACCTTCTTCAATAGACTCATTCAAAAACGCATCTTACATTAATTTTAGAACAGATCTCTAGGTATGTAGTTACTCTACACATTGATATGTTTTTCTGTACTTCACACAACGCTCTGCAATCGAAAAGTTTATAATTTGATTTGATTTCCGGAATGAAATGTTCCCGCCGTTAAATTAGATTGTGCGGAACTGTTATACAATAATATTTAAAGTGATTCTGGTGAATTGTTATGGTTGAGTATTGTACTTGTATGCGTTCATTGTGCATCGGAGCCGTACCCAACAGTTACAAATTACACACAATTATGCGTATACTTAACTACACCGTATACTTAAATATTTTAGGAAAGAAAATGTCGCTGATTATACTTAGAAATGTTGCTTATATTTATTGAGTCGGCCGTGGTGAACTGTCGCCTAATCCTTCTCATGTTTTTAACTGAACTGTTGCTCTAGTGATTAGTCACCCTGACATCCACGACAAATAATTGTGTGATGAGCATGATCATTTGTTCTGTGTCTGGTTGTAATTTGTCAATAATTTGTTTTATATAAGTATGTTTATCAGCAGTTTGGTTACCATGACGGCCGTGTGTGAGATGTGTCAAGTAATTATAAGTTATACTGAGGCCCATGATCATGATGATTATAATCTTATTGTAATATCAGATGGGTAGAATACACATACGATATATGTAGTACAGTACGATATAGTTAAATAATATAGTTACATATCAAATTTGAAAGCAAAGTTGAAACCAAAGTTTAAAAACAAAAATTGTTTTGGACTCAAACCTGTTGCGAGAGAGATGGTTTAGAGAAGGTGTTATCGACAATGCTACAACACAACCGACAACGGTCAACCACCAGAACTAGTTTGAAGTTAGAACTAGGAGTTTTATACTTATGCTGGGACCTGCAAGAATACTCTATGTGGGCCTCTGTATGTAGCTGGCCGGACGGCACGTCCTACTGGGCTACTCTAGTTCCTTCGCGTTTTACACCACCCATTATTAACGTCACCGCGTCGGTAGGGTGGTGATCCATGGTAGTTTTAACAACCCGTGTTTAAGAATCTAACCCCCTTACGTATTTTGTGTTATCAATCTTTCTTTTTATCACAGATTGCGGTTTTCGTAAGAAGTTGAGCAATTTTTAAAACGTTTCGCGGATTCGTCTCGAAGTCAAAATCATTGTGGGGCGGTTATCAAAATAGTGATAAGATAGATATTGATAAACGGATGCGTCTCATCACCAAACTTGATATATGATGTGTAATATATGTTCCAGTGCACATTTTAAAACAACTTCATCTTTGCAAGTCGTATTACTAGCTGCTGTTCCTACCTCCGATAATTTCTGTCTTCGTTTTTACGATGTGGATGACTCCACACTACCGCTGTTATGGATGTAAAGAATATTTTATATTTATTAAAAGACTAGCCGTTTATGATCACTGCTCCTCTCCTGAGGGTGTAGAGTAGTGTTACATAAGCTATAACCTTCCTCAATATTTTCTTCCTTATTTAGGGTCAGCGCAATATATTTTCTTTTCCCTTAATGAATACTTTATCCTATACAAAATTATTATTTAAATCTGACTGATACTTCTAGAGATAAGGGCGTTTAAACAAACAATCAATGAAACAAAAGCTCTTCAGCTTTATTAAATTAGTATAAAAAACAGATATATTATACGGTTATACAATCATACAAACAGCAAACCTGAGAAAATGAAATACACACATAAATATTATGTGTGTATTTGGGGGATGCCTGAAAAGTGTCGTGTCTGACAGAGGCATCCCTTTATTAAGGAATGAAGCGACCTGCCACACTGTTGTAAGGTGCCAAACGTAGTGTGGCATTCGGCAGGCCCAAAACTAGTCAGGTAGGCCCAAAATACGATATGAGAACAACTGTATATTTTTAATAATGTAGACACCGCCACCGCTCACGGATGTTTTTAATTCAAGATTATGTTAGACTATACATAGGTACTACAAGAACAACATGCATTAGGCCCTAATTTACAAACAGTACCTGCCTAAGTGAAGTACATCGAAACTATACAACAAACATAGGAGAAAATGGTTCTTAACTGTATTGTCTTGACTTACTACCAATGACAACTGTCAAACTGTCATGGATTATTTTGGGGATTATTTTGAGTATTGATATCCAAAATAATCAATGACAGTTAATGCATCGACGTATTCTTGAGGTAAGATTACTGTACTTATGTATTCTGTGCTTAAACTTCAAATCGGAAATAATTGCTGCAAAAGGTTTAATGTTTTAATTAATGACTCCATTCGTAACCCAATATGACTATCCTAGGTTGTTGGCGGAGTTATTGGTTACATCTCATAAAGGACTCACAATATCGAAAACATGGTCAATTTAAAAGATTAGAACATTAAATTCTGCATTGAATAAAACTAACCGCATATCTTTCGGAACACTCGTTCCCATAAATCGATGTTGGAGACCAGTTTTCCACATTATTAAAAAAAAATTGTCGTTTTAATTTCAAGGATTCGGTAAAATTATCTAAACTATGGACGAAGGCTGGCGGGTGCGTCATGCTCGTGAACGCGTCATGCCGTTGGTTGGGCCTGGTCATCTCCGAACTGCTATTACTTACATACAGTAGTAGTTTGCGCGACTGTTTATGGTTTAGAACAATACGTTACATTGTCCTCACATTTAATTTGCGCATATAAGCAATGTAACCAAAGACAATTTTTTTTTAAAGACAACTTCTGCATTAGGAATCATCCTGTGTCGCGGGGGGATTCACAAACATTCAAACAACGGACACAAGGAACACCCAGACTCGGGACAACTATTTGTGGATAATATAAATTTTTGTCCCGTGTGGGATTCGAATCCACAATACTCCACTGAACCACTTAAACCAGTGCGCCATTGGTGCAATGTAATTATCCGAAGTCGAAGCCGGGGTGGGTTGCTAGCCTTGCTAGTATAATAATAATAATATATAATAATAAATTGAGACACTTCACACATGGCCGTCCGATCTCAAAACTAGGCAGAGAAGGTACAGGATCACTAACCACTAGATCAACAGGCCAAGCCGGAAGTTTAAGTAAGTTAAGACAAACAGTTAAGAATCATTTTCTCCTATGATTATCAACAATTTTTTGTTTTGTTCTTGTTTACGTATGTTTTTGTTGTCAATAGTTACGGCGACTGTTAGTGATGTCAATAAATAAAAATTTGGATCAGACATTAATTTCTATATAGATTATGTAAAAACGACTACTAGTAGATGCTAGAGGGCCAGTTTAATAATAGATTGTGCGGTACGGAAAGTCTGTACAAGGAAAATCAAGTTATTCTGGTTAATGAATTAAAAATAAACATCCCTTACTTAATGAATGACGGGCGAATAACGACCAAGAGGTGATAGTACATTTTAATGCGTGTCTTTGGCGACGATACTATATTTCAAAAGCCTTCTTACCTTGGACGGTTTCTTTAAGTGAAGGTCTAGGTGTCGCAATAATTCAATTGAAGATTGTACTTCTATCGCTAAATGTGCGTCCAAGATTAGTGTATTTTTATGCATTACTTTTTAAATTAGGTGACGTCACTTGAAGCACTTGGCCGTTGTCTTATGCAGCTGCACGTTTATTAACAGATGCAGCTCAAGCCCTTGCTTGTGACTATTACATTTTAAGTACTTTAGCATCTACAAAGAGTAGAGCGATCAAAAGAAATGCACAGCATCTTGTCAAAAAAGTTTCGGTCGCCATTTTAAACATATCGGTATAAATATTTATTTTAAAGTTATTGCTTCGGCTTCGGTTTACTGCATGAAACATAAGTGCAAGAGATTATGCTATTTGCTTACTAATCAGATTTTTTATTTCATTATTTTTTGATGATGGACGACATAGCACCTATAATGGTAACAAGGTATATTTTGTTTTTAACATCCAATAAATCCAAGGTTCGTTCAACCAGCTGATGTTATATTTGTATTGCACTTTCTATAAAATAATCCTATTCAAGAGGATAAATAATTGTGTGATGCGCATATGAACATTTGTGTTGTATCTGGATATAATTGATACATAATATGTATGTGTTTAGAAATATATAATCAGCAGTCTGGTGACCATAGTACAGGCTCTGCCTAGTTTGGGATCAGACGGCCGTGTGTGGTGTGTCAAGTTATTATTATTATTAGACTGTTTTCGCCTTTAATATTGGTTGTCATAGTCCTACGAAGAACAGTTAAATCACTTAAACCACAGAAATATCAGATTCAGGTTCCTATAAAATAGCTTTTAAAATCTCAACATTCAATTTTTGATTTTGGGTTCATGGCGTCTCTTTTGAAGTTTATCATTGAGTGTCTGTTTTATTAGGCTCTGATATGTTGCATGTGATTTTTGATTATGAAGGAATCAAGTCTAGCTTTAGTCTTTTTAGAATTGCCCATGATTAGTATTTGTTATTGATAGTGGGAGAGCCATGCTTCGGCACGTATGGGCCGGCTCGACCGGAGTGATACCACGGCCAGACAGAAAACCGGCAGTGAAGAACCGTGAGTGAGGTTACTGGAGGTCTTAACCCTTCCCTTTCCCTCCACCCTGTCCCCCTATTCCACCCTTACCCTACTTCCCACCGTAAAGGCCTTCAACGCAGTTATGAATCTTGAATTGCAGGTGGTTGCAGTTGCCCATGGTAGTCATTTACCATCAGGTGACCCGTCTGCTCGTTTGCACCCTATACCATAAAAAAATCTTAATAGGTATTTCTTATCTCGTATAGCCTTATCATTAGCAAAGCCTTGGCTAGTACTGTTATATGAGAATAGAATATACTAATGTAGTAGATAATGCGAAAAGGACCGGACCTGATATACTTCCTTTAGGCACTCTAGCATTTATAGGGCTAAAGTGGTATAGTGATCTTATGTATTCTAAGAGTTTGTTGCTTCTGTTCCGTTGATAATGTTTTTAGCTGTATAAAGCTGGTTTATTCCTGTCCTTTCTGGTGAAATCACCAACACACCAATCCCACTAATCCCACTAATCCTACTAATCCCAGTATCCCATGCCACAAATATTATAAATGTGAAAGTTTGGATGGATAGATGTATGAATGTTTGTTACTCTTTCACGCAAAAATCACTGAACCGATTGCGATGAAACGTGGTACGTATATAGCTGGAGACCTGGATTAACGCATAGGCTACTTTTTATAACGATATTCCGACGGGATAGGGACGTACGCGGGAGAAACCGCGAGGTGCTGCCAGTAGTTACATATTTGGACGCGTTAAGCGGAATTGTTTACTGTTGTCTATCCATTTTGCTGTCATTATAATACCAGTAATAATAAATGAATATTCATGATCTATGTTAATCATCTTGAGTCGGCCATATTTCTTAGAAACGATTGGCAAGTTTATTGATAAACACGTGCTGCTTTGAACAAAAAACATAACAAAAACCACACAGGCAATATGTTGTGAAGTTAGATGATAAGATTTGTTGATTGAAGATTAAACCGAATTTCTTTAATATGTTTCGTTAAAGAATAAAAATACTTATCTTCAGACAAATCATTAAATGAAACAAAAACTCGACTGCGTTAAAAAAACTAATTAATTTACTTGTAAGATGAACATATTTTTATAAGCGGCGGGAGCGTAACGGCAAATGGGATAGTGGACTTGCGATCAAGTGGTTGCGGGTTCGAACCCTATCCAGTGCACTACCATCAATAATGGTAACCCACGTTACTAGTAATCTTTAAAAAACACTTTTTAAAAGCCTTTTTTTCGTTTTTAAATTAAAATTCAATATCATACAATAGTTTAATTCGCAACAATAGCTTGCTTTGTCAAATGTAAAATTAAAAAAAAAAACATTATATTATATCTACCTGTGTCGATCTATAAAGGTTTCCAAATGGTTGAGCCTTTTCGTTTAAAGAAGACAACTACCGCATTAGGAATACTCCTGTGTCGCGGGTTCACAAACATTCAAACAACGGACACAAAGAACACCCAGACTCGGGACAACTATTTGTGGATCTCACAATTTTTTGTCCCCATGGGATTTGAACCCACAACACTCCATTGCGCCATCTGTGGTGTCATTCCTTCAATTTTCTATTCGTGCCTTCATTTTTATAGTCGATGGGTTTAGATGGATTTTTTTAAAACACATTTTGGCACCGAAGTCCGCCATTTTGATTTTTTTAAATTTAAATATAACCAGTGACACTCGCACAATAAAGATGGATCTAGCGAAATGTAGCATTCATCAAAATCGGTTCAGCCCTAATAGGTAGACGAGGCACAATGGGACGGACATATTATGTACATTGTATATACTTAGGGCTGCCTCCGTCCGGGTTTACCCGGATTTGTCCTAGTTTAGAGCGGAGGGTCCGGATGGGGTTTTCATAAAATGTCCGGGTACAACCCGGACACTCTGTGCAATTATAAGGGTTAGAGGAATCGTTAGCAAGCTAAGAATTTAAATGGGATCAGCATTTTTTAAGGTGTTCGGGAAACAATCTCGATTTCACCCATGTGTTCGGATTATTTTAAGTTTTTGCCCGGCGTCGGCAATTTAAGTGATGGCAGGTCTTTATATACATACATACAGGTCAAACACATAAGGTTCGTACTTCCCAGCAACAGCTAGTTCGAATCAAATAAATGAATGGCCAGATTTGTTACTTACACTCGCCAATTCGTCCGTAAAAGCAATATTCCCTCCATTGTCTTCCCTTTTTACCTACGAAGGTAATATACTAGCTAACTTTAAAACTTTTGCGTTTCATGATAGTGCAGTGCAACCTGGCCGAAACATCAGGCAATTCAGAGGTATGTAATCGCGTTCCCGTATAAATATATAGTGGTAATTATTTTTTATCTTTTAATATATTCTTATATTTTAATAAATTCCTCGAAGTGCCCGGTTGACAGTAAGAGGCTGCCCGCTATTGCATCATTGTTATCAAGTTATAGCGGCAAAATAGGGTTTTCAATATGCCTTGACTACCCTTGACTTTGACAATACAGTCGTGAGAATGAATGTGAGGCCATTACAAAACATTCATATCATTAAGTCTTTTGAAACCCTGTTAATAAGAAATTACAAATAATTTGTTAACTACTTACTTAATTCAGACATTTTTCATTGATCTTAATTGTCAAGAGCATAATGTGTGAAAATAATTTATAGCAATTATTGTGATTATATGTAATGCTGATTTGGGTAATTTCGGACTTGATAGTTCACTATACATAATCTGTATATGCATATGTATATAATACTAGTATTATATATACAGATTATGTAGTAGTAGTAAAAGAATTTATAGGAATTATTGTGATTAATTTATAATGCTGATTTGGGTAATATCGGATATAACACTATCAGGACCGATATTACCCAAATCAACATTATAAAATAATCACAATAATTCCTTTAAATTCTTTTCACACGTTACGCTCATGACAACATAGATCAATACAAAAGTCATTAATACGTGAGTGAAACCGCGGGCAAATCTAGATATTTCCGCGGTTTCACCCACGTATAAATTAAAAGAAATCACTGATTGGTGATTTATATACTTCAGTTGATAATATTTTAGTAACAATTTTAGCAGTAAGGCGTTCTTAGTTCATCTCTTCTTGGAAATATTTGTTTCTCCTCGGGCAACCAGGGTTAATATGCGTCATCTTCTCTTTACCCAAGCAGAAGCAGACCTGAGACGGTGGCGTGATGTGTTCTGCACGCGCTTCTCTAAACCGGAAAGGGGCATGGCCCTCCGCACGCGTTGGTGTGGCTGCCTACTGTTTAAGATTCACTAAGGTCAGCCGGGGTTTTTTGGGTACTTGCAAAAGACTCTCTACCGGCATACCGCTTCTCCGTTAGTTAGGCTAGTTAGGCTAACGGTCCATACGATAAAAAAATGGTTTTGCGTCACACCGTCACACGACTTGTCCGCGCTACTATAGTTATAGACCCGAGCCGAGTTTTGAATTATTTTAATTTTCCATTGTCTCATAAACTAAGCGTCCAAATAGTATGCAAAGTTTATCTTCATAAAATTGTCTTAAAAATGAAGTAACAAGGACTAATATGCCATGCCAAATAGTGATCATAAATCATTTTTAAGTTTTCAATAGTTTTTTGACATGTATGGTATCGGGTTTTTTTTTTGAGATGTACTAATGACCAAGATTTTTATAGAACATTGTATTTACGTGTCACTAACCACGGCAGCGCTTGCACAAGCAGTTCCGCAGCGCTTTTTCTTCCGAATCAAATCAAACCAAAATCGAAATCAATATTTAAGGCTACCTATTGGTAACGATACGTAGATAGCTTATACTACTCGTATTCCTCACGAATCAGGCTATCAAACACAAATAGAATTATTCGAATCCGACTGAGAATTCTAGTGCGTTTAAACAAACAAACAAACAAACAAAAAAATATTAGTAGAGATAATACCCAATATGTTTTATTACGTATATTATTAGTTATTGTATTATTGTCTTAAATCTAAATTTCTAGAAGATATTACCGATTGTAAGATTATTGATACAATTTATGATTATGAATATAATATATTATGTGACTATATGCACGTGTGAATTTATCTTGATACAATGTAACAAGTGCCTAATCTATACATACCTATTATAGTAACTATGGTAAATTATAGCAAAGTGATTTCTATAGATTTTTTAGACAACTTCAAAAAAGGAGATTCTGTATTCCATCCGTAAGTGTGTATGTCCGCGATGATCTTGTAAAGTAGTAGAACAATTTTCTTGATTGTTTCACAAACGTGTTCTACATATTTTCAGGAAGGTTTTAGCCTATATAATATAGTAGGTATTATTTTTTTGTTGAAGTCGGTTTATTGTTTTGTATTTTTTTTATCGTAAATATTCTTGCATGTCTAATGCTCTTGGATCTTGCTTGGATTTCGCAAAAAGGTAAATATTTATAAAAAAATTGGACATCTCAAAAGTGCGAGTCTGACTCGTTCACCGAGGGTTCTGTACAAACTTGTATGTAGATCAAGACGGATTGAAAGGCCAAATATACGTTACAGTAAATTTTCCAAGCGAAAAATATATCGAAAAATATTTTTTTATGTGATACAAATATGACAAAAAATATACCTACAATTTTTTTCCTTTACTTGTGCTGTGAGATTTTGCTTCTAGCCAAATTCAATAATTCAAGGTAATGGGAAGTATACTTTAGGTTTTGATTTACTTGCAAAGTGTTTAAATGTGTTAATAATAATAAGCCTTCAATGGTTTGATTGCGGTAACTTAGAGACTTAATTCTTTTGCAGCTTTAAGGGAAACTGTTTGATATTCATTTCAACTTCGTTTCTTCCAGAAAAATTGTCTTGACAGAGAGATATACAGGCAGACGGACAACGAAGTAATCCTACAAGGGTTCCTTTTTACCTTTTGAGGTACGGAACCCTACAACAATCTGTGCATCTTTGTCTCCACGTGAACAAAGTCTGAATCATACACATACGTGTGTGCAGCATAAATGTTATCAAAAAAGAAAAAAACTATTTTCTGATAGGTAAGGATCGTTAAGGTCATCTGGACATCTCGATGCGATTAGAAGGCTCTCTTAATCACGTCCCGAAACAGAACTCATCCAAACAATGACTGAAACAGGGGCTTAGTAATACCTACTAGAAAAATTCTTTACTCACTTGATGTTAATTTTGCGTTCTTGTAATTTTTGACCGACTTCAAAAAAGGAGGAGGTTCTATATTCTACTCTTTATATTTTTTATGTATGTTCACCGATTACTCAAAAACGCCTAGATCGATTTGTAAAATTCATCTTTTGTTTGAAAGGGTATACTTCCCAGGTGGTCCCATGGTCATCAGGTCAAGATCTGATGATGGGATCCTGAAGAAATCAAGGGAACTCTTCAAATTTTAAAGGCACACTTGAAGCGATTTCAGTATTTTGAGGCGCATTGGAGTCGGTGATACTTTTTTTTTTAAAGATAATAATAAGAACTAAGTTGGCAAACAATCACACTGTTACCTTTATTAAACGGTTATGCCTCTTCTAATGGCAATTTGCGGGATCTACTGTTCGCCACAGAATTTAAACATTTTTAAGGTCTACATTGTTTCCAATCGGTCAGTTACCTACTGATATCTTTATGTGTAATTTTCTACCTAAAACTATTTTTTTTTTTTTTTACAAAAGAATACTAGCAACGTGGGTCACACATTACTAGTATTCTTGGTAACCCCTCCAGCTAAGTGAAATGCTTGTGTTAGGAGTGGGTTCACGCCGGTAGTGCACTGGGTGGGGCTCGAACCCGCAACCACTTGATCGCAAGTCCGACGCCTTAGCCATTACGCTACCGCCGCTTATAAACAGTGCTACACGAGGTTAGAGACAGAGAGGTAGGATTTTTACATACCTATATAATATTATACTAGCTTCTTCTCGCGGCTTCACGCGCGTAAGAGATTTCAGGAACAGGAACAGTCCTTTTTTTCTGGATGATGATTTGACTATGTCCTTTTCATAGGTACGTCAGGGGTATGCAAAATTTCATAATTAGTAGTTAAGGAGTAGATAAAGAGGGAAAGCATTTATGATATTAGTTAGGATTACGATTATAGCTAAATATAATTATACATATTATAATACAAAGTCCCCTGCCGCGTCTGTCTGTCAAAAACTACTAAACGGATTTTCATGCGGTTTTCACCATTAAATAGAGCGATTCATGAGGAAGGTAGATAATTTGTTAAGGTTTTGTGTAAATTGGTTGAAATATGATGATTGTTAAAGATGTCTCTGCTACCCGTGCGAAGCCGGGGCGAGTTGCTAGTTAGGTATATAAAATTCAGGTTTCTGAAAAATTTATTTGAAATCTTAACACGACATTGCATTATAACAAAAGAGTTTTTTCGTATTTTATTTAGAATATTTTTTATTATGGAAACGTAATACTCCATGGCTTACGTTGATATGATAATTGATGTTATAGCATCAGTTGACATAGCAACATGTACGAAATTACAGGGCCACAGCAAAGCGTGGCCAGATTGATTACAACTAAAACAAATATTGTGAAATGAATCGGTTTCGAATAGTATTGTCCTTTATCCTTGTATCAATTAATGTATTGACTAAACATATCAATTGATGTGATGATTTCATACAACTGTACCTCTGTATGTACCTAGTTGTAATGGAAACACTAAGAATCTACTCGTACATGTTACACATCCAATCAACAATTACTTGTGACCTCGTTACGGTCTTTGTTTATCTTCGTAATACTTTTTTTTTAGTTTAGTTTTTGTTTTCCAAAATGTATTCATTACAATACACGGCACTTCCTTAAAATATTTTTTTTTAAACATCATTGAGTACCTACGTTAATCTTGTACAACTTAATATCAGTGGTCGTAATAAAAGAATACCGAATATACTAAATACACTTACTAAGAATTATCTGAGTTTTAATACTTTTACTAGATACTTAATGAATATAAAACAGAATTATACTACAAAGTTGTTAATGCTGAAGTGTCTTATAAGTTTTAATAGCTGATGTCCGAGATTTCGTTCGCATGAAAATTCCAACATATCCCACGGAAAATGTAAATTTTGCCGGGATAAAAAGAAGCCTGTGCTATTGCACACTATAATCTATCTCCGTTCAGTCGTTCTAGCCTGATTGAATAACGAACATCCATCGATCCAAACTTTCGCATTTATAATACAAGTTAGATTATTTGAAAAATAAATTACGAGGCAAATGACACCACTATACTCACCGAAAAGGAACCTGGTCAGCCACAAACACGTAGTTAAGGGTGTACATAGCAGAGAACAGGTTAGGGATACACAACATCACCAGCACATATCCTTGGTAGAAACCGAACGGGCCGAGCTGCGCAAGCGCAGCCTCGAGAGCGTCACTCGCATCCTTTGGTTTGACTGAGCCGCTACGGCCACGACTAACGCCCGTCTCTACCATGACCGAGCGCGTACTGTCACCTGCACATACCGTGTACTAATGTGCTAAACCACTGAGCCTCTGACGCGGCGTCTCCCGCCCTGATAAGATATCCGCCTGCGGTCTCTACGTGAGTTTACGTGACTTACGGGTACACATGATCAAGTATTATCAGTCAACCACTTCAGTCGATCAATCAAATTATAATTTATATGTAAGTAAAACGTCTTGAGATCGGCTATGGTGTAAGTCGGCTAATCTATATAGTGCTTGGTTTAATTTATGGCACTACGCCATAAAAAAATAGATTTTTTTAAGAGTAAAATTTTCCGACACTCGGTTAAAATTATATTTCTTACTTTATACAGTTATTTTTAGAAGGTATTTACTTTGTTGGAATTATTTTATTTTCCTTTTGACATTTTTATGCTATGATTAATATCAAGCCAAAATAAAGATTAGGGAAGAGTAATATACTTCGAAGAACCCTATTAACTTGTTTAATTAAATTATTTTTTTTTTGTAATTTTAATCAACATTTTCAAAGTGTTACAGAAATATCGTACTTCTGCTAAACTGCATAACACTACCACTAAGTTTGCAAAGAAGCATATAATTAACTTAGTAACTTTAGTAAACAGTAACACTAGACGTTTTGCGTTTGCGACAGAAAAACGGGAGTGAAGCAATGATTGCAGTGTCCCTGTCCCCTCCCTTCCTCCGCTTCCACCCTTCCCCTACTCCCACCTTAAAGGCCGGCAACGCACTTGTGACTCATGAGTTGCAGGTGCCCATGGGCGGCGGTAGTCATTTACCATCAAGTGACACGTCTGCTCGTTAAAAAAAAAAATACCATAAAAAATTAATAAAAAAAACAATCCCCAAAAATTTCTAAAAGTAGCCATTGCAAATACCAGAGACATTTATCTAAAACCGTACATACCCCAGACAAACAATACAACGTCTATAATTTCTGACTGACTGTCTGATGGTTTAGTCTTCATAAAGTCAGGACGAAGTACGTACGACTGTACGAGCACATGTAACAATATTCTTTAAATACTGAGAATTTTGATGTGAAAACTTCTTTAGGCACGTTGGTGCACTTTTGTTATGGGGAAGAAGCACTGAACTCGTTACCGTCACGCTAATAATACATATATAGATCGACGAGAGGGCGCTAATCTAAACATTGAGTTTTGTTAGCTCCTTATTATATATATATGTGTGTATGTGTTTGCACTTCTCAGGTGCAATCCTACGACTGACAGTTTTTTTTTTATTGTTGTATAGTTTACATAATGATTGACTATTCGGTCAAAACCTCCCTAAATAATATGCTGTGGTTGTACCTATAGTTTTATATTTAAATAAATATAAAAATAATTAAACAGGGATTACTCTTCTGGCTGTTAGTGCATAGTAAAAAAAAATCAATTAGTTCATCAATGCTTGATGAAAAAGACTGATGTCAGCTTGAACGTGTAGTGATAGTTTGTCGTCGTTACGCAAGCATGCTCACCGTCTTTGTAGTGAATGCGTTGTTAAGAACAGAAGCTGATTAATACAATGTTATTATGCTGTAGCATTGGACAATGAACCTAAATGTAAGATAACGAACATATGAACGGTTTTGTATTAACATCTTAATGAAAACTATGTTAGAGAGCTCGGTGTTCTCAATCGACAGGCAGTGAGAGCGCGAGGGGCGGAAAGTCATGCTTCGGCACGTATGGGCCGGCTCGACCGATATGATACCACGGCCTCACCGAAAACCGGCAGTGAAGCAATGCTTGCATTGTTTTTCGCAGAGTGAGTGAGGTTACTGGAGGCCCTAAACCTTCCCTCCGCCTCTTCCCCCCTTCCCCTACTCCCAATTTAAAGGCCGGCAACGCACTTGTGTCTCTTGAGTTGCAGGTGCCCATGGGGAGCGGCGGTAGTCATTTTCCATCCAGTGACCCTAGACCCTAGAGTCTACTCGTTTGCCCCCTATCCCAAAAACAGAGCCACAGGTAATGCGGAACACTCCCGATCCATCTGTGTAACAATAGGGGAAAACCTAATATGGGTTAAAGTATGAAATGGCCGTTTTATAGTAATAGATACTTTGAATTGACATTAAACCTTCATGGTGTGAGATATTCGAGTGAGTTTTGTTTGCATTATACCTATGAGATTTTTCTTTAAAAAAAAGTGCAACATTCGATTTTCAAATTTCAATTGCTTTTTTTTTTCGACGGAAAATTACTAGGGTTTTCGAAGTATCCATCTTTTCCGTCTTACTTTCTTTATTATATCTTCTACTTTGGTTCTGGATTACAGTATAAATACTGTTAATTTAGTTTTAAATGAATATAAGGCGATTATATATGTATGTTATGTCATTAAAATAAAGAAGGTATCTACATTTCGGTATCCGGTTGGGTAGAAAACTTAGAGCAGATAGGCCGGATACCGGATAGAGGCCGGATATCCATTTCATGTCTAATTTATGTATCTTAATAAAAAAAAAACAATTAATCAATGTGAAGTGCCATAGGTCATAAATAAACAATATTTAATCGATCGGGTGGGTAAAAGATCGGCAATGAAAGTATATGGTAACAACAGCACCTGTCTGTGACCACGGCCAGTGCAACCTGGTCGAAACGTCAGGCAATTCAGAGGTATGTAATACCTTTTCGTGATCGCGTTAATTCCCGTAAATACATAATTATATCATGGTACGCGAAAGTTTAAAAGTTAGTACAGTATCTTGAGATTGCACTCGACATTTCCTGTTAAATAAGAGGATACCGAATTTGGTAATTTCGTTTTTATTCCTAGAATTACATAAATTCTTAGTAAAATCATTATCTTTTATAACTTAATACATAGCGTAGCGGTCGATCATTTCACTGAAACTTCATTGATGGCTTGCTTTGATCTAAAAAAGTAGTCGTAGGTATAATATCAAACTAGCAACATTACAACACAAAAGGAGTGTATGTATGCATATATGTTTATATGTGTAAGTGTTCAATGCGTTCACATATGAACATTATTCTTATAAACTAGTTGGCCCCGTGCGTTTATGTTCACTACTCCGCTTCTCAGATGCGTAGCGTGATGTTACATAGCCTATAATATTCCTCAATAAATACTCTATTACAAAAAGAATTATTCAAATAGGACGGATTGCTTTATAGATTAGCTCGTTTAAACAAACGAACAAAAACAAAAAAGCTCTTTAATTATAATCACATTTGTATTGTTATTGTATCTCTCTAAAAAGTAATATTTGTCTAACAAATGGTTTAACTCTGTTGCACTTACCCACGCTATTAATGTCGATATAGATAATTATAAGTGACATTTCTGGTCATGACAATTCATTCGCTCAATTGTCTCTATGAGTCTTTTGTTGAGTCAATAAAACATATCGAGCACTATAATTGTGAACTTAATTATTCGCCTGTTGCTTTGTTAAGAGCAATTAGATGTAAAGTAGTAAATTACACAGTAAATAGAGATAACGTTTTAAATCCCACGCTGTACCTTCATAAAAAGTTATGCCTGGACATACATAATAAAAAACAACAAAATATACGGGTTGGCTTAAGAATCCCTCTTCTGTTTTTTCGTCTACTAAAAATAACTATGTTTAGGACAAAATTTGTCCTAAGGTTCAGGCTTATTAAAAAACTAATCATTGCAGGAAAGAATGGTAAATTAATATAATATATGTCCCCTTAAACTAATTGACGCGTTTAAAACATGCTTAAGTAATAAAGATAATTTCTATTCGGTTGTAAAGTCTGTCCTTCTTTGCGTGTGTACCTAAACCTTCTCATATAATTTTTTTTATTATAAAAAAGAAAGTTTTTATTATAAAAACGAGCCAAACGATATGCGATAGCCAGTCTTTTGCTAACGCTATGCGGAGGAGTTTTATTATGACACATTAATGTATATAACCCGTATTTTTAATTTTTACTTGGTTATTGGTAGTATATGTGTATATAAATATTTTTAGTCTACTATCATCACGGTAATAATTATTTAACATATTATAATCACTACATATTATAAAACAAAGTCTGTCTGCTTGTATGTCTGTTCTCGATTTTCATGCCGTTTAAAAGTTGGACTAGTGATCCCTCCTATTTTAGGCGCAGCCAGTACCGCACACTGTGTGGTTTTAGTCGGTGCGATTCCGACACACCGCCCCACCGAAAACTCCGGTGGGGTGACGACCCGAGATTGTTTCCACGCGTACAAAAAAAAGTTTGCCACAACTAACAACAATTACAACTTTCTATCAAACAGCCATCCAAATCTAAATCACTTAAGAACTATAATAAATTGCATAAAATTGATTAAAAAAAGCTGAAATAGCCACTATTGTTAGGTACGTGACTGCAAACACCAACCAGATCCACTACGACATTAACCGATAAACAAGCTGGCAGGTCATAGTGTCGTACGAACTGCATTTGAAATGATAAAATCGCTTGATATTTCCAGTTGTTCATTTATAAAAAAAAAACCTAGTTTTATTTTGAGCGCCTGTCGAAAAATTAATAATATTAAAAAAAGAAAAACTTTTCATCTAAACCAGGCTTGACGCAGTCTTATATTATTCGCAGGACCTTGGTATCGGAAAATGTTCCTTGTTTCGTAGAGGCCCCAGGCCTTAGCCGCGTTGACGGCAAACGGCCAAATGGCTTGACCACATAAATCTAAATAAGTCTGTGGGCTTAACGCAGTCAATCTGTCTTATATGGGATGCCACATGCGTAAATACCTTCGCTGTAAGTCATCTGCCTCAAACCATGAGAGTCCGCGATGCAGCTACTACAGCTGCTGCGGGGGCCAAGCACCTCAAGTTATTACAAATATTCACGCTGTATCAGGCGTAAATATTTGTACCCCTGGCAGTCGAAACATCACGGGCTTATGACAGTGAGGGGCTTGGCATCATTAAGAAATCGGCCGCCGTCTTCGACACAGAGGATTTGACAGCTTCTCCGAAGCTTTTCTGTTAAAGCGGCCATCGGGGGCGGTACAGCGCGGCAACACTGCTAACCTTTTTGGGTAGCTCCGGAGTAACTACTCAGTAATCTGTGGCTCCGGGCCGAAGGTATTGCTTGTTGTGTGATTAAATGTATCTAAGATAATTTTTTGTAGATAATGTAAAATAGTGTAATATAGATAGTAAGTTTATTTTATGTAATGTATTGCAATAAACTGAATTTTTGAAGTATATACAATGTACGAATAAATATATTTGTTTTCAGACATAAAAGTGAGAGGTTACCAGAGGCCATAAGCCTTCCCTCTACACCTCTTCTCCCCCTATCCACACTCTCCCCCTGTTCCCCCCTTCCTCCCACCTTAAAGGCCGGCAACGCACTTGTGACTCTTGAGTTGCAGGTGCCCATGGGCGGTGGTAGTATCTTACCATCAGGTGACCCGTCTCCTCGTTTGCCCCCAGTATCCCATAAAAAAATCTTACCTACTTCCGTTTTATCTACAAGGCATTAATGAGTTAACTTCATTTAGAATTTTTAGGGCTTAGGGTTATCACTTTTTACAATACATTAATATTGTAAATTTCTAATTTTAACTTTTATTTTGTGTATGAATTATGATTAATTAATCAGAATCTGATGATTTAGATTCAATAACTAGGACCATAAAGACTAACACCTAAATAATTTTATTATGTATATTTTATGGACCGAGTGATTAATATAGCTTTAAAAAATGCCTAAAATGAGTAGTCAATATAAATAAAACTATTGAAATAAGCAAATTGACCGAGCTAGATGAATAAATTACGTGCTCCACCCTTTTGTACCGATATATTTATAATGGCGTGTCCTGTCATTTGACAAAGAACGAATCACAAATTTTGATTTAAAAAAAATCGGTTGTCTGTAAAGTCGGTTTACTAACGATAGTTGAACGTGACAACGTCATAGGAACGCCTCAGAGCGAGGTAACGCCGCATGAGTCATGTTTTTTCGTGCGTGCAGCAGGCTCCATCGAATTATAAGACGTTGTCACGTCAAAAAATAACGTTAATTAAATTTATACTTGATAAAGTTCTCCCGTTACAAACTATTCTTTCTGTAAATAACTCATTTGACAAATAATAATTGAAAGACAACATTTCATTACATCAAATCATCATTATTCTGACAAACTAATATCTTTATAATCATGTTAATTAATAAAACAACGCAAAGCATAAAAACCGTTTGACAAAATGCATTACGAAATCATCAGTCATTAGTAGGGTACGTCAATTGAACAGAAATGGCTAGGGTTAGGTTAGAACTTCGACCTCAACAACAGTATCTGATTTTTTATCCAGTATTATCATCATGGTCCTGCCATGTATGTTCTTGGTCCTAGCGCCCTGCCTTATTGGCTTAATTATCAACTTGCCCAACAGTTGTGTAGCAATATTTATAATGGTCAGACAATGTGATAAATAACGAAGTTTATATAAGTATTAATCATAGACAATAATTTCGCTTGTCATTATTCATCTGGCCCGGGCATTATAAATATATACATAATGTAATTACGTGTTTGTGAATTATGTTAAATAATTAGAATAAATGTTAAGTAGAATTTATGTTATTTACATAGGTGCATAGGTACATATTCAATGCTTATATGGCCCACTAATGCGGCTCCAAACACAATCACTGCTGATAGGATCTGGAGGTTTCTCGAAGCCATAAGTCTGAGCAGTGAACTGTAAAGCAGAAGTGCGCTACAAAAAATCAGAAATTGTCGAGTATTACTAGGCGCTTTAAACAATAATAATAATAGGTACATAGGTGACAATAGAACTTCATTTGGATGTTTAAAAATTAGAGAATTCTCATTTTCCACCCATTGTTAACGTGTTTCTTCACTATCTGTTATTAATCACCAAAAAATTCAAATCGGAAATCTAATTTATTTGATTTGCCGATTGTTAAGAATCCTTTAGAAATTTTATTTTATTTATTTTTTATCTCTTTCTATTATTGTGTATAATGTTTTTGAATCATTTATTAATGCATTTTTGTCATTCAAAAAACTTGTAACTTTTATGATTGTGAAATAAATGTAAAATAATTGTAAGTTTTGTCTTCTATAAGACAACTCCCGCATTAGGAATAATCCTGTGTCGCGGGGGTGTTTAACACAGGTTTCAAACACCGGACACAAAGAACACCCAGACTCGGGACAACTATTTGTGGATCACACAATTTTTTTTTCCGTGTGGGATTTGAACCCACAACACTAAGTAGCTAAGATATGTACGTCAAATATTGAAGGACAAGCTGTCATAATATCTGAATAGATCTCCTTCTACTTAAACTAACGGGATTACCAGGGATTAGCAGTAATAAAGTAGCTGTGGCGCGGCCGTAGTAAATGCGACTGCTACTGCGACTGTTCGATTCCCATTTCGTGTATATTTGCATTGGTATGAGTGTTTCTTTGTTACGTGTGTATGTATTTGTTCCTGTCCTAGTGGGCTCTCCCTACCCATTTTTCCTTTTACAAATTTACCTTATTCCATCTTTCCCATCTTAAAACGATTACATTCCCAAGGAGGGTTGATGTCAGGCAGATGGCCGGTCATAAAAGAAACGAGTCAAAACCCTTTTAAATGTTACACATCGCGCTGAGCTGAAGGCAGGACAGGAAGATGATGATTTATGTATTTACAACAAAATAAAATGTAAAAAAACGGTTTCTTTACCAAGGCAAAATACAAATACACTGAATACACGTCCATCCCGCTAATCCCACTTATATTATAATGGGAAAGTTTGGATGGATGGACGTTTGTTACTCTTTCACGCATAAACTGCTGAACCGATTACGATTAAGCTTGGTATGTATATAGCTGTAGACCTGGATTAACTAATAGGCTACTTTTTATCCCGATATTCTACAGCATCGGGACTAACTTGGGTACAACCGTGGGACGCAGCTAGTAAATTATAATGGACAAATTAATTTTACCTACACGTTGCTCCGACCCCAAATAAAATTGGGAAGAGGACAGGAAGATGATGATGTATCTACGTACGGTAGTGATGTGCCATTCACTATTAATTAAGCTATTTTCAGACCGAGTTTTTCAACAGTATCGAATCAGCTTAGGTATGTTTTCAAGGTTTTCACGAGTTTAGCCATTATTTTTTTACAATAAGTAATTACCGGCTGATACCTAGAAAGTGATCTATACGATGATTGCCCTTGACCTTGCAAGGGGCCTTCAAGATTGACGCACAAAGAGCATTAAATAACATTCACTTGGAGCCTTGAGATCCTCATTTAATTTTTCTCTGACGCATACAGGAAGCAAAGTTTTCTTAAATGAAAACCGCACAAGTGCGAGTCTGACTCGCGCACCGAGTTTTCCGTACGCAAACAAAATTGTATATACCTACCTATACTATGTCTAATTTAGGATGATAATTTTGATAGCTCACGTCTATGAAGTTTTGTATTTGTTTTCGGTAAAATTTACGACAAATAATATCATACTTCATTGATGGGTACCCCCACTTAATGAAGTGCCACGCGTAACGAACAACCAGACTATCGAAAATCATAGTATTTATAGTGAGTATTAACTTTCGTAAAACAATATAAGTAAAACATACGTAGGTGTAATCTTTAGATTGTTACCGTATCGTTGTCAGTAGAATGCCATTAAATGGATTTGGGCTCATGTCAAAGGTTTTTTTTGTTGTTTTTATAATTATACCAAGTACCTACGTTTATTAAATAGGTTTTTAAGTTTTATTTTTATTTTTTAGACCATGTAGCCAAACATAACATATCTCCATCATTCAAGACTAAGAAAATACCGACTTTATTGCAAAATGCCTGTGAAAATGTAACTGTGCATGACTGGAGAAAATTCTTATTTCTCGTTTCATTTTATTTCTGTAACCGTTCATAGTGATAGTATTATTTTTTATTAAATAGAAGTGACTGTTCGTTTTGTATTATAAAAACTTATAATAGACCATACAGCATAACCATGCAACTATCGATTCCATGGTATATGATAATAACAATCGATAATCGAATAGGTTTATTAACGATTATACATTACCCTCATCCCTACCGTGAGCTGTCAAAATTATCATCCTAAATTTGACAAAGTATAGATAGTAGTAGATAGTCCATTTCGGGAATCGATCCTCGGAGATTTTTACACGACTGCCCAAACTAGGAGCGTTGTGTATTCAGGGTTTATGTATTACGTATGTGAGTTTCTTTACTCAACCATAACTTCTAAATGCTTGAACAGATTTGGATCTATGGGGTATCGTCAGACGATCAACAAAGTGATTCTATAAGGGTCCTTTTTTCCTTCTGACGAACGAAACCCTAAAAATGGCTGTAAAAGCGCTCCTTGACTGTATGGCCGTTCTGTCTGACACGGCACCCTCTACGATCGAAGCGAATACTCTGCACAGTCTATATAGGACCAGACGTTAGGAACCATCACAGGCTCTATAGCCAGTGAACCAAAATTATCGACAGAATTCATGTAGCTCTTGAGTGACGACCACGAAATTATATATTTGAAACTGCAACACTTACGATACTAATGCATAATAATATGTTAAAAACTTATAATTTATGTTTGATCCTTATTCAACAATCCTTGGGGCGCGGGAGTACTGCTACAGAGCAATTGACCGTGTCAGAGGTAGCGGATTATAAACATTATTCCCATTCAGTCCAAATATGATGGACTGAGTGGGAATATAGAAAGAAAGAATGTCTATTTGGATTGGTCTGTTTGTTTCTATGTAATTTTTTTATGTTTCTATGTATACTTAAACTTAATTATGTATTAAATTAAGGTTTAATTATTTTATAATAAGTTATTTATTTGCAACAAAAGTAATGTTTTAAGAAATCATAGTACATGCTATATTTAGATTGGGTCTAGAAAGAGATGAGTAATATATGTCTGAGAAGATTACAAAAATAAATAATTATCTTTTAAAAAAAGTATCACCGACTTTAATGCGCCTCAAAATACTCAAATCGCTTTAAGTGTGCCTATAAAATTTGAAGAGTTCTCTCGATTTCTCCAGGATCCCGCCATCACATCCTCACCTGATGACCATGGGACCACCTGGGAAGTTTTTTGTTTCAAACAAAAAAAGAATTTTCCAAATTGGTCCAGGCGTCTTTGAGTAATCGGTGAACATACATTTAAAAAAAATATATACAGAACATAGAACCTCCTCCTTTTTTGAAGTCAGTTAAAATTGTAATTATATTCGTGTTGGGAAATTTGGAAGTAAGTATTGGTATATGATGTTGTATCTATTTATATGAGATACCTACCACAAGAATAAGTGTAACATCCTTTCTTTCATATATAAATACCTAGTACCTGGATGACCGAGCTTCGCACGTTTTTTTTTCCGTTTTCTAAAATTGAAACCTACCTAGATCGATTTATCGCCCCCGAAAGCCCCTGCATACAAAATTTCATGAAAACCGTTGGAGCCGTTTCTGAGATTCAGATTATATATATTTTAGATGTATATTGACATATACAAGAATTACTTGTTTAAAGGTATTAGATAGATATGTATACATACACCCACACTCACACCTGTATCTCCTAAGGGGTAGGCGTAATAAACCGCCACATTTGGCAACCTATAATATGGTCCCGAGCCTGTTGCCGTTAACCGAGCTCATTGGGAATTACAGACAGGAAAATTGGGAATATATTAATGGCAATGGAAAGAGAGGGATATTGCTTATACGGATGGATTGTGGAAGGTAAGCAATAGCTCGAACACGTCAGGGTCGCATACCTGTAACTCGAACTGGCCGGGAAGTCAGAGCCATGGGGGTACCGAAGGGGGGCAGGGGAAGGCAGCTGCCCCTCCTTGCCCCCCCCCATCTGGCTTTAGCAAGCTCACGTAGTACTAAGGTGATTTTGAATCAATTTTTTATTTGCTTCACCCCCCCCCCCTCTCCACCCCCGGGGCTGACAAAACCACATTTTGCCCCCCTCCCCCCCTCTGGACTAAAAGCCGGCTACGCCCATGGTCAGAACCCTCTAAAATTTGTTGTTATTACATACCCAAATAACCTAACGAAATAATTAGATACGTCAACATGAAATGAGAGCGTGCACATACGAGTAATCTGCCTAATACTGCTAACTGCGTGTGATTTGCATGCGACTTAGTGCGCGGTCACTGCCCAGTAATGAGTATTGATAATAACATAAACCTGTTATACAATACCAGGTATATTAAATAACCGGTCAGGGTTTTCCAGTAGTATTTGAGTGCATCTATAAAATTTACATTTTATTTTCTTAATATACCAAGTTTGACGAATGAGCGACCTATGTCAATATTCTAATTTAGATTAAAGTCCTTTTATTGCAAAACGTCGATAAATAAAATTGTTAATAGGTTTACAATAAATTACAAAAAAAAAAATTAAAACAAGCTATTATATAAACTAACTTTGTTTCAGGGTAGATTTGAGCCCTAACGCGATGGGTTTATCTTGTTTAGTTCAGAAGTTCCTAGGGCCACCTTTCGACTCCATCATCATACCCTGGATATCACGTAGCACCAAAATACTCAATAAGACAAAAGAAATGAGCCCAAACTCGATGGGTTTATCTTGTTTAGTTCAGAAGTTCCTATGGCCACATTCCGACTCCATCATCAGAATATCTCCATGGTACCATATTATTGTATTGTCACCGAAGATACATAGGTACACCAAATTTGAGCCCAATCGAACATCACAAAGTGGGTCTAATTTAGCTTCGAAGATTCATAGCGAACACACATACATTCATACAAACATAGCAAGTTAAGCAATAAAAGTTTGTAAAATATATCATAATATATGTACATATATGTTGCTTATATTAACAATTTTATAATATATAAGGTAACATAACTATTTTAGTATCAGCTGCATTTTTCCGCCATCGTTTAAAGCGACAAAATTTCCATCCCCGTCATTCGGATAATTGGCACACCACCACTGTGCGCTTCTCCAGCAACTATTTGCCTAGCACAACCAATATTTGGAACAAATTGTCGCCTGCGGTATTTCTGGACCGATACGACCTTCAAACCTTCAAGAAAAGAGCGTACTCCCATCGTAAAGGCCGGCAACGCACTTGTGACTCTTGAGTTGCAGGTGTCCATGGGCGGCGGTAGTGACTTACCATCAGCACAGATAAGATAATAGTTGCCATCAGGTGAAAGCAAACGAGCAGACAGGTGTCTACTCGTTTGCCCCTATCCCATAAAAAAATCACCACCGGTTCTCATAAAACTGGGTGGAATGTGTAAAGTTAAAGATTTTAAATGGAACATATTTTTGAAGTTATACTTCTTTTAAAAATGATGAGAGTAAATTTTTACGATGCGCGCGCACACCGTCACAAAAAAACCGACACCCTGAAGTTAGCTAGTCATTTACGATGCGTGCGCACATCGTCACATAAAACCGACACCCTGATGTTTGTTAGTCAACATTTTAGTTTTTCAAAACAAGTTACCAATTTCACGATTATATTCCAAATAATATATCGTGGTGACTGATATTTATTAACAATTCATTGATTTAAATATATTTTACTGTGATTAAAAGTGATAAAAATGGTTTTTACATAATATTACTTTGAGTATGTTTGTAGAATTTGAGGTTAGTTGACGGTATGTATTATTTATTATGATAGTTAAATAAACTTTATTTAATTAGCGCCAAAGAAGTATAACATCTTACGTGCGTACATACGCACACACACACTTTTTTTTTTTATTTTGGAATTATTCGTTGTGTTATTGAGAAAATACATAAGATGTTCACGCAAGCAGTCGCTGTGGGAGAAGCTTGTTTGCCTACAAACTTGTTTGTGACTAGGCCTGTAAAGATGAAAGTGAGTATATCTACTCACTTTTATAGGGGATATAGGGGATTTATGGGGAATTTCTGTTAAATTAATAGAAACTATTATAATTGATATAGCACCATTTCTAGCTATAACATTCAATCGATGTGTTGATTCTGGTGTTTTTCCTAACCTGATGAAGTATAGTAATTAATACCATTGTTCAAGAAGGGTTGTACAACTGAACCAAGTAACTTTAGGCCAATCTCAATGTTGCCGGCTATTAGTAAAATTTTTGAAAAAGTTATTTTGCAACAACTAGAAAGCCATTTTAATCTAAATAATCTATTTCACAAAAAAAATTGCTTTGGAGCTAATTGTTCCCTACTTGAAGGATAGAATTCAACATGTAGATAACGGTGCGAAGTCTTCTGGATTACCGGTTACTATGGGCGTTCCTCAGGGCTCTATACTGGGTCCTCTACTTTTTCGAATATATATAAACGATTTACCTTATTATTTAAAATATCTCTGTGATATAGTTCTATTTGCTGATGATACGTGATGATGAACTTATTTTTAAAGTCGATCGTAAGAAAACAGTTTTTGACGATGTGAATAGGGCACTAAATGATGTATTATATTGTTTTTCAACTAACAATCTCCTACTAAATTCAAAATAAAACAAAGTGTGTGAGATTTACTATGCCAAATGTAAAACAGCTAGGTACTAATTTAACTCTAAATAATGAAATGTTAAGTATTGTAGACTCAACAGTATTCTAAGAAATGACATTAGACAGTAAACTACAATGGGGAGCCCAGATAGACAGCCTTGCAGGTAGGCTTAGTTCGGCAGCTTATGCAGTTTGGAAGGTACGTCAGCTCACTGATACGGACACAGCTAGGCTAGTTTATTTTAGCTACTTTCACAGCGTTATGTCCTATGGTATACTACTTTGGGGCAAGGCGGCTGATGTTGAAACGATTTTTATTCTCCAAAAACGAGCCATCCGCTCTATATACAATTTAGGTGCTAGAGTCTCTCTTCGAGAGTTGTTTAAGGATATAGGTATTTTAACTGTTGCATCACAGTATATATATACATAAGATGTTCACGCAAGCAGTCGCTGTGGGAAAAGCTTGTTTGCCTACAAACTTGTTTGTGACTAGGCCTGTAAAGATGAAAGTGAGTAGATATATACTCACTTTCATCTTTACAGGCAATATATACCTAATGCATATGGTGAACGTAGATTTAATATAAATAGGTAAAAGTATGTCGTAAAAACAAACATGTGATACATGATTATGTTTTACGGGAATTAACGTAATGTTTCGACCTGATTGCACAGGCTCAGTGGTGCAAGTCCTCCGCGTCGTTGAGTCCGTCTCGCACATTTACGATATTTTTAATATTTTCGTTACGCTTTGTACCGTCAAATACTATATTCAACCGTTAGTAAGTAAGATTTAATTTATTTTATAATTTTTTCGAGCATAGCTGTTGATTGCTAACTTTCATTTGCTGTTCGTTTTATCTGTAAAACCCTTGTAGATTTAAATTTTTGGAAAATGAACGAACCTATACCATTCCTTCACTTTCCTTTACCCTAAAACCTATATTCTAAATTCGAATTTTCTGCCAGTATCAGTTCTACATTTTCTGTGGCATAAATGAAGAGCGCGAGTGAAAAAAATATATACTACCACCTCGTTCGTTCATACACACGCGCTCGTTGTGAGATACACGTTTTCAAAAATATTTTGAAATTCTACTCGTTAGAAAATAGCTGACCGTTAGTGCTCCTAACTATTGCCTGACTTGGTGAATCAAGGACTAATCAACGCCTGAAGAACTGAAAGTGCTTATAGTGTGTTTTGCTAGCCGGCCAGCACATGGCCCCGTCGTTAGTGAGCATATCTGTGCATCCTCAGTCTGTCCAGGTTCAGGCTAGCCAGCACATGGCCCCGTCGTTAGTGAACTTATCTGTCCATTCTCAGTCTGTCCGCATGAGTGCTTGTTTCTTATCAACCTGTCACAGGGTTTCCAAGGGGTATTACAACGGAGAATGCAGTATCATACACTGGCTATTATTGTATCTGTGACTATGCTAATAGTGTCCCTATTCTGTAAGCAAAACCAATGTGCCCGTATTTTGGCGTTTGTCCGACTGCGCATAAAAGCTAGGTGGCATGTTTTTTATAGTAATAGTAAAGTTTGGGGTCCTTAAATTTGGCCAGACCTTCCCATAATAATCATAAATTATAAATCCCCCGACTCGAAAATACCTTCAACGATGAGAAAAAAGCTGATGATCCTTGACACATCTCACACACGGCCCACGGCCGTCTGGTCCCAAACTAGGCACAGCCTGTAATATGGTAACCAGACTGCTGATAAACATACTTATACTATATTTGTCGTCTTGGGTGAGACAGGTCAATGCCTGTCGGGGGTTCCGGAAGAAAGCAATTGCGATTCTCGCTCCCCCGATAATAGGAAAGCAGCGCAACACCGAGGTGGTTTTTCCGATAGACTCTTTCACCCATCTTCGGGTGGAGGACATCCATAAGCATCTTACACCCTGTTACAAAAAAAGAGCTTTCTATAACCTCAAATAAAAATATAATAAATTCTTATAAGTATTCCTTACGAATACTTAAATGAGTAAAAGGGAGTTTGTTTATTTATTTATTTGTTGGTTCGTCGTCACACCTGAACTGCTCAACCGATCATTATGAAATATTGCATTCACGCCATAGGTAGAGAAAATGCCTCTTTTTATGGTATAAGTGACAAACGAGCAGACGGGTCACCTGATGATGATGGTAAATGACGACCGCCGCCCATGAGCACCTGCAACTCAAAGAGTCACAAGTGCGTTGCCGGCCTTTAAGATGGGAGTAGGGAAGGGGGAAATTGAGGAGGAGAGGAAAGGGTTAGGGTCTCTGGTAACCTAGCCCAAGCATTGCTTCACTACCGGTTTTCTGTGAGGCCGACGCATCACTCCGGTCGAGCCGGCTCATATGTGCCGAAGCATGACTCTCCCACGAAAATAAGTAAGTACTGATTCCGAGGGACACCAATATTTGATTGACAAAACCTACAATCACGCGAGCGATATCGCGGGCAAAAGCATGTATTGTTAAAGAACTTTTCTAAAAGGCTTACAATTAAATATTTATAATTTAGTAAAAGAGTTACACTATCTACCTCTTTGCTTTATCATTAGACCATCGTAACCAAACCCAATCTGTTGGACCCGTGAAAACAAATCATATGAGCCCAAACTCGAGGGGTTAACCAGTAGCCACTGAGTTCTACATGCCACCTCCTCCTCATGTAGTAGATGTAAGTATTATATGTATGTACTCCTTAGTTGTAACCACTATATATTTAGTTACATCTCAATAAACAGACAGTAGATACTATTCCCCACAACTCCCTGTGAAGTACTCTCTCCATGCCATTGTTGCTTGGAAGAGATTGCCTTGTGCGATAAGGCCACCAATTTTATAAACCTGTCTATAGTTGTAAGTTTATTGTTTTTTTTTTCAATACCTGGTGTACAATAAAGAGTTGTATTATTATTATATTCTATCAGTCTTGTTTAATTTCTTTCTTCTTTACAAGATCAGCTCCAAGATGCCAAATTATAGTATTGTCATGCGAACTACATTTGCATACAAAGTTTCATTTCGAGAATCATTAGAAGTAAACTAATAAACCAGCAGCAGCCATCTTTTATAATTATGTCGACGGTGTCCTCACGTGCAGCCAATGATTGCGCACGTTTACTCACAGAATTGGATACTGTAGCCATCAAAGGGTACATGCGAGAGCGTATCGTCCTAGCTCAACTGCTAATAATTAGTAGCAGTCACCATAGCCGAAATAAGCTGGGGAGTAAGTAGTAATTAGAAGTGCCTAGGTTTGAATTGATTTCCAAGATTTGTTGACATAGTTTGTTATATAGTTAAGTAGCACCCTACCCCGGCTTCGCACGGATACAAATTATACACCTGAACCTTCCATTCATGAATGTTTATTGGTGAAAACCGCATGAAAATCCGTTCAGTTGTTTTTCAGTTTATCGGCGGGGGACTTTGATTTATAATATGTAGTGAAGTGAAGCTAATCAAAGCCTGTTAAAAATATGGTATACACTATCTGAAAATGATTTTACAAAAATTTGAGTACTTTTTGAATAATTATTTTGGTATTCTTATTGTAAAAACAATTTAATAACTGTATCTAAAGGCGCAATAATGCCGATCACCATTTTGTGACGTCAACAAAATGGCAATCGACGTTGTTGTACCTTTAGATACAGTTATTAAATTATTTTTACAATAAGAATAACAAAACAATTATTCAACCTCAACACTAAAGCGGATGACATACACGCGTACTTATGGCTCGACGACCTTTTTCGCTGTATGTCATCTAGTACGCGTACTTAAAAATTTTCTAGGAGGTACATCGGCGATTTGAAGATTTGTTTTTAACAAGCTTTGGCTCGCACTTTTGGTAACACTGCGAGCCACGAGCTGTCATTTTGTTTAAAAATGTTAATCGGATGCACGTTTGACGTGTTTGGTACTTGTTGCTTGTTATATAATTTGTTGGAAATTAGCGATTTTTGAAATAATTTACTATAATAATATAACCGAATTCATAGACTGTTTTCGTAGTTATCCATGTCTTCTGGCAAATAAAAAAAAAATTGCTTAAAAAAAACTATTCCATAAAAGACTTGCATAGTTTTCTCATGGATGCCATTGTCAGAACTGGATGAACTAATTGAACTAATTGAAATGGGACAACACAAGCACCAGCTTTCAAATAAAAAAAGAATCATCAAAATTGGTTCACCCAGTCGAAAGTTCTGAGGTCCACAAACAAAAAAACAATAAAGAAATATAGTAATAGTAATCATTTTAAATATTTATAATGTCGATAGGCCTTTGAAAAACACGTTTAGGTTTTAATAAGAGTCAATAAGTGATGTTTTGTTATGTTACGTTGTTATGTCCACGTCAAAACACGTGTATTTTGCGTCGGTGGGAATAAGAACTATTAGAGCCACCCTGACTCCTCGAAGAATCCCAGTGACCCCTTTACGTTACCGATGATCTCGGATAGTAGACTCTGGCGAGCTCAGGTACTTAGCCGGGTATTCTGCAACTCGCTGACAGTCCATCAGTAGGTACGCTCGCTCGTCCATCGGTCGCTGTTTCCTTTGCTTCCATGCATGCTCTGCACAGTGGGCTCTCCGTAGCACCTATTGCAAAAAGTTGTTTGTTCAAAGGAACAAATAAACATTATCTGTACTCTCCTAGACTCATTGGCGCGATGCGCGTCGTCGGGTTAGTTTGTAGACATTGCCGTGTAAAATGTATTTTTAGAATAAATGTCAATTATTTTTAGACCGACTAGCAAACATTTTTTAGAGATGAGTATAAAGAAATGGCATGCAAAGCAGTTAGTCTTACGACACAAAAATTGTATGATATATTTTTGAATGGATGGTAATTACTTTTGATTGGAATATTCGATATTCTAACCAATCTTACTAATATTATTCTTTGTGATGGATGGATGTTTGTTACTCTATTACGCAAAAACGGCTCGGTGGATCTGGATGAAATTTAACACAAAGATAGATTATAGTCTGGAGTAGCACATAGGCTAAATTTTTCGGTTCCAATGGCATAGATGACAGCAACATTTTCACACGAACAAAGTCGCGGCTATCGCGGCGTCCAACAGCTAGTTGGACGCTGATAAGCAATACAGTGTTAAGCCACACATACTTTATCTGGAGAAAATGGCGTTTTAAGATGTCATACCAATTCCTAATCATAATATATAAAATAATAATTTGTAAAGTTGAGGATTTTAAATCGTAATCGTTATTTTGGAATTTTTTATTCCAAGACTAACTTAGTTTTTTTTTTAAGTTACCTTTAATGGACTTTCTCAATAACTGAGTGAATGGTAAAAAAAAATGTGTACGATTTAAAATCTTTAATTTTACATGTTACAACTGCTCACTGCTCACCTACACGTAGACTGCTGCCGTAGTCGAGTAAAAATGCTTTTCCCTAGCATATATTTTGATTGTCTGTACCTCCGACAACGCCTATGCAAAATTTCATCATAATCGGTTAAGTAACGCGTGGAAGCGTAACAAACAAACAAACTCACTTTCACATTTATAACTGGACGCTGATAAGCAATACAGTGTCAAGTCACACATACTTTATTTAGAGAAAATGGCGTTTTAAGATGTCATACCAATTCCTAATCAATCAACCTTGCTGGAGCGACACAAGCAGGAACTGCGTGTCACGGAGATGAATATGCTGCGGTGGATGTGTGGAGTAACGCGGAAGAACCGCGTTAGGAACTCCCGCATTCGCGGCAGCCTTCATGTCCGTGACATTGCGGATAAATTGCAAGAGTGTCGTCTTCTCTGGTATGGCCACGATTTACGGCAAGCGGCTACTTACGTGGGGAACAAATGTCTAGCCATGCCGCCTCCGCCGGGTCCCGGCAGGAGGGGTAGACCTAAAAAGTGCTGGCTTGACGTTGTAAGGGGTGACATGCGTGCCAATGGACTCACTATTAGGGATGCCGAAGATCGTGCGAAGTGGAGGAGAAAAAGTCGGAAGGCGCATCCCGGGCACCGAAGCGAAAGTTTCGGTTGTAACCAGGAAACCACGCCATGATGATGATGATGACAAATTCCTAATCAATTTGTTTGAAAAAATATCTGTTCACCTTTTAGGTATCTTAAAAATGTCTAAAAATCCACCTAAAAGGTGAATAGATATTTTTTCAAACAGTAATAGTAGAATTATATAAATTACAGTTCAAAAAGAGATTATGGTGGGTTAACACCTGAACTAGGAAGGTTCCTGTATCTCAGGTTGCTAACCCTCCACCCCATAAAGTGGTCTTAATCTAATAAAACAAATTAAAACAAATTGATTAGGAATTGGTACGACATCTTAAAACGCCATTTTCTCTCTTTAGTATAGTAGATTGCATTGTATAATTGGATACAATGTAATTACTGATGTTATAGCGTAATAAATACATACACATAGAAATACTTAAAGAATTCTTAAATGTAGGAGAGCGCAACAACCATCGATTTTTATGAGGACTAGAGAAAAAAAAGGTCATCAAGTTATTTTTACGACGATCAACATTTTAAGACAATTTATTTTTATTCACAGTTTTATTCAAAAAGTAGTAGGGGCTAAAACATTTTTACCGGTTATCGCATCGTCTTCATATTTGGACACCCTGCACACCCCCCCGTTATATGTAACACTGATTTTGTATATTAGTTCATGGTTTTGTATAAATTCTGAGACTCGGTGGTATAAAATAAGGTGTCCATACTGGCAGCCCTGTAAAAAATAGTATTTTGGCTTTTTTTTCTGGCGCAGGTTGTTGGTTGTTTTTTTCATTTTAGTTTTTATCGGAGTACTGTCGCATAACATACACCCCAAACCAAATAATCAGTCGAATTAAGAAACTTTCTATCCCTTTCTTATAAATAAGTATTCTTATGTTAGTCTTTCATTAGTCAAATTAGTTTTGGAATTAGGTTTAAATTAGTGTTTAGTTTGTTGGCTCGCGTGTACGTATTTATATATTTTGCGCGGAAACCTAATTCTTATTCCAAAAAAAAAAGTTACCAAAATTACTCCTCATAACACCAGCTATCTGCCAGTGAAAGTCTTGTGGAAATCGGTCTTCCCATTCCGGAGATAAGCCGTAACAAACAGGCAGAAAGACAAAAAAATAAAAAATTATTTTTGATATATGTACCGTGTTTTAATGAATTGTACTTATATCTTATTTTTACTACTTTATTGCAATTTTAATGAATGTAAATTTTTACAACTATTTCTTTGTTTTCTTTTAATATTGAAGTTTGTTTTTAATCTTATAAAGACAGATTGTTATTTTACATTTTAGACGTTATAATAATTTCATTATAAGTGCATGTAATTTGAATTGTTACAATACGACCATTCTGTAAACCTATTATCACTTTTTTTATTTATTATTCTGTTTGCATTATGGTGTCTGTAAAGGTAATAATAAATAAATAAAAACAAAAGTAAACGAATTCGGATGCATTTAGTTAAATGCTGTTATTATGACATGTAAAAACTTCCATTTTATTTATTTGTGCAGGGTATAGATAAGGCTTGTCAACTTTAATAACTAAATATATATCAGTAACACGCTTAATTTTGGACTTGCGATCCAAAACAGTAATAATGACAGTGTAGTAATGTGTAATAACGTTAACCACCCTTTTAGCACATGCTTTTATGTTGATGACGGACTTAGCAGTAATTTTATTAGCGCTTAGTGACTAATTAAAGATTTATTTGGAACATTAACCTTTACGTATACAGTTAGTACAATCTAAAGAACCTATGAATGTAATAGTAACATCGGCCGATGATCGACAAGGAGCACACGTGATTCCGGCGTGCGTTAAACATGTTAACACATCGTTTATCACTCTGTAACTAAATCTGTAGTTAAAAAAAATTAACTACTCGATGTGTCATTGCCCTATTTGGAATTCCGCCAACTAAGAATAAGTCATGAAAAATTAAGCCGGTAAAGCATTAGCTCCACAATGATACAACCGAACAGGGTCAACTACATATTTCAGTGTTTATGTCCAAGCGTGAGCACGTGGCGATAGTCTTGCTTCCTTGAATATCACCGTCGTAACTTCAGCTTATAACCATTATGTTAAAGTCGAGTTTGTGTTAGCAGGTGTTATCACATAGTGGGTCAACTGTCACGGAGTATCTCCGTTTAGCTTTGAGTCGCAAGCTGAAACAGATGATCCTGAAGGGGGGTAGCGGGCGAGGCGTGTTCCGAGCGGGTATGGGTCGCGTGGGCGCTCCTCGCACCGCTCACAACCACGCCGACCTTCTACCGAGAGGGACGCGACCAACGGTCGACGCTTTTATTAGCCGCGAGAGCGAGCCTATTCGATCACATCACGTTTGAAAACTGAGTCAGTAGCTTTAAGTTTAGAACCGGCGTTGTATATTTGTGGTATAAATAATGTCTGGAGTGCGCGAGGAGTGGTGTTCCGGTTGGGGTAGATGGCAGGCACGGCTTGCGTTGTTGCTGGCGCTGCCGGTGCTGTTGACGGGTGCATACGGGACCAACTACGTATTCCTCGCTGCGCCCACGCCGCACAGGTAAACACACATGTTAATTATTCAGTGTATTACATAACTTTTGTTTTAAAACGCACGTGTACTTACAACTGAATAAACACGTTAAATATAAACAAAACATTAATTAACCAATATTACACAACGTGTTGGCGTAAGTGTAGGATTATAATAAAATTAAAATAGGTTAGAATAATGATTGAAGTACATCCCAATTTAAAAAAAATATGTTGATAACATCTATTTTGACAAAAAATTGGGCGCCAAAATTAATTTAATTTTTTTTTAAATGAGTTATTAAATGAAATTTATTTATTTATCTTTTAGATTTCTTTATTTTTTTCTTTTAATTATTGAGCGATTTTTCGCCTATTAAACTACAGGAGATGTAACATCTTATAGTCCGCGAGCCAGCAACAGATTTTCATGACCAATTCCCTCTCTGGCTGCTGAACCTCAACCCCCCGACGGAACCACAGCTGACGTTCACGAAACTCCACAAAACAACTTTCTAAAGCATTTTACGAATTATCACCCGAGAGGAAATTACTGACAAAATTTGTAAATGGCTCGTGGACTATTGCTTATAATATAATTTTTCATTAATAAAGTTCAAACACTTATGTACTTTTTTAGTGTAACGAGTAAAAGCATTTTTTTATTTTATTTAGTTTATTAAATTTTTATGTAACTACCCTCCAATGATAACATTATTTTCAACCCCTGAAGCAAAAAGCAAGGGTGTTTAATTTAATGTGTGTATCTGTGACAATCGGTGTGTCTGTCTGTGGCATCATAGCTTCTGGGTTTAGATGAAGCGACTTTGATTTTTTTTGTTTGTTTGAAAGGTGGCTTGATCGTTCATTCGTTCGAAGATTATCAGCTGTTTATAATCGTTAAAGGGATTTTTGAGTCGGGGGTGTTTTAATTTCACAACTAGTAAAATATCGCAGTGTCAAGAGTATAATCATCAATACAAATCAATACAAATAAATAAAATTGAAGTGTCTGTTTGTAATGTCAAAATAATATGTTTTTCTAAAAATCAGTTTTTAAATGTTTTGTCTGTCTATCTTTCTGTCTGTCTGATTGTTCCGGCTAATCTCCGGAACGGGTTCACCGATTTCCACGGGACTTTCACTGGCAGATAGCTGGTTTTATAAGAAGTAACTTAGGCTACTTTTATTTTGGAAAATAATTAGGGTTCCGCGCAAAATATATAAATATGTACACGCGAGTGAAAACATATAATTTAATAACATAAGGTACAACCAGACTCAACAATAGATACCTACCTAGTATTTGAGTACCACAGAAAAACCACACGTAATCACAAAACTGCAACCCTTGTACTTTGAACCTATGAGCATAACACTGGTACTTTTATGAATTCTGTGGCATAACACCTAGCAATTATAACGCAGTATAACATTATCAAACAACCGTGCTTCACTTATAAGGAAGTTATTATAATATATGTACATATTAATTACATATGTATTTGTTAAGTGTTTGAATATGAATAGGTACGTATTATCCTACTAATATTATAAACGTGAAAGTTTGCGAGGATGTATGGATGTATGGATGAATGGATGGATGTTTGTTACTCTTTCACGCCAAAACTACTGAACCGATTGCGATGGAATTTGGTATGTACATAGCTGGAGACCTGGATTAACATATAGGCTATTTTTTATCCCGATATTCCCACGGGATCGGGACTTACGCGGGTGAAACCGCGGGGCGCTGCTAGTAAATAAATAATTTGGTAGCTGCAAATAGGGTATTGTGAGGTGAGCACATCTGAATATTGTCAATCTTTTTACATAATAATCGCGTTTAAATATCAAATTTACAGATTAAATTTTAACAAGCACGTTCCCATATTTTTATCTATAGAAATAAATATCTGTATATGTGCGAGCGAAGCCGCGCGGGGCACAGCTAGAGTACTAATATAATAAAGCGGATAAGTTTTTTGTGATTGTTTGTTTAATCGCGCTAATCTCCTAAACTACGGCTTGGATTTGAAAAATTATAACGATAGAGTATTTATTGAAGAATGTTTTAGGCTATGTAACATCACGCTAGGACCATTAGGAGCGAAGCAGTTACCAAACGCGGGTGATGATGATAATATTGTAGGCTGTAGACTGTAGGAATAATTTTTTTTAGTACATAATATATGTTAGACAATTTTAAAAAGTTCTGTAACAATTTCTAAAATATATATTTCTTTCTTTTCTTTTTTAAAAGACAACTCCCGCACTAGGAATGGTTTGTGTGTAGCGGGGAACTCTATAAACATTTAATTAACACACACAAAGAACACTCAGACTCGGAACAATTATTTGTGGATCACACAAAAAAAGCATATTATTATCATGTAGATACCTAGTTATTAAACTATCTACAGGATAATAATATGCGTTATTTTTATTTATTTTTTTAATAAATTTTCATACGGTTAAGAAGTAACTATTATCTTATCTGTGATACGGTTGCTTATTTAACTTCAAAATACGCTGTAATCGATTCAAATGTAGTAAGAATATAACAAATCGATAATGATATATTATAAGCCGTATAGAAAAACAAATGTTTTATTCATAGATTGCAATAACATTAAATTGCATTTAATGAGCTTATGAGACGTTTCCGAACATTAAAACGAACATTTTAAGTGGGAGAGCCATGCTTCGACACGTACGGGCCGGCTCGACTCCGCTCGATACCACAGCCTCACAGAAAACCGGCAGTGAAGCAATGTTTACATTGCTTTTCGCCGCGTGAGTGAGGTTACCGGAGGCCCTAACCCTTTCCTCTCCTCCCATCTAATCCCCCTTTCCCCTCTTCCCCCTTTTCCCCCCTGTACCCCTCTTCCCTACTCCCACCTTAAAGGGCGGCAACGCACTTGTGACTCTTGAGTTACAGGTACTCATGGGCGGTGGTAGTCGGCGACAAGGTAGAGCGCGCGGATCTGGCGAAATACCTGGGATCTGCATTTCACGCGTCTGGTGACATCGATTACGATGTCAAGGCACGCATTGCTGCCGCGTGGGCTAAATGGCGTGAGGTGACTGGTGTCATTTGTGACCCCAAGGTACCGGTTAAGTTGAAAGGCCTATAAAACCATCATTAGACCTGTCCTTACATACGGCTGTGAAACGTGGCCCTTGCTGGAGCGACACAAGCAGGAACTGCGTGTCACGGAGATGAATATGCTGCGGTGGATGTGTGGAGTAACGGGGAAGAACCGCGTTAGGAACTCCCGCATTCGCGGCAGCCTTCATGTCCGTGACATTGCGGATAAATTGCAGGAGTGTCGTCTTCGCTGGTATGGCCACGTTTTACGTTCACGTTGGTTGTTTTTTTCATTTTAGTTTTTATCGGAGTACTGTCGCATAACATACACCCCAAACCAAATAATCAGTCGAATTAAGAAACTTTCTATCCCTTTCTTATAAATAAGTATTCTTATGTTAGTCTTTCATTAGTCAAATTAGTTTTGGAATTAGGTTTAAATTAGTGTTTAGTTTGTTGGCTCGCGTGTACGTATTTATATATTTTGCGCGGAAACCTAATTCTTATTCCAAAAAAAAAAGTTACCAAAATTACTCCTCATAACACCAGCTATCTGCCAGTGAAAGTCTTGTGGAAATCGGTCTTCCCATTCCGGAGATAAGCCGTAACAAACAGGCAGAAAGACAAAAAAATAAAAAATTATTTTTGATATATGTACCGTGTTTTAATGAATTGTACTTATATCTTATTTTTACTACTTTATTGCAATTTTAATGAATGTAAATTTTTACAACTATTTCTTTGTTTTCTTTTAATATTGAAGTTTGTTTTTAATCTTATAAAGACAGATTGTTATTTTACATTTTAGACGTTATAATAATTTCATTATAAGTGCATGTAATTTGAATTGTTACAATACGACCATTCTGTAAACCTATTATCACTTTTTTTATTTATTATTCTGTTTGCATTATGGTGTCTGTAAAGGTAATAATAAATAAATAAAAACAAAAGTAAACGAATTCGGATGCATTTAGTTAAATGCTGTTATTATGACATGTAAAAACTTCCATTTTATTTATTTGTGCAGGGTATAGATAAGGCTTGTCAACTTTAATAACTAAATATATATCAGTAACACGCTTAATTTTGGACTTGCGATCCAAAACAGTAATAATGACAGTGTAGTAATGTGTAATAACGTTAACCACCCTTTTAGCACATGCTTTTATGTTGATGACGGACTTAGCAGTAATTTTATTAGCGCTTAGTGACTAATTAAAGATTTATTTGGAACATTAACCTTTACGTATACAGTTAGTACAATCTAAAGAACCTATGAATGTAATAGTAACATCGGCCGATGATCGACAAGGAGCACACGTGATTCCGGCGTGCGTTAAACATGTTAACACATCGTTTATCACTCTGTAACTAAATCTGTAGTTAAAAAAAATTAACTACTCGATGTGTCATTGCCCTATTTGGAATTCCGCCAACTAAGAATAAGTCATGAAAAATTAAGCCGGTAAAGCATTAGCTCCACAATGATACAACCGAACAGGGTCAACTACATATTTCAGTGTTTATGTCCAAGCGTGAGCACGTGGCGATAGTCTTGCTTCCTTGAATATCACCGTCGTAACTTCAGCTTATAACCATTATGTTAAAGTCGAGTTTGTGTTAGCAGGTGTTATCACATAGTGGGTCAACTGTCACGGAGTATCTCCGTTTAGCTTTGAGTCGCAAGCTGAAACAGATGATCCTGAAGGGGGGTAGCGGGCGAGGCGTGTTCCGAGCGGGTATGGGTCGCGTGGGCGCTCCTCGCACCGCTCACAACCACGCCGACCTTCTACCGAGAGGGACGCGACCAACGGTCGACGCTTTTATTAGCCGCGAGAGCGAGCCTATTCGATCACATCACGTTTGAAAACTGAGTCAGTAGCTTTAAGTTTAGAACCGGCGTTGTATATTTGTGGTATAAATAATGTCTGGAGTGCGCGAGGAGTGGTGTTCCGGTTGGGGTAGATGGCAGGCACGGCTTGCGTTGTTGCTGGCGCTGCCGGTGCTGTTGACGGGTGCATACGGGACCAACTACGTATTCCTCGCTGCGCCCACGCCGCACAGGTAAACACACATGTTAATTATTCAGTGTATTACATAACTTTTGTTTTAAAACGCACGTGTACTTACAACTGAATAAACACGTTAAATATAAACAAAACATTAATTAACCAATATTACACAACGTGTTGGCGTAAGTGTAGGATTATAATAAAATTAAAATAGGTTAGAATAATGATTGAAGTACATCCCAATTTAAAAAAAATATGTTGATAACATCTATTTTGACAAAAAATTGGGCGCCAAAATTAATTTAATTTTTTTTTAAATGAGTTATTAAATGAAATTTATTTATTTATCTTTTAGATTTCTTTATTTTTTTCTTTTAATTATTGAGCGATTTTTCGCCTATTAAACTACAGGAGATGTAACATCTTATAGTCCGCGAGCCAGCAACAGATTTTCATGACCAATTCCCTCTCTGGCTGCTGAACCTCAACCCCCCGACGGAACCACAGCTGACGTTCACGAAACTCCACAAAACAACTTTCTAAAGCATTTTACGAATTATCACCCGAGAGGAAATTACTGACAAAATTTGTAAATGGCTCGTGGACTATTGCTTATAATATAATTTTTCATTAATAAAGTTCAAACACTTATGTACTTTTTTAGTGTAACGAGTAAAAGCATTTTTTTATTTTATTTAGTTTATTAAATTTTTATGTAACTACCCTCCAATGATAACATTATTTTCAACCCCTGAAGCAAAAAGCAAGGGTGTTTAATTTAATGTGTGTATCTGTGACAATCGGTGTGTCTGTCTGTGGCATCATAGCTTCTGGGTTTAGATGAAGCGACTTTGATTTTTTTTGTTTGTTTGAAAGGTGGCTTGATCGTTCATTCGTTCGAAGATTATCAGCTGTTTATAATCGTTAAAGGGATTTTTGAGTCGGGGGTGTTTTAATTTCACAACTAGTAAAATATCGCAGTGTCAAGAGTATAATCATCAATACAAATCAATACAAATAAATAAAATTGAAGTGTCTGTTTGTAATGTCAAAATAATATGTTTTTCTAAAAATCAGTTTTTAAATGTTTTGTCTGTCTATCTTTCTGTCTGTCTGATTGTTCCGGCTAATCTCCGGAACGGGTTCACCGATTTCCACGGGACTTTCACTGGCAGATAGCTGGTTTTATAAGAAGTAACTTAGGCTACTTTTATTTTGGAAAATAATTAGGGTTCCGCGCAAAATATATAAATATGTACACGCGAGTGAAAACATATAATTTAATAACATAAGGTACAACCAGACTCAACAATAGATACCTACCTAGTATTTGAGTACCACAGAAAAACCACACGTAATCACAAAACTGCAACCCTTGTACTTTGAACCTATGAGCATAACACTGGTACTTTTATGAATTCTGTGGCATAACACCTAGCAATTATAACGCAGTATAACATTATCAAACAACCGTGCTTCACTTATAAGGAAGTTATTATAATATATGTACATATTAATTACATATGTATTTGTTAAGTGTTTGAATATGAATAGGTACGTATTATCCTACTAATATTATAAACGTGAAAGTTTGCGAGGATGTATGGATGTATGGATGAATGGATGGATGTTTGTTACTCTTTCACGCCAAAACTACTGAACCGATTGCGATGGAATTTGGTATGTACATAGCTGGAGACCTGGATTAACATATAGGCTATTTTTTATCCCGATATTCCCACGGGATCGGGACTTACGCGGGTGAAACCGCGGGGCGCTGCTAGTAAATAAATAATTTGGTAGCTGCAAATAGGGTATTGTGAGGTGAGCACATCTGAATATTGTCAATCTTTTTACATAATAATCGCGTTTAAATATCAAATTTACAGATTAAATTTTAACAAGCACGTTCCCATATTTTTATCTATAGAAATAAATATCTGTATATGTGCGAGCGAAGCCGCGCGGGGCACAGCTAGAGTACTAATATAATAAAGCGGATAAGTTTTTTGTGATTGTTTGTTTAATCGCGCTAATCTCCTAAACTACGGCTTGGATTTGAAAAATTATAACGATAGAGTATTTATTGAAGAATGTTTTAGGCTATGTAACATCACGCTAGGACCATTAGGAGCGAAGCAGTTACCAAACGCGGGTGATGATGATAATATTGTAGGCTGTAGACTGTAGGAATAATTTTTTTTAGTACATAATATATGTTAGACAATTTTAAAAAGTTCTGTAACAATTTCTAAAATATATATTTCTTTCTTTTCTTTTTTAAAAGACAACTCCCGCACTAGGAATGGTTTGTGTGTAGCGGGGAACTCTATAAACATTTAATTAACACACACAAAGAACACTCAGACTCGGAACAATTATTTGTGGATCACACAAAAAAAGCATATTATTATCATGTAGATACCTAGTTATTAAACTATCTACAGGATAATAATATGCGTTATTTTTATTTATTTTTTTAATAAATTTTCATACGGTTAAGAAGTAACTATTATCTTATCTGTGATACGGTTGCTTATTTAACTTCAAAATACGCTGTAATCGATTCAAATGTAGTAAGAATATAACAAATCGATAATGATATATTATAAGCCGTATAGAAAAACAAATGTTTTATTCATAGATTGCAATAACATTAAATTGCATTTAATGAGCTTATGAGACGTTTCCGAACATTAAAACGAACATTTTAAGTGGGAGAGCCATGCTTCGACACGTACGGGCCGGCTCGACTCCGCTCGATACCACAGCCTCACAGAAAACCGGCAGTGAAGCAATGTTTACATTGCTTTTCGCCGCGTGAGTGAGGTTACCGGAGGCCCTAACCCTTTCCTCTCCTCCCATCTAATCCCCCTTTCCCCTCTTCCCCCTTTTCCCCCCTGTACCCCTCTTCCCTACTCCCACCTTAAAGGGCGGCAACGCACTTGTGACTCTTGAGTTACAGGTACTCATGGGCGGTGGTAGTCGGCGACAAGGTAGAGCGCGCGGATCTGGCGAAATACCTGGGATCTGCATTTCACGCGTCTGGTGACATCGATTACGATGTCAAGGCACGCATTGCTGCCGCGTGGGCTAAATGGCGTGAGGTGACTGGTGTCATTTGTGACCCCAAGGTACCGGTTAAGTTGAAAGGCCTATAAAACCATCATTAGACCTGTCCTTACATACGGCTGTGAAACGTGGCCCTTGCTGGAGCGACACAAGCAGGAACTGCGTGTCACGGAGATGAATATGCTGCGGTGGATGTGTGGAGTAACGGGGAAGAACCGCGTTAGGAACTCCCGCATTCGCGGCAGCCTTCATGTCCGTGACATTGCGGATAAATTGCAGGAGTGTCGTCTTCGCTGGTATGGCCACGTTTTACGGCAACCGGCTACTTACGTGGGGAACAAATGTCTGGCCATGCCGCCTCCGCCGGGCCCCGGCAGCAGGGGTAGACCTAAAAAGTGCTGGCTTGACGTCGTAAGGGGTGACATGCGTGCCAATGGACTCACTATTAGGGATGCCGAAGATCGTGCGAAGTGGAGGAGAAAAAGTCGGAAGGCGGACCCCGGGCACCGAAGCGAAAGTTTCGGTTGCAACCGGGAAACAACGCCATGATGATGATGATGATGGGCGGTGGTAGTCATTTACCATCAGGTGACCCGTCTGCTCGTTTGCCCCCCTATACCATAAAAAAAAAATTAGGAATATTTATTTTTATTATATTTTGCGGGAGTTGTCTAAAAAGTATAGAAACATTAAAACATTTTTGCTGAAATTAAATATGTAAATCAAACATGCGACAATAGGGAATATGCATGTATTTTTTTTTTATCTTTTATTGACTTGTTCCATCATTCTACTCTAATAAAAAATATAAATAACCTTGGCAAGGTTCAAATTATTTTTTAAAATAACATTGAAAACATCTATAAAATTTGATCTGTTTGAACGCCGCCATATTTCGCGGGCCTTGGATGACGTCAGATATCACGCTCAGTGTTTGTTTCATAAACTTAGTATACTTACTTTAAAAGTTACAGTAATTTTATACCGATTTTCAGTTGTAATTACTATGTATAGTAATTAATAGACGATGGAACTATTAAACTATTACAAAACATTTTATAAGTATTGCCTTGTTCCTAAGTGTAAAAACACTAAGAAGTACACCCAATACAGTATTTTTGCCTGTACAAAATAATAATGTAAAATACGAAAACAATGGTGTAAATTAATGAGAAGAGATGAAGTATCTTTAATATCGTGTTTATATTGTTGTGAAGATCACTTTAATGTAAGCATATTACAATTTAATTGCTAGAATAGTGTGAATTAGTCAGCAGTAGGTCATTTATGTTGGTTTTAAATGTCAAGCAGAAGGCAACTTGCTTGTCTACTTAAACTAGGTAACAAAAGTCCAATTAAACTTCATGAATATAACTAACTATACATATCTTACCTATCCTTTAGATTTGACCTCAGCAGACGTAAAATCTGCATTTGATGCAAAATATGTAGTCATCATGAATGCATCTATTTTCGGTAGATTGTCCGATTGTTCTTTGACAAAACTACGTTCAGTCATCGTCCTAGATAATTTCTAATATCACTAGAATACTTAAATTGCACTAGCTAATGGCAAAAACCACGGAAACACCTATCTTTCTCCGTAACACTACGAATATAGGCGCCGATAAATGACAGGACAGGGAATTTGACGTCATGTTTTGTTTCGACCAATAGTGAAGCGTTTTGCAAAGTTGAATTTCGCTCCCTTATTTTGCATATTTTAATTAATATTTTTTGCAATTAAAGACGAACTAAATAAGAAAATAATTGTTTAGGCATAATATGTGGACAATAAAGATTCAAGGGAAAATTAATCAAGTAAATTTAAACAACATGCATATTCCCTATTATGTAAATAAATTTACAATCTGCAGGAATATTGTAAATCTAAATAGCTAACAATAGCTATTTTGCAACTACCGAAGTATTTATTTAATAAACTTTTTCGTAGTGCTTGCCTAGGAACAGGAATTTTTTTAAGACGTACAAAAAAATGCAGTTAAATCCATTACCAGGTGAACATACTAGTAGAAATTCCCGCCACAAACTAAAACAGAAAATTGATGTATGAATCAAAACTTTTTCTTTTTTTTTTAAATGGCATTGCAAGAAGTCAAAGTTCTAATTTCAAAATAGTTTCTTTTAATAGCTTCAACGCGACCGGCCAGTTTTATAAAGTTACAGTACCTACGACATACGTAACAATACTTTTTTAGAAAAGTAAATTATTTTTTCATGATCCCCTTGGCAGGTAAGCTACTTAATAAATAAATAAATAAAGGAGCTCAGATACCCATAGTATATTTTCCCTCGTAAATGATCTTCCCCCGAGTTGCCATAAATGGGTGTAAATACTTCGATGAAATACTTATATTTTTTGTTTATTTTCGTTTTGTTGTACTACTCTGTCAAGACAGTACCGGGAAAAGGTGAATAAAACACAAAATCTGAACTATTCTTGCAAATTTATTGTATCGCCTTCAAAGCAAGCCCCTTCAGAAATAATACTTAATTTTTTAAATGCATTGTCCGGAATCGACTTCCAGTTCTCGCGCGAATTCTCTTTGATATCTTCTATCGGCTGAAAACGGGTACCTCGAAGTGGTAATTTGGGTTTTGGAAAGAGAAAAAGTCGGCCGGTCGGAGGTATATTCGGTGGACACGGTATTTGTTGAGTTTTGGTCAAAAATTCACTAACAATGATGGCCTTGTGCGACGGCGCGTTGTCGTGGTGTAATATCCAAAAATTATCTTTCCACAAATTTGGCCTTTTTCGACGAATTTGCTGTCTCCAAACGCCGCACAACGTTCAAATAATATTCTTTATTTACAATCTGACCTTCTGGCAAGAATTCCGAGTGCACAACACCTCGATAGTCAAAGAAAACAATCAACATGACCTTGACTTTTGATCAAATTTGTCGTGGTTCTTTCGATTTCGGTTCAGTTGGAAGTCGCCGTTCCGAAGCTTGTTGACTAGTTTGCATGTCAAACTCGTAAACCCATATTTCATCACCAGTAATAATGCGTTTTACGAATATAGGGTCGGAATCATCATCAAATCATCATCACCAATATCAATAAAATGAAATTCAGGTGGCATCAGCTTGCATCCTGTTTACCTTTCGTGTAACACTAACCCTACCTTGTTGTTGTACCTGAAAATCTGACTTTTAAAAAAAATGGCCATGAGTTTCTTTGCCAGTATTCTTCTCATAAGGCTCTACGCATTTTGGAAACTGGAAGTTATAGATCAACACAAGCAGGGAGTAGATTTTGGTGTTTTCACCTAATTTACTTCGACAATTCAGTACATGCTGTGGCGTTTGTTTGCGCCGATCTATGATTTTAACTGTAGCTTCAATTTAACGTTCATAAATGACACTTAGTGTCAAATGAATAAATGATTTTGAATTTGAATTGAATTGATTAGTTCTATGTCTTCAGCGACTTTTACGCGATTGAGTTTTGGAAGAAAATTCAGATCTTTTTCGACTATTAGCTTCAACGTGTTTCATGCCCAAGCGAACAGAAAGTTCAGCGGCTATCTCTCTCAAACTTGAATGAGGATTTTCAGTCACAATTTCCTTTGCTTAGCGATGTTAACTTCAGTTGAAGACGTTGATGGCCGACCAGAGCGAGGCAAATCTTCCAACAAATCTTGACCGCTTTTGAATGCACTGTACCGTTCAGGCACAAGTTTTTGATTAAGTCGATTGACCGTATGCTTTCAGTAACATTTTAAGACAGACTCTTTGTTGGATGTTTTTATCCATCATAAAAATCGCAAAACACTCTTGAGATGAGCTTACAAAATGGAGTATTGAAACCAAACTAAATGACAGATATTGCACAAACTTCGCGCCAATATAGAAAACAGTTGTGCCAACTTAACCACAAAAAAAAATGAATTGAATTTGGAATTAGAATTAAATTATCAATTCCCGATACCTTTTTGACAAAATGTATATTATATTTATCACGAGTTGGCATCACGAGACAAGAACAAGTCTGGTACAGGTTGAGAGAGAGCTTTTCCGTCTAGGAATTATGAGGTACTTTGTTTACATCACTTTTCCGCACACTCGCTTGCACTTTCTCACTCTCGCGACAGATTACTTAATACTAGTACTCTCGCCCTGTAGTAGTGACACTACTTTGTCTGTTTTACCATTTATTCTAACTGTATTAACTTTTTTTTTTTGTTTTTAACTCTGTCCACTCGTGACCGCGATCGGTGCAATTCGATCGAAACGTCGGGTAACCAAGAGGTATAGTACCTTTTAAATGTTATCGCAATTAAGTCCCGAATTACACATCTAGTATGTACTTACTTAACTTTACATTTAATAATTTCTATATTTGTGCACAAAATTGTGCAGAAACTTGAAGTTGTTGGGTTACATTTTTTGTATCATTCGTGAATCACTCGACTGGAATCACAAACCGGTATGAGGATGTTAGTACAGTACAGATGCGTAGCCAGAAAAAAAAAACTGTCAGTCGTAGGACTACACGTCAGAAGTGAAAACACACACACACACATCTGTGTGTATGTATTTGAACGTGAGGATGACCCGAGTTCAGGGCTTTTTCCCCGATACCAAAAGTGCATAAATAATAATACAAAGTTTTGAAGGCGGCTTCGCCCGCGTGGGCCTCGTTTACTAAAGATTACCTATCCAAATCCGTTTCTTATAAATTTCATCCAAATATGTTCTGTAGTTTTTGCGTTAACGAGTAACAAACCTTCATCCATTCTTACAAACTTTCGCCTTTAATAAGTACTCGTAAATATACCTTCACAGTAAGAATTCGAGATAGTTTCTGATCAAATTTCGATTTCGAATATTTTACCAGTCAATTAAAAAAAATCGAAATTTCGTACTATACCGGATTTCGTACCATTTCGTACTATTCGTACCTTACGGATCAATCATTTAATAAGCGCGGACAAAACACATGTCTTTGACATTAAAATTGTTTTTTATATGTGAACAAAGACCAAGGTCATTATGACGAATTATTCGATAACCACAATAGTCTCTTAATTAATAGACTTAATAATACACAACAAGAAGGTCCTATCGGCTAAATGCACTCTTGTTTTGACATAATTATAGTAGTTTATCACCAACAGTTCATTGTTAACGATTAAATGAAAGCTTTGTATTATCTGTTTCACTGAGCTCATGCTCATTATTATCTTATCAGAACTATAGAACAACACTAGTCTTATTTGTGACAGCCTCAATATTGAAAGCTTACCCTAAATATATAAATCTATGTATAAATACACGTAAACGCACACAGACAGCAATTTGAAATTTGGAATACTTGTAATAATAATTTGACACATCTCACACGCGGCCATCTTATCTATTACCGCCTGACTACTTAGTAATCTGTGCCTGTACTATGGGAACCAGACTGGTCAACTAGTCTAATAAAAGTTTCATGTGACTTGATTTGGATGAATTGAGGTCGGTTGTACTATAAAATTATAATTAATATATTAAGAGATATTAACATAGTACATAGTAAAATACTCCTGAATTTAGATTCAAAATTAATTGAGGCATTTTTACATAAGTGTGTTCATAATGATGACCTCATTATAAACAATTTTTAAAAATAGAATAATAACCTTTTTAAAAAAAGTATCAGAAAGGAGAAAGAAAAACAATATTCCTAGACACTTAAGACACAATAATTATACTAAAACAAACTTACATCTAAAACAATAAACAAGCTAAAAAATGTGTACCTCACGTGCCTAACGAATATATGGACGGATATGGATCAGCATTTGCTAGACATGTGCCTATCGCTGGTTTTCAACCAGACCCTTCATCATACCCCACGGATATCAATCAGCCAAAATTAACTACAAAATAAATTATTCACGACTTAAAACTTTTAATTGTAATTGTAATAATCTTTATTTTCATCCCTTAATTTTTACTGAATGTTTTTTTAAGTACAACCAATTCAAATAAAAAAACATTATTATAATCGGTTCACAAATGGCGAAGATAATATAGTGTAATATTTACAAAAAAAAACAAAAAAAAATTACAGTCGAATTGAGAACCTCCTCCTTTTTGAAGGAAGGCTCCTTTAAAGGCCGACTTCAAATGTTTCTTTAATTTATTAAAATCAAGATAACAGTACTACGTATTGTTATTATGAAAATACATTTTTGGAATGAGTAATTTTCATATCCAGTATCTGTCAGTCCCTATATCGCTTACAGCCCTCCCTTAGCCAGAAATCTTAAGCATTTGGAATGCATTACCAAAGACCGAGGGGAACTTTTGCGCAAGCGCGCTGATTCAATCGTTCACATCTAGGAGTTTACCGCACCCCATACTTTTCGGGAACAGTGCGTCATCAAATTACCAAGTGTGTCGACGAAATGTTTTTGGTTTGAAGTTAAAGCAGGCCTGATATGGATTACTAGATTACGATTTTGTATCACTCATGTGATACAAAATATCAAGACTTATATTATCATGTCTTGGTTGCTACCAGAGTCAGGAAAGCATTAAACGAATACCACTGTAATATTATCTATATAATATTACCGTGCGTATACAGTGTCAAAAAAATGGTTGTCAAATTTTATAAATAACGAAAGGACAGAAAATAGTTAGAAAAATTCGTAAATCTATATCGTAAGCTGAATTTTGTTTGATTGTTTGTTTGTTGAAGTATTTATTGAGGAAGGTTATAGGCTATGTAACATCACTCTACGATCCTTAGGAGCGGAGCAGTGACCATAAACACAGGTGACACTGCAGGGAACGAATAGTTTTATTTTAAAGTTAATGTTATTATTTTCTTTATTTTTACTTTTTTATGGTATAGGGGGCAAACGAGCAGACGGATCACCTGATGGGAAGTTACTACCGCCGCCCATGGCACATGAGTCACAAGTGCTTTGCCGGCCTTTAAGGTGGTGAGTAGGGGAAGGGGATGGGGGGGAGAGGGGTTGTGCAGGCAGGGAGAGAAGAGGGGGAGAGGGAAGAGTTAGGGCCTCTGGAACTTCACTCACTTGGCGAAATGCAATGCAGGCATTGCTTACCTTGCTTAATGACATTGAAGATTTGATCTCTGTACTAGTATTTGTTACTACCGACAAACGACCATACTAAAATAATTAGAGCTACAGATAAGGCAAGAACACAGATGTGTCGCAGAATTGTTATTGTTTTTGCCTATTTCATTCGGTCTCTGAGAGAATTAATTAACATTTTGTTCCTCTAGTTTTTGTAGTCTTGTACTCTCTCTAATTAAGTACGGGTGCTATTATATGACACGTTCTGAAGGTCTAATGATTACCAGGTAAGTACTTATCGGTTCTCAGTAACGGAAATAGTTAGGATGACCTAGCTTTTAAAATTTATCTAATTTTGCACGGGTGCTATTGCTTGATACATCCTGAAGGTCTTATGATGACCAGGTAAGTGGTTATCGGTTCTCAGTAACGGAAATTGTTAGGATAATCTAGCTTTCAACATTTACTTAATTATGCGCGGGTGCTACTACATAACACATTCTGAAGGTCTGATGATAACCAGGTAAGTGCTTATTAGTTCTCATGACCTAGCTTTCAAAGAAAGACCCGTGATATCTAACTACTACCCCCCTCCCCGCCTTTCCGTGATTAATCGACAATCCCCATGATTCAAGACTAACTTTGGACAATGGAAATATAAATTTCTAAAATATTTTTTCACCCCTCTGGAACTGTACTATTTTCCGCATTAAAGTTTCCTTATTAGTCCTATCTACGCATCAACGGGAATTAACGCGATCACGAAAAGGTATTACATACCTCTGAATTGCCTGACGTTTCGACCAGGTTGCACTGGCCGTGGTCACAGGCTGACTATGTATGTAATACCTTTTCGTGATCGCGTTAATTCCCGTTGATGCGTAGATAGTATTATATCATGGAACGCGAAAGTTTAAAAGTTAGTATTCCTTATTAGTCCTTTTCTGACATACAGGTTTTATGAAAAATTTCGTGGTGATCGGTCGAGTTGTAAATTCGTGAAAACAAAACAAACAAACTCATTTTCGCATTTATATTATTAGCCTTTATGTGTAAAAAAATATGGAAACGGCATATTTTACAAGATAAATTATTTAAGTAGTGTGTGTGCGTGAATCCCTTTGCGAAATGTTTTATTGATAGTCTGTGACCTTGTGAGTTGTTATTAAACGTGGAAAAGTTATGATAATCGTTAGTGCGACGCATGGCTTACAAATTGCGATACACAAATTATGTGTCAGAGTGACGGCGACGCGACGCGCGACGGGTTGATATTCGATGTTGAGCGCATTGAGTTTGGTCACGGTAATATTATCTATACAGTATTTTATCTTTATACAAACGGTCGCAAAGCGAGTCATACCTACGCGTCATATTCGGTATACACTCGGTACACAACCAGTCGCGAATGCGCCGCAGTGACGAACGAACGGTGTGATGCTTTTGTAAGAAGTAAGCTTGCGATTTGTATATTTGATTGAAATATAATTATGTATTTACACGGGAATTAACGTAACCACCGAAAGGTATTACACACCTCTGAAATGCCTGACGTTTCGACCAGGTTGCACTGGCCGTGGTCACAGGCTGACGGGCTCAGTGATGCACGCCCTCCGTCGTCGAGGTCGTGAGGAAGAAGGTTCTTTATCCACCCGCACATTTTCGATATTTTTTATATTTTTGTTTCCCCATAAGTACAATTATTAAGTACTTAATATGGCAAAGGATTTTTTATACTTTTAAATTTAAGAATAAAGCTTTTCATTCGTACTTAAAAAAATTGTGTTTTTTTTAATTAATCTACTAATTAAAAAAACACAACATGTATTTTTATTGAACACTTCCTATTTCATTCTCAACAAATTTAATTTTTTTAAATAAAAATAATATATTATAATATTTACCATCACAAAACTAGAAAAAAACTCAAGTAGGTAGATAAAATTAAAATACTGTAGGCGGCGCCTTTCGCGTGTTTACGTACCGCGTGGCTGTATGTAATTATTTCAAGGACAGCGCCGAGCCACAATACTGCATGGATAACATTACCGTGGTTTTATCATTTGAATTATTGAGCACATACCACAGAGTAAATATATTCTGTCACCGTACTGAGAATCATAAGTATGTACCTATATGTATAGTAGTTACTGGAAGTTAGTACCTACTATGAATTTTCTTATCTAGGTTCTAAGGCGAAAAATAAGGAATAAAGTTTTATATTGGGCTCAATATTTAGCTATGATATAGCAGTATTAAAATCCATTTCGGATGACAATGATGAAGCAAATAAAAAACAAAAATTCTAACTTCTTATAAAAGTAATGCCATCAAATGGAAGATGGGTATCGGAACTATACTTTAAAACAGAATATCGTATCCAAGCCGTATTTGGGCTTATTGTCATGAGATGCACTCTTTCCATAAATGGTTTTAAACTGCTTAGTATAACGCAGTTTTAGTAATTAAACTAGGTATTTGTTGTGGAAGCTGGTCCCAGCCAGACACACGTCTGTCGTGTCTAAGCACATGTCCCAAATATGCGGCTTTTTTTTCTGGTCTGCCATAGATGTCTTTGCTGATACGACGTAAGACCTCATCGATGGTGATTTTCTGGGTCCAACTTATTCTTAACGTCCGTCTGTAAGCTCCCATTTCAAATGCTTCTAAACGTTTCCATAAGGTCTTCTTTGAACTATCAAAGAATGCGATGCGAGATGCGGATGCAAGGCAAGGACTACCTCGTCTTGGATCCTTTTTTTTTTCTACTTCTCTGATCGTACATTCAAGTGCTAATACGAGTAAGACAAATGTGCACCACAAATTACCTGTTCCTAGTATTGTCCATCTAAAAGTTGCTTGTAAGAGATTTCAGAGTGCGATAAGACCTATTGTACTGCTGTTTCTAATGTATTTCTTTTTAATTGTATCCTATTTATGGTGTGCTTGGATAGTAAGATAGATAGATAAATACTCTTTGTATTTATCTATCTATCTAACTATCCAAAATATCGTGTGCTAATCTTTTAAACTTATTTAGAGGAACAGAAAAATATTCCAGATCTGAGAAATGTGTGTTATACGTTTCCAGAATACGGCGCACCACTAACATTCATTTTGCACCTTGCGGTGTAAAACAACCGATACGTATGCAACCTGCAATATAACGTTCTAGGCACAACAAAACATATTTAGTTTGTTATATCATGGTAGTCGAACTTATTGTTCAAAAGAAAAGTCTCTAAGCTTAATAGGTTCTACTTATACAATAGCTCTGGATATGGTAATTTGGGCTGGTCTAAAATTTCACATCTTTGGTGACATTTTTTCGACCATTTCTAGTCTAACAATACTGAGGGCGAGAGCGAATGAGGGTACTGTACAGAAAACTGAATGTGGACGATTTCTTAAAGTAAATTGTTGATCTCATGCCGTCCCATACCTTATAAGCTTTGTAAATTATATTATTAATACCTATGTTCATCCAACTGAAGTCATAGTAAGTTATATATATATATTATAAAATCTAGTAAGACACCAAGATCACGAATGGAGTCTAATTTTTGTTAAGAAAATCCGTGCAGATTGGAATCAACAAGGACAAGCTGAGTTGAATTTTATTGTTTGAGCAATAGACAGAGAGTCTATTCAGGTCCTCTTGCTGTAGCAGGTAGTCCTGTACATTTTTATACCGTGAATATATTTTAATATCATCTGCGTACATGAGAAATTTTGAGTGAACGAAGCAGTTGCTTCTGTCATTAATGAATAGACTGAAAAGAAGGGGCCAAGAATGGAGCCCAGGGAAACTCCAAAAGAAACAGTAATGGAATTAGGCTCGAGTCCATTAATAACAACCCGTTGTGTTCTATTGAATATGTATGCCTTAAAACACCTTAACAGATTCTACAAATAACATTAAAGTTGATTTGTTTAAAAGTATTTTGTGGTCAACCTTGTCAAATGCCTTCTGAAAGTCAGTGTTCATCAACTTGTACTCTATCGTCCATCTTCTTGAACAAAGAGGTCGTTGTAGTACACTTAGTTCACGTAAACAAAAATAAAAATTATTATTTTCGACTGTTTAAAAGTCAGTATAATTATAAGAACAATACAATGTATTATTATCGTTATTTTTGGAGTCGGTGTTAGTCAAGGTATGTAACTACTTAAAGTGACTTAAAATAATCATATCATAACAATGTAGGTACATACACAATCGCAATACATGGTGGTCGTATTTCAACCATAATATATTAAGTTTAAATGTTTTGTTTTATATGGTGGACCAGTAAAACTTGAATTGTCACACATTGAGCACATACATTTCGTATTCAATGGACAATTAACAAATTTTATTGATTTGTTGTTCATTTCGATTCCAGAAAAGTATAAAAGATGACATTAACAGCTGCCCAAATAGCTCAGCTGTTATTAACCGACCAAGGGCGAACACTACGGAAAGTAGCTGGAATTCGAGACGTACATGAACTATCCTAAGATTTGCACTCAGGAGATCCCGGAGACCGGAGAACGAAGCAACTGCTTCGTTCACTCAAAATTTCTCATGTAAGCCGATGATTTTAAAATATAAGGAGCGCCAACCATGCCATGTAATTTTGGAAACATATATTCTTAAATATAATTAAGATTTATTAATACTAGAGGACTTCTGGAGGTCGAGTTTCGATCATATTTATTTTTGGTTTATTTTAATGGCCAGTATACCTTGAACTGTGTTTATATAGATTTACGTATTATGTCAGGTTAACATATATACTGGGCGCTTGTAGCTTCATGTCGCCGTTTTCACGTATCTTTTAAATTAACACACATTGTTTCATAATTTTAGCATTCTGCACCTTTTGTACACATAAACTTTGAGTAATCCAAATTTCACGTTCCTGCAATAGTGATTTTTTTTTGAAAATTCAAACAATTAGTAGTACAAAGAATTCTTTTCACGTATTAATATGTATATCGATACCAACTTTAAAATATTGTTGTGCAACCGTCCTTATTATTCATCCAGTTCTTTAGAATTATCGCCTTTTGTAGCGGCAAGCTATGGCAAATTATATTATTATCACAGCAAGTGTAGGGGAGAGTGGGTAACAGTAGATCACGGGTACAGTAGATCATTCGCTATAACTTCGAATATATTATGTGAACAAACAACAATCGTTGCTACTGTATTAGAACCTACAACTACTGCGATGTATTGGTCAACAGAGGAGAACGAATTTACAGTACAATAATTGTAATATTTTAAAACTTCTATAAGACTGTTTAGAATTTTTGATAAAATGCTCTTTTATAAATAGTTTAAATAACCAACAACCCAACTGATCCACTGTCGCCCATATACCGATCCAAAGTGAGTCACAGTAGAGTTTTCTAACTTTTTTTCAAAGGCTTGAGCTACTATATTAATGTATTATTAGTCTACAAATGCCTTTTTTATTAAATATTAAATACTCTCCCCATAATTTAATTGCAGAAAACATTGACCAAGTGTTACCCACTCTCCCCTACATTATCATAACCACAAGCGGATCGGTATGTTTGTTTACATATTTATGTGGATGATTGCGGAGTTAATTACAATAATACTATTTAAAAATACTTTATGGTAGGTGGTATAGGAAAAAAACAAAAATAAATAGGTATATGTTTTTATGTTAACATGTTTTTGCAGGGTAGGAGTTGTTGTACAAGTTTTTTTTGTTGATACCTATGAAAAACGAAATCCTTACAAAATGACTTGTCTGTCTGTTTGTGAAGCCCCTTTATTTTTGAAGACATGGAAGTCATGTTCATATTAAAAATGTAATTAGGAGACGATTGGAAGAGACCTGCTGGTATGTCGTTACTGCCATGGATGATGGATAGACCTTTGGTGTGAGACACCCTCGCGCCATCACATCTTCCAAGCGCAGCTGGTTATGCCAGCGCTGCTGCATCCGCAGAAAGATTCAAACAGCAAAAATACAATAATTTAATCGGAAATTTTGTTTTGAGCCGTTTGGGGTCGAGACGTTAGGGTCACTAGCTAAGCGATCAACACTTCTCTAGTTCTTTGACGCATGCATGTAAATAGTCCTTAGTGTAATTATTAGTTAGGATTAGATATACAAAAAACCCGCCTTGAATAATATACTATTTCGAAAACTTTTCAAAACAGTAAAGTACCAAATTTTAATGGTTGTTTACGAGTGTAATATAAGTTTAACTTCAATACAAAACCACACTTGTTATTTTTGCATGTTACTTTTTTTTATTACTAATCAGTTGTCGACCTCTGACAAGAAACATATAAACGCTCCAGGGTCGCGTGTTAGGTTATTTGTTGTTCCTAGTCTATATACATCACTTTCCAAAAAATATAGGGGATACCTTATTTGCAGACGATATATATTTACTTATAACTTGTAAAAATAACAAATACTAAGATCTACTCAATAAATGAATGCAGATCTACTCAATAAACTTGACCGACTTCTCAATAATTGCATTCGGTTAGGAAGTTGGAAGGAGGAAGTTTTAAATAAAAAAAATAAAAATAAATGAAAACCTTTCTCATAGTACCGTCCTGAATAAAACAACAAATTGGTTAAAAGAACACAATCTAGAAGTCATTTTCTCAAAAACCAACACAAAATACCTTTAATAATACTAAAATAGAATCAGTTAAAAAATTACATTATTAGGATCAGACAAAGATTCAAATATAAAATGGAAATTTCGTATTACAAAAAACTAATTTGAATTCTTTTAAGTTCTCGCATGCCCTTCGCGAAGTTAAGAAAAATATTAATAAAGGAACTGCTCTCGTTACCTACTATGCTTATGCATGCTCAGGGCTCTGCTATGGCGTAATCAAAAGGGGCAACAGTACTGATGCACCCTCAATCTTTCTTTATGCTTCATAAAAAACTAAAGGAATTAATAGCGAACATAGAAATAATGGTAAGTTGTAAACCATACTTAAAGAAACAAAATGTTGACGCTTCCCAAATACCAAGAGTTCTATTCTAAACGAGACGGGAACCAAACTAAATATGCACTCCGCCGTAGGACTCCGACGGACATTAATCTTATCTTCTTCTAACCTGAGCATGCACTCAAATAGCCCTTATGCCATGCTCATGTCTATAAAAAATATAAAACAAGCTTCCAAAAATAGTAAAAAGTCGTGATAGCTCATCATAATTTATAAATACGAGTTCAAAGCACTTTTAATACAGAAATGCTACTATACCATAAGCGAATACTTGAATGACCCTCAATTAAAGTCTGGAGCCTGTCCTTTTCTGTAAAATTTCTGATACTGAGTCTTGTTAGAGTCACCAAAGTTGTGTGAAAAACAGCCTACACACACCTTAGAAATGCATTTTAAAGGTTCGCTAGTTAACCCACTCATCGCATATAATTGAATAATATAATTAAACTTTAAATTATACCTTGTAAAGCTCACATTTCAATGACTTCAGCCGACTTATTGTCGAATCGTTAAAGTGATCAAAGGCTTGAAAGTGCACTTTTATTCTAATCTATGCGTGCAGTGTATCGCTGTGGAATTAATAAGTAGGTATGTCTTGAGCAGGCTTTTAAGCATTTCTATAAATAGAACTAAGGGATATGTCCTACGGAAAGGCAAGTCGACTTGTAATACTAGTCGGTGCAGCTAAGCATGCCTTATTAATGGACCCTGTTTTGAACACGGTGAATGCACCTTATTTGGTTCACATTATGGGCCGGTCAAACAAGCCTCTGCAACTTTATAACACTTTATATTTTAAGCACTTTAGTCAGAGACTAACATGTTATAAACAGGTAAACATCCAGTTTCCACTGTACCCTTTGCTAATTTATTTGACACAGATAAACTTAGCAGACGAAGATATCGGCTTCTCCCAGTATGATTTGATTACAGACCGCTTCAGGCCAGGTAAATTTAAATTTCCGCGTGACTCGCTGAGTGTCATGCTCGGTGTTTTCGTAAGCCAATGTTATTAGTCCTGGTAGATAGGGCCCACAGTAATGGGACTGTGAGTGGTATTAATTCCAATAGAACAGCAAAATATGCAAGATTTCCGATGACGTCAACTCTGTTTACTAGGTGTGTCACAGTAGGTACTTATTGTTATTAGTATGATAAGTTTACTGCGTGGCTATTTTAATTTAAAGTTGAATTGGGTGGAAACTTTTGACATGCTTGGCATAATCATAACTATTCATAACTTTAGAATCGGAATTAATTTTGCAAACTACAGCATGCTGATATGCAATAATAGATACAGTCCAAAGGCAAAGCTCCTTAATTAACACACTTTTTTCGATAGTCAAACTATTCTCGTAAGGTTTTTTATCATTACATATTGTCCAAAAACGACGACATATGGACATCAATGTTTGCAGTTTTTTTCACCCCAGACGCTAACAGGAGTGTTGTTATAAGTTTAACGTGGGTATCTGTGTCTGTGGTATCTGTGTTTAGTATTTTTTTGTTTGAAAGGTGACTTGATCGAAAGTGTTATTAGCTATAACTTCAGAACATCTGTGCAGCCGGTCGATGATCATCAGCTCTATTCTAATTGTTGATGAGATTTTTGAGGTAGGGGTATTTTATACTTATATGAGGAAGCCATTCTAATACCTGCTCAAAGTGGAGTCGGGTGGCTCAATTTATAGTTACAGAACATGCCTGTTTTTCAACTGGTATAATAGCTATGGGTTTGGCAACACACAAGCAAAAAAGTGAGGGTTGCGTGGTCTTATAGGTCTTTAGTAGCTTATAGCGGAAATGCGTTATGATTGTTATGAAGCAGAAAAGAAAAAAGTATTATACAATTTACGCGACCTTTAACGTCTGTTAAAGATTGTGCTTATTTTTTAAGACTTCTTTATTTTTACAGAATTATACAGCCGTATACTGCTTAGGTCACGTCTCATGCTTATGTACAATTTATTGCAATTAAAAAAATATAGATATGCGTCTTCCGTTTGTACGTCCTGCAATAATTCTCTGCAAAAACGTGTTTAGTCTTCAAAACGTATCAAAAACCTGTGCGTAAATTTATTTCTGGCGGCCAAGGTCCATTTGATTCTTTTTATGCCGCAAACTCACGTGAGTTGTAAGCATTCATACATTTGTGTTTATGTTAATGAACCTATAAAATGCCACCACGCTTGTTGTGTGGCGTTTATTTACTCAATGCGTCATGATTTATTTAAATAGTGCTACTAGTTTATTAATCAATATTCGAACCACAAACGTTTATAAAATCAGCACATTAATACTTTATCTAAGCCTACTGTTTGGATGAGTCAAGACGAAAACAAATACTAAGGCCACGTTCAGATGACGGGCGTCGGACGCGCGTTTTGCCGTCTTCTGAACGTGGCCTAAGAGTTATTTGATATTAAATTGACAAACTATTCATTCATCATCATCATCATCATCTTTCTGCCCTTTTTAACAGATTTCAAAACAAGAGGAGGTTCAATGTTCCACTGTATACATTTTTTTAATGTATGTTCACCGATTACTCAAAGACGCCTGAACAGATTTGAAAAATTCTTCTTTTGTTTGAAAGGGTAAACTTCCCAGCTGGTCCCATGGTCATCAGGTCCAAAGCGATTTGGGTATTTTGAGGCGCATTGAAGTCGGTGATACTTTTTTTAAAAGATAATTACCCAAATTTTGTTTGGGGTCGGCGCAATGTGTAACATTGCAAAAGGGTTTTTTTAAGGTTTCTTTTATGGCCGGCCAGCCTGACGCCAACCCTCCTTGGGAATGTGATCGTTTTTAGGCGGGACAAAGGAAGAAGGTAATTTAGGGTAAGGAAAAAGGATAGGGTGAGGGGTTGAGCGTAAGGGAGACCGGGACTGAGACTGCAGTAGCTCGAAGACAGGGGTTGCGACCTGTATGTGTCTGTCCTGTGATTGGGGAGGCCTCTAGCACAGGAACATCAATTAGTTAATATATATTATGTCTATGTTTGTAGTGAGTTTACGTTACGTACGTTTACTTTACAGACCCTCGTCACCAACTATAATATATTCGACTCGTTAAAACAAATCTAATGAGCCCAAACTGGAGGGGTTTACTACTAACAATTAAAATATTCCACTATCATCTAACATCCCGATTCCATCATCAGATCAGCTCGATGAAACCTAATTTCTGTTTTGTCATCGGTATTAAATTAAATATACTTGCAAAGTTTCAAAACATACAGTTGGAATTGGTTAAATGGAATTTATCCAATTTCCAACTGTATACTTCCAAGATTTGTTTACATAGTTAGCTACAGTTAGTTAGTTACAGAAGGAGATAAAAGAACGTGTTAAAAACAATAAAAGTAGTTCTCATTTTCACGTAAAATTCCAACAAACGCGAGTGTACGGTCAGCCTGTGACCACGGCCAGTACAACCTGGTCGAAACGTAAGGCAATTCAGAGGTATGTACTACCTATTTCGTGATCGCGTTAATTCCCGTGTAAATACATAATTATATCATGGACCGCGAAAGTCTAAAAGTTAGTACAATAAAAGTACTCGATAATATCAATGTTTCAACAACCCTGAACAGGTGTAAAACTAGTGAGGTACGTAGATAAAAATAAGTAAGGTAGATGTTTCCGTCAGTCTAGTTCCATTAAGGTATCATTGCTGGTTTATTCCTTTTAGCACCGAAAAGCTCTTCACCTATCTGCTAATCATAATTCAAATCATATTATGATTTAAATTATTAATATACAAACATAACAGCTTCCGTCATCAGTTCTCGTTCTCATTATAATTGACAGTGTTTTAATGTTATGTAGGTACATTTGTTTAAAATTATAGTAACGTGAACAGGCAGTGAACGATAAATCACTTTTAATATCAGTGTTAACGTTGCAGTCAAAACTCTTAACCAGTCAAGATAGCTTTTAACTAACAAAATCAGTCTAAAGTACTTTTGACATACATTAAAGTCAAAAGTAGCTTTGCCCAATGGAGCTGATTAAAATAAATGTATTATTAGGTTAGATATTTTTATTTTCTAACCAGTTAAAAGTGAATTTTGACTGAAGCTATAAAGTACTTAAAAGTATAATTAGGATAAGATAGATATTTTTATTTAAAATTCAAAAATTCAAAATTCAAAACCATTTATTCAATTAAGACACTAAGTGACATTTATGAACGTTAAATTGAAGCTAGAGTTAAAATCATAGATCGGCACAAACAGACGCCACAGCATGTACTGGATTGTCAAGGTAAATTAGGTGAAAAACACCAAAATCTACTGCCTGCTTGTGTCGATCTATAACTTCCAGTTTCCAAAATGCGTAGGGCCTTATGAGAAGAATACTGGCAAAGAAACTCATGGCCACTCTTTTTAAAAGTCAGATCTTCAGGTACAATAGTGTTAGTGTTACACGAGAGGTAAACAGGATGCAAGCTGATGCCACCTGAATTTCATTTTATTGAAATGCTCCAAAAGCTAACGTACTAAAAAATAAAAATCACTCAGTGATACCGTTGAAGGTTTGAACCTATTAACCATAGAAATCATTCAAGGTGCACATCTACCTTCATTCAGTTGCAAAATCTACTGTTAAAAATAATTCGTGACTGGATTAAGAGGCTAGAGTTGCAGTTGATCGAACCAAAATAATAGTATAGGCTAAAGCATCGCTGACTAGGCCGACCAGTCTCCCCAAGCAGCACCCGTTCACGAGTATGACGCATGGACCAGCCATCGTCTCTTTCGCCATATCAGAGGGAAAGAAATGACCCGCCCCATGAAGTTCTAATGAGTTGAAAGTCATTTTGATTAATGCATTTATTTTGATTTGGACTAAGAGCGTCAGTCAAAAACACTTTTTACTATAAATTTGCTATGAAAATCACTGGTCAAATAATTCGACTGGCCTGTTGGTCTATTGGTTAGTAACCCTGACTGCTGAGCCAGAGGTCGTGGGTTCGATTACCCACCCAGGACAAATAATTAATGTAATGAGCATGATCATTTGTTCTGTATCTGGGTGTAACTTATCTATAATATGTATGTATTTAGAAACACATAAGTATGTTTATCAGCAGTCTGGTTACCATAGTATAGGCTATGCCTAGTTTGGGTTCAAACGCCCGTCTGTGAGATGTGTCAAGTTATTGTTATTATTTTAATGGTGATCGGTACTTTTTAGTATTTTTGAGCAACCTGTTCAGTGTTCAGTCAAAGTACAATTGACCGATTAAAAGTTTTGACTATAACATGTAAATATGTCAAATATTATAATGATATCTAAAGTTATATATGGATAAGATAACCTATGGATGGGTATATTCCATACAGTCCAAGCGTGGTCCCAATAGCAAGGACGTTGATAATCATGCGTTTGTCATGCAAGGACATATGATAAAAGGCATAAAGGATATATGTATATATGAAAGAGATTACTTAGCATGGATGAGGAAGACACAAGAAATAAATGATGGATTGTGTGAAAAATAACATGGCTAGAAAGGGAGTGAGGGAAGAGATGACTTCTGACAGCAGAGGGTGTGGAGATAAAATATGTATAAATGATCATATTGGATCTTGGTCGGGGCTGGTCATCTCAGGACTGCTAGTACTCAAACAACAGTAACTATCAGTTAACATGTACCTATTAGTATAGATTATATCCGGCAGTTAACACTTGTTGTTAATACATCTTAATCGTAGCTATAATATTTTAAATGCGATTGTAAGTTTGTTTGTTTGTTTGTTACGCTTTCACGGCCAAACTACTCAACTGATCACCATGAAATTTTGCAGTCATGCCGTCAGATTGATGCTCCGCTCCTATTGGTCGTAGCGTGATGTTTTATAGCCAATAGCCTTCATCGATAAATGGGCTATCCAACACTAAAAGAATGTTTCAATTTGAACCAGTAGTTCCTGAGATTAGCGCGTTTAACCAAACAAACAAACAAACTCTTCAGCTTTATAATATTAGATATTGTTTAAAAATTTTAGCTTTCTGAGCTTCTTCTACATATAAACTTGAATTATTCCATATCACATACTTCCAACAGCAATCATCATCTACCCTACCCCTGTCCCAATTTTATTAATGGTCTGTGCATTATGTATTATTCTTCCATTCTACTCTATCGTTCGTCTTTTCACTGCTTACTCCCTTTCTAGCCATATCGTCTTTCACACAGTCCATCCATCTTTTCTTTGGTCGCCCTCTTCTCTTGTACCCATCAACATCCACACATAAAACTCTTTTCACCGCATTTTCTTCACTTACACATTCACTTCCAACCGCAATATTTGCTTAAAAAAGGGTACAAAGATTTATTTTCATGTTAATATATAGCTATCGCATTTATTTATTGTATCAGTCAATCAACTTATTTACGGGATGTAAGCCCTCCCAATCTTCACTTCAAACCGGGACCTGTTTTTTAAAACGCTTCACTTATTACTATGTAACCAAATCTTGGAAGTAAGAGAAAGAAAGAAAGAAAAGCATCTATTCTTCTTCCTTTCTCTCTTTCAAATCTCCGAAGTCCTATTTTAACCTACTTCTAACTGTCATATCGAATTGAAACTCTGTATGTAATATGTAGTTTGGATGACAATACTATAATTTGGCATCTTGGAGTTGATGTGTTGATGGAGCAGGAGGTGGAAAGCAGAACTCTTCAGTGGCTACTGCTAAACACCTCGAGTTTGGGCTCATAAGATTCGTTTTGACGAGTCCATCAGATTGGTTAGTAACAATGGTCTGATGAAGAATTCAGGGGTGGATAGTGAAATCCTTTTTTTTTTTTTAATTCGGTTCACCATCTCAGCGATTTTATGTAGTTGTTAGTAAAACTAAATATTAATATTATATATATATTTTTGTTATGGTATATGGGGCAAACGAGCAGACGGGTCACCTGATGGTAATTGACTACCGCCGCCTATGGGCACCTGCAACTCAAGAGTCACAAGTGCGTTGCCGGCCTTTAAGGTGGGAGTAGGGGAAGAGGGGGGAGTGAGGGTGAGAGGGAAGGGTTAGGGCCTCCGATATCCTAACTCACGCGGCGAAAAGCAATCCAAGCATTGCTTCACTGCCGGTTTTCTGTGAGACCGTGGTGTCACTCCGGTCGAGCCGGCCCATACGTGCCGAAGCATGGCTTTCCCACGAACATTTTTTTTAAGATTCAATAATCATACTTTATTAAGTATGATTATTAAACACAAACCCAACAAAAAAAATAATTGTGACTCACAGCAGGTAGGTTGCCATAATTACTTTGCTTGAAACAACATGTGTACACGATATCTACAATTTGTTTTTAACAAAGGAATTGGTTTTTTTTTTTTTCTGCTATTCTTATTTTCTCAGTTCCAAATATCATTAATTATGTTATGTGTAATGAGTAGGGTTGCCAAATGTTCGGAATTTGTTTGGACTTGAAAACATTTCATACGATCTTCCGACTTCCAGAAACTAACACGGGGATATTAGTACAACATTTGCGTTGACTGGAATAAATTATTATCTTGTCAATGTATGGATATAAAATTAAAACTCTGTGTCTAGATGATATTTTTTTCATTGTTTGTGTGTTTTTTAAAGTGTGTTCTGTATGTCGTGTGTTCTGCATATAAATAATTTTAATTCGTTTATTATGATTTTTACGTTTGTAAACACGGAGCTCATTAAAGATTCAGAACAAAGTAAAAAAGAATACCGATACCCACTAACTTTATTTCAAGAAGTGACTTTTGCATTTATGGTATAGCAATAACCTAAAACTTTTTATTTCATTTTATAAAGTTACTAATTAATAGTTAAGTACATATTTATTATCACTCTCTTTGCGATGATCGATTCGCGGTTATGTTTACGATCTACAAGAAATTAATTAGATTGACAGAAGATTATATGGGCAATTTGCGTTGGTCCAAAGAATAGGTTGTGGTATCAACCTGATTACCGTCACAATGACACCGTCCAGAATTTAATTAAATCTTTTTTGTCGCTCCTAAATATATTCAAATCTTAAAAAAAGAAAAAAACATACGACCATCAACTATATTTTTTTTTCTTTGTGCGCAGAGGAATTTTCGCCCAAGAGCCTTTCCCTTGGCCATGACTGCGAACTATTGTTGTTTATAAACACAATAATAAGCAACGGCGTAATAAGAAATATGGGAGTACGCAGTTTGCGGCGCCAACGCACTTAGCGCATGCGTGAATGTCGTGTGATCCTGTTGCGACTAGGAATACCATCATACACGAAATTAATATCAGTGCAACCTGGTCGAAACGTCAGGCAATTCAGAGGTATGTAATACCTTTTCGTGATCGCGTTAATTCCCGTTAATACGTAGATAATATTATATCATGGAACGCGAAAGTTTAAAGGTTAGTCTATCTATATATTTTTAAAATTTTTAATTATAACTTCGTTCAAGATATTGTTAAAGCATAAACATTTTTAATTAACGGTGGCAGATTTTAATATTGGATAACTCACTAAACCGTACAGGTTTGCCAAGTCATCAACCATTTGAATACACTCATAATGAAAGTGCACCCATTGTAGACTATCCTACAAAATCAAACTACATGGTCATCCAAACGACTCCTGAGGCGCGCGTGGAGTCTCGTGGCGGTTGATCGGCTCAGCGCTCGTCACGTGAGTTCCACGCGGTACACACACATGTAAACATTAAACACACACATCGGCAATGACTATACAAGATATTTGGGTGCCTGCCGCAATCGACAAGGGTTGCCACCTATTTTTGTAAGAAAATTAGTATTTCCGTAAAACTTGCAAAAAGATATATAGCACTCTTGGGTAATCAATAAAAAATAAAACACAATTATAAATCGATATTTAAAATCGGCGCAGCAATTGTAATTTTAAAATAACAATTGGTGTGCAAAAAAGGACAGGTGTAGAAAAAGGACAACAGTTCAATTAGCGATGAAAATATAGTATTTTACATACTATAGTATTGTTCTGTAATTGTATATAGGTAATACAAAATTTGTGAGGATTTTCACGCAAAAACGGCTCAACTGATCTGAATGAAATTTTGCCACAGAGATGAATTATAGTCAGGAATAGCACATAGGTTTCTTTTATCCTGGAAAAAAGTACGGTCCCCGTAGGAAACCCCCCAATTAATGTATTTAAATACAATTGATAAACATGTAGTACGATACTGTTTAATTATGTATTATAGGACGGGTAGCAACCCTACCAACGACCCGTGTGGCGCCTGCGCACGTGGTTCATGAGACTATGTATATACATAAACTGAAATTAATTTCTATTATCAAAAATAGGACGCTCTTACAATGTTAATGGAATGTGAGCTAACTGTATGGTTGTCTTGTGCTTAATAAGTTTTATTGTTTTTTAAAGGTGTCAGTTATTGTTTTTTTTTTTGTATTGATAGGCATTTAACATTTTAAATGTTAAAAAACGCTGATAATAGTATCAGAAATAAAAGATTAATTATCATGGCTTAAGAATCGCCTTGTTGGTCCTATCGTGGGGCCCTGATCCTGATAACGAAACGTTACAAGGCAGTATCGCAAGCCTTTTCTAAAAGTTTTTAGCAATGACGATCAGGTCGTTTTAAAGATATGATCTTTGTTCCTAAGCCAATAAAGATTAAGCGCGCGTCATAAAATTTCTGGATTTACATTTTTTTATATTAGTTTTTAGGTCAAAGGAGCACAATAATGTATAGTGAATTATTACTTGCTGTATAAAAGCTATACATTGATTTTGAAGCGGATTACATAGTTTAAAAAAATCATCAAATAGTATGAAAATTAAAACCTGCACATTGTTATTCTTTATTATAAATAGATTATTCCTTTCCTTTCAAATCAGCAATTTTTTTTTTTTCACTATTACACACAAATTTTTTTGCTCAGTAGACATTTTTGGAGAAAGGAATGATCCGTAGAATAGAAAAGAATAGAATAGATTTATTTGCGTTTAAACACGGTTACAAATGAAGGTCTTATAAAGTACGTAACAGTTCAGCATATTTAACATTAGCAATGGTATGCAAATATTGAATAATTTTATCTTATACATAAATTTAAAAGACAGCGGCTATATATCTTTGCGGTTTTTTTATAATGAAAATATTCCTCAAGTGTGTAAATGCAATTTTCAAGCAAAAATGATTTTAATTTTATGTACGTAATGGTAGATCCCTTATTGGCTTCGGAATGTGATTATATATTCTTATCGACATCAAGTAACTCTTTGTATTGTGAAGAGTGCTTCTACAGAGTTCCATTTTTAATTTCGTGGGGTCTCTTTTCATAAATTTACAATTTTCACTTACTTTAGAAAACAAATGTGGATTATTTCTAACGAACATTCCTGTTTTAAAAACGTATAACGATACTAAAGTCAAAACATTAAACTTCCTAAATATTGGTCGACAGCTGACATACAGATACTCCGGCTATTGCTCTTAAACATTTTTTTTAACTACGAAAGAAGAAAGAAGAAAGAAAATGAATTTATTTAGTAAGCCCCTGTTTATTTCCGTAGAATTGCTCCACATAGGTATGCCATATCTCAAAATAGAACCTACGTAACCATGATAGGCGTTGAAAGCAGCTTCTTGAAAACTTGTATTCCGTAGCTGCTTTAGGACATAAAAAATCTATTTAATTTATTGCATATTGAATTGATGTGTTTTCAATAGCAGTTATTACCTAATGTCAGCCCTAAAAATTTAATATTGTTATCATTACTAATTATTTCATTATTACATTCTAAGGATATATTTCGGGGTTTTTGTTAATAATTTGAAAATTTTATGAATTCGTTTTTTGATAAGTTTACTCTTAAGTTAATAATAATTTTTAGGGTCTCATTAAATTCATTTTCGTGTTCTTTCTTATTTTTATTCGCTATATCTATTGACACATCATCATCAAAAAGCACATGTGGTTTGTTACCTTTGGCACGTCAGTAATATACAAAAGGAAGAGTGATGGCCCAAGGATACTACCCTGAGGTACTCCTGATCTATTATGTATTAATATATATTATTTATCTATGTATATTAGTTAAGACTAGTTTTGTAGTTTTTAATCGTATGTAGTAAATTGTCAATACTAAAGCCTACAGTCCTTCTTTTTGTAAACATTTATATACTTACAAAAAAAAATAAGATAACATGTCACCAATATGTGGTCTCATTAAAAATATTTCATATGCCGATACCGATAAGTATTAAAATAGGTGTCATTCTAACTTAATATTATAAATGTGAATGTCAGTTTGTTTGTTTGTTACGCTTTCACGTCTTATCTACTCAACCGACTTTCATGGTATTTTGCATACATGTTGTCAAGGGTACAGAAAATGACACAGGGTAGGTAGGTATCTTTCATCTAGAAAAAACCGGACATATGCGAGTCTGACAACCGGCCATCCGTTTGTCAGACTCGCACATAACCAATAACCTTTCAAAATTACGGACTCAAGTTTTTTATTTCCGTTTCTATAATATAATTTAATATACATTTTCTTCTTGATATTGTTATAAGTATTAAGACAATAATAGACATATTGACAATAATATCTAGTAATTGTGGCATCGGTCAAAGCTCTAATTGGTCCCACATGATAATTTCATGGATATTTCATGGTCTGAATCTATAATCCTAGACACTACTCTCATTCGACCTTGGCTCTTGTCACGCAACAAAGAATTTTAATTCGAATACAATCAAGAGTAATTACCTATTTGTCTAATAAATCAGACACAAATAGCTCATGATTACTGGGCATAAAAGTGATTCAAATCGATTTAAATTTCCTCTTAAATAAAAACGTTTGTTATTTGTAATCGAAACAGCAACATTTTAGTCTTCACTAATTTACTACTTATAGAACTCTCAAAAAGAAAATAAACAAATAGACAAAGCATAATAAAGTTGTTACATATACCCAATAATTATCATCTTAGAGACCATTGTCACGGTCGTGTTGACTTAAGAGAATGTTAATCGATGAATCATGAACTCATCACTGGTTGAAACTAAAACGTGTGCTAACGTAACGAAGTAAGTCGTGAGTGGAGCTTAAAAAGCACGCGTTTTAGTTTTATAGTTATTGGTGGCGATTCTATTGTACACTCGACTAAACTAAAACCTGACTTAATTTCTTCATATGAAATCAACCTAGTGTTTTTCGTAATAAGGTCTATTTGTTACTAGCATCTATTTCTCAGCGCCGCTAAATTTCATTAAAACCGGTCAACGTATACTCAACTTTTCAACGGATAGCGGCTCTCGCTACGTGATATTAAAGTTTATTTAAGCGTATCAGTCTTTAGTTGACAAATAAATTGCTTATTTCGATAGCGACATATGTTACCTACTTGTTTCAATTTGAAATAAGACCTTGTTTTAGAGTGTATAAGGTTTACATCTAAATTTTGTGAATTTTAATTTAGCGAGTGAAGTAACAGAATTGGGACCAATATCAACTAAGTATACGATAATCTTAACTAATATTATAATTGCGAAATTAAATAGATTGGGCTTGGTACTTTTAATTTGGTTCGCCACTAAAACGGTTTTTTTTTTGTTTTTCTACTATAATTATTTAGTCCGTAGTTTATCTGTGTTTTAAAATTACTGTAAGTTTGGTACTACTGGTACTGGTAGTTAGACTAGTTAGTTTGTTTGTAGACTTAACGAAAATATTATAAAGGCAACGGCTGTGTGTCTAAATTTCCAAATTTCAAGCAATTAGAAGAATAGTATGGTGCGATTCTGACACACTGCTCCACCGCCCCACCGAAAACCCCGCTGGTGAGAACGGCGAACAGGGTTGAAACCTCTCAGCTTCCAACGTGCAACTTCTCGATTAAAGTTTAACGCCTTAACTATCATGTTATCGGCGATCTTAAACCTCCTGTCCAATTTATTTATTTACCAACTGTGCTCTAGTTTCACTTGCGGATGCAATAGAAACCGTTCAGAAAGATAACCCTTACAAAAAATGATAAGGAAATCTACCTACATAAAATAAATACATATAAGTAGAATAATCACTGTATGCAAGTTGTTTTGTGAGTGATACAAGTCTGAATACCCACTGTGGTAAGCATGAAACCAGTATCAACCAACCATTGACAGATAAAAAGTGTGATAACGAAATTATATATCACTTGCTTTTGCCTGCTGCATCGCTCGTGTAATAGTTACGGTTCCCTTGTAGAATCACTTCGTTGTCCGTCTGTCTGTCCATCCAAGACCAGAAATTCGTGGAGGTATCAACTTAAAATTAACATCACATACGATGTCGCAGACCCTTGAAACTGTAAAAAAATCAAGCTTCTAAATCAACGCAATTAAAAGATACGGCTGAAAATTTTAACATTTCGAAGGTGAATCAAAACCTATGGGGTGCTTTCCATTGACCTAGAGTCATAAAATTTGGCAAGAAGCAAAATCTCACAGTACAACTAAAGAAAAAAATCCGAAAGTCCGAAATCCTACAATTACTAATTTAGGGGGCAAACGAGCAGACGGGTCACCTAATGGTAAGTGACTACCGTCGTCCATGGACACCTGCAACTCAAGAGTCTCAAGTGCGTAATGTAATTAAACGTTTCGAGGACAAACCTTCAAGAATCGATTCCAGAGATGGACGAACCATCGACATACAAGTTTGTATTTAACCCTCGGTGCGCGAGTTAGACTCGCACACATGTGCGACAACCGACAACCAGACATATGCGAGTCTGACAACCGGCCATCCGTTTAAAAGACATTAGGTGACCCGTCTGCTCGTTTGCCCCCTAAATTAGTAATTGTAGGATTTCGGACTTTCGGATTTTTTTCTTTAGTTGTACTGTGAGATTTTGCTTCTTGCCAAATTTTATGACTCTAGGTCAATGGAAAGCACCCCATAGGTTTTGATTCACCTTCGAAATGTTAAAATTTTCAGCCGTATCTTTTAATTGCGTTGATTTAGAAGCTTGATTTTTTTACAGTTTCAAGGGTCTGCCGACATACGTATGTGATGTTAATTTTAAGTTGATACCTCCACGAATTTCTGGTCTTGGATGGACAGACAGACGGACAACGAAGTGATTCTACAAGGGAACCGTAACTATTACACGAGCGATGCAGCAGGCAAAAGCAAGTGATATATAATTTCGTTATCACACTTTTTATCTGTCAATGGTTGGTTGATACTGGTTTCATGCTTACCACAGTGGGTATTCAGACTTGTATCACTCACAAAACAACTTGCATACAGTGATTATTCTACTTATATGTATTTATTTTATGTAGGTAGATTTCCTTATCATTTTTTGTAAGGGTTATCTTTCTGAACGGTTTCTATTGCATCCGCAAGTGAAACTAGAGCACAGTTGGTAAATAAATAAATTGGACAGGAGGTTTAAGATCGCCGATAACATGATAGTTAAGGCGTTAAACTTTAATCGAGAAGTTGCACGTTGGAAGCTGAGAGGTTTCAACCCTGTTCGCCGTTCTCACCAGCGGGGTTTTCGGTGGGGCGGTGGAGCAGTGTGTCAGAATCGCACCATACTATTCTTCTAATTGCTTGAAATTTGGAAATTTAGACACACAGCCGTTGCCTTTATAATATTTTCGTTAAGTCTACAAACAAACTAACTAGTCTAACTACCAGTACCAGTAGTACCAAACTTACAGTAATTTTAAAACACAGATAAACTACGGACTAAATAATTATAGTAGAAAAACAAAAAAAAAACCGTTTTAGTGGCGAACCAAATTAAAAGTACCAAGCCCAATCTATTTAATTTCGCAATTATAATATTAGTTAAGATTATCGTATACTTAGTTGATATTGGTCCCAATTCTGTTACTTCACTCGCTAAATTAAAATTCACAAAATTTAGATGTAAACCTTATACACTCTAAAACAAGGTCTTATTTCAAATTGAAACAAGTAGGTAACATATGTCGCTATCGAAATAAGCAATTTATTTGTCAACTAAAGACTGATACGCTTAAATAAACTTTAATATCACGTAGCGAGAGCCGCTATCCGTTGAAAAGTTGAGTATACGTTGACCGGTTTTAATGAAATTTAGCGGCGCTGAGAAATAGATGCTAGTAACAAATAGACCTTATTACGAAAAACACTAGGTTGATTTCATATGAAGAAATTAAGTCAGGTTTTAGTTTAGTCGAGTGTACAATAGAATCGCCACCAATAACTATAAAACTAAAACGCGTGCTTTTTAAGCTCCACTCACGACTTACTTCGTTACGTTAGCACACGTTTTAGTTTCAACCAGTGATGAGTTCATGATTCATCGATTAACATTCTCTTAAGTCAACACGACCGTGACAATGGTCTCTAAGATGATAATTATTGGGTATATGTAACAACTTTATTATGCTTTGTCTATTTGTTTATTTTCTTTTTGAGAGTTCTATAAGTAGTAAATTAGTGAAGACTAAAATGTTGCTGTTTCGATTACAAATAACAAACGATTTTATTTAAGAGGAAATTTAAATCGATTTGATACTTTTATGCCCAGTAATCATGAGCTATTTGTGTCTGATTTATTAGACAAATAGGTAATTACTCTTGATTGTATTCGAATTAAAATTCTTTGTTGCGTGACAAGAGCCAAGGTCGAATGAGAGGAGTGTCTAGGATCATAGATTCAGACCATGAAATATCCATGAAATTATCATGTGGGACCAATTAGAGCTTTGACCGATGCCACAATTACTAGATATTATTGTCAATATGTCTATTATTGTCTTAATATTTATAACAATATCAAGAAGAAAATGTATATTAAATTATATTATAGAAACGGAAATAAAAAACTTGAGTCCGTAATTTTGAAAGGTTATTGGAATTGTCATCGGGAGCACCAAAAAGTTTATAAATCCAAAACATAATTTAATACAAACTGAATCAACAGATATGTCGTCAATTACCAGTCAGCCAGGAATCAATCGCCAATTATTTTATTGCTTAAGTATCCCAAATATATATAAAAAAATCTCTTGCAGATGTCACGTGCCAGAATGCGAGGAGAATTCAAGTATTGGTGTGGCGTCATCAGACCAGTGGACTCCAGAGTGGTCGCAGTGGGCGATTCCTGATGGTGCTCAATGCGAGCGACGGGTCTCAATACACAGCGCCTGCGCACATCGAGACCACTTCGACAACACAACTGTCGCATGTGAAAACTATGTGTATGAACATGGAAGTAGTATCGTTGCTGAGGTGAGTTTGAGAGCAACTACGGTTGGACCACATATTTATATCGTTATATCTTTGCCTATCTGGTAAACCAAGTCTAGCAGAGAAAACGAGACAGGACCTTAAGGAGAATGATCGATGAAATAATGAGTACTGCAAGTGAAAGTAGGACAATAATAGCCAGCGATAGAAAGATCTGGAAGGAGTTGGGGAAGGACTGTCGATGCAGTGGCGTAACTATAGGGTGGCAAAGCGGGCAAAATGCGACGGGCCCAAAGCCCTAGGGGGCCCCCGGCCAAGGCCCTAAGCATACGAGGCACCAAGAGTGAACTTGTGCCCCATCCGATGAATAAGTCACGGGCCTCAGATGGTATAGTTACGCCACTGCGTTGATGGAAAATAATTGGAAATATTACTATGATAGACATCAAATAATTAGAATGAATTTTCTGAGAGGCTATAATTATAAATTATATAGAAGTTTAGTTGAAAAATATGAAATACGAGTTGCCTCCTCATAATTTATCAATGAACGATTACTTCATTGATAAATGATGAGGTAGCAATGAAGAGAGAAAAGGGGAGGAAGATGCGTTTAACGGTGGAAATAAATAATGTAATTTAACATTCGAGTTAAATTGACATTGAAAATACTTGACGTTAGATGACATTACGTTTTCTAATGTAATAAATACCTTAGGGAACGTACCCATACTACGTGACCTTTTTTTTAACAATATTTTATACCCCACCCCCCTCGGTTACCCCCGTAGAATATGCCAAGCTCCCCCCTCCCCCTCTAATTTTCACGTAGTAATTTATAAATATGGCCTTAAATAATTTTTTGGTGACAGAAAGTTAAAAAGCGCTAAACACTTGCTTGTTGCAACCTGTGAGTTTAAAAAGCGCTAAACACTTGCTTGTTGCAACCTGTGAGTTTAAAAAGCGCTAAACACTTGCTTGTTGCCACCTGTGAGTTTAAAAAGCGCTAAACGCTGCTATATACTCGTATATATATATATATTTAAATATAGCTCGAAAAAGCACGAGATTTCCCTAGAGGATATTGACCACGTGGCGAAAGAGTAGCTTTATTACCTCAATTAACTTATGTAATTTAGGTCAATTAATTACAATGTAGGTAAATTATAATTCCTTATAACCTGAATCAGATTCTATTACCTCTAAAATCCTTAATCAAGGAGGATAAAGCTTGTTGTAATTTTGTTAGTGTTACTGCATATTGCGACCGCATACTTTTGGTATCTAAAATTAAATTATTTATATACGCGACACTAAATACAGAAATGGTAGTCTGGCCAGCAAGTAGTTGTTTTGATGTTTTTTTTGTAACTTGTTTAACTTTACCTGTCTTGGTGTTCTTGCATTCCGGTGAGGTCACTTCATAAGATTGAGTTTCGATCCTTGCCTTCGAGAAACTCAAGTCAAGTAAATGCTAATTGATCTTGCTGTAAAGGAATTCTCAATAACAGCACGGATTTTGAAAAACTGCCTTGAAAAGGCACAAAGGTGTGACTTTTTAGACACAATTTGCGATGCCACTCGCGACTTACTTCAAGCCGTTCAACTTATTGTACCTACATACTATTGTCATAGTACCTCATAGTGTTGTTGCCTTGAAATCGATTTGATATTTAAGGACAGACATGATATTCCATTGCAATTCTCTAAGAGTTATGGCTTGGAAGCCAGCCAAGAAGTCATTGTTAGTGAGCAATAATTATTGACGTAAAATTGATTTGTGTTGCAGTTCGATCTGGCATGCGCGGACTGGATGCAGCGTCTCGTAGGCACCGTGCATAACGTGGGCATGCTCATCTCACTACCAATCATGGGCTTTGTTTCTGACAGGTAAATACCGATGTATAAATTATTCTGTGCATATCCTACTAATATTATAAATGTGAAAGTTTGTGAGGGTGTATTTATGTTTGTTGTGGTTTTACGCAAAAACCACTAAACCGATTGCGATGAAACTTGACCTGGATTAACACATAGGCTACTTGTTATTCTGATATTCCCATGGCACCTGAGCTCGAGCATCGGCTGAAACCGCGGTGAGCAGCTAGTAACATACATATTTAAACTGACCCTTTGTTATCGCAAGTACAGTTTTTTGCCCGCAACTTTGCCCGTGTAGAGCTTCTCTCCCGTGTACTTATAATGCCAGGAAACAATAATCATCTTTGTGCCTATTTCCATACACGGAACACCAATTTCCATTAGCGGCACGGAATAATGAAAGCAAGTAAAAATGTTACCTAGCATTACTTTACGGGGCTGTAGCACAAGGATTCCTAAACTTTTAAAGTAATGAAACACTCATCAAATCCCTATAATTTAATGGAACCCCACATTCATGGGCATACCCAGTTTTTTTTTATTTCTCCCGCACTTGTTTGGCGGCCCAAGGGGAGGGGGGCAAATCAAACATTTCGTACAGTTGTATGAGTATAAGCATATCTTTGGTACCATAGTTATAGTCTGGGTCGTGTAATTCTCGCTAACTAAGTAAAAGTAATGGTTCCTTTCAACACCTATTTTGTGGTAAAACTATGAATATAATAAATAATTTCTCTGAATCCTTAGGTTCCGCTGAACCCACTTTAGGAATCTTCTTACTTAGTGTAAATTATTCCTATCTAATATTATCCTAAATGTATGGTGAGCACGATCATTTCTTCTGTGTCTGATTTCTATCTGTGATATGTATGTATTGAGTAATATACAACTATGTTTATCAGGAGTCTGGTTACCATAGTAGAGAACCTCTACTTGGCTTACTTCGGTTTGGGATCATACGGCCGCGTGTGTGAGAGGTCTCAAGTTATTATTATTATAAATGTTGTTACGGGTACGGAAAAAGACATAGGGTTTTAGAGGGGACCTTTCATTATTAGGCGCCGATTACACGGTAGGTTTTGCTGTCAGTTTTGCCACAATCAAAACGGTGATTGACGAATAACCTATCGTCTAATGCAGTGATTGACGGTTGCATGATGAGATTTTAATGTCCATATTATTTCGTCAATCACCAACGAACATCCGTCAATGTCTGGCTTGTTGGCCTAGTGGTTAATGACCCTGACTGCTATGCTACAGGTCGTGGGTTTGATTCCCACCTTAGTCTGGGTGTTCTTTGTGTCCGTTGTTTGTATGTTTGTAAAGTACCCCGCGACACAGGAGAAATTCCTAAAGCGCGAGTTGTCTTTCAAAAAAAAATTACTGACTTTTGGTAATGATTGACGTTTGTATGTCTAATGGACGCCTTAGGATATATATAGAAATATATAAATTTAACAAAAGCGAAGGGCATTTTTGATTCGATTATCACTCGCATCAATACTTATCACCTGTAAGAAAACATCTATTATCGCCAGGTTTGTATAATATACTTGAACAACTAACTTAGTTAATTGTTTTTGTTGTCCTCGCAAGTAGGACTTTAAAATGTAAAAAAAATAATATGCGATCAGACATGAGAACTTCCTACGTTTTTTCGTCGGTTAAAAATAGTAAACACCACGATGCGCAATTTCACTCTTCTACGAAAAGTAAAAAATAAAACACGTGTCCGACATAAACGCTGGTTTAAAAAATAAAATAGTGCAAAAGGCGCAAAATAGGGAAACTTATTTAGATGCATACACTCACGTCTGTATCCCCGAAGGTACCCCTTGTTTAATACGCCTCTGCCCCACCGGAGGAGGTAATAGAGGGCAAGCTTATTGCCGTCGCCAAGGCACTTTGGGAATTAAATATCTAAAAATTAGGACTATATTGAATAAGGAAAGGTAGGTAACAAACGAAGACAGTGGAACGAAAGAGACAAGAGGATAAACCACGTGATCTTCAGGATTTTGAAGGGCATTGACCGATTATAAGTGACGTTTTGTAGTCAAGAGTGATGTAGGAAAGGGCGAATTATGTGTCTAAACAAATACTTTGTTTAACCATGAAATGCTAAAAATACCGGTTGTGGAATGAAGTTGTGGCATGGTGTTTACTTAAACAACTACATAAACACACTCAGTTGAAGGCCAATATTGGTTTTGCGACACGTGCTAAGGTCACGAGCATTAAAGTCACTCGAATTCCCTATTACAGCATAACTAACGTGATCATTCCTACGTGTTTAAAGGCGATTGGATTATGAATGGATTGAGTAGTAAACCTTACTTATAATGTGACCTTGTTTATTATGCACGCCTAAACTACTCAACTGATGATCATGAAATTGTGCACACACGTTGTCGTTTTCAGAATAGAACATACATAGGGTCATACAGAAAAAAGGACTGTTCCCTAGGGAAAGATTGATTGACAAAGCTACTTAGTTTGGTTTTTAATCTATTTTTTTTTTTTTTTTTTAAAAAGACAACTCCCGCATTAGGATTTACTCCTGTGTCGCGGGGGACTTTACAAACATACAAACAACGCACACAAAGAACACCCAGACTCAGATGGGAATCGAACCCACGACCTCTGGCTCAGCAGTCAGGGTCACTAACCACTAGACCAACAGGCCAGTCAAATAGTCTATAGTAGTGAGTAATGTGTGTCCTCTATTTCGAGGAAAAAAAAAATCGTTTACCACCCATTGGCTAGTCGTACCATTGGCAATTGCGCTTTACCCTTGTCTAGTGTGCGAAATTCGGTGTCCTAGTGACATCCTCCACAGTGGTGACACGCACATAAGACTCCCTCACTATCAGTTCTCCATGACCGGTCGACTTTGCTCGCTCTCTAGATGATCAACCGAGTCGTTATTTTAAGTTAAAAATTCACACTTTTAGGAGCTGGGATTGATGCGCCTCAACTGATTTATGCACGTGTTACTTCCGGCTAAAAGATTGTACAATTAAACAAGAGTTTTACCGCCTCCGGGAAGTTTAACGAACTTATGGTTCCGAGACTTACTGCTTTGTGCAGTATTTTATTCTAATGAACTTGCTGATGGCAATTTTAGTGTTGTGACGGAAAGGTCTTTCAGACACATTGGCCTGTGAAGCCAAAGATTGACCGCAAGAACCTCGTCGAGGACTCTGTCCGTGAGAATTCCTCTTACGAAGTTTCTTCCGAATGAAAAATAATTTGTTTTAAAACTCATCGGTGTGGAGACGGATCTTACCAATCAAGTCTGATGAAATATTATTAAACAAATAAGGGAGTATATTAAAGGAAATAAAAGTCATTCATGTTTTAATTTGAAAATAAGATAATTACGAATTGGGGGTTATATTTGTTATTCAATAATAATCAGTAATTTTAATCCGGTTCACGCGATAGTTTAACAATGAATACTCATGGTTTGATACAATTGCATGAGTGCTTCTTATAATGTCGGTATGATTTTATGTTAGAGATATGCCGAGCCTTATGCGTCAATAATTCATATCAGTTAAGTGTGGATTTTACGCACAAAAAAGAAAAAGTAGCGTAATAGTTATTTATATTATACGTAGGGCGACGTATGTATGTCTATTGGGTGGTGCGACTAAACAGATGGTGTCCAGGCCTTTGGGCTAGTGTCTAATATTTTCTCACCTCAAAAATAATATTCAGATTGCAAATAGTATCAAATTTTATATCAAAAGTTGATTTTGATAGTTTCATCAGAATTTCCTAAAATTTACATTTTTCCCAACTTTACTTCCCTTAAAAACCATATTCGGACCTAAGTATTTCCTACTAACATTTAATAGAAAAAAATACCCCAAATGAATCAAGTCGTGCTTACATTTCATTTTAATTATTATAGATAACCAAAAATGGAATCAATTAAATTAAAATAATATTCTTTCAGATATGGTCGTCGCGGGGCTTTGGTGATAAGTGGTTTTGGCGCTGGCGTGATGGGGCTTATCAAGTCTTTCGTGCCAACCTACTACACATACCTGGTGGCGGAGCTACTTGAGACTATACTGGGCGCCAGCGTCTACCCCTGCGCATTCGTGCTCAGTTAGTTCCCCACTTATATGAGACCCCATGTTTCACAAGAGAACATGTTGTAAAAAGGTTGGCAGACCATGGGGGTTGGCTTTTCATTTTCATCTGATTTTACTAGTTTTAATTATTATGCTGAATAATGCCAATAAATAATAAGTTAGTTTGGATTAGGAATGATGATGATTATACAATGATATTGAATTGAATGTGTTTGAAAGCCAGGATATGAATTACTTCATATAATTTCACTTTCTCATAACAAGCTAGGCACATGGGTCAAAGTATTGCTACATAAATAAACAATCGGGAACGACAAGTAGCTAGGAGTTAGTAGGCTCTTGTTTCTGCAACAAAATCTGTAACTTTATTTTGCTCATGCATTCACTTTTAAACTTCAGCTCGATGAAGACGATCAATTTGAGATGAGTGAGACATTGCTTTTTAATAAAGATATTTTGTAGATTTTGTATTCTATAATACTAGATGATTACACTTTTAGTGAGTTTCGTTAATTTTGACTTTACGTATAGGTACATATATTACAGTCAATAAATGGACTCCCTAACCCAAAAACAGTTCATATGATTGCAATTCTTAGAGTTATAACATAATTAAAAATATAATAGTACCCACTCCCTTTAAGCTTCTCCAATATCTTCACTAAAATGGTACATTGTATCTATTTCAGTGATTGAATGGCTCGGTGTGGAACATCGCATCCTAGCCAGCTTGGTACTTGGTATCCCCCTGTCTTTGGGAGCTGCTTCTCTTTCTCTATTGGACTACGCTACGGGATATTGGAGAACTTGGGCTAGGTGGGCCTACCCACCTTCTCTGCTACTTCTTTTGTACCCTTGGCTTCTGCCTGAGAGCGTACGATGGCTGGTATCAAGAGGAAGATTGGATGAAGCGATAGAAATTATCAAGAAAGCTGCCAAATGTAACCGAATCAATTTGCCAAGTGATGCGTTGGAGAAGATAATGTTAGAGAAGGAGCAGTTGGCAGAAAGAGGAGTTACTGATATAGATGAAGGATTGTTCAGGGCGTTATTGAAGTGAGTAGTATTTAAGAAATTTTAATTTTTTGTTATACATCCACGGTGATAAACATGCTCCTGGCCCTTATGATGCTCAAAAAATGATGGTGATTATACATGGATAAGTTTAGGAGCCTCTCTAACTATATTACACAATAAGCACGTGTAAGGACCGAATGCAAAACCCGAGGCATCTCTCTCCCTCTGTTGATTCTCCACATTTTCTTCCCCAAGGATCCCTGAAAACTGATAAGATGCAGCTCTTAGTAGAAGTAGATAGAATTTAAATATCAAATAAATAGGTATGTGGGGTTAAAAACTATACGCTTGAGATTTGCTGCTTGTAAAACTGTCTATTTTATTAAATCGTTTATAAAAAATTAACATCTAGTCTATCGTCGTCTTCGCACACTCACTCGTTCCGTCGTTCTTCATAAAGAGAATGAGAGATCGCCTTATCCCTCCTCCTCTCCCCTTTCGCTCTTTTCTTTCATCCCTCTCTGTCACACCAAACGGATACATACACTAAAAAAAACAATACCAACACGTTCGGATATTTTACAATCCTACAGGTATATAACAAATATAAATCTCCCCGGTTTGATCTTCTGATACCGCTTTCCCTCTTGAAATTAGATAGTTAATTCTATTGTTACAATCTATGGCTATAAAAGTAAATCTTATACTTCCAGGTACTCAGCACTACGACGACGGCTGTGTGTATGTTTTGTTTGGTGGATGTCGGCGGTGTTTGTGTTCTACGGGCTGGCCGTAGCAGCACACTCGTTAGCAGGGTCTCGCCACGCCAACTACGCGCTAGTAGCGGCGGCTGAGCTGCCTGCGTTGTTGGCTAACACTTTGCTGCTGGATCGCGTTGGCCGTCGCCCTCTGTTCACCGGTGCGCTGCTGCTGACCGCCTCTGCGCTCATTGGCATCTCCTGTGTACCGCAATGTGAGTCTATTTTTGACCAATATGCTCTTGCTTGATCGCGTTGGTTAAGGACTACCTTTTTTGACTTTTGTTACCTGTTGTCTACTGCTGCTGTTACGTATTTCTGGGCCCACATTTCTAGTATCAGGTAATAGTGGGACTGTTTCGAGTAATTTAAAAATATAATTTAAATTGAAATAAATGTCATTTAAAATAAATTTATCTTTTAATGCATTTAGGGAAAGAAAAGTTGCAAAAGTTGCCGAAAAATAATTTAAATCTATGAAATCTGATAGCGGTTTTTTTCATATGATTTTTGTAATTTGAACAACCTTGACTTTTTTCTGCAGGCTTTTTTTTGTGTTAATTGGAGAGACAAGTTTTTAAACAACAAATCAGTGGCGGCCTTGGGGGTTGCAAGTAGGGCATCCGCGGCCTCGATCTTGCAGGGGCCTTGCGCCCTCGCATAACAAGTATAAAGTATAAAAAATCTCTTTGCTGGCTGAAGTCAGAGGTGGGACTTTTTAGGAATACACGTAACATCTTTAACCCTGCAACCGCTTTTTGAAAGTAGGTAATGCAGGGTAGAGTTGATGAAGGCCGTTAAATATCAACTAACAAATTAATTGTCTTTTACATGTAATTTTAATGTAATGGTTAAAGTAATTATATACTTACTTATGTATATAGCGATATATGTTATGCTCTTTGAAAGATTTAACGGAAATAAAAACAGATTGTCCATTTGTCTGGTTGTTTAAAAGTATAATTTGCTTAGCATTAGGAGCACTGAACAGTGCTCGCAGTGTATATCGAAACATACCCTTAGATTAGATGTTCTTTTTGTAATTGGGGCCAGAATTGCGAGAATACCAGCGTTGCAGAGCGATCTGTGACGATAGCTGACGCAGGTACCTTATTTGATCTTCGATACCAAGTGTTAAGACAGATAATATTTTTTTTAATGTTCATTGTTTTTAAGTAATTGGTTATGATGTGACATTAGGTTTCAAATATCATTATATTAATACGTGAAGAGAATTATTTTTACCCCTTTTTAAAAAATGTATCGCGAATTTTAGAATATTTACAGTTTATATATAGAAGAAGTTCAGAAAGCTAAAATTTTTAAACAATATGTCTTCTAACTTTAAAAATTACGTGAAAACGGTTATCTGTATTGCATTTACACGTATAACAAAATAGGTACATATCTTATCTTATCTTAGTGTTAAAGGGTATCGTTGTCTGTTACCTAGCTATATTCGATAACGATTGGGAAACTATATAATATCAACAACAGTTTTATTTATTAGTAACATGTCATCAACATTATCATAAATAAATAATTTTAGTCGCATTTTAACTAGTTAAGTTTAGTTTTAGATTGTTGTTGATCAACAAAAGTAGAATATGACTTGAACCAGTTTTTTAGGCACATTGTTCAAAACAAAATGTTTTAATTCATTTAATTTTCAAGACAGTTTCAACTTGAAAGGAATTGGCAGACAACTCATAACTTGAACGAAACTTTTTTGATCAACAAAAAGTTGTTCAAATATATTGAAACAGAAGTTCTCATTACAGAGTTAATGCTCAACTGCGGTCAACTAAACTAGACTCGTGAGAAAGTGCCTTTAGACCTAAGTACATTATATGACGAGGGGGTAAATAGACAAACAAACATATCCATTGGGCTTCTAGGTATATGTATATGTTTAAAAATAAAATCTTGATTGGTGTTCTAGAATGCATAGTAATATGTCATTGATAGTAGGTGCAAACTATATATGCTTGGTCATATGTTCTAGATTATTATTATTAATAATTTTACTTGTTTGTTGTAGCCAGCGGCAACTGGAGCATAGCCCTGTTTTTGATCGGCAAGATGGGAGCGACCATGACTTTGAACGCACTGTATGTGTATACCGCGGAGTTGTTCCCCACTCGAGCGAGACAGAGGCTGCTGGCAGCCTGCTCTACCTTAGGACGTGTAGGAGCTATCATTTCACCCCTCACGCCTGCATTGGTGAGAGATATTTTATGCACTTTTAACAAAGACTAAAGATTATTGTACTTAGTTATAAAAGAATCATTCGCCTACGACAAATAAATAGCAACTCTCGCGCCCAAGCAATAAAATGAAATTTTGCAAGGAAATACTTAGGTAAGTTACAGAAATATTACGTGCAGATTAGGATGATTCTCAGAAGACAAATATAATTATTGTCGTACTCATAAAATATTCTTCAATCTAGATAGCATGGCAATCGTTTTGTACCATGCCGCATCTCTATTTATGAGAGCTTATTTTCCTTTGCGCGATCGATCTACTCATGACCATGACTGAGGGTCCCGTCAGTGGAGCGTGGTGACTTTAGTAAAATTACCTTGATATTATTAAGAGATTATTAGAGCCCGAAAGATTTTTTCTTCTTCAAGTTCCCAAAATAAATGAATAATTTATTATTTTTCAGGCGACGTACAGGTGGTGGCTACCTACAGCATTATTCGGCACCCTGCCGCTATTGAGTGCGGTTCTCACAAGGCTGGTTCCTGACACTCTACACCGAAGACTACCTGACTCCTTTGCAGACCTTGATACCTCTTCTGACGTCGTTCAAGACTCCGTATGATGTCCACTTAACTGCAAATATAACATACCTACAGTCTCCTTGAAGGCATAACTGCCAAAAGCCGTTTTAAGTAATACTGACATTAAGAAATTTAACTGCTAAATGTATGTAGTAAGTGTGTTGTACAATAAAATGACTCAAATTTGTCACCAATGATCATGGGCGTACCGAGGGGCAAGCAGCTTTTGTATGCTTGCCAAGTATTAACTTTATTCAAGTATTTTTGAGTAAAATGTTTGATTTTCCCGTCTTTTTGTACCGAAAAAACATATTGCCTCCCCCTATTGGACTGACAAAAACCAATGTTGCCCCATCTGGGCCAAAACCAGGGTACGCCCAAGCCAATAATCCCAGTATTAACAGGTTTCTGAATGTTTAAAACTTGCCAGTAGTAATAATACCTTCATATTTGACCGACCACGCTCTATCTATCTATCTTGTCACTTGGTGGTGTAACAATTATTCATCCTTCAAGGAGCAAGGAGATAGTTGCATTCCTTTAAGTCCACGGAGAAGCTCAGACATTTATATAAGGAATATTAACATTAACGCTTTTGAAGCGAAATTTCTTTCAAAAAGAAAAAAAGATACAATTAGACTTAATTTATGGTGCAACTTATAAATAGAGGAGCACAAACGGCTATTGGCACTGACCTCTATTATTCTTGTATAATAGAGGTGAGTGGCTATTGGTTACTCGCTTGTTCGTTGCTTGAAAACAGTCGGGCACGCATATTGTAGACTCAGGATGCGATAATTTAACGTATGTATTAACGTATGTAAGTACATATAAATACGCGCGCATGACAATAATATTGTTTCAGTTAATTTTAAAATTAATGAAATACTAGTCATCGCTTCAAAAACCTATATTAATGTTGTTTGCTTGTGTTGGCTCAGCGTCTGCTAAAGTGTATTCGACCCAGTTTGGTACAGCGTAACACAGAGCCAAGCAAAGTAACTAATTCTGTATTGAACTGTGCTGAACTGTCTTCCTGCGTTACTCATGCTTATTCTTAGTCAGGTGATGTACCTGCCATTTTCAACGATGAATTGTGCACGAATTCTTGTTTGACTGTCGTTGCAGCAAAAACCAGCTTGTATACAAATGCCGTATACTTAATATTAAGTAAGTTAGTTATGAGATATTTGTAAAATTTGTTATATGTGTTCGAGAAGATTCTATGTCACGAGATTGTGTTACGTGATCTGGTAACGTTAATAGATACAGGTACTCGCATGACACTATAGAAGTTACTACGTAAGGTTATATATTTTTAAATAGTTAATGTTGCCACTTAATTCACAACACAAAATAGTTCGTGGAAACTTTATTGGTAAATGGTTAATCCATTTATTGAAAATTGAGGGCTTACATTTGCGTTAAGAAAAATCATTTATAATTAATCAAAGACAAATCTTTTCCAAAGACAGCCAATACTTTTATTAAAAAAGGTCTAGACTCTAGACTTCTCGATTTTATTGAGTAACTGCTATACCAATATGTCTTCGATATACCAGGAAACAAATTACTAATTAAGTTTAGGTTAGATCAACCAATCGATTAATTAATTAAATGAAAAAGGAATTAATTTAGTTTTAAGAAATATATTAAGTGCAACAGTTTATTTAAATTTTTACAACTTGAAGAAACTTGAAACGTGTAAATAATCAAATTCAGTGGCAAATTTGAGTGTTCTTATAAACATTTCGCGTATTAAAGTTCAAGAAATTATTTCAAATTTTGAACACATTTGAAAGAACTTCAAAGATCAAATAAGATCTTGAACAAGATAAATGTTGCCCCACCTGGCCCAAAACCGGGGTACGCCCAAGCCAATGATTCCAGTATTAACAGACTTCTGAAGGTTTAAAACTTGCCAGTAGTAATAATACCTTCATATTTGACCGACCACTCTCTATCAGTCTTAATTAATAACTGATCTCAAAGAGTCTGCTGTCTAAAAGATACAGTTTCAAGTTTTAGGTAAAAGTACAAAAATTATAATAATAACGACAATGAGGAGACATTTAGTGGCTTCTAACGAGTAATTTAAGATAAATACAAATTAATATAAGATGTAAAAAAACGATCACTATAACCTGCTTGTAATGTAAATGTCTTAACACGACTCTAGCATGCAATTACAGTAAGATTTTTTGAATAAAAAACTATCCGTTTACAAGTTATGACCGTTTGTATTTCCAGGTATTTTTTACCTCCGTTTCTCATTAAAGCAGGTGGAACGTGTAAAGTCAAAGATTTTAAATCATACATTTTATTTTTATTTTGGAACTATTGTAAGAAGCGGTCTCGAAACCACTGATATAAACTATGAAAATCACTAACTAACAGTAACTGCCAAGTTGTTCGTACCTCTGTTCGCACTCAAGTGAAATTCTCATCTCATTTCTACCCTTTGATAATCCCACTATTCGTTAATATTTATCAATCGACCCATAGTATTGCGTTACCGGCATAACCAGTCAAAATAATGTCTATTAACTTACTTTTATTAAATAGTGAACTGTCATCTATTATAGTTTGTCCCTATTTTTAATAAAAAAATAAGGGTTTTTAATGTGGCGACCACACTATTTACTAAGTTATTGAGAAAATCTATAAAAACTAACTTTAAAAAAATTCGACGGTACTTTTTATGGATTTTCTTCAAAAGTTCCAAAATAAAAAAGTACGATTTAAAATCTTTAAATTTACACATTTCACCTACTTTTTTGAGAAACGGAGGTAAAATACCTGGAAATTCAAACGGTCATAACTTGTAAACGGATAGTTTTGTTTTTTATTCTTATTGTAACTCCATGCTAGAGTTATTCAGATATTATTTCAGTGATTTAAGTAAGTGTTCCTTTTTCAAATACACCTTCTATAAAATATTGTAAAAAAAAAATATTCACAATGGCGTCAAAAACTATAATTGACTCATAAGAATGTTTATAATTTTCTTGACGACTGGATCCGCTCCTGTGTGCAACAGCACTCGAAATATTTTTTTTATTAAGGTCTTATCCATATTCTCATAGTATTAGTGGTTTTATGCTGGGTTTTAAATTTTTTTTTTCTTTACAGTAAGAATAATATGGATAAGACAATTTAATAAACAATAATTTACATAATGATCTGGGCAATGCGAATATCAATCTTATGTGGAAAATGTTAAATGTTTATTTACATTATCAGCAAGTTGTAATAATTACTCTAAGGATTTAATATTGGTGATAGTCTAATTAAGAATTTTATTTGCAACCACCCTTTTCCCTAATGTATTTACTTGAAGCATTTATGGTTTTAAGTCCTTTTGGTTCTTTATAAGGATACAAATATAATGTACATACATAAGTATTAAAAGTGCAAGACTACCAGATTATTGTAGTGCAAATGCCGTAACTCACTATAGCCGGAGGCTGACCTACAACTGAACTTAAATATCACCCAAAAAGGAATTAAATTAGAAAAAAAACGAAGCACCTATTTTAAAAAATTTGGAAACCTATTTAAAAAAACTTTTCATTCAAATTTATTTAAATTTGATTCTTTAGTTTTTCATATCAGGACTTTTATTTAATAATACCTTCTGTTCTGTACTTTAAACGTCAGAGATGAGCTGCAGACTGCAGCCACAGAATTATAACTAGTTATAACGTTTAACGCTCTGCGGTCCGCGTCACCACTGCGCTGTTTCTGAGGTCTGCGCGCCGCGGCCGCACGCTGCATTGTCGCTCTTCTGGAAATCATTTTCATATAAACAAGTAGTGTCGATATCAATTTGCAGTTCGTCTTGGAGTTGTACCTTAAAGTCTGTAAGACACAGAGTACGTTTAAAGTTACAGTAAGAGTGAACAATACCCTGATTTTCTTGTCCAGTCATTTCTTCTTTTCTAGAAGAAGTACTTGTTACGGTAGTTAAGTAAACATAAATGACTCAAAACAATGATATTAACGAATAAATAATAAATACGTTAAGACTTTTGTCAATGTTTTTTTTTACTTGAGTTACCTCACACTCGGACGTCTGATCCCAAATTAGGCAGGCCCTGTACTATGGTAACCAGACTGCTGATAAACATAGTTATGTATTATATTACTAAATACATACTTATTTTAGATATAGATTTATGGATGGTCCCCTACGTCCCGGTTCAGCAGTAGCCACTAGACAAACAGACCTGTCAAGATTGTACACATTAAGTATATTAATTATAACGGGTGTCTCAGAAAGAGTTCACTTTCTCATTTTAAAATAAAAACAAGTATTTTATGACAGAGTTGTGATATTTTTATTGTATTGTAAATAAGACATGTTCCTATTAAGTATGGAATAAAATAACCGGCAAATGACCCCCACGGCTCCGATGACAGGCCATTACTCTTTTCATAAAATTTTCCATGACTTTTGAACAGAAATGTGGCTGTATCTCACCGATGACGCCTTGGATTTCCGAATTGAGCTCAGGAATTGTTTCGGGTTTATTCGCATAAACCCGAGATTTCACAAAACCCCAAAGAAAAAAATCGTACGGTGTTAAATCGTACGATTTTGGTGGCCAATTGACATCGGTATTTCGAGAGATGATTTGGTCTGAAAATCGTTGCTTCGATAAATCGATTGTTCCGTGTGTGGTGTGGCAGGTGGCGCCATCCTGCTGAAACCACATGTCGTTCAGATTCATACCAACCAATTGAGGCACAAGAACTCAGTTAGCATGTTCCTGTAACGAACGCCATTCACAGTCACTGCATTTTTGTAATGGGTTTTCACAATGATAACGCGTTGATCAGTTGTGTAGCACTCATTTTTTAATAATCGGAACAATCGTTGATGCCAGCTGTCGAATATCAGAGCAGCAACCTTCAATGAAGAAAAATGGCGTCAATTTTAAAAAGTGCACTCTTACTGAGACACCCTTTAGTATAGTTTTGAGGTTTAGTAGAGCTTTTGTTACATGAAAACTATTACAGTTCAGATCCATGACATGTGATCACTGAAGTATTGTTAATATATCCATCATCACCACTAGTTAAAACCTTAGATAATAATAATTAAATTAAAAAAATATATATTTTGATAACATGTTGTTTTTTTTTCTCTCACTCAACTCACCTCAACTCACTAGTTCACAAACACTTGATACTACGAAACTCGAAATTCCAAACAGTTATCTAATCTATTATGGTTGCAAAAGTATGGAACCATTGTAGTATATGAAAATTTTCTTGCATAAAAGTCGTGAGTCTTTATACAACTTTATAATTTTATACAAATAAATATCCAGCTCAGGCTTCCTATTTGTATAAGTGAACAGCGGTTGCACACATAATAGATTTAATTATTTTTTACTATTAATATTCTTTTCTCATAACCTTTCATAAGAGACAAAACAAACCAATTGCCTTGTTCATAGTCACGGTGAACCTTCATTAAACAAAAGAAACAATGACATTGAAAAATATTAAATGAAAGTTCAATATTAATTTAATGTCAACGTAAGTCCAGTGTCGACCAGTGTTATGTGCTGATAGTTGAGAATAATTACGCAACTTCTCTCAGCTAGCTCATTCCACCACTCAGATGGGTACTTGCAATAGCAAAACACGGCTAAGTGGTAGAATGGGCTGTGTCGAAACAATCAGGCGTTCATGGCTTTCAGTCCATGAATATAGGCAATTATCTTTTGGACGCGACGTCGCTACCGTTAGTCCGATTACTCCCTTTGGAAGTCGGGCGAACCAACAAAGGTTGGTAGGATAGGATCTGTAAGGCGCGTTTCATGCTGTTAGTGGTATAAGAGTGACCTGAGACGGATCACCATGTAATTTTAGTTGGCACAATTAGATGATGTAGCTTGGGTTTCTCCACACGTAAAAATATGTTATCTGTCAAATATTAATGAGTAATATGGCAGCATTTTTACACGACTGCCCAAAAATGGAGTGTAATCTTTTCAGGATTATTATAACTTCTAATTGCCTACATAGATTCGGATGCATGGCGGTTGTATGGTGCGTAATTGGTTTTTTGGCAAGGCAGATGTGCTTTTTAACATTTAAATTACTTACATTTTCTACAAATATTTCATTATGGCTTTTTGCAAATGATTCAGTTGTTGTAATAGCTGGTAGTGCTGAATAACCGTGGTCTTCTGTAGATCGATGGGAAGGTAAGGAAATCTCTCCGAACTTATACCGACCGAGTATACAGTTCACAACTACATGGTCTTCCGATTATGTGGTTGTGAACTAAACGGCTCCAAAATACGAACACACAAAATATTTATGGTCAACTTAAAAACCCAATAGGCTTTCACAAAAGTTTCAGTTGAACAGAAGTGGACAAGAGTTACCAGTTCTCGCGACTGTTTGGACTTATTCGAAGAAAATTCTGATCAATCTATTTTTTTTATATTGATTTATGACCTTGGCTGGAACTTGGGTTTATCAGTATACCCCAGAGACAAAACAACAGTTCAAAAAATGAAAAAGTCTTGAATCCCCGACTCTAAAGAAGGCCGAAACAGTTTGAACAGTGAATAAGGTGATGGCGTCAGTTGTGTGTTGAGTGGTCTTCGAAGATTACTTTAAAAAGAGTCAAGCAATGAATTCAGCTCATTGTTGCACAGTTTGCACACTATTGTGTCGTTAATGCGTGCGATTAGAAATCAAGGAAAATGGTCCACGAATTATTATGACAAAAGTGTTGTTTCATCTGAACAATGCTCAAGTGCACACATCAGTAAAACAATGGCCGAAATTCATAATTATGGATTTGAAAATTACTTCTGCACATTCCCTATTCACCTGATTTAGATTCTTCAGACTTTTTATTCCCGAACCTAAAAAAACATGAAGGCTTTCAAAATACTAATAATATGATTAAAGCCGCTGTAAGTAACTGTTAGGACAAGAGTCTTGAAGAATAGAAGAATGATTTTTTTAACTGGTATCAAGGTTTTACCAGAAAAGAAGGATAGAAGTGAAAAGGGACATATAAGCTTGGCGGAGAATGTGTGAAAAAAAAAATATTTCGTGAGATAATTTGCCTTTGTTTTCATGGTACAAATAATCAATGTACCTAGATAAATATACATATTATTATATTAATATATGTAGATCTGTGTTCGATATCAGTAGCCCCGATCATGAAATCATTGACGTCCGAGATGAGTATCATTAATTATAATAATGATCATTACGTACCCTTACATAAATTGGCACGATAAACCATGTAAACACTGTGACAGTTTTCCCCACGTAATATATGTATGTAAAACGATAACGAAACTAAAGCGCTTGTATACATTACAAGTAGATATTTATGAAAATTAGTAGAGATGGCATTTATAGTAATAACATAGATGGATAATTATGATAAACAGACGGATATCCGGATATTTGTGTCCGAGTAAAAACCACTTTATTGCTTTTTATTTCAAGACTTCAGTAACAGGCTATTACGTATTTTTCGTTTTATTTTACAGAAACGGTAACGTTGTTTTAGTTGAGGATGTTATTGAAGTGGTGTTAGCGGAAATGAAATCCCTACACCCTCTGTTTAAGAGAGAGATGTGAATTGAAATTGTGAGTGGAAGACGCCGTTTCTAATTACTTATACTAATAAATAACTTGAGAAATTGATATGAATAAATAAGGAAATGTTGAGAGCCAGCGTATAACTCGGTGGGGTGCGTGCGTGAGAACAGGGCTTGCCGGATATTTAATCTTCATGCTTTTATTAATTGTTTTTTTATATCACATTTTTATATATCAAATATATTAAAATTTATTTAATTATGTTGTAAGAGTCATAGTGAAATAATTAATTAGTAAAATAAGTTACTATCATACCCAGAAAAAAAAATTAAGCTTATTAGGTGTGTAAATGTATAATATTTTCCTTTTACATGCCAGATAAGAAGAGTGGTGATTTATTAATGTAATTGCAATAAGAATTTATGGCCGGATACAACAAAACCGGATATTGCAACATCTCTAGAAATTACGATTAGCTAATTTCATAAATGCAAAACAAAACTCTAAGCTATTTTAGGTTGGAATTTTAAAAGGAACATTATTTATACCACATATAATGAGACCAATTGTTGATCCTCCGAACATAACTTAAATGGTCGAGCACATGTAACGGTGTATTCGGCTTGCATTTTGCAGAGATTAGATTTACAATGCATAACCTTGGCCCTCTATTGGCTTTCTAATTCATCAACATCGACATTGTGCTGAGTAACGATTGAACTTACTGCTGCAACGGCTGTGCAGTGTGCAGTATTGTGTAGGCAGCCGGTGACCACAGACAGTTCCTTTTTTACCAAGACTTACAACATGACTGGGGACGAGAAGCTGAAAGATATAAGTGTGGGCGAAACGTCTTCTACAGATGTGGATCCTGATAGTATTATGAGACAATTGGGTCAAGCAGGAAGGTTCCATCTTCGAGTGTATGTGCTGGTCGGGTTAGCTGCTGTTCAAGTTGGGTTACTTCATACCACGTACATTTTCTTGGCTGGACGCGTGCCTTACAGGTAAGTTCTAGTGTTGGATGGATGTTTGTTACTCTTTCGCGCCAAATCTACTGACCAGATTGCGATGAAACTTGGTATGTAGATAGCTGGAGACCTGGATTAATATATAGGCTACTTTTATCTCGATAATCAAACGGGATCGGGACTTACGCGGGTAAAACCGCGGGGCGCTGTTAGTATTACAAATGTGAAAGTTTGGATGGATGGATGTATGTTTGTTACTCTTTCACGCCAAAACTAATGAACCGATTGCGATGAAACTTGGTATGCAGATAGCTGGAGACCTGGATTAATATACAGGCTACTTTTTATCCCGATATTCTCACGAGATCGGGACTGGTGAAATCTCGGGGCGCTGCTAGTACTATTACTAATAGGCAGTCACGGGACTGCCGACAGAAGTGAGAACTTAAACGAAACGACATACTTAAAACGTCACATTAGCAGGTTGGTGACATTAATTAATAAGAAACTGACAGAACTCAATGTTTAGATTAGCGCCCTCTAGAGGATCTATATATGTATTATAAGCGTGACGGTCACGAGTGCAGTGCTTTTTCCTCATAGCAAAAGTGCATAAACGTGCCTAAAGAAATTTCACTTCAATTATTTTGCTTTGCAATTCCAACAGAACCATCGGAAAATAAATAGATATTTTTTTAAATGAAATGTTTTTAAAATCCTAAAAGTTATACAGCCTCTTTATAACAATGACAGAACTCAAATTTTGATAGCTTAACATTCAGACAAAAAATGAATAAAAAGAGACAATAGCGTAAAGGTTAATTGGCATTTCAAGTTTGTGGGTTGCGGGTTTGAACACGTGCACAGCATTAAGCTTACTTGAATAGATTATCGACAATATTGTTATTACTAAATGTTATTAGCTATATTTTAATCAACATTATGTTAAAATCTTTTAAGTAATTAGTTTTACAAGAGATCAGATCAGCTCCAAGATGCCAAATTATAGTTTTGTTGTTTTTTATGGTTTAGGGGGCAAACGAGCAGACGGGTCACCTGATGGTAAATGACTACCGCCGCCCATGGGCACCTGTAACTCAATAGTGGAAGAGGGGGAGAGGGGGAAGAGCAGGGAGAGGGGGGTTAGAGGGAAGGAGAGGGAGAGAGGGAAGGACGGGAATAGGGGAGAGGGAAGGGTTAGGGCCTCCGGTAACCTCGCTCACGCGGCGAAAAGCAATACAAGCATTGCTTCACTACCGGTCTTCTGTGAGGCCGTGGTATCGAGCGGAGTCGAGCCGGCCCATACGTGCCGAAGCATGGCTCTCCCACGATAAGACACACACACATATAAAGGTTAAAATTGATTTCGAAGATTTGTTTACATTCTTAGTTACAGATGGAGCTAATAGAAACGTGTTAGAAAGATTCAATACATACGCCACATATATTGAAAACAAACCATATATTTTTCTGGGATAAAAAGTAGCCTATGTGTTATGACCACGTGGGAGAGCCATGCTTCGGCACGTATGGGCCGTCTCGACTCCGCTCGATACCACGGCCTCACAGAAAACCGGTAGTGAAGCAATGCTTGCATTGCATTTCGCCGCGTGAGTGAGGTTATCGGAGGCCCTAACCTCTCTATTCCCGTCCTTCCTCTCTCCTCCCTCTGCCCTCTTCCCACTCTTCCTTCCTCTCCTTCTTCTCCTACCCCTACCTTAAAGGGCGGCAACGCACTTGTGACTCTTGAGTTACAGGTGCCCATGGGCGGCGGTAGTCATTTGCCATCAGGTGACCCGTCTGCTCGTTTGCCCCTTAACATAAAAAAAATAAATAAAAAAAAAAAACTATCTCTGTGCCAAATTTCATCCAGATCCGTTCAGCCGTTTTGGCATGTTTGCATTATAAACATCCGTCCAAACAAACTTTTTCATTTACAATAGTAATAAGATGACAATTATACTAGTTTTTCAAGGGCTAAAACTTTTCACAGAATAGTAGGGACCTGAAAGTAGCTAGTTTGAACTTGTGCGATTTAGAAACACGATCTCCATATTTCGAGTTCTTTCCTGATGTTTTTTTCTTTATATAGAGTGTCAGTGAAACGCTCCCGAAAACGAAGACAGACGATAGTACTCTTTGATGATAGGTCAGAAAACAATCGATATCAATGATTTTTGATTTTTTAATTTTATTTTTATCATTTTTTACGCTCCATCATGTTAGTACAGCTAAATAAAACGATAACTTCATAAAAATAAATCTAAAACAGTTAACGCTCGGGTCAGCGCTCGCGCGTCCTTTTACCTGAGCGTCAGCTGTTTATGATTTACTTTTTATGAAATAAAAAAAAATTAAAAATTTGTTAAAAGTTTTTTTTTTCATCAGGATCGAATTTTTCTTCTCACCCATCATCAAAGGTATCATTAACACTATCGTCTGTCTTCGTTTTCGGGACCGTTTCACTAACACCCGGTATACAAATGGGACAATAAACACAACGCTCGCGGTTATGATTTCCGCTGGATGATAGGCAATAACCAACGCTGTTGAGTGCTTTTATACTGTGACACATGAAATTAGTATAAAAGAAAAAAGAAAGAATAATAATTTGACACACCTCACACACGGCCATTTAATCCTAAACTAGGGAAAGCCTTATACTATACCAATCTGCCGATAAACATACTTATATAACGGGTGTAAGGAACGACCTGCCGAATCTTGAAATAGTATATTCAGATCATCATACTGAGTGGAAAATCATTGGAAATTGTGTGCATTAAAATTCATATATCTCAACTGCAATGTAATCAATTAAAAAACATTTATACATTCAACTGCTTCGACGGCACTGAACGTTTACCGTAACGTACAAAAATAATATGCGTAGCGCAAAATCAAACTAATGACTGTAATTCTGACTTTTGCATTGTGATAAGTATCTAAAGAAAGACGTTTTTGTAATGTACTCTTCCCTCTCTTCGTCTTACCTCCATTCCTCCCTTAAAGGCTGGCGATGCACTTGTGACTCTCGAGTTGCAAGTGCCCATGGGCGGCGGTTGCTACTTACCATCAGGTGACCCGTCTGCTCGTTTGCCCCCTATCCCATAAAAAAAATTTCTAACAAATCGAAAAATTCTGAGAAAAACTACGACAGCTTTTTTTCTTTGAAATGAAAACGATCACAAATTTTATTGCAAATCGATTGCAGGTCAACCAATTCTATAAAAAAAAAACCGGCCAAGTGCGAGTCGGACTCGCGCACCGAGGGTTCCGTAAAATATTTTTATTATATGATGTAATTAAAAATTTACGGTTTTCGCAATTTTTCCTTTATCTGTGCTATAAGACGTTGCTTCGTACTAAATTACAAGATTCTGAGTTTACGGGAAGTACTGTAGGTTTTGATTCCCTTGCGAGTGTCGAAAATTTGCGGAAATTTGCGGCATAAACGGCTGTATCTTTTGATTGCGTTGGCTTAGAAGTTTGATTTTTTCACAGCTCCAAGAGACAGTAGATCTAAGTATTTGATATAAATTCCAGCTTAATACCTTAACGCGTTCCTGAAAAAAAGGGCCTTGACAGACAGACAGACGGATGGATGGACAACAAAGTGATCCTATAAGGTTCCGTTTTTTCCTTTCGAGGTACGGAACCCTTAAAACTAACAACAAAATCTGTAACAGTTCTTACGCAATTTACAACTCATTCAATTGTGGTTGGCTTCTACAATGAGAGTACAATCACAATACCTACTCACATTCAACTATCAGCATTGTGAATGGGTATAATGTATAGTTTGTAAAAGTCTATTGAACTTAACTTAAAGGATATCGGACCTTCTTCTATCGGACCTCGGTATGGGTCCGATGGAAGGGATACTAATAATCTTTGGCGATACAACACGCCAAAGATCATTCAACATCACTTGCCAAGAAAATGTTTCCCTTCTAGATTGAGGAAGGTATCCAGTACCGTAAACCAGTCGTTGTGTAACCCAAGAACCTTCAACTTCAATTTCTAGGTTAAGACCAAGGTCATTACCTAGAAATTGAATTGAAATTGAAGCAAGGTATTTTTTTGACAAAATTCTAATTTCAATGTATATTCAACGGATTTTTCTGGAAGACCTTACATTAAGCAGAAACGACAAATCTGGTAAAGTGCTAAATAAAAAAAAGAAAATATGCTTCATTTAGTCGATTTGTTTATTAACGACATCTGTAGATTCTGTGCGATACTAATGTAATTTAATGTTAGATGTATACACTAGTATACATCTAACATTAATTATAATATTCTATATATTAGTTATTAACTTTTACAGATTGTAATTTCGAGTTTTTACAATATATACTATATTTTGATACAATTTATTCAATTCATTAAATATATTTCGTTCCAACCGGGTGTCAAAAACACACATCACGTGTTTTCTTTTTGTGTTTTGCCTTTACCGTTTCGGCTTTACTTTGCCGTTTCGGCTTCCGGTTTTGCCTTGACTGTGAGACCTTGTTTCTCGCCAAACTTCATGAATCTAGGTCAATGGGATGTACCTTATAGTATATGTGTATAATATAGCTTTAAGGGACCGCAAACATAAGTATTTGATGTTAAATTCAACTTACTCCACGCGTCCCTGGGAGAAAGGGCTCTTAACTGACCGATAGACAGACTATTATGGAATATTACGTTATGCTACTAGAATGTATAATAATGACTGCAGTTTTATACGTTAAATTATAAAAAAACTCCTGTCACATACTTCATAGCAACACTTCTCACGATGTTAAAATTTTCTCTGTAGATGTTACTGAATACTAATTATTTCGTGTTAATAATTAAAAAGTAGGCTACTTTTACTTTTTACACACAGCACTCTTACGTAGACATGGTAAGTTTCCGAGTGAGTGTTAGCTTTAAAAATTCATCAAGAACAGCATACGTCATAGGTACATCTTAACTTGACAATGAGCTGTGACTAATACAGAATTTTAGGTATTTCCTGAAGAAAAGAAAAACACTTATCAATCACGTTAGTCATCTTTCGGGTCGTGGTGCTTTTAATAAAATAATTAGTTTTAAGTGGAATGTTGGGACCACAAATAAAAAAACTGTCAGTCGCAGACAGTACGTCAAAAGTGAAAACACACACACACACACATCTGTTTAATTAATGTATCTGAGCGTGACGGTCACGCGAATTCAGTGCTTTCGCAAAAGTGCACAATGAGTCTAAAATAGTATTGTAAAATCCCATTCTCCCAAATCACACGACTCCTGTTTCTTTTGACATATTATATATAAGCCTTACGCAAAATCAACTCCTGTTTCTTTTGACATATTATAGGCCTTACGCAAAATTTAACAGCGTGAACTCTGTTATACGGCATATAACAAGTGCAGGTACCACTTTGTTCATGTTCACTCATTCATAACCCCAATGCAGTACGGGCCTTAGTACATGTGGCGCCCTCAGGCAAATTTTAGGGTACTATACATTTATATAAATATAGGCATGCACGTACATGCTATAGGATAATTTAAATTTTTTGGATGATTGTATTTTCTTTTGATAACAAAGTATACGTCATAGAATTGAATACATTTTTATTAAATTTGCTAAGAAACCATGAAAAATTTACTTTAATCTCTCGAATACAGTTTGAAACAGCGCTTGGTCTACAACAAGGCCGGCGTTGTCATAATAAACATCTGAATTGAGATGAAATGATCCCGAGCTATATGTATATTTGTAGAAAATCGTTAACACTATAAAAACTTTCTTGAGTCAACAACTATTGTAGAGTATCACAGGATTTATAGTATGTTTGCTCCGTTACGAAATTGGAATTCGTGAGGTAGATAGTTACAAGTGAAGCTAATAAAAACGTGTTTAATTATATCGTTATTTCAAATATCCAACACGGTACTCCATAAATTACTATTTGAATAGTTAAATTATAGACAAGGTGTTTCATCAATGTATTTGAATATTGCCAACTCAAATGTACTATAACTAAAGCAATTAAGGTTATATTAAACTTTGTTATTATGTCCGAGGTTGCCATACTCGCAGTTTCATTTTCCCCTATAATTATTTAATGTGTCAATCATGCTTGCAAACGTGATAGAATGATCAAGGCTACAAATTACTAAAGATTTGAACGTTCAAATATAGATTAAAGAATCAATGAAATTGAAGCTATCTTATACATTCTAAAAATTGTCTTGGACTAATAGAATATATACAAAGACATGTGTATAAAAATAAATTTAACATTTTCTATTAGTCAACAGAAAAATTGCGGGAAAGTTAGTTTCGTGAGGAAACAACATGTAATATATATAAATATTCTATTATTTGTTTTAAATACTTTTAAATCAATCATGGTTTGTAGTGTCGAATTTATTTGGCAAAAATATAATTCAATATTTATTAGAAAGTACTTCGGTTTTTTTTTTCATCCCTCTAGACATTTTTAATCGTCAAATTTTACTGTGTACGAAGTTTTTGTAGTGCTATCGAGCCACAGTGTTCTGTAGTTGCGAGATACTGGATCAGTCAGCCGACTCCAATTCTAGGAGAAATCTGCCTATCCTATCTCCATTTACCTACTCTATTTTTAGGGTTCCGTTCCACAAAAGAAAAAACGAACCCTTATATCACTTTGTTGTCCGTCTGTCTGTCAAGACACTTTTTCTCAGGAACCCGTGGACACATCACCTTGAAATTATTCATTTAAGGATTTATAATTCTTTACGAGTTTTAACCGTCTCTCACATCTCAAATTAGCTACAGTTTAGAACACATATTTTCCCACAGTTTTTTGTGGCCTGTATTGTATTAAATATAGTTTAAATTCGACAAAAACTTACTGTTATGTATATGCATAGGTATTTTTCTAACATTTAATTACCTACCTGGGCTCGTTGATAAAAAAAAAGATGCCTATAGCGATAAACTTAAGCAAAACCTTATTCAAACACAAAAATTGATACAATTCGTTAGGACCATTTCTGAGATACACGATATACCTTTGTGTAGACGAGAGTATAGAAGACTTGTTCGTTTAAAGTTATGAGATTTTCATAGGCATTAAACAATTTAAAAATAGTAGAACAGAGCCAGGACACGTGTTTTTTTCCCTCGTTGCATACACACGTGCACTAAAATATTTATTTTGCAACTTGTTACAAAAATTATATTTACGTGGGAGAGCCATACTTCGTCACGTATGGGCCAATACCACGGCCTCACAGAAAACCGGCAGTGAAACAATGTTTCCATTGCTTTTCGCCTGTAACTCAAGAGTCACAAGTGCGTTGCCGCTCTTGTGACTCTTGAGTTACAGGTGCCCATGGGCGGCGGTAGTCATTTACCATCAGGTAATCCGTGTGCTCGTTTGCACCCTGTACCATAAAAAAAAATATGATTTTTGTAACCTTGACATTTTTGGTGATTTCTGTTCAAAATTTTAAATCTTGTGTAAAGAAATAAGTTGGTAATTACATAAATAAAAAATATTTCGAATTGAATTTAAGGTGTGGTAGATAAATATTAAGCAAGGTTGAATGTATTCTTCAAGGTTTGTAAATTCTAGATGCGTTGAAGTTTTGCTTTGAACTTTTACATAGTCGTTTAGGAGTACACAACAAGAGGATAGATGAATTGCAAAATGAATATCTCTCAAAAGAGAAGTAACATATATCTAGGGACATAGAATACGGATGACGTATGATTGCAGGTACTACGTAGGAATTCTGTTTAATCTTAGTTGATCTGTTTGTTTATTTTTTTATTTCTAAAGCTTTTAATTAGGTACGCGATTGTTACTAGGTCTTTACGAATGAAATTAGTAATTTTACGTAGATTTCAAAGAAAAGTCTGCCTATTGGTTTTGTACCAGTTGTCGAGTTTTCCAAAAAATTCTTCACAGGAGGTCTAGTTATGATCCCTGGACCCCAAAACAACCGCCAGTTAAAAAGTTTATATATATATATGTATGTATATATGTATACATATATATCCATGTATGTATCTCAATTTTACGGGCACGATAGGGTCGCAAATATGCACCGATTGCTTTCAAATTTGGACGACAAATGATCAGGGCAAAAAAGAGCTCTCTTCCTCCTCTCTTCTAATGAAAGCTTTGCTGTGCCCAACAGGGTCCATATAATTGGTTCTATCAATGTAATTATGGAATGCAATAAAGTAATGAGTAATGAATTCGTGAATGCGTCCATTCCATATTCCCCCAAAGAGTGGGTAGATTTTCAAAAAAAAAAAAAAACAAAATCTACCTCCGTGGGCCTGTTTTTTTAAAACTGACTGGTTTAAGGATATCTTTCAGTCTATTTAGAATGCCAAATTCAAATGACTTTTCCTTTAAAATTAGTTGAATTTTGTTATTACTATGACGTGAACAACAAATTTATGAACTAAAGACCCGTGCGTCCACTTGTACCTGGGTTTTTAGCTCGATTGCTTACGTTGCGGAAATTTTAATCTGAAATATGTTAATATAAAATCTGAGACAAATAGAATGGTTTGCCAAAGCAGATTTATTTTATTAAATGTCATAAATAGCAACAGCTTTTAACGTATGTGATAAAATGATTTCCGATTAAATAAAAAATAATGAAGGTCAGCAAATGCTTGCCGTATGGCTTCAGGTTTTTACAATAGGCGTATAAGATACGATAATCTTACAGAAAATGTTTGAAAAACCATGTAGGTATACTAAATATTCGGCATAATACATACGTTAATCTAACTATAACTATATAACAGAAAAAAAAAATTTGGGAAAATTAATTTTCCTACTACCTGTTTTAGTTAGATTTTATCAGTGCTCGTAATAAGTCTAAATAATTGGTTGTTTGTTTAAACGCACTATTCTATGGAACAACAAGTCGGAATAGATTTTTTTTTTGTTATGGACAGTTCTTTGAGGAGAGTTATGTAACATCACGCTACGATTCTTAGGAGCGATTCAGTGACCAGAACCGTTGTTAAAACTGCAGCGGACGTCTAGTATTGGTGCGATGTGTTCCGCGCGCGCCTCTTATGGAAGGGAGCCAAGACCCTCGTACGTTTTGGTGTAGCTGCCTATTATTTAACAGGCGGCTAAGGTCTGCCGGGGTTCTCGGGGACTTCCTTCCTAAGGTATACCTGAGTCCCTTGCAATAGATCATCTTATAGCACACCGCGAACCGGAACACCGTGTGGTTTTAGCCGGTTCGATTCCGACATACCACTTCACCGTGAGCCCCGGTGAGGTGGATGACCCATGGGGGTTTCCATACGATAAAAAAAGGGGACGTCCAGTATAAAATATGGCTCAACCTAATAAAAAAGGAAGGCTGACATTTTTATGTAAATATCAAACGATTTCATAAACATTAGTGAAATATCACCGCTTAATATGGAGTGAAGTTGAATATTTGACATTTGTATTTTATTTTTGCATATTACTCTTTTGTCATTTTATGACACAATAAGAGGTCACAACTCTAAAGGACATAGGTCTCATTAACCTTCAAATAAGCATAATTTTTGCATTAGGAGTAGGCGACGGGATCACATCAGTAGTGTGTTTAGGTGGGGTTTGAACCGCAAATTAGCTTTGGCAAGTCAGACGCCTTGGGCAGTGCGCTGTCACCGCTTCTAGCGCCAGAAGTATTAAAACGGAATGTAAAACTCGGCCTAAATTTAGACCGAGGCCGAACGAAGTATTTCCATAAATACATTTTGTATTTATATATATGTACCTACTTAAAGTAGTTATACACATTTTAATTTCTATAAAAGTCCTGTATGTCGTAGAAAGGGTAAGCATAAGGTTTGTTACACACTTACATTTTGATACCTAAACTTTTTGTCCCATCACGTAATAACGGTAAACGTATTGCCATGAATGGGTCAAGTTGCCAGACTTAGTTTTGCTTCTGAGAACTTCCTAAAAAAAGCAAAAAAATTTTTTTTTCGGACGGGGAATCAAACCTTGTACCTTACAAACCCATAATAATTTATTTAGGTAAAGTATCCTCTAGGTAGATGATGAAGTTTACCAACTTAGTACCTACCTTAAATAGTTTTATTACTATTTAATTATAACCAATTTTTTATTCATACATTAGCTTTTGCCCTCAGCTTCGCTCGCGTAAATGTAATTTTTCTATCCCTAGGGGTTATTTTTTTTTCTGGATTAATCTTACTACTCCTTTGCTTTATATGTGACAACGTGTGAGCTAAATTTCAATATAAACGGTAAGAAAGCGCATAAATACGAACAAACAAACATTGATTTTTATATAAGAAGATTACGCTGTTTTAAATTCCTTCCATGACACTTTACTCTCTCAATGATAAACTAGACATTAACCAAATTTTCCGGGCAACATACTTCTTCCGGTACTCATAATGCAAACAACATCCGGAGGACGCGCTGCATGTTAAATGACAGTCGTCTCTCTTGGTATCACAATCGACGCACGCGCAGCCGAAGGTGGCACACGCGACTATACTTAACGAGAACCTGCGCGCGCCACTCGTTACGGCGAAATTACAGAGTAATATTTAAACGCGCGAATGGAATGACATTTGTATTAGAAATCATAAAGATTGTGTATTGAGTTTTAACTCTGTGTATTTTATTAAATAATTCGTGAACGATTTGTCATTGTGTCGTCATGTCGAAGACAGAAGCTATTGAAGAGAAGGTGGCTGATGAATGCAAAGGTAGCGGAGGAGTGGATACAGAGCGTCTGATGAAGGAGCTGGGTCAATTCAAGCGGTTCCATGTGTCTAATTACTGCATGACGGCGATCACTGTGTTTGTAGCGTCGCTGTATGCCACCAACTACATTTTTCTGGCTGGAGACGTGCCTTACAGGTTATTTAATTATTTAATTTGAAAAAATAATTAGTAAGTTATTATATCTATCATATTATACAACGTTACGTAAGTTTTTGGATATTTTATATATGTATATACTTTCATACACCACCGAATCGAATAATCGAATTATGTGAACGCTAAGAATTTGATCAATTTTCGTGTTTTTTGACACTTTTGAACTTGATAATTTACTTACCAACAAAACTCATTTATACTTCGCAAGAGTAGGGTTGACATGAATTACATTTTAAGGTATATGTATATACTAAAGATATTTATGGAATATCCGGATGTGTCCGGCAATGACATTAAAATATAATAATACGCTGTTTACAAATTTAAACACCATTAAAAGCATTTTCCGAAAAAAAAAATGTTTTAAAATAACTACCAAAATTAAAATTAATTATATTATTATTTATTTATTTATCGGCTATACATAACGTTAATATAACCGCAACTTTCTCAAACACATTGTACAAATATTTAGAATGGTATCCGGACATTATAATTAAATGAACATAATTAAATCTTAATTGCCTTCTGATAACAAAAGTACTTAATATTAAATACTAATCACTACATTTTATAAAACAAAGTCCCCAGCCGCGTCTGTCTGTCTGTCTGTTTGCGATAAACTGAAAGACTACTGAACGGATTTTCATGCGGTTTTCACCAACTGTGATTCATGAGGAAGGTTTAAGTGTATAATTTGTTAACGTTTTGTGTAAATTACTTGAAATATGATGATGATTGTTAAAGATGTCTCTACTACCCTTGCGAAGCCGGGGCGGGTTGCTAGTATCATACTAATTAACATTAACATTTAGTTTAGGGTCCGCGTATTGTATTAAGTAATTAATTAAACTATGTAAATTAGTAAGTATATTATGTTATGATAATAGGAGTACAACCCCCAAATATCGGCCATGTCAATATTTTTCAACACTTATCTTAATGTAGTTTTGATATTTTTGGGTTTTAATATGTATTTGCGATATTTTTAGATAAAATAAACATAATATTCTATTCTGCAAACAACATGCACCAAGGTCCTGTCTGTCCAATGTCAAAGCATGCATATTAACATGAAGAGGTATGGACTAAGAGCCGATCCCTGGTGGAACCCCACAGAGACATTGAATTGTTCGGTGTTTCCAGCGACTGACCTTACATGACTCTCTGTACATAACACGAATTAATTTCACATACGTCGCTGGCACTCTTTCTCCTTTTAAAGCCAACCACAAAACCTCTCGGGGTACCCTAACATATATCTTTTCTAGATAAACATACACCATATGCAAGTTTTTGTGCGCGCATCTGTACTTTTCAAATATCTAGTTGGCGCATTGTAAATACGGCATCTGTTGCCCTGCGTACTGGCATAAACCTAAATTAGTTTTTTATTATCGCACTCTTCTTTCAATTACTTTCTCTCAGAGTTTCATACTATGTGACAGTGCGACTCAATTAGATAAAAATGTGAAACAATATCAATATTATCTGGAAGACTACCGAACGTCATCTTTAGATCTGGTCCCTTTGATTAGATCTTAGAGTTTCTTAGAAGTCGAAAGTGATGAGCCTTTTTCACATCCTACTATCCTACTAATCCCACTAATATTATAAATGTGAAAGTTTGGATGGATGGATGGATGTTTGTTACTCTTTCACGCCAAAACTACTGAACCGATTGCGATGAAACTTGGTATGTAAATAGCTGGAGACCTGGATTAACATATAGGCTAGGCTTTTTATCCCGGTATTCCCACGGGATCGGGACTTACGCGGGTAAAACCGCGGGGCGCTGCTAGTTTGCTATAAAGTACTTGGGAAACACAACTACTAACACAAAACTTGTAATATAAGGAAAGCACGACCAGGCCACGTTTTGGTTTTCTATTTTGTCCACATTTACATCATTAGCTGTTATTTTAGTATATACTTCTAAACTAGATATTGAAGAGTCAAATGCCACTGGATGCGTGACCTTGACACAACACTTGACGTTGAGGATTGAGGACTAATAATTTGCACTGCGCGTATTTTTTTTCAATAATTTAATAAAAAATCATATTACAAAATTTTACGGTTTGTTCTCGTTGTAAAGTTAGTCAAAAATAGTACCTTATTAATAACAATAGTATTAGTAACTCACTACATTAGACATTTAATTGTAACGAAATGTATTTAGAATTTCATAAACGTAATAATATATAATAATGTTAAATATCCGTTCAAGATCCGCTAAAAAGTAATTCATATGAACACGGATACAGATATTTCTTCTCCACCGGATTTCCGCAGATACGGATGCGGATACGGATATTCGGGTCATCACTAATAAATGTGCATACATATATTTGCACGGAGTGGAAATCGAACCCTAGTGGTACAGTCGCATGTCCTACCGACGCGCCACAGAGAGGTCATCCTTGTATATATAAGCTTACTTTAAATAATATATTAGAAATTGGAAATTGTCACAATGAACTATCGTCGTAAAGAATAGGCAATTTCCGCAATCAAATACTGTTTTACGAGTAACACTTCGTGCTATCACTTTATCAGTATCGACAGCAATTACAGGCACACAAACTTCAAAACTCCTGCACATAAATTTAGATAAGAGCCTCTAGTCGTAAAATGTAATGACTTATCGACAATTAACGGTTATTTTCTTTAAATTAGTAACTACTAGCAACCCGCCCCGGATTCGCACGGGTAGCAGAGCCATCTTCAACAATCATCATCACATTTCATACAATTTACACAAAACCTTAACAAATTATACACCTGAACCTTCCTCATGAATCGTTCTATTTATTGGTGAAAACCGCATGAAAATCCGTTCAGTAGTTTTTGAGTTTATCGCGACAGACAGACGGACAGATATAATATGTAGTGAAAAACTACACTCTACACTACTATGATTTCTACAACGCGGATAAATATACGTAGATACATACTTTTATTAGCACGTTTTATTAGCTTCACTTGTAACTATAGATGGGTAATCACCCGGGTTTTTGTTCATTCGTGGGTTCTAACCCGGATGATAACCGGGTTTTTACCTAGTTGTGGGTTTTAACCCATCCCTACTTGTAACTATGTAAACAAATTATTGGATGTCAATTTTAACCTACTTCTAATTACTAACTTTTAAACTTTCGCGTTTCATAATATAATTATGTATTTATTTATACGGGAATGGACTGGCCTGTTGGTCTTGTGGTTAGTGACCCTGACTGCTAAGCCAGAAGTCATGGGTTCGATTCCCACCTAGGACAAATAATTGTGAGATGAGCACGATAATTTGATCTGTGTCTGGTTTTAATTTATCTATAATATGTATGTATTTAGAAACATATAACTATGTTTATCAGCAGTCTATATTACCATAGTACAGGGTCTGCCTAGTTCGGGATCAGACGGCCGTGTGTGAGATGTGTAGAGTTATTATTATTAATTAACGCATAAGTTAGGCAATTCAGAAATATGTAATACCTATTTCGTGAACGCGTTAACTCCCATATAAACACATAAAGAACTACTTCTAATTGTAGTATCAAAATGAAACTTCGTAAATGTAGTTTGAATGATAGACCTAGAAGGTGGATAGTGTAACTCTTCAGTGGCTACGAGTAAACCCGTCAGTTTAGGGTCATATGATTCGTTTTGACGAGTTCAACAGGTCAGGTTTGGTAATAATGGTCTGATGATAAAGTCATGAGGTGGAAAATCGAAGTCGTTTTTACTTTTGATTCAGTTCGTTATTTGTGCGTAGTTTTATTAAACTATAATTTGGAATAACTAATAATAACGACTTGACACATCTCACACACGGCCGTCTGATCCCATATTAGACAAAGCCTGTACTATGGTACCCAGACTGCTGATAAACATACTTATTCTATTACTAAATACATACATATTATAGATAAATTACACCCCAACACAGAACAAATGATCAAGCTCATCACACAATTACATGTCCTGGGTGGGGATCGAACAAACGACCTCTGGCGCAGCAGTCAGGATCACTAACCACTAGACCAACAGGCCAGACGATCATTTATTTATAGTGATTTTCATAGCAAATTTATATTATAAATTGATTTTGACTGAAGCTCTTAGTCAAAACCACTATAGCATTAACCAAAATGACTTTTAACTCATTAGAACATAAATATAAAATTAAATATCGATCTTACAATATCTATATAAAATGTAAATATATTTATATTTATACATACAAATTTGTGCATTGAGTGTTACAATCGAACACTCTAGTAGTACAAATCAAAAAGGACAATATCATCCCGTAAAATAATTTGTAACGAAATGGTAAAATCGCAAAAAATTAAGTTTTTATACTAAAAGGATCCACAAACTGTGAGTTTTTGTTTAAGATTAATAACAAACAATTTTAATCAACAAAAACGTAGCCATAAAAACTTTAAGTTGGTAAGATCTCTATTTATTACGAGGCCAGAAACGATAAGTCATCACTTGAACTAGGGAATTAACTTTTTCACTCTCGTATGTATATTAAACCGTACGTCATAGATTTAAGGTTTACATTTTAATAAACACCTCATGTGTTTATATTATCCGCTTAAGGCTCCTACACACAACGCCGGCGTCACAGACCGCCACCGGCACGTACCGCAGAAGCTTGCACAGTTGTGACAGTCGTATAGAACGCTAGTGATATGCACATTTTGTGGTTGGTTGTCGATTACGAAGAACAACGAAGTCGTCAACATTGCCATCGCAGCTGTAGCTTTTAATTTAATATGTAAAAAAATTAAAAGAAGAAGAAGATTTGGATGTGCCCAAGTTTCAAATATGTAAAATGGCAAAACGGTTACAGAATGATAAACACAGAAAATTATAACAAAGATGGTGTGGAGTGTCAACGTTTATTTCTATGCTTATAATCGGAATTACGAAGGTTCCACAAAACTTCATTTGCGTGAAATTGTTAAATGAGAAGCAACACTGCATCATTATCCCAATTAAACGTCATTACTTTATTTTTCTTAAATATGCATCGCCCACAACCACAACACTACTTAGTGAGATGCCGGGAGCGAACTGACCTTGAAATCCGCGCGACACGCAGCCGCGTACCCGGGCGCCTTATTTGTGCGGCAAAGCCGGCGGGTTTATAAGCCGCCGGATGCACCGCAGCTTGCCCGGCGGCAGTGTGTAGGAGCCATTAGATAAAGCAAAATGTATATATCGGCAACCGCGCGTCGTCCACGCCGTCATCGCGATTCATATTATGTCAATGGCAAATGAGGATTTATTGTCTAGGAACTAACGTTCAAATACCTATTAATCAACTAACCGCGCTTCTCGCGGACTTCGCCGCACGTCGCCGCGTCGGCTATGCTATATTATTTAAAACGTAGTAGCCAAACAATACAACGTATTTTGCTGTAACAACGTAGACTCTAGATAGGTTGTTGTGCGGTTGCCGCGCGGCGAACGTGTCTGATTGGCCCGATTAAATTCGCTATCAGAAGAATAAACAAAAATTAGTAAGCCTTAAACTTCTTAACATTTTTCTTGTTGGTGGAGAAATAAAAAAAAAATGCAAAATGATCGATTCCACAATTTTATTACTCATCTTACGTGTATAAAATAAAAAAAAATCGTTGTTACTCGCACAACTTGAGAATGGCTGGACGAATTTAGCATTTTTTTTTAATGTTAATAACAGTCCCAATAAGGTATTTAATGAAAGAAATAATTGGAAAAATTCATCGAAAAGTGGGAAAATTCGGGAACAACTTGAAGTACTTTTTAAATGAAATTCAAACTTTCTAGACATTTTGAGATAACAACGGCTGTCGTTGTCAGGTCAGATAGTTGGTAACTTTTTTTTAGTTATAAGTATAGGTACTTAACGAACTTATTATAAGTAGTTTATTTTATCGTTGGTACATTGTTTACAGTTTACATACATATAAATTTAAATTAACTTGGTATTGAAAAGACGACAGGAAAAATTCGACAGTAAAAAAATATGCAAATAAGTTAATTATATTATTATTGTTTTGAAAATAAGAGCTCAAAAAAACAAAAGATTTCTATTGTCTTGTCCACAAGCTTTTTTTCATATGAGACTACAGACATAGCCGACTGCAAATAATATTCGATATGCTTCTACGCTTGAAAGATTGATAGTGTTCAGATAATTGTGAACAAGGGACTAAGTATATTCCAATTTTCAAAAATTGCCCGCGTATGCAAAATATCACAAATACGGAAATTCAGCAGGTCTTATTAACACGCTAAGCTGTGGGAATGCTGTGACGCGGGATTGCAAACCCTGTCTCACAACTCAAGCGAATAAAGTGTTTTTAACCATAGTAGATACATGAAACCGATATGTTAGTGTGTTTCTACATTAACTGTGGAGGAGGTAAATTCACGGTGTGGCGATTATAAATCGAATACTACATAAGCAGTTACATGCAATTTCCTAATTAGGGGCCGTCCATTAATCACGTGATGTTTTTTAGCAACTTTTAACCCCCCCTCCCCCCTGGTGATACATTGTGAGGTTTTAGACTAACCCCCCTTGCCAAAATCACGTGTATTTTTTAATTTCCAAATATATTAAACATTTTCAGAATATTATTGTTAAAAAAATATATAATAGCGCGTTTTTCGAAAAAATAAATACACGTGATAACTCACTACACCCCCTTGTGATATTTGGTGACTTTTCCAAACCCCCTCCCCCCCCTTTCGAGCCTCACGTGATTAATGAACAATCCCTTATTAATCGGCAAGATATACAAGCATACTTAAAACAAACTATATTTGCTGCATCATGATACGATCCTATTGAATGTCTATTTCTAAACGGGCTTGTTGGTCTATTATATATTATATATTATTGATAAGGGATCCTGACTGCTGAACCAGAGGTCGTGGGTTCGATTCCACTGAGGACAAATAACCGGTTGTAATTTATCTAAATTACAACCAGACACAATAATTGATCGCGTTCATCACATTATTATTTAGTATGTATTATTTATGTATTTAGTAACATATAATTAGTTTATCAGCAGTCTGATTACCATAGCTTACCTAAGCCTAGTTTGGGATCACACAGTCGTCTGACTGTGTGTGAGATGTCTTAATTTATTATTATTATTTGAAGATACTTTAATACACAATCTTATTCTTCACTATCTTATCTCTTAGACGATCAAAATAAATCAGCAATCGTAATTTATCTCTAATCGCATAGCAACACGAATTTGATTAGGATCACGTACATTTCTTTTTAGTTACTTTACAACAATTGTGACTCAAAATGTCGGGAATCAAGAGCTAACAATATGTCCTGTCGTGATGTTTGACGGACGAGGGTTAAAAAATTTCTACATTACCTTATCTCGTGATAAGAGGAGGGGCAGGGGTTAAAAGCATATTGGCATGTACTTTTTCCAATGTCGAATGATCGAAATTTGATAATGATTTCTGTTTTTATCTTTTGAGTACGATTGTTTATTAAAAAAGAAGGTGTTTAGTTTTTAAAGACCTAGTCAAACGTGGCTTATTTTTTACACATTTTGAAGCTTATAAATTAATATATTTTAGTAATTTAATCTTTGAAGTTGGATTATTTGTAAAAAAATATCATTTATTGAGAAGTAAGATGATATGAACAAAATTCTTCTCGTGTTATATATATTAAAATTTCTACCATTGTCGTCAAGAAAATATAATCTGGCAATACCAATACGACATCGACATCGACAAAGATTTAGAATAATATTATGACTTACACAGCCTTGTTAGTTGATGTTTAGCATAATATTTTGAAACAATTACTTCAGTACAATGTACCAATTTTGCTTGAGCTGTGTCTAATAAGTTCAACGACACCAGTCGATGACATAGACAGGTATAATATAATACTAGCCGTTCCCAGCAATTTCACCATTATTTCGCAGACGGGCAAAAAAAAAGCATCACCGACTTCAATGTGTCTTTTAGTGGAAAGTATATGTATTTTGTTCAAATATAATATGGGTAGGCCAATTAAACGCACTGTTCCAATGAGACCGCGATGTTTCGGAGTAATCGAAAATATCATCGATCTATACAATTTTAAGATATTTGTTGATTTTTCAAAAACCGCTTTACAGATTTCGATAAAATTTAAATGGGACCACCTGGACACCCTTTGAAACAAAAAAAAGAATTTTCCAAATTGGTTCAGGCGTATTCGAGTAATCGGTGAACATACATATAAAAAAAGATTCCGACTTATTGAGAACCCCCTTTTTTGAAGTCAGTTAATTAAAAGAGCGTTGATGTGACAACAGTAAGGCGTGACGTGATGACTTAGTATTTCATACAAAATGTACCTAACCTTCCATTTTGACGTTTACTAAAAAGATACTAATTTGACTTGACAGTCATCTACCCTATTGTTCCGTCAAATTCAAAAGATTTGAAATCCGAATGGTAGTTTGAAAGATTTGTGCGTTCAATAAAAAAAAACTTACTACCATTTTATTACTACTACGCTGTATGACGCAGCAACAATGTTCTAGACGCCAAGCTTTTTGTATTACGTGTGTTGCACGCATTTTCTCATACGAGTACGTAGTAGCTAATCATTCGACATTACATTTCCACGTTATGTAAACTACGAGTAGGGTGACCTTCTCAGCCCATTTCATTCCAATAAACCCATAAAAACATAATTATAACTACAACTCGATAACAGTAAAAATTCAATTACCAAATAAGTTCTGGCCACGAACAGCAAACTATGGTTGGTTATGGTTGGGTGTGGGTATGGTTAACTAAATAAATCAATGAAATTAGAATCAAATATTTGAACCAATCTTATATATAAAATTCTCGTGTCACAATGTTAGTTACCGTACTCCTCCGAAACGGCTTGACCGATTCTCATGAAATTTTGTGTGCATATTGGGTAGGTCTGAGAATTGGCTCTTATCTATTTTTCATCCCCCTGAATGTTAAGGGTAGTCCTCCCCTAATTTTTTTTTTTTAATTATGAGATAAATTATTATTTTTTTATGATACAGCATTAGAAAATACATACAACCCTGAATTTTCAACTCTCTACGATCAACCCCTGTTTTTTAATGGCGATATTAGTATTTTTACTATCATTGGTACAATTTTTTTAAAGTATTTAACCCAGTGAAAATAGAAAGTGCGATTGTTATAATCGTTTTTTTTTTATGGAATAGGGGGTTAACGAGCAGACGGGTCACCTGATGGTAAGTGACTACTGCCGCCCATGGGCACCTGCAACTCGAGAGTCACAAGTGCCTTGCCGGCCTTTAATGTGGGAGTAGGAGAGGAGGGGAGATGGAGAGATGGGGGGGAAGATGGAGAGAGGGAAGGGTTAGGGCCACCGATAACCTCACTCGCTCGGCGAAACAGCATTGCTTTATCGGTATGCCGACCGAGCCGGCCCATACGTGCATTGCTCTCCCACTGTTAAACTTTAAATACGTCAGTTTAGTTAATGAAGTATTTTGAATTAAGAAAATTAATGGTTGGTGTTTTGTTATTTTTATAGTCATCACCATCCCACAATAAGTAAAATAAAATGTTCATTAAAAATAATTAATATGGCAAAACAACGTGTGCCGGGTCAGCTACGAGTAGTTTTAATATAAAACAGTTTGTATACTAATTACAAATGTGTAAAAGGCAAATGTATCAAACATTGAAACAACATTTGAATTGCATCGTTTGATAAATCAATTTTTATAAGTTGGCCAATGACGAGCCTTCTGCTGCAGCCAATGAGCGACTGGAACCATAATTTAAACTTAAAAGGGACCACGAATATTTTCCTAAGTTCAATCGCTTTATTGTGATAAAGCGATTCAGGCGCATTTAGGCCACATATTGTACATATCCAATCCGCGTCTTTGTCTGATGCCACAGTACACTGGATTATGGCATTCCAGTCTGGCACCTGACACATTTGTAACACTAACACTATTGTACCTGAAGATCTGACTTTTAAAAAGAGTGGCCATGAGTTTCTTTGCCAGTATTCTTCTCATAAGGCCCTACGCATTTTGGAAACTGGAAGTTATAGATCGACACAAACAGGCAGTAGATTTTGGTGTTTTTCACCTAATTTACCTTGACAATCCAGTACATGTTGTGGCGTCTGTTTATGCCTAGCTTCAATTTAACGTTCATAAATGTCACTTAGTGTCTTAATTGAATAAATGATTTTGAATTTGAATTTCACCTCTCAATCACGGGGGTCGGGTTAATATGAATTTATAATGTTTTACTGTGACAGGTTAGGCTCGATCGACGAAACATCGATAGGGAAGACCTCAACAGGGTTTTGCTGGTGAGTAGGTCAGTGCTCCATCAGGTGAGGGGTGGACGTGGGGTTATACTACGATGTTGCGATTCATCATTATCATCTGCATATCTTACCAATTTTATTTGAGGTCGGCGAATTATGTATTGTTGTTCGATTCTACTTTATCATTCGTAATTTCAATGTTTCCTCTCTTTCTAGCAAATCTTCTTTTACGCACTCCATTCATCTTTTCTTTGGTCGTTCACTACTATTGTATGTTGATTTGATGATAGCGACTTTTATAGATATACAGTGTGTAAGTGACACCGTCGCAAATAATTTACAAAAACGTCTTTCTTGGGATACTTATCACAATGCAAAAGTCAGTTCATCATAAAAATGCGAGATGAAGGATTTACAGTCAATAGTTTGATTTTGAACTACACAATGTAACGCGATACGCGTACGTGGGTGGTACGGTGAATGACCTTCAGCGTACCTGATTGCATAAATGCTTTACGTTGCAGTTTTTGGCCGTATTTGGTTTTTACTGATTTTTTTTTCGGTTAAATGTTCTGTTTACTCAGTGTGATATCACTTTTAAGCAAGGAAATGATTTTTCACTCAGAATGATGGTTTGAATACACTACTTCAGGATTCGGTACGTTGTCACTTACACCCTGTAATTTAGATGTATAACTCGGGATCTAATCACGATACTATTAATAATTTCCACACCGATTATTATACCTTATTAATATTATCACGATTAAGTCGTGAGTACACGTCTAATAACAACTATGATGCGTTTATTATGTCTATATCACACATTTTTAGTATTCTTGTTAACCCCTCCAGCTAAGGTAAATGCTTGTGTTACTTGGGTTCGAACCCGTAACTACTTGATCGCAAGCTCGACGTTAGCTAGTTAGCTTCTTCATTAAGTAGTGAGTCACATCTTAAAATAAACTTTAACTTAATTAATTAATTTCATAAACTTAGTAGTCTTAATTTAATAAACTTAACTTAAACTTTTGCACTTTCCTCTTACCTCTCGGTAATTCCAATATTGATCTTTTGAGGAAAATTAACCAGTTCAACGTTCCACTTTCACAACATTGCCATGGCTTGTTCATTTGTAAAATCCCATTTGCGTAATATTACGATATGTATAAAGAAAAAATTTAGTTACAGGTACACGAACATACAACCAGATGTTGTGTGATGTTATGATGTATGTGATTGTTTGCGTTAAATTTATAAAACTTATGGGATTCGTTTAGTGACGTAATGTTATTTAATGGAGATTTGCATCATGGAGAAAGTTGATGCTTATGTTCGAGGTTTCATCGGTTTTTTTGGAGTAAAAACTTCTTTAGCACGTTGGGTACTTTTGGTATGGGGAAAAGCACTGAACTCGCGTGACCATCACCCTCAGGCACATATACGCAGATGTGTGTGTTTTCACTTCTGACGTGCAGTCCTACGACTGATATATTTTTTTATGTAATTCGGTATTTTTCTTGCTATTCTTGTTTAACAAATGAACTATATTAGAGCCAAACAAGTTATTCGACTTACAATACATGTACAAAAACAATTTCTTTCTCTCAAGATTTTTGGAAAAATCTTATTCTATATGTACAACAGGAAAAAAAAAACACAACGAACAACAACAACCAATTATAATATGTAATGTAGGTACATAGAGGTGATAATACACTTCACTTTCCACCATACGAATAGATTATCGACTATAATAGAGGCCGAGCTGTATCACATCATCCAAAGGTATTTTGATTCGCTCGCACTCCTGACAATGAGTATGCAAAAATTTGATACTGATCGGTTGAGTAGATAAGTAAGAGAGAAAACCTTAACAAACAAACAAAATCACGATTGTATTTATTATATTAGTTAGGATGGATTACAGCACACTGTAAGTTGAAAAGAAATAATTAGCAGCCTAATTTCAATGCGTCTTGTTTTGAGAAGGTGGCCGAGAGAGAACCAGTGTTCTGTATGTAATAGACGGTGAACCATGCTTTTTTGAGGTAAAAAATTACTCCATCCATCGCTATAATAATATTCATAATGATACTCATCGTCCTAGCAGAAGTAGGAGAGACAGGCGAGACATGTTTCTCTCGCATGTTGCTGGGACCGGGATATGACCCGTTAGTTTAAAAAATAAACCGGACCAGAGATGCTTCCGTACAAATTTGTATGTATCATCAAATTCATCAATCATTGATTACAAAAAATTAACGGGAATGGTTTTTTATTACAAGTTGAAGTTCGTCGGCCGTAGCAAATGCCGCCGAATGAAAAAAAATATTAAAATGTAATGGAGAATACTTCGAAAAGCAGTAAATGGCCCCAATTCTGTTACTTCACTCGCTAAATTAAAATTCACTAAATATTCTTCATATAAGAAGTAAACCTTGATCACTTTAAAACAAGGTCTTATTTCAAATTGAAACAAGTAGGTAACATATGTCGCTATCGAAATAAGCAATTTATTTGTCTACTAAAGTCTGATACGCTTAAATAAACTTTAATACCACGTAGCGAGATCCGCTATCCGTTGAATGCCATCTCTTTTGCTCTGTGTTTATAATAAGCGTCTTCGTAGGTGTAGATTAAAAACACGTCATCCTTGTTCGTTTTGAACAAGTTTTTATACAGCAATTATACAGCGTTTGAATAAATTAAGACTCTCGCTGCGTGGAAATAAAGTTGAGTATACGTTGACAGGTTTTATTGAAATTTAGCGGCGCCGAGAAATAGATGCTAGTAACAAATAGACCTTATTACGAAGAACACGAGGTTGATTTTATATGAAGAAATTAAGTCAGGTTTTAGTTTAGTGGAGTGTACAATAGAATCGGCACCAATATATTACTTTACATGTAAATTGTTTTATTAATGAGTTACGCAAAACTTTTAGTGTACCCCATGTATATTCGTAGGTCCCAGTCCTTTTGTCACAACAGAACGAAATATCTTGTTACGTGTTTTCTTGAATGACTGTGGCATGCACATATAAGTCGTAATGCTGTGAGAATCTGGGACAGATTAGTCCCCATAAGAAAGACCTGAAGAAGTAAGTAGGTAACAGTTACTCTGCATGATACAAAACCTGTTTTAGTTCAACTTGCTTAAGAAATTTCAATATTTCATTTGTCAAATTGAAGGGCTTGACCGATGTTTTGATGATATTAGGTACGTTTGTCACATGAAATTGTATACAGTTTAGCTTCTGTCGATCAAAATTAACGTGATTATTACTTCAAGGACGATTATACTAAGGCCTAGCTATTGCCCGCGACTTCGTTCACACAGACGGGAACGGTTCAATCCTTCTGGCGCTGTTGTGCAAACAAACAACCATCCACCCAAACTTTCGCATTTATAATAGTAATAAGATTATTTTAACCTTCATTCGACATTTCCGTTTCATTTTTACTATTTACTTTGATTAGCAAACATTGTGGTTAAATATTTATTTATACACCACTTGTGTGTATCAGTTTATTACGAAGTTCTTACTGAAATAGCTCCTCATAATTGTGTATAATTTAAACTTTAGTAGAGTCATAGAAGAATCCCCAAGTTGACACAATTGACAGGTGTGAATCGCTCATTATGATTTAACAGATGTTATCGACGACTACTGACGCAATGTATAACGAGCATACCTGGAATTTAATTTTGAAGTACCTACGATATGAAGACTTTGTCAGGTACAATAATATAAAAAAATTGAGCCACCTTACGCACAGTCTTCTGATCCCAAACTAGGCAGAGCCTGTACTATGGTATCAAGACTGCTGATAACCATAATTACTTATATATTTCTAAATACATACATATTAGAGATATATTACACCCAGACACACATCAAATGATCGTGCTCATCACACAATCATTAATGATCGTGCTCATCACACAATCATTAATGATCGTGCTCATCACACAATCATTAATGATCGTGCTCATCACACAATCATTAATGATCGTGCTCATCACACAATCATTAATCCTGGGTGTTAATCGAGCCCTTAGCAATAAAGGTTTTATTGGCGGGCCCGTTGGTCTAGTGGTTAGTGATATTGACTGCTGAGCCAGAGATTGTTTGTTCGATTCCCACTCAGGATAAATAATTGTGTGATGAGCACAATCATTTGTTCTGTGTCTATATAAGTATGTTTATCAGGAGTCTGGTTACCATAGTACGGGCTCTGCCTAGTTTGGGATCAGACGGCCGCCCGGCCATGTGGAAGGTGTCTCAAGTTATTATTTTGTATAATAAAAATTATTAAATATAATAACTTCAGACAATCGGTATAATAATACCTTTTTTTTTTCGTATGGAAACCCCCAGGGGTCATCACCTCACCATGGCTATCGGTAAAGTGGTATGTCGAAATCGAACCGACTAAAACCACACGGTGTTCCGTCACAAGTGAGTCTATCGCAAGGGACTCGGGTATACCTTAGGAATTAAGTCCCCGAGAACCTGGTATAATAATACCTAGTTACAGTGCTAAGATTACGTTCTTATCATTATCCGTACGAAAATTTTCTTTTTAAATGAAAAAGATTGATCCACCTAATTGCGAAATGAAATGATGGATGATGTTCACCATATGATTGTTGAATGTGTTAAACATTAAACACAGAAGATGATAGAAAAATATAGTCATACTAGATTTTTAAAACGACGTAACTCCCGATCCTGTGGGTATGTCGGGATAAAAAGTAACCTATGCGTTAATCCAGGTCTCCAGCTATCTACATACCAAGTTTCATCGTAATCGGTTCAGTAGTTTTTGTGTAAAAACATTACAAACATACACACAAATGTTTCCACTTTAAAACATTAGTTTAGATGTACCATCTTCGTTTTCATCGTTATTTTCCATCGGGTAAGTTGGAAAAACAAAAGCCTATACATTTTCTCAATAAAAAAAAATACACTTTGACTGCACATACAATGCTTGTTCTTTATGACTATTCATAATATATTGTTATAAAATGAGTACATACTAAACAATGTAGGTAGGTACTGCATAATGTTTACACTAATCAAGGTCCCTCCTAAGTGACAAATGACATAAACGTGCTAAAGCTCAAATAATACCAGTCCATGAACTTCACTAGATGCTCATATTCAGATTAATAATTAGTTCTCAACTTAGTGATAAAAACAACTTCTTGGAAGGAAATAAATCATATGCTGTACAAAACATCATTTAAAATGTATTACAAAAAACGATGTGTTACTTAGGTGTGTATATAAAGTCAAGTGTCTTTTTTTTGCCATTTTGCTTTTTACAAAACCTGTTATTAACCGACTTCATAGTTTTATCTTGACTCTTGGCTGTTCCTTGGGTCGAGTAGTTCCAGTATCGTAAGTGGCTGTGGATTGCCACATATACGGTTTCATTAGATTTTACATTATTTTATTTATTTTCGAATAGCTGGCTAACTAGCTGACCCAACAGACGTTTTCAAGTCAAAATTTTCAGAAATAAGCACTTCAAGTTTTCGCGACTTTTTCAATTTTCCGGGATTTCTTCCTATTTTTATTTCCCTAAAAATCTTATAGAGACTGTTACTAACATTTGAAAGAAAAAAATACTTACCAATTCCGTTCAGCCATTACTAAGTTATACGCTTACCAATGACCATCATTTCATTTTTATTTATATACTAGCAGCGCCTCGCGGTTTCACCCGCTTAAGTCCCGAGCCCGTGGGAATATCGGAATAAGAAGCCGATTTGTTAACCCAGGTCTCCAGCTATCTACATACCAAGTTTCATCGCAATCGGTTCAGTAGTTTTGGGGTAAAGGGATAACAAACATCTGTACATCCATACATCCTCACAAACTTTCACGTTTATAATATTAGTAGGATATATGAGACTCTCGTAGCCTACTCTTCATTGTTCCTTAGCAGAACAGTCAGGTTTAAATGGCGTTACAATCTGACAATCTAACCCTGTACTAAAACAGTTCAGTATCTGCGTAGACATCTCAAAATATTGTTAAGTTCCTCAAGTTCACGAGCAGGTAAATTACCTTACAAAAACAGTTTACGGCTATGCTATAAATACATGTTAAACTATGCGAGTAGCATACATTGCTATAATTTATTATATTAACTCTTTCAGAGTGACAACAATCAGCAGATCTATTTTCGAATAAGGCTCTCGAATTTAATCGTGGGAGAGACATGCTTCGGCATGTATGGGCCGGCACGACCGGAGTGATACCATGGCCTCACAGGAAATCGGCAGTGAAGCGATGTTTACATTGCTTTTCGCCGAGTGAGTGAGGTTGCCGGAGGCCCTAACCCTTCCACCCCCCCCTTCTACCCTTCTTCCATACTTCCCTTAATCCCATCTGAAAGGTTGGTAACGCACTTGTGACTTTTGAGTTGCAGGTGCCCATGGGCGGCGATAGTCACTTATCATCAGGTGACCCGTCTGCTCATTTGCTCCCTATACCATAAAAAAGGCGTTATCGATACTGTACATGGAATGCTTAGTTTATTTTCTGAAACAATATTTTTGTACTGTCATGTCGGGAGTTCAATTCCCGAGAAATCTGGCCTTTCCATCAACATCCTAATAGACTATAAAATTTTTAATGCACTTCCTGTTTTTTATGCATCACCCGAAGGTTGACTGGCAGAGAATGCCTATGGCATTAAGTCCGCCTCTGTACTCTACGTGCATCAAGTTTTAAATAAATAAATATCCTTTTTTATTAAATGCCGCAAATTTTGATGCAGTGGAAAATAGAAGTACTCAATTAAAGCATCTATTTTATACGACATTAGATATATTCCCGACGGGTGCTACAATACAAAACCAGGTCGCTAGGTGAACTCACTCTCGAGCAGGCCACGTAAACTGGCCGTGCGAGAAGCAGTCGTGCGAAGCGCTTTATTTATCACCTTAAAAGGGGTTAAACACACCTTAAAGGGGAACTGCAGTCTCTTAAACTAGAATATATACACTGACGGTATAAGTGGTATCCGTGGTATATGACTCACCTTGAGCACAGCCGGTAAATATAGTGGTCCCTACCACGTTTTTATGGAAGGTTTTCACACACAACCTGGTACCATTACACAGCTTTGGCGGATTAAGATTTCGCAGTAGCATTACTGGAGTCATCTGTCGAAACAACTAAAGCAAGATGCAGTGGAATCTTAATGAATTATCTCTGTCTGGTTGTAATCTTGACCACAGCTTCAGAGTATTCTCCAGTCCCTATTTAAAGAAGAAGATCGGAGAATCTCGGCCCCAAGGGCAGAGTCTGACGGACGTCTCCAGCCAACAGGACAGTAATACCACCCATCATGTCATTGTTTGATTTTATATCTTTTAGAGTTCTGTTTAGTGCCCTTTATGCGCCATTGTGCTTTCATCTCAAACTATAACTTTACAATCGCGCAGCATTTGAGCTGCATTACTCTGCTTTGAGATGTTATAGACTGGAGTTTTAACATGGATGAGATTTAACGGCAGCAGAAAATTCTTGTGCCTTACAGTAACCTGATAGTTGGGCATTCATGTTGATAGTTTTATTTGCGCTATATGTATTGCACCAAAGAATTGCTCCAATTTTATCTGCCCTCGTTACTCTGGGTATAACTGGAAGCATCTGCTTAAAATATTCACTGATTAGTACCGTTATGCCACCAGTTCATTTTATCTTGACTGCCCTGTTGGCCTAGTGGTAAGTGACCCTGACTGCAATGCCATAGGTCGTGGGTTCGATTCCCATCCGAGTCTGGTTGTTCTTTGTGTCCGTTCTTTGTATGTTTGTAAAGTCCCCCGCGACACAGGAGTAATTTCCTAATGCGGGAGTTGTCTTTTTTTATAAAAAATAAAAAAAATATATATCTTGTATCCCTTAACATTCTGTCTACTGCCACAGAATACATAATAGTACCAGTCTACTGCCGCCGCAGCCTTACGGCGTGCCAAAGTACACTCGTCTCAATTCTCAAAACTCAATTATTAAACTACATTTGCATAGAATCTTTGCTTTATCGTATTCCTTGAAAAATTACAAACCGGGGTTTCTAGAATTATGTAGTTACGTAATTCGTCGAGAATTTATGTATGAAGTGTAAATTAAATTATCTACGTTAACTAAGTTATTTATAAGGAAATAAATTGCAGTAGAGTGTATATTTATCCATGTTCGTAGAACAATTTTGTACTGACAATCATAAACAAAGAACGCCATTTCCTACCTACCTTAAGACTTTATCGTGAAGAGAAAGAAGTTTTAAGCGTTATTTTTATATTTAGAACAAAAATACGTAAATAATACTTACTTATTTATTTTTCCGGAAAACCAAATAAGTATAACAAATTAATATAAAATTTTGACATTGTACCTCACTAGTATTTATAACTTATAAATAAAATAAAATAAATATATAACCTTTGCAACTTTGTGTAAAAATAAATATTATTTCTTTATTCGTTTATTGTATTTTAAATATTAAAATATTTATTATACTATAAAACAATAGATTTAATTATTATTTTTGAGTATCTTGATTTATTTTTTTCACAAAATTCTAAATTTTACAGACTCGTGAAATTTATATTTTTATAATACGTTTAGTTCATTAAAACGCCATCTATTATTATCATAGTCTTGTATTTTCAACCCATGCACCTCACTTGTATTCAAATGTTATGTTTTCGTATTATTGTGGCGTGATTGACGTCTTGACTTTTATTGTCAACTTGACACTCAACATTGCTTCCCATTGCTCAGGCCAAGCAAACACGTGTCCAGACAAACTTTGCCACCCCTTTTCAACCACTGGGGGGTAGAATTTTCAAAAATCCTTTCTTTCCGGATGCCTACATCATACAAAGAACACGTCCTCCAAATTTCACGTCTCTACGACCTACGGTTTAGGCTGTGCGTTGATCCGCCAGTCAGGACAAAGGATTTTATATTATATAGATTATGTATTTACACAGGAATTAACGCGATCACGAAATAGGTGTTACACACCTCTGGATTGACTGACGTTTCGACTAGGTTGCACTGGCCGTGGTCACAGGCTGAGTGAGAGTCATGATATAATTACGTATTTACCTACAATACGTAATTATGTCTTAGAACGCGAAAGTTTAAAAGTTAGCTCAAAACGGAGCTAACTATGTTGTCCAAATACCCTTATTCTCAGAAATGCCTATAGATATCAAGTTGAAATTAACATCACATACTTGTGTGCGGTCACTTAAAGCTGTAAAAAGTCAAGCTTCTAAGTCAACACAATGAAAAGATCCGGCCTTTTAAGTCTTATATTTTAACAAATTTAACACTTCGTAGGTAAATCAAAACCTATAGGGTACTTTTCATTGATTTAGAATCATGAAATATGGCGAGAAGCAAGGTCTTACACATCAAGTATAGGAAAAAATCCGAAAGCCGATAATTTGTTGTTTTGAAACATGTATTTTTTTCTTATTTGTATTTGGGTGGTATTTTTAGAACGGCTAAGTTAAGTTTGTCTTTTAATCTGATTTGAGCAATATCAAAGTTTTAGTTATTCGGTTCGAATAATTTTGTAGAGAGGTTAAAATGGGCGGAAATTTTCGAGAATCAATTCCCAAAATGGATGAACTTTAATACATGTTTTTACGGAACACTTAGTGCGCGTGTCAGACTCGCACTTCTCGATTTTTTAAGACTACTGACAAGTTGAGTATGATAAAAGTATAAAAATAAATGCCATTGAGATAATTACTGCTAAGTACATAGGTACGAATTTAACCTTCATTTTTGCCCTGTTGATTTTTCGTCCAAGTTTGAAAGCAATCGGTGCACAATTGCGACCTCTATCGTGCCGGTAAAATTGAGGTGCATACATATATATATATATATATATATATATATGTATATATATATATATATATATATATATATATATATATATATATATATATATATATATATATATGTATATATATATATATATATATATATATATATATATATATATATATATATTTTAACTGGCAGTTGTTTTGGGGACTAGGGATCATAACTAGACCTCCTGAAGAAGACAACTGGTACAAAACCAATAGGTAGACTTTAAAAAAAAAAACGTATGTATGAAAAAGAATATAGTGTCTAACTCACAAATCTATCAACACATCAGTCCCATGCTCAATATATATATATATATGTGTACCTACATCTATTATTATTAATAGGTACGTGAAGAGAGAATTCGTTGTAGGCATTTAAAAAAAATTCGTCAACGGTGTGGCGTGAAATTTGTAATACTTGAAGATTGTATATAGAAGACGTGCAGGAAGCCGACATTTTTAAACAATATGTGTTACAAATTTAAAAATAATGCGAAAATGCCTACGTCAAGCTACAAGCGTCGCGTATATATGTTGACTTGTCATGGAACAAAACTCTATACAATGACAGTTCAAGTTATAATGGTCAAAAATAAAACAAGACATTCTATTCATAGGCGATCTCTAGTACCTACTTATATATAAATAAACAATGCCAGTGGGTACCTTTGTCTCCTGTTTGCCAAACTTTTTGTATTATGTAGCTATTGACTTTGTAAATAATAAAAAAAATGTGTGTGTGTACCAGAGTACACAGGTAAGAAGTGAAACTTCTTTACGACATATCATTTTTCTACTATTTGCAACTTCACGAAAATGGGGTAGATAAGGCTAAAGCCTTAAGAAATTATAAAACGAAATATATAATCACTCTCACTTTTCTTGTAAATTCACTTAAATTTGAATAAGTCTTTTTATTTTATCACTTTCAAATTAATATATTGTTATTCTTATTTCAAACCAAACTTCAAAACTAATACATTGTTGTTATTATTATAATATATTACATTATATTCTTTACGTCACTATACTAAACTTTGATAAAAAAAGCAACATGGCGCGTAACCGAAAAACGTGACGATTGCTACAAAAATTTCTCCCATACGTCGATAAAGAAGTTTCACTTCAAAAAAAACTGTCAGTCGTAGGACGGCACGTCAGAAGCGAAAAGAACTTACATATACACCCACACACATCTCTATACATGTATTTGAGCGTGACGGTCACGCGAGTTCAGTACTTTTTTCCCCATACCAAAAGTGCACAACGTACCTAAAGTTTTCACTTCGCAAAAATTGTCAGGCGTAGGACTGCACGTCAGAAGTGAAAACATAACTTACTCACGCACACATGTGTACTGTATGTATATATCTGTATCTGAGCATGACGGTCATGCGATTTCAGTGCTTTTTCCCCATACCAAAAGTGCCCCACGTGACTAAAGAAGTTTTCACTTCAAAAAACAGTCTGAAATGTAATAAGTATAGTGGGCGATACTAAAGTATGTTTAAATAAATAGTCTGAATGTCAACGTGCTACCAAAGCGTTTATTTACTATTTTTATAGCTAACCTCATTTCTTTGTTAAATCTCGGCAATGAATTATTGACACACATTAACATTAAGTATAAGGTAAATGAATTTTATCTTAATTGTTTTTATTATAACGACAAATAACTTTATTAATAAAACACCGTGACCACGTGCAGCGTCTATGTTTACAAGTTAATCATAAAGACATGATCTTGGAAGTAAATATTTATGGCCTTGAACTAGTTTTAGTCAGCCGTTTACCGTTCCTAACTAATATGTCGCAACTTTAGAATCATAAACGCCTAATTCGAAAAATTCGGGGAATTTACTTCATGACATAAATTTACTTTAATCGACCATATTCATCGACTAATAAGACAGGAAACCACTGTTCCCTGTCTTATTAGTCGATGAATGGTCGATTCGATCGATTAAATCTTAAATCGTTATAATGTTGGACCCTACCTACAATATATACAACGATTTACTATTAACGTCTGTCGTAAAATATATTGAATGAAAGAATAATATACAAACAAATCTTTAATTGGGTTTCCTCTAAAAACATTTTTTTATAAAGTCTCTATAATTCACGAATCAAATGTTTGAATACAAAATAGTTATAAGTACAAAAAGGCGTGGTGAAATTTTCTATAACATTGTGTATGTGTGTATAAAATTGGTAAGGCAATTTTACAAGAAATTTAACGTTTGTTTTACGTCCAATGTTCTGTATTCTGCAAACCAATAATAGGTATGACGTAGGTACTTATTGTATGTTGATGTAGGTAGTTTCGGGACGAGCGGCGGGTGCTTCTGAGAGCCATTGTCAGCAAAATTAGCCCGTCATTAACGACATCCGGCCAGTATCAACATTAGCTGTATGCAACAAAGATCTAGGTGATTGAAATAGATGATTCAAATAAGGTTATATATTTTATCCAGAACTCGGCTCAGACCAAGTCAACGACTTCAGTCTATCCTTTCGGTTCTGGATTCAGGTTTCTTTTCCTCTTTCTAAAATCCAGGCACCATGTTGCAATTTATTCCATTCATTCTCCAACGATCATGTTTTTCAAATCGCGGCTTGGTATTGGGAAGTTGTTATATAGACTACTGGGCGAACGACATAGTATCGGTGGCGGAAAAAAACTGGACAAAAATAGCACAGAACCGAGAAAAATGGAAGAAATTGGAGGAGGCCTATACCCTATGAGGGGTTCCTATAACATAAATTAAAAACTAATATTAGAATCACTTAGACTTAGAGTCACTGACATAGAATTAAGAAAATATGAAAACATATTATAACTATATACTTTTAAGGTTTATAGGAAATAAAAAGGCTTTATTATTATTATATAATTTTTATATAAGCGTTAGAACTTTCATTGCGAGATTCAGGATCAGTACATCCTACGTTGTTCGTCTCGTCTTCGCCAGATGGTGCTGAAGTATGAATTTGCTGTGTGTGAGAAACTACAATAGTTATGTTTATAACATCACGGAGTGTCGACGTAAATTAGTCAAAGGTGAAGCATTGGCACTTTGGTTTTTTTTTTAGGGGAAAAAACTCCCTGGAATAGGATCACTTTGTTGTCGGTCTGTCTGTCTGTTAAAACCCTTTTTCTCAGGAACCCGTATACGCATCAAGTGATAAAATTAATACCAAACTTATGTCTGCCGTCCCTTGAAGTTGTAAAACAAAGCTTCTAAGTCAACGCAATCAAGATACGGGCATTTAAGCTTTACATTTTACCAAATTTAAATACTTCGCAGGTAAAACAAAACCTATAAGGTAGTTCCCATTGACCTAGAATAGTGAAATTTAGTAAGAAGCAAGGTCTGACAGCACAAGTAAAGGAAAAAATCCGAAAGTCTTCAATTTTGTGTTACATCACATAAAAAATATAGTTTTTCTGATTATAAACTTGTATTTTGCAGTTGGAAAGTTACTTTGTCGTACTTACATCGATGTATGGGATAAGACCGGCAAAAATCTTGGAGAAGTGATTCCCAAGATGGACGTACCTTCGTCCATCTCTGGAATGTCTACAATTCTACATACAAGTTTGTTTGCCTACGGAACCCTCGAGACAGACTCGCATTTATTCGGTTTGTTTATTTTATCTATTCTGTCAAATGCCACTGACCTTAATCTAAGGTTAAAGTTAGTGAAATCCTCTACTATCATATCTATGATAATTATGATTATCACATCCATAAAATAAAACACAAGCAAAAGGAAAACTACTAAGTGGTTGGTAGTTTTTCCTTCTTTATATTTTGAACATGAGCTGGATTTTTTTATCATCAAAGAGTTTTTTAAACCGCAATTCTTTTGGTAGAACCGTCGAGGTTAACGATTCGTAGGTCACAGATAAACCGTGACCTGCATCTCAACATGACATAGAACGAAGATTAAAAAAAATCTAATTCTAAGTCTATACTAATGTACCTTATAACTATCGGGATGTATGTTTATTTACGGTATATTGTTAAAAATACACAATTATTAAATTTATATACAGACCTACTGTATCTATTAAAGTTTAGGTACTTATTTAGTGTATATATATGTGTGTATATATTTATAAGATATTTTTTATGGTTATGACAGCATGATTGCTAAAAAAACTACTGCAACTTTCTTACACCAAAACCTACCCATTATTTCTTTGTCCATCCAAAAGGTTGTATGTAAGAAATTTCTTTTAGCGATAAGGCCATTACACATATTGTGTCAGCGATTTCCTTGTAATTTATTTGTAATTGGTGTACAATAAAGTTTATTTCTTTTCTATTTGCTTCTGTTCTGTGAATTAACAAACGCTGATGTGGTTACCGAAATTCAGTACCAGATTTGTCCTTCTATATCGTTGTTAAAAGCATGTTTAATATGTCCACGTGTTGTTATATAACAGTCTGTACTGTAGAGGAAGATGTGGCAACTTTCTTGCAGTTGATCGGGTCCAACATCGGAAACATCTCATTACGCTAAGAGTTATAACTCGGTTAGTGATCCGCTCTTGTTCTTATAGTTCAACCCACACATATCCGGCCATTTGTACAGTTCGTATCTTCTCTCGCAGTTAAACGAAAGGGACTTTTAAGTTTTTGTTAAATTTCACTAAATTTTATCAATTTTCATATAACAGGGAGCATAAAAGATTATTGTCTTTTGATATTTTGTAATAAGACGCAAACATTAAGTAGGTATATCCGAAACCCTTAATTACCTTGTTGCAATATATCCTGCGCAATCTATACTAATAAAATAACCCAAATTACTTAGTAAGAAGAAATTCTGCACCGCGCAATTAAAGTTTTCGTGCTAATTAGTGTATTCATAAACATATAACGTCTCAGGTTCAAACGGGGTTCCGTTCCGCCAGGCAGGATCACCGTAAGGGAACAAATTATTGTTTCCAAAGGATCTTTCCTGCTGCCAAAGGCTGGCCAAAGTGTTGGAGGGACATTACCCTGGAGGGCCCAATAATTTACAATATTATTTAATTTACACCAGTAATTTTATTTAAAAACATTGCATTTAAGGTAATTTGACAATTTCAGCATTCGCGGGACGAAGTCCCTTTTAACAGTGAAAGATGCAATTATTATAGTCATTTTAGTTATAGTCAACATTATGGTTGAGAACAGGTTCCCTACAATACTTTTCCTACAATACTATCCCTACAATAATTTCCCTACAATACTTTTGCATGTATACAATGATGTACAGTAAGACAATGATAACAAACAAAATGCCACTTTGTGTAATTAGTTATAAAAATATTTTTGTATATATATATCTTGTCTGATCCACAATGGTCTAATCTCACGTAAAACTTTGTTAAACGTAAGAAAACATGTGCATAAAGTGCATAAACATTTAAATATGCTTGTTTTTACTGGTTTTGTATAATAGTGGTCTGATTTTGCATCATTTATATTTATATCTCGCATAAGACCTTACGATATTCAATAAATTAATCTACTGGCAACCCTGGTTGTGAACATAAGTTGTTGCTGTTGTTTTTTTTAATAATATTGATCATAGACGTAGAAGGTTTCGTAAGATGAACGATTACAAAGGTGAATGGAACATAGATTCTAAAAAGGCTTCTACTACGATGATCAGAATACAAATTATTCTTAATAAGGCAAGCGTCAAGCACTAACGGGCTTCACACCATAATAATAATAGCACAACAGTTTAAGTCTGTATAACAATTGAAATAGCTAGAGGTAGATACAGCAATTTTGTTTAGTACCCTCATTATCCCAAACGTAATAAGTACGTGATTCACAATACTTACAGCCGTATCTCGATGTGGCCAAGTGACTATATAGCTGGGCAAAACGACATATAGGTTGCTCTCATTGATCTGTTCAACTTTGTTTTCGGCAGGCATGATATAATCAGCCATGATATATCGTGCTCTGCCCAGGCAGATCTCGATCGGCCCTAATCAACAATTGGCCCTCGACCACGAAATTCTAACGGCGTGTCAAGAGTTGGACAACTGAAAATGGAATAACAGGAGATATAAGAAAGACGTCGAGTAGACGTACTTGATCTCAATAATATCATTGGAGTTTTTTTTCTACGTTTATATGTCGTTAAATGTTTGACAATCGAGTTGGGATCTCAAGTTATGTTGCGAAGAAATTTGAATGTTAACCACGGTCTTGTCAAGGGAGCCATGAGTGTTATAAGGACAATTGAGTGGCCAGCTTTAGAAGGAACCACTTGGAATCCGTAGAATTGCCACAGACTGTATGTAGTATTAAACGAGGAAGCTATGAAAAACAATGTCCCTGGAGTAGGAGTCAGAATCGAACCATCGACGACAGAGTTCGATGCACTTCGTGGACACAGCAAAATAGAGCAAAGCAAAATTTGAGTTTTTGAAAAAAAAACCTCTTTTTTTTCATGTATTCTAAAACTTTAATAAATAATTTCGATAATTAAAACAAAAAAACTAATACTTGTCTTATGCTCTTTATCCCTCAAACTTTGGACTTAATCAACTCTTAGTTCTAAGTGCAATCAGTTCTTCTCTGGAATGCGCTCCCTTTCGAAATCAGGAAGGCCACAAACCGTTTTATATTTAAGAAATAAGTCCATGAGGAGATCACGAGTTGGCAGAAGTGCGCTGAACGCTAGTAAACGACCCCGTACTGCGGTATTCATAGTTTAAGTATATATGACTGTATGTGAGTGCATATATATTGATATGTTAGACTACATCACTACATATTATAAAACAAAGTCCCCCGCCGCGTCTGTCTGTCTGTCTGTTCGCAATAAATTGAAGACTTATAGACGGATTTTCATGCGGTTTCGACTAATAAACAGAGTGATTCATGAGGAAGGTTTAGGTGTATAATTTGTTAAGATTTTCTGTAAATTGATGGAAATATGTTGATAATTGTTGAAGATGTCTCTGCTACCCGTGTGAAGCCGGGGCGGGTTGCTAGTATATTATGTATTAATACGTGTATTATCTATCTATGTATCATAAATAGACTATTAAAAAACCGTACCGTATCACATTTCTACATCACCCAAGGTTAACTGGTAGAGAAAGCCCTGGGCATGCCTTTGTAAAAATGAGCATGAAGTTTTAAATAAATAAATAGGCTTAGAATCATTTTTTTTTTGTTAACATTTACATAAATATTATACATGTAAACATCCAAACCAACGCAAACAGTCGTATTTATGCATACAAATATTTACACTGAGGTTTTGAACCCCCTCACTTCTTACACAAAAACTCTATAGAACAAAGATGGCTGCAAACACAATGTACTCCAATTTGTACTATCTCACTTCAAAATGATTTATTCACTTCAAAATGATTTAACCTCTTCATTTTGTTTTGCAAAGTATTAGTTTTTTGTCATCTTTTATTTGCCTATCATTATCAATGACTTCATGTTGTTATATTGCTGATGGCTACAGTGTAATCGTGACATTGAGAAGAGGCAGCCACGCGTGACGCAAACCATACTATTATGATGTACAAAAAATGTACGGCCTGCGGTGCAAAACCTTTTGCTTAAAATATACTTAGAACGGTGTAAATTCACCTAATTTTTTTAGTATCAGGCTCGTCATATTGCGGCGCAGTGGTTTAAATGGTCGTTTAGCCAACTGCCGCCTGCCACCTGCCAACTGTCATGGGTTTAAGTAACTTAGACAAAATAATCAATACTAATATTATAAAGCTGAAGAGTTCGTTTCTTTGGTTGAACGCGCTAATCTCAGGAAACGTTTTTGAATTGAAAAATTCTTTTAGTTTTGGATAGCCCATTTACTGAGGAAGGCTATAGGCTGTATAACATCACGCTACGATCAATAGGAGGATCAATCAGGTGAAACTGCGGGGACGGCTAGTTTATTATTAAACAAGTGACACATGGTTTTATAGTAAAAAGCGGGAGAAATAGCTCAAAATGTAAAAGATTTCTATAACTTTACGGTAACTAAAGTTTTTTTTTATGCTACTGTAGGTATAATTGTCCACTTAGCTTAACCGACAAAGGGGGTTCTGGATATTGGTAATATTTGTGCAATGGCGGATCAATATCAGACTAAAAACCGACCCCAACTTATCTGGGGAAGGCTCGGAGGAATGCCACTATCCACTGCCTGGCTTTAACATCAGACCATAATGATCAAACCCAATCTATTGGACTCGTAAAACGAATTATATGAAGCCAAACTCAAGAAGTTTACTAGTAGCCACTGAAGAGTTCCACTATTTACTCCAAGCTCCATCATCAGATCAACTCCAAGATACCAAATTAAAGTATTTTTATTTAAACTTCATATACAGACAATTAGAAGAAGGTTAAAATTCACTTCCAATTTGGTGACAGCCCAATTCATAATCCTATCCTCTCGTGATCCGCGTTTGTTATCGAGATGGTCCTGGCTCCTGCAGGACTCATGGCTGAGTTAAGATAAGTTAACTTTAATTTCAATTCATCAAAGTTCTTGAGTGTGCATGAGTATGAGTTTGGGTGAAAACAGTCTAAGTAGTAGAAATTCTTTGGGTTCACTAAGGCAATGTTTTTCCATAATCACCTAGACGTTTGTCATGTAGGTGGCTCCTGATATAATTCGGTTTCACTATGGCTATCTTTTTCCATAATCACCCGGATATTTATCATACAGGTGGCTTAATATCTTCTTCTTCCTCTAAGCCCCCCTCAGCAATGGAATGACACTTTTACATGACATGGTTATCTATTCTTCTGTATTATATCAACATCTGTACTTATATTTGTCGTAAGTGTATATTCTATGTAAATTAATACCATACTCCGATATTGAATAAGCATGGACTCAAGACTGTCCAGGTATAACTCGCGAAAACTTATTTAGTTCCATTGTTTATAGATGCGTGGTTCCAGAATGCGAATCCCTAAACAGTAGTGTCTATTCAACTCCTTGGCTGGAAGGTGCCTTGCCACCACATAGCAGAGATGCACGCTGTCGGCGCCGAGCCCCATTGGATGACCAGCTCCCCTGCAGTGAGGGTACTGCTTTTTCTGAGGAATTGCTGTCATGTGACAGCTGGCTGTATCAAGCCAATAATACTATAGTTGCAGAGGTATGTATGATGAAATTTTATAAGAACGTCTCAATATTGAGACGTTCATCAAGTTGTTGTTGTGTATTCCATTTGTATTCGATTTTTGTATTTTACATTTAAATCGGTAAAGAACTTTAGGAGATATGCGATTTTGAACAAACGAACATTACATGTTATATATCATTTCATTTTACATATCTTTTATAGTCAAGGGGAACGGAAAAGGATATTTTTTTAAAGACAACTCCCGCATTAGGAATTAGTCCTGTGTCGCGGAGGAAACTTTACAAACAAACAAACAACGGACACAAAGAACACCCAGACTCAGGTGGGAATCGAACCCACGACCTGTAGCATAGCAGTCAGGGTCACTAACCACTAGGGCAACAAGCCAGTTGGGTACCTTATATCTAAAAGAAAAGAACTTTTTCTGTGAGATCCCTGAATTGATTGATAAAATGGGTACTAGAAAACAAGAAGAAAAGAAAGAGAAAATCTGTATAATTACTAGCTTTTGTCCAAGGCTTCTGTTTCCATCTATTACATACATACTTTCTGGTTACCATGTAATAATCTATACAGAAGGATGCGGTCCAATTTATGTGCGTTATGTGTAGCCGATAAATAATTGGTTTAGCTTGAAAAAATGAATTCTAAAAAAAAATCTGTGAAAAATTACTTTTCATAATGTTCAAATTCCGAACCCACATATTATGTTTTTTTTATAAAGTCATTTTTAGACAAAATCTGATATTCTATCATCATTCTTGGTATAAAATACCCATAGTTTCATTCATGTCAGTCCTCTCTCATACGAACGATATATACGATACGAAATATTAGCTTGGTTGATTTTTTTTATGGTATACGGAGCAAACGAGCAGACGGGTCACCAGATGGTAAATGACTACCGCCGCCCATGGGCACCTGCAACTCAAGAGTCACAAGTGCGTTGCCGGCCTTTAAGGTGGAAGGGGGGGTGGGGGTAGAGAAGGGTGAAAGAGGGGGGAAGGGTTAAAACCTTCAGTAACCTAACTCACTCGGCGAAAAGCAATGAAAGCATTACTTCACTGCCGGTTCGGTGAGCCCGTGGTATCACTACGATCGAGCCGGCCCATACGTGCCGAAGCATAGCTCTCTCAGGATAAATTTATTTGTCAGTTTAATAAAATTTCCGAATTAATTCACTAATTTGCCTAAACTTGTTATCGCTTTACGCTGTTCACGGAGTCTACCATACGACCCTTAAATATGACCACATGTTTCTGTAACACTCTGTATAATGAGCACGTGTCTAAACTTGTATATGACACGTGTCTTAAACACCGGAACATAATATATTAATTACTGCAATAAGGTGCAACGTGTATTATAAATATTATAATAGTGTATTTCACACATAATATTATTTTACAAATGTGTGGTCACTGACGCCTGGATTAAAGATAACATTTATATTGTATTATAATATTTAGATGTCTCAGTTACCTCATCGTATATCTATACGATAAGGACAAACTAAACAAGACCGGGATAGTTGGCGCTCCTTGGGGAGGCCTTCGTCCAGCAGTAGATGGCGATAGGCTGATGATGATACCAGGTTGTATAAACATGGTATGCACCATTTCTTACCAAAGTATAGAACTTTTATATTCCTAATCTTGAGTCATTCTTGATCTCATTTCGCGGTATAAGAACCAGATGAACGTATCTTCAAAAAAGTAAAAAATCGTATTTTTTTTTCATAATACGCGTCACATAGTGCTCCTTTATGAAATGCCAAAACGACGTAATTGTAAATGCAATATTTCACCAATTCCAAAATAACAAAATAGCTAAAGAACCACAAGGAACTAGGTAAATTCTGGGAGTATTTTTGCTCTCCTGTAAAATTAAGAAAATGTAGATACGTTCATCTCGTTCTTATACCGCGATTTACAAATGTAGGGACACTGTAGTGTGAACGATTGCAATGTCAGCGATTTGGTAAGCAAGCGTGAAGTATGTGTGAGCCGAGTTAGTTACTGCGCGCTGCTCGGCACGAGAGGTTTAGCTTTGGGGACCTTTACGTAATAAACGACAAGTTATATTAAGGTCACCTAAATCTTTCATTCGCTAGTAACTCCCAATACAACCGGACCCCGTAGGCGTCCTTTATCCCTATTTCACAACCTTTAAGTTTTATTTACGCCACAAAAAAAATATTCATAGCATAGCATAGCATATCTCGTTAAAGTATAGTAGCTTTAACCGGTGACTATAAATAATTGCTATACAAGAGTTTCCCTTTCCCCCTCTCCCCTTTGGAGTGCTGGCAACAGTACTCATAAACAACAACATAACAACACTCCCTAGCAATGCCGCTGTCATATAAGAGGGTGCTCTTCAGAAAGTTGGCAGTGCTTGGCAAGTACAACCTCTAATACTTCCTACAAAGATTCAGTCGTTCGATTCTGACACCCCCACCCCACCGAAAACCCCGGTTTCCATATGCACAAAAAAAGGCCTGTCTTAATCACGTCCTAGCAATCTCTATATGTCTGATCTTTTATTATATAGGTTTAAAGTATATTTTTATAAGAAACTAAGAATATAAGTAAATTTTCGTCAGTTTTTGTATGTGTGTATTTTTGAATAATTATGATAGCAACTCACAGAAGTTATTATTCAAAATCTTGTAGCAAGCATTGCGATTAATAATTTTTTAAGTAAGTAGGTATGTTAGTAATTAAGCGCCTTTTATTTATGACGCTGGCTCTGTGAGATTTACCATAGCGGAGGAATAAGAGAATTTATGAACACTCATTTATATTATACTAACAACTAAAATTCCCTGCGTTTCCCTGGAGTAATGTCCTTAGTTGTACCATAAACTAGAATCTCAAAGTTCCATACCCTTGTTTAAGATTAAACTCCGTTTATTTAAGTGATACGTATGAATATTACTGAGACTGTGTTTGTAAAGATATTTATAGTTCAATATCAGTAACTGGATGCCCTCAGAGGTCCTTTTGCATTGTTTCCTTAATGATAATTTAGCGTCTACATGTCGCGGCACACGGACACAGCGCCGCGACACCCCAGACGGGTCTTATCACAACCACAAATATATCTTGAGAACAATAAGTCATTCATTATTTACTAGTGGTTGCCCAGAGATCAATAGTCAATCGTAATTCATTTAATGATTGATAACCTAATAAGAGGGGTACGTGGCTAAGCTAACCGAGTAGGGTAACATATTACAAAGTTAAGTAATACTAGGCAGGTCAGTCTAGGATGGGTGACCATTCGTAACACATTGAGACCCCCTCCGTGCCTCGGAAGCACGTTAAACCGTCGGTCCCGGGTGCCATTCAAACATCTGTGGCATTCGTTACGGGTAGTTAGAGCCCTTAAAAAGTTCGACAACTTAGTCTAACTACAGAACTTCGATATCGCCTATTACTTGGGTTGTGGAGGTCTGATGGCAGTCGCTTCACGTAAAATATCGTAGTTCGGCAGTGTCGTAGTTAGACTGAAAGCCGACCCCAACTTAGTTGGGAAAAGGCGCGGAGGATGATGATTGAAAACCTAATGCTCCGTCGAAAGTAGGAAAAACAATTTTAGTTAAAAGTATATATAAAAAACAAGCTTTATTTATTTATTTAATACTTTCTGCACTTCACATAACACGCGTCGGACTTATCTTAACCTAACTCTGTTTCTGGAATCCTCATAATATTTTTTTGGTCAGACCTTCCTACGTCAATCAGTAACATAATTCAATGGCGTTTTTGACTTTATGATATGTTTCGCTCCAACTGTCCAGTAAATTAGTCGCGGACGTCGCGGTGACTGATGATCACGGACCAGTGAACACTATTGTAAGTAGTTTCTCTGCTCAGGGACAATTAGTTGGATGCTACATGTGGTCGGAAACTTCATTAGATAGGGCTGGAGGATACTTTATTCTATATTTTAAATAGTAGTAGCAGTAGGGTGTATTCTATTTAAATTTAGTGTACTTAGTGTGGGTCTCTCTCCTAACCGTGCCTTTTATGATAACAATATCAATTTAAAAATCAATCCAGCAAAAGTGAATGAGTCATCCTAGCATTAACCTCTAGTTCTCTCCCCGAGTAGAACATCCACGCCCACTCATTTTAGGTCCACGCAACATGTGGCGAGTCTTCATAGTCTCCGGGCCCGACCCTGGGCCCACGCGACTAAGCATTTCTTGACGGAATATACGATCTCAGGATACAAAAACGGTTGTCGTATACATCAATCATGCCTTAGACTACACCAACGACAATCTACAGGATACGCGCGAGTTGAATGCAGTCGGAGCCTGAGGTGAAAGGCGGGAGCATCTCCCTCCGCCACCCGCAAACCTCTCCTTGCACGCCAGCAAATTTCTTCCCGCCGCCTGCATAATTCTCCGCACACACGCGCATTGTAGTGACTATCGCATTTGAGCTCTGTATTCAACTCGTATAGTGTTAAAGTCAATTCTATGAACACGTCTAAAACTAGACTATCGAATTAGACTCTTAGTAACTAAAATAAAATATTTGTTCTCAGTTCAACCTGGCGTGTCAAGAATGGAAGCGTACCCTCGTGGGGACAGTACACAACATTGGTATGCTGGTATCGCTGCCCATACTTGGATACATCTCAGATCGGTATGTATCTATTCCTGGTTCTTACGGCGCACTCAGTGAGCAATTGTCAGTGTACGATCAGGCTATATTATTGAAGCTAAATGTATAATACTGAAAAGCAGGAACCGGAATTTTGTGCAGTTTTTTGCAGAGCTTATATGCGGTTTGAAAGGTGGTCAGATAATCCAAAATCTTTAAAGGATGAATTGAATCATCATACAATGCCTGACTGTATCATCTTATTGGCTACGCTCGCGTAATAGTTATTTTTCTATCCCTCAGGAATAGTTTTATTTTCCCTATGTCCTCTTCAGAACCCATGACAATATGTATGTAAAATTTCACGTGGATCGGTTGAGTAGTTAGAGCGTGCGAGCGTAACAAACAAACAAACAAACCCACCTTTTTATACATACAAAAATATATTTTATAGATCAGGTCTTTGGCGGTGGTCCTGGCATTACAAAACTTTAGTGATCATATACTATTTTGTACACAATGGTATGTCACAATTATGAGGAGATCCGCAACAATTATTCACTATTCCGTGGGAGAACAGACGTTTTTACCATTAAATTAGCAAACAAATACGATCCGTCTTATGATAAGCTATTACTTAAGGTTTGAGTGTTTAGTAAAACTACAAAACACGCCTTAATGGCAAAAAGAGTTAAACTATCTACTACCTTGTTTGATATTGACCATCGTTACCAAACCCAATTTCGGCGAAACTCGTCTCGGACTCGTCAAAACGAATCTTATGAGCATAAGCTCCAGGGGTTTACTAGTAGCCACTGAAGAGTTCCACTATCCACCTCCTGGCCTTTTCTCCAGATGCCAAATTATAGAATTGTCATTCAAACTACATATACCTACAAAGTCTCATTTCAATTGAACAATTAGAAGTAGGTTAAAATTTCTTTCCAAGATTTGTTTAGGTATAAAGTTGTAAGTCATCCTTCGCGCCTTTTCCCATCTAAGTTGAGGTCGGCTTTCAGTCTAACTACGATACGGCCGAACTTTGATATTTTACATAAAGCGAGTGCCATCAGACCTCCACAACCCAAGTACTAGGCGATATCGAAGTTCTGTAGTTAGAACAGGTTGTCAGATTTTTAAGGGCTTCAACTACCCGTAACGAATGCCACAGATGTTTGTATGGCACCCGGGACCGACGGTCTAACGTGCTCTCCGAGGCACGGAGGGGGTCTCAATGTGTTAATAATGAGCACCCATCCTAGAATGACCTGGCTAGGATTACTTAACTTTGTAATGTGCTAAACTACTCGGTTACCACTTAGGCACGAGCTCGTACGCATAGCAACAAGTGAAGCTAATTTATGCGTGTTAAAAAAGCTAAAAGGCAAATAAAAAATCATACTTTTTTTTATTTTATTTTATTTTATAAAATAAAGATTATTGAATAAGTATCTAAAACTACACATTACTTGCAGTAACAGAACTTATGATCTTGAAGAGGCCTTTGACAACAGCTACAGAATATAATAAATAAATTAAATACAGGAAAATCAAGAAGACTATTAAGGACATAATGTTCTTATATGGAATATATTTGCGATTCACCATTGCGATGTGATCAGATTAAACATGTAGTAAGCACGCCAAGACTTTTATCAATAATTTCACAAGTTCCTTATAGTCAAGTAGGAAGTGTCGTGTAGGTGAATATTAGTATAACTTTTCAAACGAGGTCCTCTTTTGAATTGCTAGTAAAGGAATCTGAAAATTAATAAACCAATATATTAATTTATTCCGTAGGACGGTTGAGCGCGAATTTTGCCTTACTTAGGTAACGTGCGTCACACCTTTCCAGTATTTTTGGCTGAGGTGATTAAATACCCTCATTTTGCCAATTATAATTTAGTCCAAGTCACGTATTAGGGGGCAAGTCTATTTGCCACCAACGGGGAAAATTGGGAACTAAAAATGGGAATATTGAGAGTACATTGAAACGGGAAAGGTACGCAAGAAGAAAAGGCATTAGCTCGAAAAGGTCATTTGATGATAGGCAAGTTCGACAGACCTCTTCGCCTCCCTAAGGGCGGAGGCCGTACATGTAGGATCTTCCACCTCGTCAACAAAAAAAATGGTCAGAGTCAGGGCGTACCTGCAAGTCAAACTGGCTATTGGCGGGAAATCCAAGCTATAACAATTTCCGTATTTTATTTTTTCAGTTGGGGACGCAAGCGAGCTCTCATATTAAGTTGCACGTTAGTTGGAGCCATTGGATCACTGAAAGCTTTCTCCATCTCCTACGAGATGTACATCATCGTGGAGTTCCTTGAGACCATTGCTGGCGCCAGTGCTTTTCCTGCTGCATATATTTTAAGTGAGAAAAAGGATATCTTGTAGTCATATAAATATACTAATCGTGACTTGTGGCAGCTCACCACACCTGCCTGATACTTTCAAACGCAGTAAGACTTAAAATCACCAGCAAATTAAGAAAAAAAGATCGATTTTTTATGTATTTTTTAAATATTGCATTACTCTGCTCAGGCTCAGGCCAAAGTCTGCTGGAGTTATATTAGTCCCAGAGCAATAATATTATTACCTTATATATCTCTTTTAATTTGAATGTTTGAATGATATCTCAACAGAAATGACTAATTTTAACTTATACGTGTGATAATTTTTATGAAATATTTCTATTTATGAATTAATGTTCTAATGTTCTTACATTTCTTTTCCAGCAATCGAACTCCTTGGCCAAGACAAGCGAGTCCTCACCACAGCGTTTTTGGGCATTATGTTGGTATTAGGCGGCCTCAGTTACGCCATCTTAGCCAAAACTTTCGAATACTGGCGAACATTTATCTTAGTAGCATATCCTCCATCTCTTCTCTTCATACTCTACATTTACCTCTTACCTGAGAGTATCAGATGGTTGTTATCCAAAGGGCGGAAAGAAGAAGCTGTAGAAATAATTATGCGGGCTGCGAAGATGAACAAAGTGACGTTATCAGATGAAACAATGAAACAGTTGACGGAAAGTAAGGTGAAGTCTATAGACGAAAAGAAAATCGAAAAGCAAGAGCAAGAAGGGCTTTGGATGCAGGTGTTTAGATCACCGATAATAATGAAAAGATTGGCAATTTGTTCCTGGTGGTGGATAACTTGTACGTTTGTCTTTTACGGCCTAGCTATCAATTCTGTGTCGCTGGCTGGTGACAAATATACCAATTATATGTTGGTGGTATCCGTGGAGGTGATAGCAGTTGTGACGAATGCATTGGTGTTGGATCGTATTGGGAGGAAGAAGACGTTGCTGGTAGCGTATACCGTGTGTGGTATAGCCTGTATTTCCATTCCATTCGTACCGCCTTGTGAGTATTAATTTATGTCTTACTTTCAATTTTGTATTTTTTCCTTTCTTTCCACGCGTTAAAGTAATTTTTCCACCCCTCGGGAATAGGACATTTTTTATTAATGAAAGATACCGCGTTTGCATAATTTCTTGATGATCGGAGGACACGGCAGCGCATAAAACAAAAACAAACAAAAATTGATTTTTCTATAGATGAATGAAATACTTTCCAGAATTTTAAGTATTGATCCCGAATACTAGCTGTAATTTGGTAAAATTATTTTGATTACAAACATTTTTCATTAAAGTTATCTAGAACAAAGTCGACAAAATACTCAAGGTCTACCTGCTAGAACGCGTTACTAGACCTAGAGACTAAAAGAACTTTTCTAGTACATCATCGGTAATTCAGGCAAAAACCGGTTCCATCGGAGGAATAGGATTACTGTTCCAGAATTTATATCATTAAGTTTTGTGTGTGTGTGTCCTTCATTTATAAATATTACAGATATTTTGTTGATTGTACGTAAGGTTTCCGTAATACAAAAATCAATGATATGATATTCTACCAGATAATAAAATCGTTTAAAAGTAGTATCGCGATTTGTTTTGACATAAATTCACACGTAAGTATGTGATTTAGCTTATCGTGATTAGACTTGTCATGCATACTCTAGGTAGGTATGATATTTTGATATCTAACTATGAGTATTTTGCTTTACTTTGCTTTGCACATACGATGGCACAATTTTTTGCCAGAGCGCGCGTCTGTGCATTCTTTATATTATTAATTTTTTAAATTATTTTATCGATGTACTTTGTAATATTTACTTATTTCTTTGTCAGTTCTATTGATAATGAGATTAATTACAGGAAGTCATTCGCTCGTTACCGATCCTATAGCTCAACCAAAGAAATTTTGGGAACCTTACTCGCTATTAAGGACATGATAACACATTTTTTTTATACTAACTTTTAAACTTTCGCGTTCCATGATATAAGATTGTTTATGTATTTACGGGAATTAACGCAATCACGAAAAGGTACATACCTCTGAATTGCCTGACGTTTCGACCAGGTGTTTTTTTTTTTTTTTTTAATTTATTTAATAGGTCTGTGTTAAATTTAATTATGGCCGTGGTCACAGGCTGAGGCAGTGTAACGTGGAAATACTTTGGCCATCCAAAACCTAAACCAGAGATACATACATAGATGCATTAAAAAAACATATTATACATAGAAACTATGGACATATTAATGGCAGTCGAATGCACTACCACCGGCCACAGAGGTCGTCAGATTATGCAATAATATTCCCTTTGTCCAACAGCTGTGTCATGGCTGGCTACAACCCTGTACCTGGTGGGTAAGGTGGCTATCACTCAAGCTTTCAGTGGCATATACATGTATACGTCGGAGCTGTTTCCAACCCATGCGCGGCATTCACTCCTTGGCGCCTGTTCCATGGTGGGGCGGATCGGTTCCATTGTCGCCCCGCAGATGCCGCTCTTGGTGAGTAACAGTTTTGTGTCTTATTTTCGCTCGCTTTACTGTGAAGAGACTTATATTTAATAAATATTTTTAAATATACAGGAGGCTTATTAAAATACGTGGTTAAATTTTATGAACGTTATGTTATTTACGGGGTAGACCCCGTAGATTTCAGGGTCGTACAGTAGACCATACGACCCTGAAATATGGCCACACCAGCCTGTATATTGGGTGACCTTTAATTAATGACCTTTTACTAATGGTAAAACAATTTTCCCAAAAACAGTAAGGACAAAATAAATATGGTTAGTTAGTTTTCTTTTTTTTTTAGCATATACCTAACCTAGTACCATGATACCTAATTGAAGTGCTACCACAAGAAAACATTGTGAAACGCAATAAAGTATTGAGTATTTACTAACGAGAAGTGATCATCTTCTAACAAAAGGCACATTAATATGTAAAAAGAGGCAATGTGTCTTTTTAAAATTATCGGTAGCTTTGTATGTCATACTACCTCGCACGAAAGTAAAAAAACGACTGAGGTCATCAGCCGCGGCATGTGCGGCCTGCAGTCCGTCTCGAAATAGAAAAGGCCACGACCGCAGATGCGGTCGATTGTTTCTACAGGCCGCGATGCCGCCTGCAGCTGCAGTCTGCACTCTGCAGCTCGTCTTGCACTTGTGGACCTTCAACGTCAGAGTCGCATGTTTGATTCCCACTTAGTGCAAATATTTGTATTTATGACCAATTACCTTGGTTCCGATATGCACAACGCCGGCGCTCACTAATGAAAAAAGCAAATGCACTTGTTCAAAATAAAGCCAAGCCCGGGCAATAAGATGCATAGAAAACGGTAAAAAAGGGTATTGGAACGAACTCACTCTGTTACCCTGTCGAGGTTCTTCTTTCTTGAGGCCGAACGACCACTGTTTGTGTGTTTCCTTTAAGCCACTGTTTGGTGGTAGGAATTAAAATAAGTGGACTGTATAAATAGTTGTATTATAGATTTATTTCTTCTTATGTATGCGCTATGGTAGCCGAGCGTCAAGGGGTGTGTCCGATCTGTATAAAAGCCGAACGCGCAGTGGTGTGCTCCGGGGTCGTTGACCTTCCGTCGCTAGCCCCCTAACCGCAGGCCCCCGCAATCGCCTGCGCGTCACTCGCGCGCCTATACCGGTTTCGGTCCTAAGCGCGCGAACACTGTTTTCATTGGACAATATGTTTATATCCACGTCCTAAAACCTATTGTATGAAAATTACCTGTAATATTATTTTTAATAACACTAAAATATTTTTTTAGGCAATTTACGTGAGCTGGCTCCCCTCCGTGCTCTTCGGCACGACAGCCCTGGTCGCTGGAGCCCTTATGCTCACCACCCCTGAGACCCTCAACACCCGCTTGCCAGACACCATCAAGGAGGCGGAGCAGCTCGCGCGGAAGGGGCCTCAGCTCCCTCCAACGAAACAAGACGAGATGCAGATGAACAGCAGGATATGATCGGACGATTTAAGTGAAATGCGTTTGTCATTTGTTGGACTATTAAATTTAGGAAATTGTTGAACTTAAAATATTTTTTTTATACAATAAACAAAAGATGATTGAATAGTTGTAATTTATAAGTAACAGATGTTTATAAAAGCGAAACGTCACATGTGTTCCCTCCTGAGCGAGCCGCTTAGTGACAACCAGATTTTAGGGTTATTGAAGTAGTGAATAAATATTTTAAATAACAAAAATCATTATTATCGGCATATCTTATTTCCAGTCGTCTGCGTCTGAAGTTAAGGAGAGTAAGAGAAAAAATATATAATATATACGATAGATATATCTTCAGAATGAATTATGTGTGTTTAACAACAGACTTGATTTTTATTAGAAATGGCATGGATAGCTATTTGACGCATACCGTATACCGGCTATCCAGCCAACCTTGAAGCCGGATAGCTGTGTATCCGGCAGTCGGATATCTGGCCGAACATTGTCAATGCCTACTCTGGATACCTTTGCCTATTATGATAGCCAAGACTGTTAATATAATAATAATAACATTTATAGTTTGGAACTTATTGAACGATTAAACACAATACAATTGTTAATAAACTGACAATTATTTAATAGAAATTGGTATTCATATCATAATTGACCTGTAGAGCATTATAAGGACTATTAATTTTGCTGTAAATTAAAAAATGACGATTATATTTGTTATGTTATTTAAATAAAGTACCTAAATTTACTTTCCGGTATCCGGTCGGATAGAATATGTAGGCCGTTTAAGCCGGATACCGGATAGTGGCCGGATATCCGTTTCATCTCTAATTTTTATGGAATTGAAGAAAGAATTTTTTTTTTAATTAGTTTATTGTATTTTGTTACATACTTTCGTCATAGGCTTCTTCCGAACCCGTATAACTACGGGTAGCTATACGGGTTTGAAAGAAGCCAAAAAGAGGTTGAGATACATTTAACTGTTTGTTTGAAAACATAAAGTTAATGTAAAAAATCGTCCTAAACTTTCATAATATTTATATCTTAATAAGTATAAGTATAGAGAATATTTGTAATATTTATTTCATTGTTATCAAAACCGAGAAGATGAAAATGAGAGCCTGTATGTTTTTATTATTAAAACCATTGATTTTGTGTATGTTAAGGTATATCCAGTGTATTTCATTTTATTTCACCTTTCCCACTATTACTAAATAAGATCGATACAAATATGCCGTCTCACTATAGGAAGATTTCGCACGTCCTCTTAAACTTATCACTTCAATGTTACAAAGTATTTTTGTAACATTGATAAAACCCCGACACTATTAGAATAAAAAATATAATACCGAGTATTAGTAGTAAACGTCAGGCAATTCAGCGGTATGTAATACCTTTTCGTGATCGCTTTAATTCCCGTAAGTACGTAAAAAATATTATATTAGTAGGATACTGAGAAATAAACGTGAATGAATGATTGAACGTGGGAGAGCCATGCTTCGGCACGTATGGGCCGGCTCGACTCCGCTCGATACCACGGCCTCACAGAAAACCGGCAGTGAAACAATGTTTGCATTGCATTTGGCAATAACCCTTCCCTCCCCCTTATTCCCGCCCTTCCCCTCTCCCCCTCTCCCCACTCTTCCCCCCTCCCCCTGTTCTCCTACTCCCACCTTAAAGGGCGGCAACGCACTTGTAACTCTTGAGTTACAGGTGCCCATGTCAGGTGACTCGTCTGCTCGTGAAAAATGGCCCTTGTCAGGTCCGAAGCACCCAGTCACCGCCTTCTGCACCTATCTTCCGTTTACATATTCGTTTTTTCACGTGACAGTAAAGCCGCATATCTTTAGTAAATGTGACTGTATTTGTGTGTCGCGTGATGTGGCGATCGTACACTACAAATCCTCCTCTCAATTCAATAATTGAGTTCCCTTGCTTTTTAACCGACGAAAATAAAAGGAGGTTCCTAATTCGACCGGATATATATTTTTGGTCGACTCAAAATTAGTTTGTATAAAATTTGATAGTTTATGTAAATAAGTTCGACACTTAAGACTTAAAAGGTTTATTTATTTTTTGCTTTTTAGGTCTTTTCGTCGGTTTAATTTTTTGTTAAAAACATTTTTAGTACCTACCTTTCACCTAATTTTCATATTTTTAATCTCCAAAATACCCGTTTGACGTTTAATATTATGTGAGTTGAACTAAATTATAGCTCTAGATTGCTGGTGTTTACGCCTCTGCCTACTGCTTATTGGATATAGGCGTGAGTATATGTCTTTCCTTTTTTTTAAGTGATAGGGGGCAAACGAGCAGATGGGTCACCTGATGGAAGTGACTACCACCGCCCATGGGCACCTGCAACTTGAGAGTCACAAGTGCGTTGCCGGCCTTTAAGGTGGAAATAGGGGAAAAGTAGGAAAAGGGGGAAAGGGGACATCGGAGGGGGTAGCGGTAGAGGGGAGAGATGGGGTAAGTTGGGGAGAGAAAAGGGTTAGAGCCCCCGGTAACCTCACTAGCTCGGCGAAATACAACACATGCATTGCTTCACTGCCGGTTTTCTGTGAGGCCGTGGAATCACTCCGGTAGAGCCGGCCCATACGTGCCGAAGCATAGCTCTCCCACGATATCTGTATGTTCAAAACTTAATGAATTATGGTCGAATTTCGACCATGGGGCGATCTCTAATATCATATTTAACCGTAGACAGTTTTCTGGGCTCCAAACCACCATACTATTTAAATAATTTTAAATGAGAGCGTACTTAGCGTTTGTGTAAATGGGACGGCCATTTTTATTGTATACCGTTGGAGCATTCGGCAGTCTAGTCAGTCGCTCAGTACAAATTTTGTATCCATGATCCGGTGGTCAGGATCCAACAGTATAAGCTGTGCTTAGTTTTGGTCAAGATAGCGCTGTATGATTTCGGAGAATATTTTTATTAAAAATATTAAATTAAATAAATAAAAAGGAACACCGTGTGGTTTTAGTCGGTTCGATTCCGACATACCACTTCACTAGCAGTCCCGGTGAGGTGACAACCCGAGGGGTTTTCCACACAAAAAAAAATAACATATTTGCTGTCACAAGATTATTTACTACAACGATAGTCACGTGTTATATCGGTATCAAAGTTTCTTTTGCCTTGTTACCACGACTGGTACGAAGAAAAATTATATAACTTAAGTCACGACTAAAAACGACAAATGTACGTGCTGTTTTTAATTGTTGCGAGTACAATATCTCTTCTGTATAATAATTAATAATACTCATGGTAATAAGCCACGTAAGCCAACAAACACACGGCTATCACTCGAAACAAAATTGGTATCACTCGCCGGATGACAATCGTGGGAAAGCCATGCTTCGGCACGGCAAGTTCCGGACCGATACGCCCTTCAAACCTTCAAGAAAAGAGCGTACTCCTTTCTCAAAAGCCGGCAACGCACTTGGGACTCTTGAGTTGCAGGTGTCCATGGGCGAAGGTAGTCACTTAGCATCAGGTGACCCGTCTGCTCGTTTGCCTGCTATAATATAAAAAAAAATGTAGGCTCGAAGGTTCTAATAAATTATCTACATAATATTACTATGAGTACTAGACTAGTGGGACCAGTAGGTTTAAATTAGGACCTAAAGGTGCTGTGTCGTATGTCCTTTAATTTTTGTTAGTGTTTTAAGTGGGGTGCCACTAATTGCTGCCCTCCAAATGCTGATTACAAAAGATCAATGAAGCGATTAATATTTGGAAATGACACGAAGAAAATAAATATATTTTGGCGTTAGTTGTCAATTAACTTTATTTTTATGTGCCCAATTCACGCGCTAGATGTAAACCGGTGACAAGCTGTCATTCAATCATTATTTAACGTCTACATTTATAATATAAACAGACGACAGAAAAAAAACCCATGTCTTTGCCAATTCCGAGTTGATACCTAAACCCTGCTAATAACTATGTCCAGAAACAGACCACTCTGCATAGGAAAATGACGACTTTTTGACATTTTATCAAAATTAACTCATTGACTTCAACTGTATAGAAAAAAACTACTAATCTCAAACGTATTTAATACTTGCTGCGCCCCGCGGTTTCATCCGCGTTAGGTAGGAATGTCGGGATAAAAATATGAAAAGATATATTCAAACTCTAAGTAATATTTAGAAAAAACTAATTCTGAGGCACCTAATCGTTTGTTCGATTTTTAATTAATTTTCAGAATGAAAATGGCAGGTTTCTCTCGTTATGACATTCGTGTAATTACTTTGTATAACTGAGGAAATTACTCGTGCACTGAGGGAAACTTGCATCTTCCATCTCTAAGGACTATCTACCTGTGGTAATTTCATTGCGGCAATTTTAACTTGGAGGATAATGCAAGGTCCGGCAGGCCAATAGAAGTGACAACCGATAAGAAAATTAAGACTCCATGAAAATTATTGAAGGAAGATCGACGTGTGACATATCGTCAGATTGAGGAAGCTCTTAATTTAAGTGCACCAACTGTTGATCGGATTCTTTGCGAATATTTAAAGGTACAGAAACTTAGTTCACTCTGGGCACCGCACTTGAAGACTGATGCGGTGAGGGAGCAGCTGTGAAGACGGCCGATCTAACTACATGAACTTGGCGTTACACGTGATGACACCTGGCTGTATTATTACGACGTTCCTACCTAGACGTAATAACCCAGAGTAATTAAAAGGGCAAGGTATTTTAGAAGAAGAGATGGAAAGGCGTGTTGATAATGAGGATATAGTTGAGAGTGTAAGCTAGAACAGGTCAGAATCGCATAGGTACCTGTAACTCTAACCGTCCGTTTGGCTGGACCTTTCGAGTCCTCTAACCATCATCCTCCGTGCTTCAATCTAACTACGATACGGCCGAACTTTGATATTTTACGTGGAGCGACTGCCATCAGACCTCCACTAGGCTACTAGGCGATATCGAAGTTCTGTAGTTAGACCAGGTTGTCAGACTTTTTAGGGCTCCAACTACCCGGAACGAATGCCACAGATGTTCGTATGGCCCCTGGGACCGACGGTTTAACGTGCTCTCCGAGGCACGGAGGGGTCTCAATGTGTTAAGAATGGTCACCCCATCCTAGACTGACCTGGCTAGTATTACTTAACTTTGTAATGTGCTAACCTACTCGGTTACCACTTAGCCACGAGCCCTCTTACCATTATTTTTAAATCACTAATATATATGATGGAAGTAAGGTAAGCAAATAATGTATCTTAGGATCATATAATGTGGCCCTGTATTGTCTCTGCAGATCCCTGTAGTATGTGGTGTCAGGATATGTAAGTATATTTATTTGAAAGATGCGACCCGTGTGTTTAATGTTCATACACCTTTCTTTTTATGAAAACTAAATACTTGTCATTGCTAGACTTTTAAATTGTTATAGAGGTCATAAAGAAAAGATTATATTCTCTATAGACTCCTTTTTTTATTTTTTTTTTCAAATGCACAAAACACATTACAACCGTAACAATATCACATATGGCAAATAGCATGTTTTGAATTAATCCGGTGGAATATGCCTCCTTATTGAAGTCAATGGCTGCGACAAAAAGAGAGAGAGAGAGGAAGACAAAGAGAGGGATTTATAATATAAAGGTTTTTTTCTTATTTTATTTTAGGGTTTAGGTCTAGTAAGGATATGTCAATTTCAACGTAAATATAAAGGTCGTTTACTAAAGTTTTTTGTCAGTAGCTTGAACATCATTAAAGATGGGGAAATTTAAAAATGATCTTGGCAACTAGTTTAAGCATTTACCTAATAAAATAGTATTACCTAGACGGATAAAAGTATAAAAATCTGCCGGGAAAACAATAATATAACAAAAATGCGATATGATTAACAGATATTCACGATGTGTGTCTGAAAATGCGTGTGTGTGTTCGCACGTATACGCAAATCTATAACAGTTTAGATTGTGAATGGTTTTATGCATAACGTTCCAAATATCCCGTTCGTTTTGATCGTAAAACCACGTGATTTGACCCAAAACTCCCAATTTATCCCACAGTCGAGCACGGGGGGCGGCGCGCGCGCATCGTACCAAAACACCTAGAGAAATTATACGTGGTTTATTAATATGGAATTATGTAAAATAAAATTTGATGTTAGTGATATGAATAAAAAGTATTTTTAAATACTTTCCGAAATGTGTTAAATATTGTGCAATTTATGTAATGTGTTTATCAAGGTTACTTAGTCAGTTTATAGGTGTTTGTGAACGATGTGATGATGAAGTGATAGTGTGATAGTGGATGTTCGATCGAATACGGTTGGATAAGCTAAGTGATCATGTCTCGAAGAGAGGTTCGTGCTGTTAGCGGGGAGTACCCTATTCCCCCGCCAAGCAAATGTGCCAAAGTGAGTTCTTTTTCCAAGCTTTTATTTACCTTGTAATGTTTGTGAGTATGTATGTGTTCGCCACGAATCTTGGAAGCTAAATTAGAACCACTTCCCGATGTACGATTGGGCTCAAATTTGGTGTACATGTGTATCTTCGGTGGCAATACAACAATATGGTACCATGGAGATGTTCTGATGATGGAGCCGGAAGACGGTCATAGGAACTTCTTAACTAAACAAGATAAACCAATCGTGTTTGGGCTCGATTGATTTGTCTTGAGGAGTACTTTTTTAAACATCAAATCTACACTAAAATAAAAATTTGTATGTATAAAAGGTTTTTTTTTTAAACTTACAATTTATTTATTTCATTATAATTTCGTTGTCTGTGAAACAAACACAAAGTACAACTGATGTACACAACTCACAAATAAAGCACACAAAACAATAACATTGTTATAACATAGACACTAATATGTTACAAATATAACCATTTACAAAATACGTTCTGAAAAAAAGTTAGAACCTAAACATTTTCATAATTTCAAAGATATTACAGGAACACAAATATTTAGGCAATGGTAGGCATTTGTTACGTATAAGTAATAACATAACACAGATATTTATGCTGAAACACACTTATTAAAATACAACATATTATTATGTATGTTCGGAACGAAGAATAAAGTAGAAGGACCATATTAAGTGACATATCTCTTGTCTTTGCCACATAATAGATATTTGAGCTATTAGGGGCTAACACAAATTACTAACAAAAAAAGACGACAGTCCTGCCAAAAAAAGAAATGACGATATTTTTTTTACATTTGCCAGATTGTTATTTTCTTTTAGAAAAATTATAGGCAGTATCACTCGGGTTGATGTAACGAAAGGAAATTATGTACATACATACATGAACTTTGAAAACATTATACTTTTGGGCAACCGTGTAAAAAAAAATTTTTTTTTGCGTCTTGTATTTTTTTTTTAATCTGCCCCTCCGGGATCGGGACTTACGCGGGTGAAAACGCGGGGTGTTGCTAGTATTATAATGCACAGTGCATTGACCTTGATAAATTTACATCATAGTGGAATGAACCCATAGTTGAAAAAACAACCAGTTGATGAATTCACTTCTACTACAAATATGTAGTTTTTACAGATTGCTCACCTTACTGGTAAAAACAACCGTTTAATCGTCCCTAAAATCGGTTTATATTATTCTGAGACACTTTACAGAATACTATCTACACCCAAATTAAGCCATACTATGGATTCTCTACAACACGGAAAATCTACTTAGATAGACACACTTACGCCTGTATCCTCAAAGGGGTGATATGATACTACTGGGATTATTTTCTCCCAGTAGTTCCATGGAACTGGAATGCAAGACAAAATTAGTCCCATTAGTTCCAGTACAATCACAATTAAATAAACACATGTAACTATCATTTGCCCGGTTATTAGTAGGTATTAAGCACCCACATTTTGAGAAGTGTAATTTAGTTCCAACTTACGTCATAGTGGGTAAGCTAATTGCAGTCCACCGGGCACTTTGGGAATTAAAAATTAAAAAATTGGGTGTAAATTGATTGATTGATTGAATATATTATGGTTATAAATATGTAGATAATAAACATAATTTATCATGATTATGGAAAAATCAAGTGACTATTCTGTTACGTTATTATTATCTGTCCACTCTGAACGTGGCAAAAGGAGAACGATTAAGAAGGATAGAAAGATGGAGACAATGTTTTTAACTTCTTTATTTCGTTAGTTCTAGTACGTTACGTGTTTCCGTTAGTCGATATTTTTTTTTATATATGATAGGGGGCAAACGAGCAGACGGGTCAGGTGATGGTAAGTGACTACCGCCGCCCATGGGCACCTGCAACTCAAGAGTCATAAGTGCGTTGCCGGCCTTTAAGGTGGGAGTAGAGGAAGAGGGGAAAGATGGAGAGTGCAAGGAGGGGGAGAAGAGGGGAAGAGGAGGAGAGGGAGGGGTTAGGGCCTCCGGTAAACTCACTCACTCGGCGAAAAGCAATGCAAGCATTGCTTCAATGCCGGTTTTCTCTCGTCAGGGAACATTCACTAAAAAATGTTAATGTAGTTCTAGAGCGCGGAATATCACAGAGACGCAGTTGAGGTGATCATGCCGGGGTCTTTACTCGCATTCCCAATGTTCACACGTCACTAAAGACAACATCTCAATTGCTAAATAATTAATCTATACGTGTGACTCATTCTTGTTCCCTTTAATAACTAAAGAGGTATAACCGACAGCGAGTAATATAATATAATAAGTTGCTGATAATAACAATTGCATTGTACTTTTGCAGCTATAAAATTACATGCGTCGTCGTGCTATTAGCGTTTTAGTAGGAGTTTAATAGTCATAGACTAATATGACGTGTTTGATTGTCCTTATGTAGTCCATATGTCATGGCTAGATCTTCTTCCTGCCTATAAAAACATCATAGTCTTGCCAGATCAATGAATAATCAGCGTTTAAACATATGCATAGTTAACGCATCAATACTTTATATTAAAAGAATTGACCGCTTCATGGTGTGTTCGATCATTTCATGTAATAATATAGCCAGCTAAAACTGATAGTATTGTTTAAACTGCACACTGATTTATGATACACCAATCCACGTTTCGGCATATTATTAATGTAGGGTCTCCATGATATTAAATCGAAATAAAGCAGGAACTTATATATTGATATAGTGAGTTATCGTACCGACATTTCACTGCAATTTTATCTTATTATTCGAATTTAAAACAGAATAATTGTCCGCCGCCATGATCCATCACAAAAACAAAATGATATCAGCGCCTCTAGCTGTGGATAATGTAACAATTTCACGATATGACCACTAAATCCCGCTCTCAGTTTCCAGGAAAACATCTTTGCCCGGACACTTGTTAAATATGATTTCACAAAGAATCACTACATCACTACATATTATAAAACGAAGTCCCCGGCCACGTCTGTCTGTCTGTTCACAATAAACTGAAAAACTAATGAACGGATTTTCACTAATAGACAGAGTGATTTATGAGGAAGGTTTAGGTGTATAATTTGTTAAGATTTTGTCTAAATTGATTGAAATATGTTGATGATTGTTAAAGATGTCTCTGCTACCCGTGCGAAGCCGGGGCGGGTTGCTAGTTATAGTATATTTTACTGTTTTTGTATGAAGTACTAGACAGAAGGATCTGAACAAGAAACTTTATTCCAGTCTATTTATTTTATAGCGCAAAGAATTTTCACTTTAATGTACATCGAAACTACAAATTGCATTAGCTGCGCATTATGAGAGGTTTCCGTAGCTCATTACCGAGGAGCGGTGGTTCAATTAATAAAAACCAAAAAAATACTGGTTTAAAACCACAATTCACGCGTTACTAATCACGCTGGCTGTTAAATAACTACTAGGTCATCAGCAGGCGTTTGAAGCTCACTTACACCTGCATTACAAGTACAAGCTGTAATCAGGTAATCCTGATAGGTATATCACTAGCTGGTTATTCGGCTTCCATCGCCCTTACCTATACCTATAACTATAATAAGTATAGTTTAGTAAAACAAAAAAAACACGTTTTCATAGCGAACTCAAGGGAAAGCAAAAAAGATTTCCACTATCCACCTCCTGACTTAATCATCAGACTATTGTTACCAAAGTCTGTTGGACCCGTCAAGATGAATCATATGTGCCCAAACTCAAGGGGTTTACTCGTAGCTGCTGAAGAGTTCTGCTAACCACCTATCATTAGATCAGCTCCAAGGAGCCAAATTATTGTATTGTCATTCGTACTACATATACATGATACCAAGTTTGTTTTGGGTACGACAGTTAGAAGTAGGATAAAACTGACTTCTAAGATTTGTTGAAGCTAACAAGAGCGTGTTAAATAAAGCATTTTAATAAATAAACCGCTCTCCCCCCCCCCCCCTCTCCCCCCCCGCCCCCTCTTCCCCTATTCCCAACCTAAAAGGAGGCAACGCACTTGTGACTCTTGAGTTACAGGTGCCCATGGGCGGCGGTAGTCATTTAACATCAGGTGACCCGTCTGCTCGTTTGCTCCCTATACCATAAAAAAACAGCATTTATGTTACTTCTGGATAAAGGAGTTCCTAATGATGAAATAATGATTCAAATAAGCAGTTTCAGAGTTTATCGACTACAACACACACAAATCTTTCCTTTTTGTAATATTAGGATAGACTTATCCTAAATCTTTTACATACTACTAAATACTTTAATTGAACCGTTAAGGCTCTTGAATGTAACTAAATTTATTATTGGAAGTATTAACTGTGTGTCTGTGTACACAGGTGCTTTATTACACATGGAAGCTGTGTTCGGTGGTGTTTTCCCACTTCGTGATGATCAGCCTGGTGGTAGCCTACTGTATCCTCGGCGCTGTCACTTTTGAGAGACTAGAGGCGCAACACGAGAGAGACGTAAGATATCCATTCAGTTATTTGTCTATTTCAGCCTTATTCAATTATCTAATAAGGCGTTACATGGTGGATACCTGTTCTTAAATAGTAAATGAGGATGGAATCAATCGAGTTTGAGTGGTGGGTACCACTAACTCTTGTTTTCTCAACCCAATGATAGGAATAGCTGATGGAAAACATCAAATAATTGCAATTTGCAAACAAGGCAACTTGACAAAATAATAACTGCAGGAGTACGAGTATGCCTTATTTAGAAGGGAGACACGTGTTGGAGTATCACTTCCTGCTAGCAGATTATTGCCCCTTATGGCTTTTGGGGTTTCTTACAAAACCTGGTAAACAGGTCTTTGCTAAGGGTGTTCGGTTCTAGCATGCTTAGATTATAAATTATTAGCGTAGAATTATCGTAGCAGTAGAATGATGTGTCCACTTTTACCCATTTCTTAATATACCTAATATTATTTAACGTACGATTCAGAATTGTGTTTAATTTTTATAAATGATATTTGATCTAAGTTGACATACATGATATTGTTCATTCATTACTTACACAATGAATAAGCAAAATATGTTTTTAGTTCTTTGAAATTATCGAAATAAAAACACAGAGACTGCAGGGGTAATCTGAGTCGAGGTGTATTCAATTGTGTCTATGTAAAACCCAGACATTCTTGACTTTACAGCTAGATTTTCAAATCGGGACTTACTCCGGGTAATAGTTATAAATAGTTATAATCCAGTGTACTGAGTACAATTGTGAGTATCATTGGTCCAATTCGATCAAACGTGCGTAGAACAAAAACATGTTGCTCTTTGTAAATATTTACTACCGCGACTAAATAAAAAAAATTTAAAAAATTCTTAGTCTGGTTGCTGAGTTGCCTTTATATAAGATAAACAAAAAAAAATTATGATGCATTTAATATTATTTATTCTACGTATTGTAGCAGAACATTTTTTTTTTCTAATTAATTTATTGTTTTATTAAACACGAGGTTTACATTCTTCGTGTCACGACATATCATTCTCAATTAATCTCACTCTCAAAGCCACATCGGTATTCGAAGCCAAAACTCTTTGATTAACGACCGGTTCAAGAGCACATTTCTGAACGGTGCTCTATAATATACAGATAAGTGTACATGTGCGAACACTGAGTGCCATAAATTATACAAGCTATTTTGTATTGTATATGAAAGTTTTGTTAGTGTACAGACGTTTTTTATACAAATTTAAAAAAGGAAAAACGATTTCTAAAGCTTAAATAAGACATCATATGTTGGAAAAAATTATTAGAAACTAGCTGCCCCGACAGACTTCGATCTGTCAAAAATTATTGATTGACGTCAAATTTTTGACAGCTGGAGACATGAGTTTTAATTATTATTTAGTATGTGGTTTGTATAGAAAAATAAAAGGGTTGTTTTTACTATTTTCCTCCCAAATTTTATGTTTTATCTGTCCATAAGAACCTTCTATGTGCCTTAACGAAAATATTAAAAAAAATTAGCCGAATTGGTCGAGCCGTTCTCGAGTTTTGAGCTTAGCAACACATTTGGCGATTCATTTTTGTTTATATAGATTAACAGGAGCTTCATGAAAGTGTTAGTTTCCTATTGAATTCAATGTCAATTGTTTATCATCACTGCAGTTGTTTATCATAGTTGGTCACAATTGTTGGTCTCAGAGTGACGGGCAGCGGTTACCTCTTGCCCTGGTAGAAACATACCCGTGGCAGGCATAAAGCAGGTTCTCTGTAATGGAAGGCTCTCCCTCTCTCTGAGAGTTCTCGGAGATTTCCTTTCTAGGCTACATCCATGTCCACGGCAATAAGATCCCGTGATCGTAAGTTTTTAGCCGCTGTAATATGACAATTCGTGGCGGTTTCTACGCAACAATTAAAAAAGAAATGTCCTATTGATTTTAAAAGGCTTATTTGTTTAATGCGGACGTCAATCTCTAACTTAATATGATTCACAATCACTTTTTGTGTATTTGAGGTATTTTGACAACTCGTTTTTTTTATTCATTTTTTAAAATAACTTCACACATCTCACACACGGCCGTCTGATCCCAAACTCGGCAGATATGTACTATGCTAACCAGACTGCTGATAAACATACTTATGTATATATTTCTAAATACATATACATTATAGATAAACTGCACTGATGGCGCAATGGTTTTAGTGGTCACCTCGCCACTACGCCGCGCCGAGTGTTGTGGGTTCGAATTCTACACGGGACAAAAATTTGTGTGATCCACAAATAGTTGTCCCGAGTCTGGGTGTTCTTTGTGTCCGTTGTTTGAATGTTTGTGAAGCCCCCTGCGACACAGGATTATTCCTAATGCGGGAGTTGTCTCTTTAAAAAAAAAAAAAAAAACTTGATTAAAAAAACCATGAAGCCATTAGGGGTGATTTGAAGACAAACTCGTAAAAATAGTCGGGAATAACAAACAATCAGATAAATAAAATGTTCTGAACTTTTTTTTGCATCTGTAAAATTTGTTCTAAATCTCTATAACTGGAATTACGTTTTATGTAAACGCCGCCGGCTACACTAAATAAAAATATCTCACTGACTGAACGCTGGCTAAGATAATAAACGTCTACTCAGTATTAGCTACCAAGTACTTTAATACTGTTTAATATAAAAGCACATGGGATTTTTTAGTAATAGACGAATATCTATTTATTACCTGAGGAACACAGAAACGAGAATTTGCCTTAAATATCTTTAATACAACTAGTATCTTGTAAAAATTAAGGAATTATTTTTTATGTATGTATATTTGGATGTTAGTTGGAGATTTTACACGCCATTTGTTAAATTACTTATATTACCGCCGAAGTGGCATTAAGATAGTTTTGTAATTTGTATCTTTAAAATCACTTTTAAAATACATACGTTCAATTGTCCAATACATTAAATACAAGTTGGTACGGATATCCTCAGTGCGCGAGTCAGTCTTGCAGTTGTTCGGTTTTTTATAGTTTAGAAACCTCCACGTGTCGGAATCGAACCGATTTAATCCACATGATATCCTTCACAAGTAGTTCTATTGTAAGGGAGCTGGATATACCCCAAGAAGGAAACCTCCGGGAATTGTAAGCTTCCTCCCCTCTTCTTTATACATACTGTGTGCCAAGCTATCATGCTGATTAGCTTGAGCACTAGGAATAGAAGTGGAACAAATTTTCATAGGCAAATCTCATAGGTAGATACTGTCAGGGGAAATCGAAACCGTTCGTTCTGCACCTACACGTACGTTTTGAATAGGGTCAACGACTAACATTTTTTTTATAAACACGCATATCGCATTGGAGGACATACAACAATTCCATACCACTCCGTGGTACTGATATAGATATTAACGGTATGACTTCGGGTAGCGAACGAGCACCTGGACCGCCAACTTTTTGCCTATTTATGTGTAGAGTAAGTACTTGTTGCTCTTATCTCCGAGTTTTAAATACAATAGTTGGTGTAGAAATACAGATTCAAAGATAAAATGTTTCTCCGTTGACAGGTGAAGACAAACATATCTCACATCCGACGCAATACGACGCAGAGCATCTGGACCATGACGAGAATCGTTCCCCTTCTGAATAAGGACAACTGGACTTGTGAGGTTGTTGATATGCTCAAGGTACAGCACTTCATATCTATGAATAGCTTAAAACGGAAAAGAGATTCGAGAAACCTCCGGATCCTATCAGCAGTGTCTGTTTGTATTTCCTGCGGTTGCATGACGTGCATTCCTAGGTTAATACTTCCTTTTTTAATAGGGGTTAACGAAAATCCTATCATACAAACGTAGAAACGTACTTTACGTTTATTAAGAAAACATGCCTGAGTTATCTCTAAAGTACCTACAAAGTTTTGTATTGCGTAACAGTCTTTAGGAACTCAATCATATTATAGATAAACTTATTGCATGCAATTTATTTTTCATACAAATATCCACCAAACCATCGCAAATAGTTATATTTTTAACTAGGTTATTTGTTTACAAACAGTTTTATATTTTGTCTCATACAGGATTTCGAGAACGCCATTTTGTTGGAGATGAAGGTCCATGGCTGGGACGGTAACGAGAGCATCGAATCCATTCAGTGGACTTTTACTGGAGCTCTGTTCTACTCCATCATTGTCATCACCACTATTGGTAAGTCTTTGGTCTAAGCAATTATTTAGTAAGGTGATTTTGCAACTGTGACTATATGTCATTCCAGGACCTTTGTTGATAGTATTTTAGCTAGTAGTTTTAAATTATTTAGATTGGTAGGTAACACTTACTAACTCTTTAGCTCGCTGGATTACTTAATTAACGGCCAACATGACAATTTTTATGCTGAAATTAGTAATGAAATTTTTAACAATTAGCAAATCGATTTCAACTATACCTAATGTATTATATATTAAACCCCTTCTCAAGTAAGTGCAACAATCATGAAAATTGACCCATTACTTTTAAGAATATCGCGGACATAAATACATACGGGTCAAATACAGAACCTCCTTTTTGAAGTCGGTTAATAAATAAATCGTCTTTATTCTGTAACCGTATCGGGACTATGTCAATATATTTTTATAGTACAGTTATTTGTACTATTATGTTATGAAGTGCGAAATACATTTACAAAACGATTTACGATAGTAACACCGAGTCATGAATGATAATATGCAGACCTTGCTTACGTATAGAAACCAACGCATTTAGTATTTCATTAAATGTATGGAGCGATACTTTATACTCTAAACACATTACTATTGTCTCTGATTTGACTTTTACTCTCCACATTGACCTACCAAGCTTATCGCATTAACTATTATATAAAGCTATTAACATAGACAGAATCTGTTTGCTGATAATTCTTGGAGCAGCGTCTGTCAGCAACGCTACAGCGCTGATGTAATCACTTGTCGCCTTCAAAATCATTGAGATTTTGAAAGAGAACTACGTTGATATTGAATATACACATATATATTCAAGCCTAAATCCCCGAAGGGGTAGACAATACCCACATTTTAGCAACTATAATTTGGTTCCACTACGTAATAAATTCAAATTTCAAATTCAAAATTACCGTTAACCGGGCACTTTCTGAATTGAAGATGGGAAAATTAGGAGTACCTTAAAAGGGATGGATGCAGGACGCTTCTTAAAAGTCATTAAGGGAGGCCTATGTTCAACAGGGGACATCCTATGGCTGAAATGATGATGATGATGGTGATTGAAAGGGAAAGGTTGTCAAGAAGGGAAGGCAATGAATTTATTTTTAATGGTATAGGGGGCAAACGAGCAGACGGGTCACCTGATGGTAAATGACTACCACCGCCCATGGGCACCCGCAACTCAAGAGTCGCAAGTGCGTTGCCGCCCTTTAAGGTGGAAGTAGGAGAAGAGAGGGAGGGGGGAAGAGTGGGAAGAGGGAAGAGGGGAAATTCGGGAATAGGGGAGAGGGAAGGGTTAGGGCCTCCGGTAACGTCACTCTTGCTTCACTGCCGGTTTTCTGTGAGGCCGTGGTATCGAGCGGAGTCGAGCCGGCCCATACGTGCCGAAGCATGGCTCTCCCACGTGTAAAATGGAATGGAAAAGATATTGCTGGAACAGGCAAGGGTCGCATACCTGTACCTTGAACTGGCTGTTACCAGGAAGTCGTAGCCCTCTAATATGTATAGAACATATCAATTTTACCTATTCTAAACAGTGGCACAGGATAAGACAAAATCACAAAAGCAACCGAATTCCATTAACTATTTATTGCATTTTGAATTGCAAGTACTACGCTTAAAGTTATTATACCAGTTCTAAACAGAAGCAAAGCCCTATGCTCAATCACGAAAGATCAGTCGAAGTCCATCAACTTTGTTGTTGACTATACACAATAAAAGTCGTAATAAATTATGCAGAACAAAGCAATAAATACTGTGCTGCGAATATTTTCGTTAGTGTAGTGTAGTGACGCGCTAAGTAAAATGTCGACCATATTGAAGAAACAAACAGATAATAATAACACCTAATTTGAATCAAAACTTTTTTTGGCTTTGTTTCTATCTCGCCAGCTCTAAAATGTACAATGTTCTCTTTGAAATAAAGATAACCATATTCTGCGACCTCAAATTTAACCCTTTGTTCAGTAAGTTTACAATTATTGTAAGTTATCTAGTATTTTTTTTATTTCATGAAATTTATTAGAAGCCTTAAAATATTAAATTAAAGGTAGGAGAAGAATCAAAAAGTTGCGCGTACGCCGCCCGGTCAGTGGCGCCTGCGGCTGGAAGCACGCCAAACTACCGCCATTCGTCACGCTCTTTACGAGTATATTCCGAAACTATCGCTCGCTGGCTAAATGTTTATTTTTGATATAAATCCACCATCACACCTACAATCATTTTTATTTCGACATTCTATTGGCGTACCACCTGACAGCATTCCTCAAATAATAAAAGACTGAGGCTGACTAAAATAGTCTCATAGATAATAATTAATCTATTTGTAGTTGCGGGTGAGCTGTGAGATGGTAGTAAGAGATTTTTGGTTAATTGATATCCTTTTTAGCGTAAAGAATACTTACCGCATAAAAAAGGAGGGACCTACGTTACTACGTGGGTCACACCGCTCATACATTACTAGTAGGTATTTTTCAACTTTTCCAACTAAACTAAATTCTCATATTAGGAGTGGGTTTAGGTCGGTAGTACATCAGGGTGGGTTCGACCCGCAACTGCTAGTTTGCAAGTCCAACGCTTTAGACATTACGTTATTATTGTTATTATTTTGAGTACCTGAAGTTGTTATTATTATGCCTTCGAGAAACCTCTAGATGTAATGAGCAGTCACTGTTTGTATTTCCTGCGGTTGCATGATGTGCAACTCTAAGTTAATACTTCGTACCACATTAGTGGGCCACAAGAGTATAGAATATGCATTGTATTAGATTCTATCTTTGATAGAATATGCATGTTATGTTTATTCCCTACTTTAGGTTGAACATGCTCGTATGTTAGTTAGTTAGTTCAGTTTGCAGTGTCCTGTGAGGACCCGGGTTACTGCACAGGTTTTATATCTTTTGAGCTCCAAAAGTCTCATTGTTCACGAGTACATATTGCTTAAAGTTAGTTTACAATATTGATATGTACAAAGGTTAGGTACAAAGGTCCGATAAATGCGGTCTTATCGCTAAAAGCAATTTCTTCCAGGCAACCTTGGGATGGAAAAGTAATGACCAGTAATATAATAATTTAATGGGTAGTTTTTGTGTGGAAATCAAAACGTGTTAGGCTTAAAACTAGTAAATGATAGCTATAAACATAAACAATATAATTAGATAGGTAATACAGGGAAACAAGTGTAATCACTCTGTAACATTTAATATATTCATATACACACATAAACATATATAATAAATAATACATATATATTTCCAGATTAATAAGATTATATCCGATAAATGCAGCAAATGACAAAAAGGAGAAATTAAGAAGCCAAGTAATATTCTTTGACCATTTTCTTGAATATGGCCAGTGATTGGGCACGTCTAATAAGTAAAGACAATGCATTCCATAACCGGACAGCCTGTACACTAAAAGATTTGTCATAAAACCTGTTTTATGTTGTTGTGAACGTATTACAATTTATTTAGTATTCAATTCAATGTATGTAGCGATACTTTATAACTCATACACCTAATGTTGGCGTACCATCAGACAGCATTCCTCAAAAAATAAAAGACTGAGGGCGAATAAAAAAATCCTGTTTTGACGATGAATAAATACAATAATAAATACTAACCGAGTAAGAAAGGAGTGAACCTCGTTGCTGAGTGCGTGCTTCACAGCTTTCTTTAGAAAGGAAGCTTGGCAATACTGTATGCAATGTTTTAAATACCAATTATTAGCCGTCACTGTTTTGTCCTTCACGATCGGTACTATGTCCCGTATTTATTTATTTATTTAGGTCTATCCACAGCAAATGCATTACAAATTAGGTACAGAACATGTTAGTAAATAATATGGCTGATACATTTGCCAATTACGGTATAACCAGCATGCGTATTATGACAATGACACAGAGAAAAAAAAAGTTATTAACACAATGAATAAACTAAACTAAATAACTTTTCTACGAAACTGAATTTACTAGAAAATACATAAATTGATTACTTATACTATGGTACCTACTACTTTAAATTGTTGTTGTTATTATTAGAGGTTCGAAAGGAATTAAATATTATTGACTGCAACATACGAGTACACTGTCTGTGTGTCTTTAAACACTTGCACAATTTTTAACCCCTCCTCCTATCCTCTGGCGCCAGAAAAGGATAAGTAGTACATTTTTATTTTGAATAATAACTTGAGATACCTGACACACGGATGTCTGGTCCCAAACTATGCAGAGCCTGTACTATGGTAACCAGACTGCTAATAAATAAACATACTTATAAATGATTAAATACATACATATTATAGATAAATTACTCCCAGACACAGAACAAATGATCGTGCTCATCACATAACTATTTGCCCCGGGTGGGAATCGAACCCACGATATTAAAACTCAGCGGTCAGGATCACTAACCAATTGACCAATAGGCCCGTTTTGGCTCTTTGTAGGTCATATTATTTCAATAGTCAAAATTGGGGCAACATTCTTAACCAGTTAAGTCTGAGGTGACGAGTGAGTTAGTCGTGTGTATAATCAAATCCTACTATCTACGAGTGATAACACTTTGAAGCAGCGAAAACTGATATCAAAAATAATGAGTTCCATAAAGTTACGTAAGAAGATAAAATACAGTGACTTTATGTATTTAAACGGGAATTAACGCGATCACGAAAAGGTATTACATACATCTGAATTGAATGTCAGTCAGCCTGTGACCACGGCCAGTGTAACCTGGTCGAAACGTCAGGCAATTCAGAGGTATGTAATACCTTTTCGTGATCGCGTTAATTCCCGTTTAAATACATAATTATATCATGAAACGCGAAAGTTTAAAACTTAGTCTACCTAACCTAGGTAGACCAACTTTTAAACTTTCGTTAATTTAAAAGGTGACTCAAACGACACTTTCTGAGTTCTATCCAAGAGATTACAGGTAAAATATAGAAAATGAATAATATTACTTTTAATGCTATATTACGTTTTAATGGTTACTCTTGTGTGTACAATTTTTGTCTTCTAATATAGTCTTTTTCCTCTTCCTTGACCGCAAAGGCCTTTCAGAAGTAGAAGACTGACCTTTTGGGCTGAACCTTGAGAGCAACAGAGTGGTCTCCCTTCCATCAGGTTTAGTACTTACTGTGGTAGAGTCAATGAAATCCCTTCTGATGCGTGCAATTCCTTCAGGTACAAACATAAGTTTTGACTGTGGGCCCACGATGTCGTTGGGCATGTCTGGGCCTACGAGAATTCCTTGCTGTTGTTTATCGAAGATCCCCATGAGAGCATTGTTTGATCCAGGACCGAGGGGGGCGAAGAAAGCATTGAACTTGTAGGGAACAGGTGGAGGTGGAAATGGACGCGCCAGATTCTCTTGGCCGGGTAACAGCATCGCTAACTCATTCTCAACTACGTTGAAGACCACTGTAAATGATACACAGAATTTAAACTTATTAATTTATAATCGTAATCTCTTGGAATCGTTCAGCAATTAATGAAATTAATTCACATCCAACCGAAATTCAAACATTTTCATTACACTAAATGTTATTGAATACAATACGTTACTGAGAGTTGTGTAGTTTAAATTCAATGTTAACAAACAATAAAGTCGTTCCCTGGAGTATCGTCAACGTTTATGGTCACTGCTAGGTTCCTAAGGGTCATAGCGTGATGTTACATAGCCCAATATAGTGAAAAAGTTGTCGAGTTCATAATTGCATATAGTTGCAATGAGCTAATGAGTAGAAATTTTACATATTTCTTATCTCATGTATTTACTTCAAGATGAAGAGTAATTTTGTTTTTGTTTGTGTCAACCTTCATAAGAAAGAAAATAGTTATGCGTACATCAGCAGACTGTACCTACTCTATAACATGTCTTAAATTGTAGTTAGGTAATGACATCACTACATATTATAAAACAAAGTCCCCCGCCACGTAAGTCTGTCTGTTCGCGATAAACTGAAAAACTACTAAACGGATTTTCATGCGGTTTTCACCAATAGACAGAGTGATTCATGAGGAAGGTTTAGGTGTTTAATTTGTTAACGTTTAGTGTAAATAGTTTGAAATATGATGATGATTGTTGAAGATGTCTCTACTACCCGTGCAAAGCCGGGGCGGGTTGCTAGTGTGAGTATAAATGTTCAGCTCTCTAATCTGTGCTCGTGCTCTCAGATATTTTTTCTACCTAATACCTATATACCTATCTAAATATTACTGAAATTAAAGCATCACATGTGTTCTATTGGGTTTATTTCCGTTGAAAATGAACTTCTAAAAAAATATTTATAGTTAAAAAAAAGATGCTGATGATGTATTAACAAACCGAACTAAGAAATCGAAATAGTTTCTGATTGTAAACAAGCGTGTTAGTTGCCAAAGTCCTCCGAAACGGATTGACCGATTTGTATGAAATTTTGTGTGCATATCGGGTAGGTCTGAGAATCGGTCAACATCTATTTTTTTATACCCCTAAATCAGGCCCATCCAACATACGCCCCCAGGCCGCTATGTGGCCTGCGGAAGACCATCGCCCGGCCCGCGACCTATTAAACATTTTATAGGTAACATAACAAATCTATACGGTATAGATACAACCCGAGCTGGATTAAACTGAAACATAACAAATCAAAAATGAGATCATCTTTATCAGACAACCATCTCACAGGCATTCTACTAAAATACCACTTCTAAAATATCAGCTGACATAGATGCACTATGCAAGCAAAAACTATGTCAGTTATCTCATTAGGTGAAATGCTTAGTAAAATTGCGGCTATCTTTTTTAATCAATCATCTCTATGATAAATATCGTTTTCTTTACATTTAAAGCTCACTTTGGTACTTATTAGATTTGTTAGAATTGGAAATTTTTGGGCCGCTACGATTACAAAAATATGAAACCTGGCCCTCCATAAGATTATGTTGGATACCCCTGCCCTAAATGATAAGGTTGACCCTGCGCTAAATATATTTTTTTATTTTTTTGACAATTTTTTTTATTTTTATTTTATTTTAATTTAGCATTCAAAAATACATACTTCTTCTAATTTTCACCCTCCTACAACTAACCCCTGTTTTTTAATCGCGATTTTTATATTATTCTGTTCAATCTACAGATGCGCAATAGGGTTGTAAGATGGCAATTGATTTATCATTGTGGTACGAAATTTTTTACAGAAAGTGCGATTGTTATAATCGATTGCCGTCAAGTCGATACCTAACTTTTTTTTATGGAATAGGACAAACGAGCAGACGGGTCACCTGATGGTAGGTGACTACCGCCGCCCATGGACACCTGCAACTCGATAGTCACAAGTGCGTTGCCGGCCTTTAAGGTGAGAGTATGAGAGGAGGGAAGATGGAGAGATGGGGGGGGGAATGGAGAGAGGGAAGGGTTAAGGCCACCGGTAACCTCACTCTCTCGGCGAAATACAACTAAGCATTGCTTCACTGTTTTCTGTTAGCCCGTGGTATCACTCCGATCGAGCCGGCCCATACGTGCCGAAGCATGGCTCTCCCTCTGTTAAATTTTAAATATGTCTGTTAAGTTAATAAAGTACTTTGAATTAAGAAAATGAATGGTCGGTGTTTTGTTATTTTTATAGGCCGTCAATAGTCCACAACGCTCCATTCTTCTTTCAGTCATAGACCCCATCCCCACAATAAGTTAGTTAATTTTTATTTGACTACCAATATAATCATAGAAATAATTATAGCAAAACAACGTGTGCCGGGTCAGCTAGTTAATATTATAAAAGCCTTTTTTTATAAACTGTAGCTTATTTTATTATTTTTTAGTCTAGATTTGATATCGATCCTTGATCCTACATTGAAAGATTTCGTTACATAGATAGATAGATACAAGTCCAGCTAATACAAAGCGTGTATAAAGAGGTTGCTTACTAGAATCACTCTCAATTCTACCCAGTCTTACACCACAGTCCCATAGTAAAGAAAGAAACGTAATATTCATACCTTTAAGATCTGTTGGAAACCGTTAGCTGTTTTTTCCGTAGTTTTCAGATATTTATTAAATGAGAATTGAAAAGAAGTAAATACTGCAATAACAAAGTAAAGATACTAACGAAAACTACATATTTGTACCAAAGAAACTCATTACAAGTAAGTAAATTATAAATACATAATAGTCTAGACGGTAAAATTACAACTTACTATATATATATATATATATATTTTATTGTTGCAGCATTGTATAATAAAGGAAAGTGAATAAAACAGCCAAATGTTTAATGTATTGTGTTTTATTATTAACGATGACACGAACATCCCATACGGTGTGAGTTTTTGGTAACTTTTCGTCCATTCTTCCAGCGTGTGCTGCCTGCAACCGTTCACACATCACAATAGAAAATACCTTTGACAAGAAAATGGTAACTCATGTTGCTAATCTACTACGATATGTAAATATGTTAAACGACAACTCGTTAGCGAACAAGCTTCATATTTACAAACACTGTCAGTCTTAATTTATACAACATTCACTAATCTAACTATAGAAGTATTAGTCACCACGAGTAGACACATACACGTTATAAGTCCCAGTTATTTACCAAAGTATTGCGGACCAATATGTCCGGTTGGCCCCTCCGGACCTACTAAGTATGCTCTCCCAGGCCCGATAATGCCTGTTGGGCCTCCAGGTCCTGTTAGTATCCCAGGATTACGCCTGCCGTAACTAGGTCCTATAATACCAGTAGGTCCGCCAGGACCTACTAAAACACCGGGTCCTCTGCCAGCTCTACCTGGTCCGATTATTCCCGTTGGTCCCCCGGGACCGACCAGTACTGGCCGTCGTCCGTAGCTAGGGCCTATGATACCTGTTGGCCCATCAGGGCCTACGAGAACACCTCTTTGAGCGGACTCACTTCGTCTTGTATCATCGTTGGTTTGTGCAGGCCCGACAATGCCGGTAGGCCCGCCGGGTCCTACGAGTACGTCTGGCTTTGACTGTGGGCCGACGACTCCAGTCGGTCCTCCTGGACCAACCAGAACTCCTTGAACACCTTGTTGCTGTTTGTTGAATGCGGCGGCGAGGGAGTTATCGTTAGGGTGACCGATGGGGCCGAAGAAGCCAGTCACTTCAGAACCGGGTGGTGGTGGAAACGGACGCGCTAGGTTCTCTCGTCCTGGTAACAGCATTGGTCGTTCGTCTTCGACTTCGTTGAAGAACTCTGTAAGTCAAATAAACAACAATAACACACAGCACAGACAATACGACAACAGTGTACTCCTTAAAAAGTCCGACTTAAAAAATCATAATTAAAATATTTAGTAGTATTTTACTATAGATTACTATAATACTAAGACAGCAAACCAGTTCATAGGTTAATAATAAAGAACTGTCACTGTCAGGAGACAATGACAGTTTCAGTAACCATAACATCCGAGCTGTCAAGCGTTGCCGAGGGCTTTTAACAGACTGTCACCGGCTGTTTAGACACCAGATGAAAGACCGACTGTATGAATATTGAGGTTATGTAGGATCTCCAATGTGTGACACCTCTAGTATGGCTAGGTTCTTGCTACAGTGACGACTATTCGTCAGGCGGGTTGTGTGTTTATTTTCCATCTCAATGGTGTATAAGTAAAGCTTTCTTTAATCCTTTCTTAGATAACCATAAAATATTTACCTGAATTTTGTTGAGTTACTTTATTCGGTCTTTTGAAACAACATAGATATCTGCCATGGCCGCACGCTGCCTGCAGAATAGAAAAAAAAAATAGGTATAATAAAACATTGTATTATCTTTAATCTTAATATAAAATATGCAAACGATTTATATACAGAGCCAGATTTACTCACTAGCCGTGATTTCACTAAAAATATACATATTGTATAGTTGAAAACATTCTCCATCAAATGTTTTGAAACAAAAAAAAAACTAAATCAAAATCGATCCATCTGTTTAGGAGCTCTAATGCCACAGACAGACATATAGATACACAAGTTAAACTAGCACCCCTACTTTTTGCGTCGGAGTTAAAATAAACTATAGAGTTAAGAAGCCTTCAGTACCTCTGAGTTGTGTTGCGGGTTGCAGTCCGGAGTGTTAACACATTTACAGTATTGCAGCGCATCCACGGTACCATCATCAATGATCGGTGTGTGCGATTTTTGACTGAAACCATATTATATCATCATTATGAAAAAAATAAAGTTATGAATTTTATTACAACAATATCCTCCATAAGTTGTAATAAAAAAACGCAGTACGTCGTTTCACCCCTTGACACAAAACATCCCTCACAGAACTGAGAATCTGTATTTACTAACGCCATTAGCTGCATTCTATTTGAAGTCATGTGTCGCCACCATACAGAATTCTACGTTAATTCGTTACAGAGTATTTATTAAATATGAATCCTAACATCATTTATAATTATATTAAATACACTCTTACGTTGATCAGTATTAGGTAACGTTTCGTAGAGAGCTAACGAGTTGCATCTTAACATTTACCAACGAAATTGTTAATTATACATTGATAAAATGATAAAACGACATAAGGTACCTTTTATCATGATAATAAGTAAGTTCCCGAGGGATAGAAAAAGAACATTAACGCGAGAAAAGACGCGGGCATATTATTAGTCTTTAATAAATAACAATTTTATCTTGATAAGGTTGTAGAATTGGTACTGCTTAGTTGATCGCGCTGCATAACTTGGCGTTTAGGTTTGCGATACGACGCTGAGGTCCTGGTTTTCTTCGCAGTAGCAGTAAGTATGACAGTATGGACTCGGGGAACATGCCGATAGAAAGCTATAATCTCACACCTTATTACGTAACGAAGCTGCTTGCGTACGTGTGACCGTATGACCATTAGCATGTCTTTTGTTATTTTCTCTAAAAGCCGAGCTGCTGCTGATTATTTTCTCTCATCTATCGGTGAGGGTCCTTCCTATATCAGCAGCAGATAACTTTGATTGAATTAAATTCACTCAGTATTTTCATGTTGGTTTCACGTGGAGAGTTCACAAAATCTTTAGTCTATCTACATTCAAAAGAAAGAATTTGGTTATTATTCTTATTCTATAATACTTTATATGTACATCTATCTAACCTAAAAACCATGATCAACATATAACGATAATTCTACCTAAAGACAACTTAAAAATAGTTCACTTTTCTACTGTTGTTTAAATTACAAAGTTATCAGCTGTGTAATGTCATAGAATTAATATATGTATCTCCATAGAGGTTAAGAACCGAGAAAGTGCAAATCGGCACAAAATCGTTTATATTGTAGTTAGGTACTCCAAAAGCCAAACTGCTGGATACCACCGGGATAATAAACAGCTAACTTACCCATTTTTCAAGGGGTATATGGCGTGTCCGTTGACCCGGTAGGCTTGATTCCGTTGTCCTTCTACCCGGACTGGGTACCGACCAGAACCGGGTGGTCGGTTGTAAAATCCTTCCGTTTCTGAAGGTTCGTGGAACGGCACATCGTCATCCTGTCGCTGAGTTTGTCTGTAAAAATAAATACATTAATAGGTACATTATATACACATATAAAATTAGCATAAATTAAGCTTATTGCACTAATACGATAGTTAACTATTAAGGCAAATCAGTTTTTGTTTATTAAACGTCAAAATATAGGCTCTTAAATTCTGTATAAACTTGTATGAAATGGCAACTTGTGACGTCATCATTTGCTTTTGTCTTTTAATGTTTGGTTTTAAATTAAAAATAATAAAAAAAAGACGTGTGGCACTCGGAGACTGACGCGGTAAAGCTATTGCATAGCATTTTTTATCAATTTATGCAATTATAATTATTTATTTATTTTATTTATGCAGTTTTTTTTTTCCTTTGTTTTTTTTTCTTTGATATTAATTCAAGTTACACTTTTTTGAGCGTGGTGTCCGATAAGAAAACATTTTTTTTTCTTTTATTAAATAAATGAGAAGTTAATATTGTTCAAATATTTTTATTATCTATATATATAAAAGAAAATCGTGTTAGTTACACTATTGATGACAGGCATGAGCACGGAGCAGATACAAAGAGGAGGTGTTGTAATTAGATTTCCCTATGAAACAACGCGTGACAATTGGCGGGGTGAGGGGGTGTTAAGCTCCGCCCATTTAACTTTTTTCCATCTAACAAACAATAGTAAAGCTACTCGCATCGTTCTATGTCGATGTTGCTATGTAGTTTAGCTATCTCACGCTAGTTATAGGATGTAAGGGACCGTACTCAGAATTTACTTACCAGGTAGTAGCTTTTTCAAGATTAATTTTTAAACCATCTTGATACAAAAGCGAAAGTTTGTGAGTTCTTTCTTTCTCCTAGCCTTGACCTTATTCCACAGCTGGACGGATTTGGATAAAATTTGGTATACAGATAGATTGCGACCTGGCTTAACATTTGGGCATTGGGCATTGCTAGTGTGAGAATAAAAAATTTGTGGTAAATCACGAATGATGATTCAAATTTGTTCACTTATTTATTCAGCTGCAGTTTATTTTGTAAATCTAACTTAATGAGCTTAAAATACCTTTCAAATCATCAGCCTAAGTACAATTTATTTCATTTTAATATTTAAAGGACTTTCAATTCAAGATAAATACTCGTATAGCCGTGGGTTGCTAGGTAAAATATTTGGGTTCTAATTACGGTCCTGTCTTTTTGTTCTGTTTATAAATGTTATTCTAGTTGAAGATAGATGAGAGTCTATTCAAAAAATGATTACAAAAAATATAAAAATAATAATACTTTGACGGCTAAAAATTCTTTAGGACTGGATGTAGAACACATTTCAGTATCTTCGTATGATTTATTTTACTAATACTTAGCTTTACGTACCTTTGTTTTTTTAGTTCCCATTACACAAAGTTTTGCCATCTAGTGACGAATAGACTTAATTATATTTCAAAAAACACTCCCGAGATTTTTCTAGAACTATTTTAATAAATAAAATAAAATAGTTACAAATGAATTGTGATGCCATACATGGCATCAGAGCGTCTATCCGAATAGTTTTTACATGATAAAATACAACACTTCATCTTTTCCTCCTTAATACAACGAAAATTTACTGATTTGCGATTTTTCGATACAAACGTACAAAACGAACGCTGACAGTGTACTAACTATAGGCCACGCCCACTGTGATGACGTCAGGACCTAGTTATAATCACAGTGCACAGTTGCTTAGGCCCTCTCCTCTTTGCATCTGCTCCGTGCGCATGAGTCACCAGATTGCGGGGCGAAGAGGGGGATTACGCATGCGCAGTCAGGCCGATACAACCAATGCCACCTAGAGGCGAGTTGCTGAACTAAAGAGACAAGCGTGATATTTCAAAAAGTCATTAAAAGTTCTGCTATTCATCGATAGATGGCAAAACTAACAAGTATCACCGCTGTGCCGGTCGGAGTGGGGGGTGTCAGGTTATTTTCGTTACGGAATTTCTGGATTCAACAATAGCTTAAAAACACTTAATTTCAATAGGACTGTTATATAATTAATTTATTTTAAGCATGGGAAGCTACCCTGATATTAGAGTAAATATTTACTGTTACCGAGTGTAGGGGCGCGATTTGCCTATAAAAATTTTCTGTATATGTAATCATGCCCCTACATACATCTCCTTCCTAAAAAAAAGAAGATTGCGTGTTTAAATCACGTCGGGGTCTCCACTGTCGGTTATACCTACCTCTGGAGTTATGCAAGGGAAACACTATAAGTTACACGTACGTATTGAGATGTTGTCTTTACAGGTGTAGGAACGCGACTAGTTTAACTGGGGCTAATGTTGTTGTGTGTTGAAAAATTCTTGTAGGTAAATAATTAAGCGGCGGCACTGAGGATCCTGAAATAAATGACTGGCACCACGGCTGGCTGGAATTAAAAGGCTAGCTTAGCGGCTTCGCTTGCGTAAAAGCTGTTTTTTCATCCCTTGGGAATAGCTTTTGTTTCCAGGATGAAATACCCTGTGTCCTTTTTGTACCCCTGACAGTTGTTTTTGTAGTTAAGTCGTTAAAGCGTAACAGACAGAATAAATAGTATGTATGTATAGATTTGCTATTTTCCGTTTAAAATCGTGTTCAAACTGCTTTTGTAGTTTTGCCAGGTCTCATAAAATCTCTAATGTTAGTTTTATTTCATTTTACAAAGACGTTACTTGCTCATTGAGTTATACTAAGTAGGTCATTGATACAATTTCACAAGCTTACTATGGTGTCACAGTATACAGTAACATCTCACTATTGTATAATAATAATTAAAGTGACGAGCAACAATTGTTGACATCAACATTCCCAATGACGGCAATCTCTTAAAGGCTGAACAAGCGATACAAACAAAGTATTTGGATTTGGCCAACGAGCTTGCTAACATGTGGTATACTCATGAGAGTATATTTCTACCATCAACCATTAGTTTAAGATAGATGGTTGAACAGGATGTTTCTTAATCTCAAAGACACGTACGCTATTGATATTAATAACGTCTACAATTTGCCATGATGCCTTCATTGTGTTGTTATTATGACACCGCATACATTAAACGCACATTTCTTCAAACCATAGTTCCTTGGTGGAACTTTCACGCGGTAACAGAACGGTACTTTCGATAAACGTATTAAATTATTAAAATTCATTTCCTGTATTATTTAAATATCTATATTTATGAATCTTCTAAGAAATAGGCTCATGTAAATTCTTTTATATTGATCCATGCTATTTCTAGTGTCTGTAAAACCGTGAGAAAGAAAATGTTTTAATTTAGACTTTATGGAGATTGCACATCCAGTACAAAGCCGGACTTAATGCCTGAGGCATTTTCTAGCAGACAACCTTTAGGCTATGCAGAGAAAACAGGAAGTACTAGAAATAACTGAAATACAGATAACTAAATATTTACCAAACGTGTGTAGTGATCCTAAATAATGTCAGAAAAAATATGAAAATCAAATAGTAAAATTAAATAATAAACAAGTAAAATTAAAAAATTCTTCGAACAGCTGAATAGATTTAACTAAACTAAATCAAAATCGCTCCATTTCTTTAGGAGTTCTGATGCCAAAGACAGGAAAACAGAAACTCAACTCCTTTTTGCGTTAGGGGTTGGAAATCCAAACTAAATTCCTGCATTGTCTGTTTTAAAAAACTATAGTTTAGAAAAACACGGTTTAGTAGCGAACCAACTCAAAAAGTAAAAAAGAGTTGATTATCCACCTCTGGCTCCATAATCAGATGAGCTCCAAGATGTCAATTTATAGTATTATCATTCAAACTACATACACATAAAAAGGTTCATTTCGATTGACTTCCAAAATTTGAGTGACTTCCAAGAGTTAGTTAAAAGTGAAATTAATAAAAGCTTGTTACAAAAGATTTCGTAAAGAACGTAAATACCAAGTGGTGAATCTAATGTTTTGTAACGCAAGTAACAGTAGAATCAATCCATCACTAGTTGCTAAATGGAACACTATTACGTCATTACGAGAATAAAGGTGGACCGACACCTGCGCGTCATTGCACCTGTTTTCACCTTGAATTTTAATTCTTTTAACTGTATTCTTCACCAGTAAATGTTCAACATAGAGGTGAAATATTTTCTTCAAATTTAAACGGAACAAACCTTAACCAACTCAATTCCAAAGAAAATTTCACACTTGGCGAAGGTTTCGTAAACATACACAAAAAAAAAACTTTCGAATTCAAAACCTCCTCCTTTTTTGATGCTTTTTTGATAATTGTCTTTTTTTTTTATTAATGGTAAGTGATAGTAAGTGACTACCCCCACCCATGGGCACCTGCAATTGCGTCACAAGTGCTTTGCCCGCTTTTAAGGTGGGAGTAGAGGAAGGGGTTGAAGAATTAGAGTGGGGGGAGGGGGAGAACAGGGGGAGAGGGAAGGATTAGGGCCTCCGGTATCCTCACTCTCTAGGCGAAACACAATGCAAGTATTACTTAACTGCCGGTTTTCTGTGAGGCCGTGGTATCACTCCAATCAAGCCGACCCATACGTGCTGAAGCATCCCACAATAAATCAGTTAAAAATTTGTATCTAGTTCTAAAAAGACCATTAATCAGTGAGGTAATACGCGCTAATGGATATAACTCGACTGAATAAGATAGCTATAATAACTAGCTACCATTTGACAGGTTTGATTTCAATTAAAGGCATTTTAACGTACTTCAAAATGGTGAGGGGGTTCTCAATTCGACGGTTTTTTTTTGTATGTTAGGCTATATCTTTAGCTATTTGTGAACCGATTTCAATAAGCGCAGCACAATTTACCTCATTAAGTATTCAACATGTTGCTTATAGTTAATCTATTTATCATTATGTATATTTAATTTATTTAGGAGTTCAAATTCTAGAAACAACAAGCTTTTGCCAGCGATTAGCATTAGCATCAACAGAATTTCCCTAGTTTATCCCACTAATATTATAAATGTTAATATTTGGATGGATGGATGTATGGATGTTTGTTATTCTTTCACGCAAAAACCACTGAACCGATTGCGATGAAACTTGGTATGTAGATAGCTGGAGACCTGGATTAACGCATAGGCTACCTTTTTATCTCGATATTCAAACGGGATCGGGACATACGCGGGTGAAACCGCGTGGCGCTGCTAGTAATACCATAATTAAGTATAGAAAATATTTTTGTGTTAACTATTACTTTTAAAAGTATTATGTGATCTGATTTTACTTTTGACACGCCTTTATTAGCTCATAAATCCTGCTAATATTATAAACGTGAAAGTTTGTGAAGGTGTATGGATGTGTGGATGTGTGGATGTGTGGATGTATGGATGTATGGATGTTTGTTACTCTTTTACGCAAAAACTACTGAACCGATTGCGATGAAACTTGGTATGTAGATAGCTCGAGACCTGAATTGACACATAGGCTACTTTTTATCCCGATATTCCCACGGCACCGGGCCTTACGTGGGTGAAACTACGGGGCGCAGCTAGTGTAAGCTAATCCTGAAAGTCAGTTTAATTTACTTCTAAACTGTCGTATGTACGGTTATGACAATACTATAATTTCCCATCTTAGAGCTCATGTGGTGATGGAGCCAGTAGGTAGATGGTAAAATTCATTTTTATTTTTTACTTCAGTTCGCTATTAAAACGCATTTTTTTTAATTTTTCTGAAGTATAATTTATTTATTTGTGATTAATGTGATTATGTATGATAATTAGGTTTTTTAGGGTACCGTTTCTCAATAGCAAAAAAAGGAACCCTTATACCGTTTTTCTCAGGAACTCGAGGACGCATCAAGTTGAAATTAATTCTAAGACGATGATCTTCTAAGACAACGCAGTGAAAAGATATGGCCACTTAAGCCTTAGATTTTAACTAATTTTAACATTTCGTTAGGAAAGGAAAAAGTCGTTCGTAAAGGAAAAGATCCCAAAGTCGTTAATTTGGTATTATATCCCTTCACTTGTGCTGTCAGACTTTGCTTCTTACCAAATTTCATGATTCTAGGTAAATAGAAAGAACCCTATAAGTTTTCGACACAAAACCTATAGGGTACTTCCGGTTGATCTAGAATTGACAATTTTGGTTAAAAAGACCTTGCGCATTACAGCACAAGTATAGGGAAACTTCCGAAAAATTAAAAAATTAACAATTAAGGTAATTTTTGGTAAAATCTAAATTAGCCCATATCTTTTTATCGTGTTGACTCAGGACCTTGATTTTTATAACAGACAGACAGACAGAAAATGAGTGATCTTATAAAGGTTCCCTTTTTCTACCTTTTGAGGTATGGAACCCTAAAAATAGTTTTTGTGATTACTAACTTATATTTTGCGGTGGAAAGTTGACTTTGTCGTACATCGATGTGTAGGAGAGTATTTTTAAAATCTCAAAGTTATTTTTTTTTTCATAAAAGACGGGCAAAGATCTTTGAGATTTGATCCCCTAGTTTATTTGCTTACGGAACCCTCGGTGCGCGAGTCAGACTCGCACTTGTCCAGTTTTTTCTGTTCAACGTGTGTGGTCACGGCACTTATACAAGTCTACGCGCACCTTTATGTACTACAATAAAATTCCTTCCTAGTTCCTGTATTACTAGAGGTGTGCCTGAATCTTTGTATATACATGACATACTATTTAATTTTTATGGCATTTCCCTAACATTGCGATAAAATAAATAAATATATCAAACATAAAGATTTGAATATTTCTTTTGTAGCGCAATTGTTATATATAAAATTGTATTTTTTCTAATATATACAACTTGTTATATAAATATGTGTACAATACTCTTGTATTGTAAATATTTGGTTGCAAATAAAAAATATTATGTAATGGTTGCAGAAGATGCTGTCATATTTATTTGATGTTCTTTATATTTCGTCCACGAATTAACTGCAACACCGTGAAAAAAAATATTAAAAAAATAGTTCTTAAATTTAAGAAAAGCTTTAGATATATTTCAAAGTAAAGTCTACCTATTGGTTTTGTACCAGTTGTCGAGTTTTCCAAAAATTTCTTCATAGGAGTCTTTCGTCTAGTTATGATCCCTATACCCCAAAACAACCGCCAGTTAAAAAGTTTATATGTGTATAAATATATATGTATACGTATAGGCACGATAGCGGTCGCAATCATGCACCGATTGCTTTCAAACTTGGACGACAAATCAACAGGGCAAAAATAAAGGTTAAGTTCGTGAATGGGGGATATTCCCTCAAAGGCAGGGACTGGGGGCAGATTTTCAAAAAAATTCACGAAATCGACCTCTGCGGGCCTCCTGCGGGCCCGGTTTTTTTTTAGAATAGTTATTTTATGCATTGTCATGCCAGTTTCAATGTTTTTAATCGACTGTCGAAGGACGATAATATTTTGCAAGCGGTGATAGGTGTTGTACATACACGTATTATTGTTTAATTCTTCTGAACAAAGGCCTCTCCTCAAAACTAAATGGTCAACAGGCAGAGCTAGCAGCTAGCAGAGCTGTTTGATGAAGGTTTCGCTAGACCACGCTGTGTAGAAATAATTTTGTTATTATGAGATGTAGATTTTGCAATTAATTCCGGTTTTGGGTACACTAAAGATACAATACGTCTTAAATGCAAAACTTCACGATGATAGCTTGAGTAGTTTCAGACGTGCAAACTATCAAACTAACAACAAACAAATGAACGGGCCTGTTGAGATCAACAGTGAACCAACAACCAGACGATGGTTATTGATCTTGACTGCCGAGCCAGAAGGTCGTGGGTTTAATTCCCATCCAGGATAAATAATTGTGTGATAAGCACGATCATTTGTGTCTTGGTTTAATATATCTATAACTAGCAAACCTTCCTCATAAATCACTCTGTCTATTAGTGAAAACCGCATAAAAATCCGTTCAACACTTTTTCAGTTTATCGCAAACAGACAGACAGACAGGCAGACAGACGTGGAGGGGGACTTTGTTATATAATATGTGTGTCTTTGGTCATATATAAGTATGTTTTTCAGCAGTCTGGTTACCAGAGCCAGAGTTAGGCAGAACCTGTACTAGGCTCTGCCTAGTTTGGGATCAGACGGCCGTGTGTAAGGTGTCTCAAGTTATTGAAGTGATAACTTCTTATGGGAGGGTAAAGTAACGCGTTACGGCGCCAGTCTGTCTGGCGTTTAAGTTATCACTTCTGTCGGGTTTTCCGAGACGCACACGTTTTTTTTCTTATTAAACAAGCGAACGTACATTCACATTTATAATTAGGAGTTAACCTTAAAAATTGTCACATTTGAAATAAGAAAGTGATTAAGGTTGTAATACTCGTAATAACACGAATTACGGGAATGTAGGACCGCGCCTGTGCCTCTTATTCATTTATTTTTGAGTAATAATATGTACCTATAAAATATTTTATCCAAAGAAATAACTTTTTTAATTACAAGAATATATTTATGTCATCATATAATATTAGGCATTATTAGGTACAAATGCATATTTTTGATTTTAATGAAAGTTTATTAAGTCTCTACTATAGAAATCTTTAACGATGCCAATTTTTAAATGTTGAACAATTAAATACTTTATTGTTTCCGTGGTAAGGTACAACATTCTATAAATGTCACATAGCTATAGGAATCGAATAAATTAATTTGAAACAATAATGTTCGCGATAATAGATCATTAGGATCGATATAAAATTTTATGTTATAATTATGCATTGGTGATCAAAAATGAACTTAATATATGAAGTGAGACATCATCTTTTTGAATGAGTGATGTGTTTGAAACTTTATTGCTTATGAAGGCAAATTATATTTTACCATTGTAAGTACCACTGCTTAAATTCATTATAAACTAGTTTCAAATGTTACGTATGAAATTTTTATTTAACTATTACCGAATTATAGTCAGAAGAAAAGGTGAAATAATAACTACATAACATCCACCTCCTAAATAGACACCATGTCACAAAGTTTTACTCACCAGGTTTCTTTACTCGACTTGCGTTGCAATGTCACGTAAAGTAAATTAGTACTTGGTTTTATAAGTTTCATCACAAACAAAAAACATACGTTCAATTTTTAAACACTTTTGGGCCAGAAACTCTCCTCGTCATCAAAAGACTCTAAAAAGTTTCTTGATAAAAACCGCTATAAAATCCGTTGCGTAGTTTGAAATATCTAAGAGTACAGAGGGACAGACGACTGAAAGCGACTTTGTTTTATACTATGTAGAGATTACTAAAATGTTATCTACGGTTTCTATATGAATTTTACACCTCCATAAGTTTCTCCGTAACCATTGATTCTGTTTAATGGTTCATAAATGGTGACTAAGATTAGTGGCTATGGGGTATGGCTATGTGGGTAGGTTAGCACATTGCAAGGTTAAGTAATACTAGCCAGGTCAGTCTTAACATGGGTTACCATTCTTAACACATTGAGGCCCCCGCGCCTCTGAGTACACGCTAAGCGGTCCCGGTTGCCATACGAACATCTGTGAACCCTAAAAAAAGTCCGATAACCTGGTCTAACTACAGAACTTCGCCTAGTACTTGGATTGTGGAGGTCTGATGGCAGTCGCTTCACCTAAAATATCGAAGTTCGGCCGTCTCGTAGTTAGACTGAAATCATTTTAGAAATGCATTATAATGTACTAATATGAACTTTTGTGTATATTAGGCAAATACCATTAACAAATTTAATTTCCTCATATAATTTTGCATGTGTGTCAGTTTTAATTTAGTTTGTAATTGGTCCCAATTCTGTTACTTCACTCGCTAAATTAAAATTCACTAAATTTTCTTCATATAAGATGTAAACCTTGTACACTTCAAAACAAGGTCTTATTTCAAATTGAAACAAGTAGGTACCATATGTCACTATCGAAATAAGCAATTTATTTGTCGACTTAAGTCTGATACGCTTAAATAAACTTTAATACCATGTAGCGAGAGCCGCTATACGTTGAATGCCATCTCTTTTGCTCTGTGTTTTTAGTAAGCGTCTTCGTAGGTGTAGATTAAAAACACGTCATCCTTGTTCGTTTTTGTAAGTTTTTATACAGCAATTATACAGCGTTTGAATAAATGGAGACTCTCGCTGCGTGGAAATAAAGTTGAGTATACGTTGACAGGTGTTAGTGAAATTTAGCGGCGCTGAGAAATAGATGCTAGTAACAAATAGACCTTATTGCGAAGAACACTAGGTTGATTTCATATGAAGAAATTAAGTCAGGTTTTAGTTTAGTCGAGTGTACAATAGAATCGGCACCATTGTATTTTTTTTATTTTTTTATTGGTATTATTCAATGCCATCATAATGTGTATCTACCTAATTTCTGCATGCCACTATGTATGGCTAAATGTGTCTTAATGCTCATAATTCACTTGTCCTCCTTGTATTACTTAGTTGGAAGAAAGCTCGGAGGATGATGGTTCAATAATAGATTGCGTTGTTACACAATCTTTTATTTATTTACCTAATTACGTGCATAAACGCGAGAACACCTCAAACTTGCAACTTTTGTATACTGAAGCTTACCGAGATTCTAATTAGCATTGCTTCAGCCCTTGTACAACATTTTATTAGCTTTGCTTGTAACTAACTACATAACCATGTAAACAAACCTTGGAAGTAAATTTTAACTTATTTCTAATTGTAGTATTGAAATAAAACTTTATATGTATAATGTAGTTTGAATGACCATACTATAATTTGGCATCTTGGAGCTGACCTGATGATGGAGCCACGAGGTGGATGGTGGAACTCTTCAGTGGCTACTAGTAAACCCCTTGAGTTTGGGCTCATTGACGAGCCCTACAGATTAGGCTTAGTAACAATTGTCTGATGACGATGATGATTTCATTTACTAAACTATAATCATTTTCCTGAAGTTTTTTTGTAATTTATGTTTTAAAGTAATTTTTTTGCGTGTGCTAAATGATTTAACATTAATAATAGTGGAACTTGTTTGACGGGTAATAATTACAAAACGACGTAACACACTTAATGTTGTTATTGTAGCGTGTCTGTTTCGGATGTGTGTAATTATTGTTGTGATTTATGAAACATTATCAAATGTAGATAATTAGGTAAACATTGCGTGTGCGGTATATCATTTAAATGGTCTGACTTAAAAAAAGGCACTAGTACAAAATTAAATACGTATTTTTTTATCTTTGTTCATAAAATTCTTGATACACGTTGCCAGGGGTATAGAAATGGACATATTTTGCATACACGTTGCCAGTTATCAGGTACAGAAAAGGACATAGTTTGCATACACGTTTCCAGGGGTTCAGAAAAAGACACATTTTGCAAACACGTTGCTAGGGGTACAGAAAAAGACATAGTTTGCATACACGTTGCCAGGGGTAGAGAAAGGGCAAAAAAAGTACTGTTCCTGAGGGTTATCTGAATTATACCCGATAATATATTTTGCTGCCTGACTGACATTGTAGGATTTGGGGTTTTACTATGATTAATGTCAGTCTGTCATATCAGTTAATTGGGGTGTTCATAGGATAATATTCTGAGACATATTAACAAACTAAGGAAAGGTTCTACTATATATTCTAGAATGGAAATAAACGTACTTAGATATTATTATTCGGTTCGAACCCATGATCTCTGACTTAGCAGTCTAACACTCTACTACTGCGCCACAGAGATCGTCAAGATTCGAAAGAGTGATAAAAGTTGAGATAGAGACATACTCGTTTTTTTTTTATATGTGATATGATAGTTATAAAGTTATATACCTCTGTTACTCAGTCCGTCCGCTACTAACTAACTTATTTATTAGGTAGTTAGTCATTTTTATACGCAGCTATCATAGTTATATTATTATAGGACCAGCGCAAGACTTCTTTTATTATAACAATCGAGACATTGTAATAAGCGGAAATAATAGTCTCAAATTGCTATGATTTCTTTTCGGGTTGCAGTTGTCGTCATACAATAATTAATGAGAGTTGTTTCAGATGCATGGTTGCATTGTGTTCAATGTCACTACATTGTCATTATTCTTGCTATATATTTATATACATATATATAATTAGACAAAGTTGACTGGCCTGTTAGTCTAGTGGTTAGTTATCTTGACTGCTAAGTCAGAGGTCTTGGGTTCGAATCAGACCCAGGACAAATAATTTAGAAGAAGAAACGCCGAACCACAATCTTCAGGATCCAAGTCTACATAACTCGAACAAGTGCAACTGGTATGTAAGCATCCAAGGTGTTCTTTATACAAAAGAATTTTGCTTCGGCACGTATGAGCCGGCTCGACCGGAGTAATACCACGGCCTTACAGAAAACCGGCAGTGAAGCAATGCTTGCATTGCGTTTCGCCGCGTAAGTGAGGTTACCGGAGGCCCTAACCCTTCCCTCTCTCCCCCTCTCCACTATTCCTGCCCTCCCCCTCTCTTCCCCCTGTCCTCCCATCTTCCCGTTCTTCCCCCTCTCCCCCTCTTCCCCTACTTTCATCTTAAACGGCGGCAACGCACTTGTAACTTTTGAGTGGCAGGTGCCCATGGGCGGCGGTAGTCATTTACCATCAGGTAACCCGTCTGTTCGTTTGCCCTCTATACCATTAAAAATAAAATAAAAAAGAGAACTACTCAGTTTTGAGCTGACCAGTCACGACCCCAGTTGACTAGATGAATCGGTAATCACGAAACTCAACCACATTTTAGGGAGCTCCACGACTCCAATCTGTCAGTCACCGCAGTCAGTCAATTCAGGACATAAACCTTTTACCAACGCTAAATGCTAATTATATTTCTGAACAATTAAATGTTAGAGGGTCCGGAATACCCGGCGACAGCCTGCTCGAGTTACAGGTATCCAATCCTGACCTGCTCGCGCGATAGCTTACATTCTCTATTCCCTCCGTATAAGCAATATAAGGGATATTCCTTTCATTACCTTTAATTCTTACCTTCCCCTTGTAGTAATATACTCAAAAAATTTCACATCTTGTTACCAAAGTGCCTGGTTGACAACAATAGATCCTTCTACGTGAGTTGGGACCAAATAGTTGGCAAAATGTATGTTAAATACGTATATACTACAAAAATTTACGGAGAAAATTATTTTGTCTATTTTAAATTATAGAAATCCAGTAATCATCAACGATTATTACAATTATGTCTAAGTATACGATAACTTACTATGTATAAGATAACTTGCGGTTAACTTGAGAAACAATTACCACTATCTAACTAGCATTCCCATAAACTGCGTGATATTGTTTTGTTCTTAAATTGAGAAAAATTACTAGGTACATGAAATCTATACAGTATGCGTGATGCAATTAATCAAGCAACAAGTTACTGTGTGTGAACCATTGTAAGTATGATGTCGATATAGCCAGAAAGTCGGCCAAGGCGCCAAAAGCCGGCGAAGCGAAACATCGCGAATACGTTAACTTACAAGTACTTAACAACGATATTTTTTTAGAAATCCTTTGCAGGTTTTTCCTTATTGAAACGCGAGTAAAGGTTTCGATCAAGGTCTTTGAAAGTCGTCTAAAAATATAAAGATCGTGAAGTGTACTTTATAGGTTAGATAGAGGTAGGACATAGTAAATATATATTTGAGGTGCTGGTAGGAAATTTGATCCCAGTGCATACCAGACAAGGAAAACAACATGCAACGCCTCTCTTCCTTCTTTAAGAAAGACATGTATGAAAGTGTCCCAAGTCCAAGTTTAGGTTTACCCCTTGGACCCCTGGTAATGCGTATTAAACGCGTAGTGAAGGCGTAACAAACTAGTAGATAGTGATCCTGACTGCTAAGTCAGGGCTTGAGTTCGGTTGCCACCCAGGACAAACAATTGTGTGATGAGCACGATCATTTGTTATATGTCTGCGTGTAATTTATCTATTATATGTTTGTATTTAGAAATATATAAGTATGTTTATAAGCAGTCTGGGTACTATAGTACAGGCTCTCCCTAGTTCTGGTTAGACAGCCATGAGGGAGGTGTCAAAAAATACTCACTTTCGTTATTATTACGTTTTAACTTTAAGCATGTAAGCGGATATTAATTTAAATAAGTGACATCGGTTATCTCGTTAATGTGCACGGACATCTTGTAAAGTTCACATAGCAAAAGTGAATCTTATCGCTGAGTTTACGATTTAGTATTGTACTCTTATGTGAGAACTTTAGTAATCTTACTAATATTATAAAGGCGAAAGTTTGTGAGGATGGATGGATGGCTAAACGGATCTGGAAATGCACAGAGATAGATTGTATCCTGGAATTGCACATACGCTTCTCTTTATTCCGAAAAAATATAAATGTACTTGTCATTTCCCGCAATTTCAACCGCCTCTATGGTCGGCTCCTAAAGGCCATAGTGTGTTGTTAATTCGTCTAAAACTTTCCCTGGAATCTGGGCTATTAAATGCAAAAATAATATTTCAAATCCGATGGTAGTTTCAAAGATTAGCGTTTTCAAACAAACAAAAATCGTTAGCTTTAGTATATTAGTAAGAACGAGACAGGACCTGCGTATTGTGTTGATAATATTATAATTGAGTAGACGCCTACGTTTAAAATTATTTCTCCAAGTAGTGCCATAAAATTGTTGTCCACTCTTACTTTGTCAAATCACTACATATTACAAAACAAAGTCCCCCGCCGCGTCTGTCTTTCTGTTCGTCATAAACTGAATAACTACTAAACGGATTTTCATGCGGTTTTCACTAATAGACAGAAAGATTCATGAGGAAGGTTTAGGTATATAATTTGTTAAGATTTTGTTTTAAATTAATTGAAATATGTTGATGATTGTTTAAGATGTCTCTGCTACCCGTGCGAAGCCGGGCGGGTTGTTAGTTAATATTAAAAGTGAATGATTTAATTTCATGCCTAGGTATTTCATACAAAAATGTACTCAACCATGTGGGGTAGAGTTAAGGAGCAACTTCTTGTAAAGGAGGCTAACCTTAAGAGTGTCCAGCTAACAGAAAGCAGTTTGTTCAAGAACCGACCGGAATGGCGCTACTGTTGGCAATGGGTATGATATGAACTTGCTTTTTTTTTTGTTTGAAAGGTGACTTGGTGTTCTTAGATGTAATTCAGCTGTTCGAAGATCTTTAGCTCTTTTGTAATCATTGAAGGGATTTTCGAGTTGGGGTTGGTGTTTTAAATTTTTGATTATTTGCTACTGTTTATTGTTTTTAGCTGCCAGAGTACTTAGTTGTCATTGTGTCTTCCCATAACAATCCCAAGATCCTCTGTAGGCAACGCATGTAGGAGGAGTTTAGGCAACGCCCCAATTTCACATACGTTCCAGGTCATGTCGATGGAAGCCTGAAAGACCAACATTTTGGCCTTATTGGTGGTGAAATGTTTGTTATGACAAGCTTCCCGATCATGGTCTACGATTCCAGTTCCCCTATGCTAACGGTTACTTACTTATATTTAGAAAATTAATTGATTGATGTACTTATGTTAATTACAGCTACTATTGCAGTGAAACATGTAATGTGAGGCTTTGATGCACTAGATTGCGTGAATCAAGTGACTAATGCCGTAAAGTAATTATATGAGTAGATCTCTAGATGACTGTATACAGACTAACGCGTAATATATACGCGTGTTTATAACGAAGGTATGTCACTCATGGCACAGCACATTCCTCTTTCGAACATATTCGAATCAAAAGGTACTAACAATTTACTCCACAGAAAGTCACTAAAAACATAGTTCTGTTTTTTTTCTGATTATGAGTCGCTGAGAAGAGAATAATCCTGCAAACCTTTCAAGAGAAGAATCGGTTTGACAACTCACAAGGGCCAAAATTTGTTGATTTTTTTATAACGAGGTGGAAGATCCTCATGGATTTCCTCCGCTCTTGGGTGGGGCCGAAGGGGTCTGTCGGGCTCTTACCGACTAAAAACCAACCTGGTGTTCCACTGCCTGTCCATGATCGGGGGAGCAAGAATCGCCATTGTATTCTTCCGCAATAGCAGCGGCACAGATAAGATTATAGGGAGCGGTAACGTTACCGGTCTTACCGGTAACCATCGATAATGTAGCCATTACGTTACCGCAACGTATACGGAATTTCTATGTTCATTTCTGTGATGTGGACATTTCATTTGAAATATCAGATTTTTTAATGACATCCTGTTTAAATGTTGAATTGATGAATGATTGATGTTGAAAAATTAAACTTATATTTTTGACACATTAAAAATAAATAAATAAATAAGTTATGAGTGGCGCACTTAAAATGAAAGTGGGCTGGATATGTTGCCCGAAATGAGAAATCGTGGTGCAAATGTCTCCTCGAGTGGAAACCGTGGAGAAAAAAGGGCCCTCAAGGAAGACCACAAATGCGCTGGAGGGAAGACGTGAAAAGGTAGCCGGCTCGAATTGGATACAGAGAGCGCAATGCTGAAAGGAGTGGGAAATGTTAAAGAAGGTCTATACCAAGATGATCGAAAAAGGCTAAAGAAGAAAGAAGACTTAAGTATGATTATACTGTGTTCTAGAACCTATTAACATAAGCTATGTATTCAAAGCAAAAACTTGAGGTACCTCTATGGTTATACTTAAGATTAAGTCGAGGTTTGATAAAATCGTATTCCCCGAGGGCCACGGTCAAGGCGCATGGACCAAAAAGAGCCCTATGACTCATGTAGGTCATAATAATAAAACGATTATAATGTAGGTCAATAACAAAAGCCCACGATCATCAACAATGTTATTTTAAAGATTGATTAAATTACAATAATTTGGTAAAAGGACTAATAAATATATTAATTTTTTTAAAGATATTTGTACTTGTAAGAATGTACAATAACATATTATTTTTAAAAAGAAACTCAACCTACTTCATGCAAATCATGCAATTATGATTCATTTGCTATTTTTCCATGGCTAAAACGATGGCCTGCTTCTTCGCCGCCGTCATCACCTAGCACTGAACAGACTGCCCCTTGAATCTCCTGAGGCAGGCGATCAAGTCTACCGTCCGATGTTCACAGGAGGTTAAAAAAAAATTCAAAAAACGGTTTTTACGATAATTTGTCGAGTCCATCAAAGTGATCATGGCTATTACCTGGTCGAAACGTCAGACGTTAATGTTATCTGAAGCTTGGAGGGGCTCATGGCTAAGTGGTAGGTACTAGCCAGGTCGTTCTTAGGATGGGTGACCATTCTTTACTCATTGAGACCCCTCCGTGCCTCGGAGAGCACGTTAAGCCATCGGTCCTGGTTACCATATGAACATCTGTGGCATTCGTTACGGGTAGTTGGAGCCCTAAACATCCGACAACCTGGTCTGACTACAGAACTTGGATATCGACTGGCCTGTTGGTCTATTGGTTAGTGACTGCTAAGCCAGAGGTCGTGGGTTCGATTCCCACCCAGGACAAATAATTGTGTGATGACCACGATAATTTGTTCTGTGTCTGGGTGTAAATTATCTATAATATGTATGTATTTAGAAATATATAAGTATGTTTATCAGCAGTCTGGTTACCATAGTACAGGCTCTGTCTAGTTTGGGATCAGATGGCCGTGTGTGAGATGTGTGAATTTATTACTATTATTATTCCTCTTTATTTATCTTAACACTTATACATTACATTTTTAAATGTGTACAAAACAATATATATATATATATATTTAAAAATATAAAAAATAGTAGACCACCGACATCGGGTACAGGGACCAAGACACCGGTGGTTAGGGCTCCAAAGGCAGGAACCTCCTCACTATACGGGCCGTGTCGAGGAGAACTGCCTTCTGCATCAGTCCCTTGATCCAGCCGTCTATCGCGAGCCTCCTAAGGTGTTGATCGAGGCTTTTGGCTATCAATCCATGAGCAGATATGACAATCGGAACAATGCTCGCCGAATCGATATTGCACATATCGACAATCTCGTGAGACAAATCCAAATATTTTATTTCTTTTTCTTTTTCAACTTTCACGAGATTCTTTATTTATATTATTATTATTATCACCTAGTACTTGGGTTGAAGAGGTCAGATGGCCTATCGCTTCACGTAATTTTCCATGTCAGATTGATTACTACCAATTAATGAATTTATACGTCACAAAACACAGAAAACATAAATAAAGCTGCTTTTGAATATTCATCAGTTGTTTTTAGTAGGGTGGCTTACTAGATTACCATAACAATATAATATAAAGCTCTTATGAAATAAAGCGTTTATAAGAGCCATAACTAATGGTAAGTTAATCGCTTGTTACTAGTAAAAGTAACTGTTACAACTTATTCATGCTCATAGTTTGCATAAACTCTTAGGCAGATTTAAACATAACGACAGCCGATGAGGGCGAGGCTTGAGTCCTTTTACAATCGACGTCGTTTATAATAATTAATGTAATACAATTCAATTGTTTTGTAACTCAGGAACAAAGTTACAAAAGTTCCGCGTATTAAAAATAATATATATTTGCTATAAACTTAATAATAACTACTTAAACTTTCGGGTTTTACGATATAGTTATGTATTTACACGGGAATTACCGCGATTACGAAATAGGCATTATATACCTCTGAATTGCCTGACGTTTCGACCAGGTTGCACCGGTCGTGGTCACAGGCTGACTGACTCAGTGGTGCACGCCCTCCTTTTCGTAATCACGTTAATTCCCGTGTAAATACATTATTATATCATATGAATATTTGTATAATTTTATTAGTGTATATTGATTTGAAAAAAATGGCAATACATTTATAAAAAATGTTTTTTTTTTGTAAATCATTAAAAGTTTTGTTAAAGTGGGAGAGGAATGCTTCGGCACGTATAGGCCGACTCGACCGGAGTGATACCAAAGCCTCACAGAAAACCGGCTTTAGAAATAGAAACCATGTTTCGCCGAGTAAGTGAAGTTACCGGAGGCCCAAACCTCCTTCCCCTCCTTTCCTTACACCCACTCTTCCTCTACTCCCACCGTAAAGGCCTGCCGGCCGCATTTGCGACTTGATTTGCAAGTGTCCATGCTCGGCTTGAGTCACTTACCATCAGGTGACCCGTCTGCTCGTTTGCCCCCGATCGCATGAAATTTAATATTTAAAAAAAAAATCAAAATGTGTTTAAGGTGGTAGTAGGGGAAGTTATGAATCTCCACGATATACTACTGATCTCTTCCCTTCAACATCAATCTATTCATCTCTAAATATCTTACAGATATCGTAAAAGAAAAGAAAAAATTGCGTAAAAACAAATTGGTCTTAGCGTGATGTTATAATATAACCTATATTCTTTCTCGATAAATGAGCTATCCTACACTACAAGAGTTTTTCAATTCGAACCAGTAGTTCCTGAAATTAGCGCGCTCCAACAACCAAAACTTCAGCTTTACAGTATTAGTATACATGTAAACTTGTGTTTTTTTACTAGTTGTCATTTGTCTTTGTATTATAATAATATTTACTCGCGACTGGCAGCCGTAAGTGCCATAGTGTAAAAGTCCCTACAACAATAAAATGAATTAACCGACCTATAGCATCCCATTAATTGTTCAAGTCGTATAAGCCTCCTTGTTATTGTGGGAAGCGCTTCACAAAGTACCGGATGTGACGTAAGCTGCCACTCATTAATCCAAAGTTCTATATTTTCATAATGGATTTAGTGGTTTATAGTATGAGCCTATGAAGCTTTCATGGCATCGGATCTTCCTACATTATTTCTCACAATTGTGCTCTGTAGATGACAATACCGTTTTGTAAATCATAGTAATTCCCATTATATTAATAACTACCCATTTTCAGTCTGAGAGATTACAACTATTATCTACATTGACAATACATTTAGCATATCTACATAATAACATATACAAATTAATAATTTAAAATATTCAAAATTTCCTTCAACGATTAGACAAGAGCTGATGACCTTCAAACGAAGGAACACATTATTTTAATTAAAGCTAAGAACACATCAAGTTGCCTTTCAAACAAAAAACACAAATCAATATCGGTCCATCCGTTAAGGAGCTATGATGCCACAGACAGACACACAGATACACACGGTAAACTTATAACACCCTTCCTTAATGCGTCGTAGGTAAAAAACGCCAAAGTTGATACACCTACTATGTGGGTAATAAGCATATCTGTACCTGTTTTGGGCAATAGGAGTTAATCATAGGATGATATATGACCTGAATTTAATTAAAGATATTTAATGTAAGTTTTAACCCAACCTCACTAGGCAAATATCAAAGTCAAAGGCAATTAGTGACCCGTCCCGGCTTCTCACGGGTGCAATGTAGATACTAATGTGGTAATTATACAAATTAACACATCCTGAATCGTTCTATCTATTGGTGAAAACCGAATTAAAATCCGTTGCGTAGTTTAATAGATCTAAGCGTACAGACGGCGGAAGCGACTTTGTTTTAAACTATTTATGTAGAGATTTAAAAATTATAGATAAACACAATGTTACCGCAACAATATGTTGCTTTATGAAAAGTAAAACAAATCATATATTAAAATAAATAATACCGGGTTTCAAATAAGTAAGATCACTATCAGCCAGTGTCGGTCTATAACCGTCCGTAGTAAGTAGTTGAGCCTTATGATAATTATGGGGGACCAAGATAAGATTAACGAACACACCCCCACTGGGAATAGCTATCTGGGAGTTACACAAATAATTGGAACGTGTCCTGCATAAATGATTCATAAATTCGCCAAAATTAGCTAACGGTCCTTAATCAATATTTTGTCCAATCCCTACAGTCACCGTCGCTATATTTCTGCTGCCGCACTACATGCTTGTTTCATCCAATATAATCCAGCTTTCGTCCAGTGAAAACCGCAGAAAAATAAACCAGGTACTCACTTGTTCGTGTGCTCCTTGTCAAGGAATCCTATTTTGGTGTCGATGCGCACTGAGGCTGCCTCTGGCCACCGCCATTGCTCTGCACTACTCCTGGCCACCACCACTAGCACACACCAAAACGTTCCTGTAAAATATGACGAGAAATGAAAAATATAGCTAAACTAAAATACTTAAGAGAAATCGCTAAAGTGGGGAAAACGACATAAAAGTAGCACAAAGACATCACTCAACTAAGCTACATTTGATCGGTTTATAAATCAGGAAGTTAGTACACTGCTATTCTTTTCTCGTGGTGAAATCTGGAGACCCTCCAGAATTCTGTGGCAGAGGAAATTAGTAAAAGAACTAACTGTATCAGAGGTGAAATTCAATTAATGATAACTAGCTGACCCGCGCAACTTCGCCTGCGTTTGTAAATTTCCACGTTTTTGCAACATTTTTCATTGTAGCGTGATGTTATATAGCCTATAGCTTTCCTCGATAAATGGACTATTCAACACTAAAAAAAATTTTCAAAATCAGATCAGTAGTACCGGAGATTACCCCGAACATCCAAACTCACAAACTCCGTCCGTATCCAACTCCGTTGAAGATACCTTAAGACTCATTTTTTTATTAATACGCTTATTAGCTTCAATTGTAACTATGTAAACGAATTTTGCAAGTAAATTTTAACCTACTTCTAAATTGTCGAAATTAAACTTTGTATTTGTAGTTTGGATGACAATATCCTACTAATATTATAAACGTGAAAGTTTGTGAGGATTTATGGATGTATGGATGTATGGATGATGTTTGTTACTCTTTCACGCAAAAACTACTGATCCGATTGCAAAGTTGGAGACCTAGATTAACACATAGGCTACTTTTTATCAAGATATTCCCACGGGATCGGGACTTACGCGGGTGAAACCGCGGGGCTCAGCTAGTGTTCTATAATTTGGCATTTGGCGCTGAGCTGATGATATAGCCAGGACGATAGTGGAACTATGTGTTTTTAGTTTTAACTATAATTTTATTATTGAGAATACTTAAAAGCTTACTATACAAAACCAAAGAAAATCGATTTAAAACCAGAAGAGGAGAAGGTATAGATGTATTTTATCTATGCCTATTTATGTATAGATTGCCACTTCAATTTTTAAGCATGTGTCCCAGAGATGTTTTATAAAGTATACAAAAAATGTCTTTGTCTTTTTGAATCCAAAACGTACTATTATTACCCTTTAGAACTATGTCAAAATAGAATTCATCGTTGGAATAGTATTAGTCCAGTAATAATTATATCAATGGCTACGGTGTCATTAATAACATTCTTGGAAGCAATGATGACTCAAAGAGTTCATTCATTGCAGAAATATCATTGCAAACAAGACATTATTACAGAGACGGAATATTCAAAACCTTTAGGTCTATTTACAGACAGCTGCTGATTTAAATACAGTAATTAATTAAATTATCTTTTAAAAAAAAGTATCACCGACTTCAATGCGCTTTTTAGTGAAAAGTAGATGTATTTTGTTTAAATATAATATGGGTGGGTCAACTAAACGCACTGCTCCAATGAGACAGCGATGTTACGGAGCAAACGAAACAATGTATACAATTTTTAGATATTTGTTGATTTTTAAAAAACCGCTTTCGATAAAATTTAAATCTGACCACCTGGGAAGTATAGCCTTTGAAACAAAAAAAGATTTTTTTAAATTGGTTCAGGCGTCTTCGAGTTATCGGTGAACAACACATATTCAAACAAATATAATAAAACTGAACAGATGTTTGTTTGATTGTTTGTTTATTTAAACGTACTCATCTCTGGCACTTCCAGTTTCTCGTTTACTCCGTTCGCGAAATTTTCGTATCGAGAAATATTTTCACTTAATAATATATAGATTATTTTCCTAAGGTGTAGAAGCTTAGTGCGAGTTATTTTATCCTCATTAAATATCATATTAAAAACAAACATAATTATGTATTTGAATCTGTGTGATACTCCCTTCATGCATTAGGATTAGACGTACATCGCATTAGATGATAAGTATTACAATAACATATATTATATCAGAACTTGAATGTTTGAATTTGTGTTGTGTTCATTGAACGTCAGTTTGAGACATGAGACATTATCGTTTAATGCCAATCGTGTTTAGCGTGTTTTAAAACCACGTATTTAACTGTTCATAGTTAGTGTCTATCGATTAACTCATTGTCTGACACAATCTCTACACAATAGATAGAATCCTGGTGCTTATTTCATTATTGGTGATTCATGCTTATAGATTGAAAACAAACTATAGACCGCGGACGTTTCTAGGGCCATACAATTTACAAATATCGACTATGAGTTATCGAAAACATGGGACAATTTTGCTCCATGTTAAAACCGAAGCCGTACTGTAAATAAGCCTCTCAAATCCTCTTCTGTTAAACAATAGGTAATATGTGCATGATTTAAAAGGAAAATTAATAAGGCTGATAACTTAAAAGCTGCTGAACATTTTTTTTTTAATAAATATGGCTTAAAACCGCATCAAAATTCGTTCATCCATTAAGAAGTTACGATACTACAGGTATTGAGACATTCAGACGAGTAATGGTGTCAAAACTTGAGTGTTTAAAAAGTAAAAGTTTTACATCGATTGCAAAAAATCACTTGGTTTCAGGCTTGGATACACGAAAAGAACACTGTTTCTAAAACGTTTGAAAAAAAATGGCCAAGTGTAAGTGAAATTCGCGTGGAGAGGGTTCCGTACAATGAAGAACACACTTAAAATTGCAGCATATCCTCCCATACGTTCTAACTGCAAATGTAAGTTTGTGCGCACAGTATTAAGAGATTTAAAATGTTAGTTAAACCATAAACTAATAATAGGTTTGCCTGTAAGAAAAGAACTATTTTCTTGTGGAGTTTCCTGCCTATTCTTCTCCATAGGATCTACGTAATGGAACAGACAACTAGCTTCACGACTGACTTAGTCTGACTGAATACTGCTCCTGACAATTAACTTTAAAACTATTATTATTAATTTTGTATTTCGCGAATTAACGTGCTCACGAAAAGGTATTACATACCTCTGAATTGCCTGAATTTAAATACAAAATTATATCATAGAACGCGAAAGTTTAAAAGTTAGTATTATTATTAAAATATAAATATTTAAAAATAAAATTATGAGGGATAAACAAGTGCATTGCCGGCCTTTAAGGTGGGAGTAGGGAAAGGGAGGAATAAGGGATGAGGAGGGGAGAGAGGAAGAGGGAAGGGTTAGGACCTCTGGTAACCTCACTCACTCAGCGAAAAACAATGCAAGCATTTCCGGTTTTCTGAGAGGCCGTGATAACACTCCGGTCAAGCCGGCCCATACGCCCATACGTGCGGAAGCATGACTCTCCCATAAACGGAACGGAACGGTACGCCTTAAGGAATGAATGCGTAAATTTACATTAATGGGATAACATTCACGCCATCTTGTATTTATGTACAAAAAAAGATCTGTACTCATGTATCTGATTCATGTTGCTTAAGTAAAATTCATAAAAGATACAAAATGACGCTGAATGAAACATCTTCTTCATTAAAGTAAGATATATGATAAGTTGTTTTATTAGTAATACTAAGTATGAATAATGGCGAACTTTCGAGTCCGTTATATGTACCTGTGTGTGGCCGAAGATGTACAATAAAATGCTTTAGTGGTAGTACTATTTAGTATTAGTTTTTAATTTGTAAATTGGATAATTTGCAATTTCAAGTTGATGAATGCACAGTAGTTGTTGCGTTACCAACTGTCACCGTCTCGAGTGTTGTGGGCTAGATTACCAAATGTTACAATATTTGTTGGTTTAGTTAGGTGTAGTTTGTGTCCTGTGATGTAGTTTGTGTCCTGTGATGTAATTTGTGTCCATTGATGTAGTGCCCATTACTGGTATATTCAATTGTGATTGTGTTTAATCTGTTTAGTCTGTCTTCGCAAAGGTTATAATGTGACATTAAATGGGTGTGCATTTATTTTGGGGTGCATTTTCGTGAATTGTTTTAAGAAAAACATCTCAATCCTTTATACAGTAAGTCAAGATTTTACTTAAAAAAATAGAAGAAGTGCGAGTCTAATTCGCGCATTGTGGGTTCAGTAAGTAAACAAACTTGTATGTAGATATTTCATCCATCTCGGAAATCGATCCTTGAAAATTTTTGCCCGTTTTTACCGAAAGACCATCTTACTTCACAGTTCCAAAAATACTCTCCCATGCATCGATATACTTCCCAGTCAATTTTCCAACCACAAAATCTAATGTAATTATGCTGTGAGAGCTTGCTTATTACCAAGTTTCATGATTCTAGGCCTATGGGAAGTAACTTATAGGTTTTGATTTACCTGCGAAATTTTCAAATTTGTTAAAATCTTAGGTTTGAATGCAGGTATCATTTTTTACTGCTTCACACTGACTGAGCTACAGCAGACATGAGTATAGAGACAGACAGACGGGCTACAAAGTCATTCTATAAGGGTTCCTTTTTACCTTTTGAGGAACAGAACCCTAAAAAGTTTCCGTTTCTTTTAACCGAATTTGAACGTCTTTGGCGTATAAAATACATCTCACGCAACTAATCTTACACCAAAGATGGTTAAATATATTTTTTTTATGGGATAGCCTGCCGGCAAACGAGCAGACGGGTCACCATGGGCCATGGGCACCTGCAACTCGAGTCACAAGTGCGTTGCCGGCCTTTAAGGTTTGAGTAGGGGAAGGGGGAGAAGAGGGAGAGTGCGAAGAGGGGGAGAAGAGGGGAAGATGGGGATAGGGAACAGTTTAGGCCTTCAGTAACCTCACTCACTGGCGAAATACAATGCAAGCATTGTTTAACTGCCGGTTTTCTGTGAGCTGGCCCATACGTGCCGAAGCATGGCTCTTCCACAGTTAATCCCAAAGTTATCTAATAGAAGTCTCAAGATTTGATTCAATAAATGAATTTAGACGCATTATAATCGCTTATTCGCTATTCAAAGACAATTAAGAGCTCAATATTACATTACAATATTGTGATATAACCAAAAATTGACACCACAGTAACTACTTAGTGATCTGTGCCACAGCAAACAATCCAACCGAAAATCGGCCATCATCTTACCAAACCAGCATACTAGAGTTAGGTACCTACATCAATTCAAATCTATCAACTTGTATAACCACTGTCGACATTACAGCAATTAAATTTCGGATCATAAATACTATCAGCGATTTATTACCCAATGTGCCCCAATAAAAGAACTTTCAACTAACTTTAACTGAACTAAATTGTTACAACATAATCGAACTAAAGTGATTTTTTGTAACTAAAGTGGTTTATAGCTAGTGTTGGACCACTGGTTGATATTCGACCATATTATTTAGAAAAAATAAAATCTATAATAATATTAAAAAGCTGAAGAGTTTGTTTGCTTGAACACGCTAATCTCAGGAACTACTGGTTCGAATTGAAAATGTTTTTAGTGTTGAATAGCCCATTTATTGAGGAAGGCTATATAACATCATGCTACGACTAATAGGAGCGGAGCAGTACTCATAAACGCAGGTGAAACTGCGGGGACAGCTAGTATATTGATAAAACGTAAGCTTATCAATAGCTTTTAAGCCAAAATAGAATAAAATCGGTTGACAAATATAGAAGAAAATATTACTGAACTGTTTTGTCTTTCGCTATTTACGAGTATATGTAGGTACTGGAGATCGGCGGGTGGTTGAATTTCGACCATAATTCATTCAGTTTTGTTTTATTTCATCAACCAGTATAACTTGAACTGTCGTGCGTACCATGACAGGTCAACATATACTGGAAAATATATGTAGCTTTTCGTAGCCGTTTGCACATATTTTTTAAATTTATGTCACACTTGCTGTTGCCTGCAACTTCGTTTGGAAATTCAAATTTATCCCACGGAAATCGATATTCTGCGCAATTTTCTTAATTTTTCGTTCTACAAAGTCTTAGAAAAAATAATGAAATCGGTTAATTCTCAAGTTATGCCGTGACCAAGGGAAATAGGGATTATTTTTTTTTTAAACAGCTCTCCCATTAGGAATACTCCTGTGTCGCGGCGGGCTTCACAAACATTCAAACAATGGACACAAATAACACCCAGACTCGGGACAACTATTTATGGATCACACAAATTTTTGTCCCGTGTGGGATTCGAACCCACTATATTCAGCGCGGCGTAATAGCGAGGTGACAACTTAAACCGTTTCGCCATCCATGCAGTCATATTTATATATATAGATATTGATTATACATTTAGGCTCCGTGCTATTGTTCTAACATACACTTACACTATAATTATTCTAATTAACACATTCCTCCGTGGGCGAAATTTGCTTAAAAAGATACAAATTTTCATCACGTATTAATATATTGTAGGAAAATATGATGAGAACTGTTATAGACTCAGTGTGTGCGCGATAGACGATTGTTTATCTAATTTACAAAGGTCTTATAACCATTTACAAACATACACGCTTTGTATATGGTTTGGTTGTACAATTAGGCTGTTATTTGACTAAGGTAAGACTGTGGGCGGGCGCGTTTAAGGGTTTCGCAAATCTTAGATATTTGTAAACCTACGCAACTAAACAATATTTTACCTGCAGGTTGAGTGTATATAAATGCCAGAATTTTTTTATTATACAAAGAAAGAAAGAAACATATTTTTATTTTGACTCATACAGCATAGGTTTATATATAATGTTTAACAACGTAGGCTGAATTGGGTAAAAAACAAAAAAAAATATAATAAATAAAATACCCCTGCACGAGACAATAATTCTTAAAAAAAACCCGACTTAAAAAAAACTATTCCATAACAGACTTATATGGATTTCTCATGGATGCCATTGTCAGAACTGGACCAAATAGAAATATATATACGCTGGTATTCTGCTAAGGCCGACATATATTATGTCATTTATCTGAGGGAGTATGTATTCTTACTGACTTTTCAGGAAAATAAATGAATTTGTTTTTTTTGTTTCTGTGACCACGGCTAGTGTAACCTGGTCAAAACGTCAGGCAATTCAGAGATATGTAATACCTATTTCGGGATCGCGTTAATTCCCATATATATACATAATTATATTTTCAATTCAGATTACCTTGATGGTATTTTGAGAATTAAATAATAGTTTTTTTTATTAAGCAAGGGCTCTATAGTAATTGTACATTAATGTATCTAGTTAAAAATGAAGACAAATTAATGCAACGATATTATTGATTTATGTTTGATGGATTTATTAAAATCCATAATATGAAAGCCGTAGATCGAGTTAACTGTTTTTTTTTTACCTATATAAAATCCCTCCAACGCATATTCTACTTTTTTAAGTAGGTTTATTACAATAAAAACTTTTTTTTAATGCTTCAAGCCACTTTAGTATTTTTTTAATTATCATTAATTAAAACAAAAATAAAACCCGCCCAAAATGTTGCAAAAAAAAGTTAAAATAAAAAAATTACAAAAATAAAATTTAAAAAAAATACACACCTAATTTCATTTTAAGTTTCAGTCTTCTCACTAATTTATTTTTTGTACTTATAACCAATTCATTAATCACAACAAACAATTTGTGTTGGTTCGTTTAGAGCGCGCGTTCAGTCGGCTCTCTATTATGTAACTGCACGCTGTGCGGCCGCGCAGACCGATTTCAGTTGCACTGGCGAACATGCGCATGCTCCGGGCCGCTAAGATGTAACCACTAGCGTACAGGAGATTGTTGTGGTGGTTTTATTTTCGTTTATTTCTTAGGTGGCACCAGAATACTGACACCATCGTCAATTCTGGCGGAATTTGTATTACCAGCGTGGAGGAACAGGTGTTATGTCCATTTAACCCAAATAGAGGATCCTCAGACCAAGGTGGCGGGCTGCGGCCCAACGGTTGATGTTCGGAAGTAGACAATATACTAATCAGCGCGGCAGTGCAAAAATTATCATTACGCGTTGCAGAATAAGTAGTTGGTTTATCTTCGCTAGATGACATTGGGAATTTTCGCCTACCAGAAACAGCTTTTATGGGGATTCAACGCCCTCAAGGTTTAAGAAGTGAAATTTAACTAATAACCGGTTTCTAAAACGTCGATAAAAGCAACATTGTTAATGATAATAGTTAACCAATTCAACATAAGATTTTGCAGTAAAATTTGACAGCTCCGTTAACAAAAGATTTGAAACACGGTTAGCTAATTTTTGCGTTGAGTTTCAGAAACCGGGCGTAAGTCTTCCAAAACTCTATATAAATTTAAAGAGGCCACAAGACAGGCCATGTCGTGTCATGACGTGGGAGAGCCATGCTTCGGCACGTATGGGCCGGCTCGTCTCCGCTTGATACTACACCCTCACAGGAAACCGGCAGTGAAGCAATGTTGCATTGCTTTTCGCCGCGTGATTGAGGTTACCGGAGGCCCTAACCCTTCCCTCTCCCCGATTCCAGTCCTTCCCCTCTCACCCCTCTCCTCCCCTCTAATCCCTCTCTCCCCTCTTACCTACAAAAACTTAAAGGGCGGCAACGCGCTTGTGACTCTTAATTTACAGTTGCCCATGGGCGGCGGTAGTCATTTACCATCAGGTGACCCGTCTGCTCGTTTGCCACCTATATCATAAAAAAAAAATATGGATAATATTTGAGTTAAACTCGTCAAGTTATGTTCTCAAAACCGGTATGTCCAAAATAATTGTTGAAAACAGAGCAGAGCGTCATTTTAGAGCCACTGTTTTGTAAAGTTTCGTGTTTAAAGTTGAAGGTCATCACCGCCTACAATCACTATTGCCCTCTAAATCAGACCGAAGACGACAAGTTCTATCGGGGCGAAGGAAACTCTTCTACTAGGAGACTCCTCATATGGCCATAGGTCATCGAAATATAAGACTTTTTGGTATTGTTTAGTATAATTCCAAATTCTCATCTCGTCTTCAGGGTTTTTCGTAGAAGTCGAAGTAAAAAACAACATTTTAGTAATTTTCTAAAATAACAATACCTTGAGACACCCCACACACGGCCGCCTGATCCCAAACTAGGCAGTGCCATGGTAACCAGACTGCTGATAAACATACTTATATATTTCTAAATACGTATACGTTATAGATAAACTTGGTTGAGTAGTAAAGACGTGAAAGTTACATACAAACTCACAATCACATTTATAATATTAGATAGAATGTTTTATAGTACCATGTTTTAGTGGACCACCACCACCAATCTGGAGGGGTTAACAAGAATAATGTGTGACCCACGTTACTAGTATCCCTTATAAAAAAAAATTGTCTGCAAATAAGTGGGTGCTTGAAAATCGATAGAAACTGATTTTGTGTGTACATTCAGTCATTACAGTGCTTTGAAATTCATTAATCCTACTAATATTATAAACGTGAAAGTTTGTGAGGATGTATGGGTGTATGGTTGTTTGTTACTCTTTCTTCTTTTTTCACGCAAAAACTAGATACGGAACCGATTGCGATGAATCTGGGTATGTAGACCATACCACATTAGCTATGTGGTGGTTTAATGCTGACACGTAATTCTGAGTATAGTGCCACAAGCGACGTACCTATGTAATATTCCACACAGACTTTAGTCGTTGTTAGAACACCGTTATCGATACTTGTCTTATAATTCCTCAGTACGAATAAATTATATTTTTGGTGACCTCAAATTATTATTTCTCTTCTGCACACATAACCTTACACGCCGCCAATTGAAGATAATTTTACAACCACTACCCCTAAAATGGTAACGTATAACACTCTTAAAGCTATTTTTAACCCTTCCCATGGGATCGTGACTTACGCGTGTGAAACCGTGGAGCGCTGCTAGTATAACTATATATACATAATTTGATATAAATTTTTCGAAATATTTGAAGTTACGAAAGCTGTTATAATTTTTAATGTCCAAAAGTCGGCCTTGGTCTTAGCCAGTACATGCCTATTCCAGACTATTCTAGTATGCTTGCGGTGTCAGGTAAGCAGGTTCATTTAATATCAATATATCGAGGGATGTATATGTGGTGACTTCCACATACAGCAAAAACATACTCCCACTCGTCTAGCGAAGACGATCTGAACTACAGAGTAACTACTAATCCTGCATCGCGCTATGAGAGTTCTCGCGCCGATTAGTATATATTATACAACTTCCCAACATCAGCCGGCATGATCACCTCGCCTGGTCGGAGGGGTCGGGGATAGGGAGTAGGTCAACGAAGTGTGACATTGAGTGGTCATAAGCTTCGTGACGTCACATACACTACTTCACTGTTACTAATAAATAATAATTTTAGAATTGCTCGTTTTAGTTCTGGGTGTAATATTGCAAAATATGGTACATCACGTCACACCAGGGAGGTTTCACAAATGTGACCACCTGTGACTGTGTAAAAAGGAGTCGTTAAAACGTTTCGTTCGATTAGTACCTTCGAACTTAGTCCTTTCCGTTTTATACAGGGTGAATTTGACATCACCATCCAAGTTCTAGGCACTAGGTATCATTCCAGGACACCATTTTGTAATGCATTTTATAGCAAATAAGTTGCTAGATAAAATTTTCACTTTAGTCAAAAGTTAAAATAGTTCGGACAAATTAAAAAAAAAAATTTGGGCAAAAGTGTACATAATGTATAGCGAGAGAAGGAAGGATATAAGAATATGTTTTTATAGGGGTAATAAAATGTCATTGTATGCGTCATACTTGCTTCGATACATTGTATTAATAATTAGTTGTGGTCCTGACATTTTATTTATTTTTATTGGTGGAAAATCCCGGACACATGTGTAAAATCTTCAGCTTCTTTCCCGGATACCTTTAAAAAAACGCCGATTCCATTTTTTTTTGTTAAATTAAACAGCTTGTTCATCTAATAATCATAAGATGCCCCTGGCACAGAGTGTCCACTGGACACTTTTTGAAAACCCCGCCGGGACGCTTCCCGGGCGCTCTCTAAACTAAGACAAATCCGGGGAAACCCGGACGGATAGCAGTCCTAAACATTACTCATGAAATTAGGTATGACCTATGGTTGAGAAAACCTATTTTCGTTACCGTTTTCAAATTAAACCTAACATTAAAAGTAAATGATTTAGCAATAGCCGGCTGGTGTTGATGCCGTAGTCGCCTCTTCAGTCACAGGAAATACAGGACATTTGGGTACGCGACTCTGCCTCTGCGAGCTACTGCAGTCTCAGTCCCGTTCCCCTACCAAAACTTGCAGTATCCCCTACCTTTTTTCCTTGTTCAAATAAATTACCTTCTTGCTTCTCTCCTGTCTTAAAACGACTACATTCCTAAGTAGGGTTGGCGTCAGGCAGGCGGCTGGCCATAAAAGAAACTAGTCAAAACCCTTTTGCAGTGTTTCATATTGTGCCAACCCTAATGATAATTGAGAAAATGACAGGAAGACGATAATGATATGATATTAGGGGGGTAGGAAGTTATAACACTTTATTTCTTACAAGTTACTAAAGAACAAACCATTTTGACGTTCAGTAAATAGGAACTGATTTTTCTTGACAGTACTACCGTAATGTATAAAATTTTAACCAAACTACAGATTAAACCTTCTAGAGTTTAAATTTTAACACTGTTTAACACTTAAAAATTACATTTACTTATATAATATATTTCACTAGCCGTTAGCCGTAGCCTAAGGGTCGTAGCGTGATGATGAGTAGCCTATAACCTTCCTTAGTAAATATTCTATCCAATACAAAAATAATTATTCAAATGTGACATAGTTTTAGAGATAAGCGCGTTTAAACAAACAATCAAATTCTTCAGCTTTATTATTTACTATCAGCGCCTCGCGGTTTCACCCGTAAGTCCCGATCCCGTGGGAATATCGGGATAAAAAGTAGCCTATGCGTTAATCCAGGTCTTCAGCTATCTACATACCAAGTTTCATCGCAATCGGTCTAGTAGTTTTTGTGTGAAAACATTACAAACATACACACAAATGTTTCCTCTTTATAATATTAGTTTATATTAGTAAATAGATTTACCCGAGGGCTTTCCTTTAGATCATTCTATAAAATAATCTCCTACATACATCCTCATTTTGATCAATTCTAGTGAGAAGCTAATAGATGAATTAGTGTCTGGTACGTGTTTCTGATATTATCAACTGAACTACATTAATAGGTGTGTGATCACTGTGATCAGCTACCTACCTGCTACTCTAAGGATAGCAATAGAGTGTCATCAAACTTAAATGGCAAAAAAATATCCGCCATCTTACTTAGCTGTGGTTCATGGATATCGTAATTAAAATCTCACCTGCGTTAGCGCAGCTGGGGAATCACGAAGGTCGAAAATAACAACCGCCATTGTTTCTTTATCAAACCATTACATTAGACCGAACCAATTGTAATAGATTCTGCATTGTTTACTAGAAAATTGCACATATGTAGTGGACACAGAGTGAACTGAAGCGATGGCGATTGGAGAAGTTGCCAGTAATTTCGAAGATTCAGGAAAAACTAAGAAGCTTTTTAACGCGTTTTTATTAGTTTATAGTAACGTAGTTTTAACTTACTATGTAAGTATGTAAATAAAACTTGGAAGTAAATGAATAATATAATAATAAATAATAACTTCACACATCTCACACACGGCCGTCTGCTCCCAAACTAGGCAGAGCCTGTACTATGGTAACCGAACTGCTGATAAACAAACTTATACATTTCTAAATACATACATATTATAGATAAATTACACCCGGACACAGAACAAATTATCGTGTTAATCACTCACATATTTGTCCTGGGTGGGAATCGAACCCACGACCTCTGGCTTAGCAGTCAGGGTCACTAACATTGGATGACAATATTTGGCATTACCGATCTGATAAGGGAACCAGGAGATGAATAGTGAAGCTCTTCAATGCCTACAGTACTTCACCAAATGGTAAAACTACCCAAATCGTTATAAGTGTGCCAATAATATCTAAAGAGTTCCCTTGATTTCTCCAGGATGCCATGGTCAGATCCTGACCTGATGACAATGATGGTCTTACTGGAAAGTGTACCCTTTCAAACAAGAAAAGAATTTTCCAAAGCCAGCCATATTCGAGTAATCGGGTAACATGCATAAAAAAAAAGATTCCTACGAAACGAGAACCTCATATTTTTTTTGAAGTCGGTTAAAAACTACAAGGCACTGGAATCACAAATCGCTATAAAATGCTATGAATCACAAGTCTTAATATCAATTCCTCTTTGTTACATATCTGTATATTGCTGTACCTAACCGTTCATATGAGGAGGTTACAAGAAGGCGACCTCGGTGGTATCCGTTTCAAATATAACGACGGAAACAATTTCGATTTCACAACAAAAAAATGATATAATATGTACCTACATAATTCGGTCCGATCGGAGATAATGATGTCAGATCCAATTTTGTCGGTCACGATACTAATAACACGTAAAATACGCTGGTGTTACCTAAATACCCTTATTTTCACAGGAAAACACTTTGACAATTCCTATAGCTACATTTTTTTTTAATGGTATAGGGGGCAAATGAGCAAACGGATCACCCAATGGGCACCTGCCACTCAAGAGTCACAAGTGCGTTGCCGGCCTCTAAGGTGGGAGTAGGGGAAGGGAGGAAGATTGGGAGAGGAGTTGGGTCGGGAGAGGGAAGGGTTAGGGCCTCCGGTAACCTCACTCACTAGACGAAAAGCAGCACTCATTGCTTCCCGGTTTTCTGTGAGGCTGTTTTATCAGTCCGGTCGAGCCGACCCATACGTGCCGAAGCATGGCCCTCCCAAGATGGAAATATTATTAAAGAACATTATTAAAGAAAGTATTAAAGAAATACAAATATTATTAAACAACTGATTATTCGCTTAATTTAAAAACTTCGTAAATTTGACGATGTTACCTCCTTCATCTCGAACCGAATTGGCTCTCGATTCCTCAGCGCCGTCAGCTGCGCGCTCTCGTCACCTTTTATTCTATTGTCAATTCACCTAATTCTCCTACATTCTTGACATCTTCATTCCAGTTTTCATGTTCCAATCATAACAGAACTCTACAAACAATCTTATATTATGCCCCACTCATACATCCGCGTGTGTCCACTCTTCCTTTCCTGATCAATCTGTCCTCCTCTGGAACACGCTACCTCTGGAAAGCAGGATAGCACCTAGTCGCCTTCGGTTCAAAGCGAAAGTACGAGATCATATTTCGCATAACCCAGTAGAATCATTACCCATACGTTAGCAAGAATTTATGTATGTATGTATATACATATGTTCCCATGTGATTTTTATTAGTTTGTCTTTTTTTTTACTCAAATCTAGTACATTTTTTTATTTCCCTCATTTCTGCAACACCCTAAGGTAGACTGATAGAAAATGCCTATTACATTAAGTCCGCCTTTGTGCCATTTTTGATGCATAAAATGTCAAAAACAAATAAACTCTTCATCGCGGCACCTCACCTATTTTTAAACGTATGGAATCACTTTCACAGATGTATTACAACAAAAATATTTTTTTGGTTACTAAAATTATCATTGAACATACAAACGTAAACACCCTTCTTTGGAGATGGGTAAACATGGCAGTTCTTCTATTGAACAATTCGATCGTAAGAAGGAATTCTAAAACCAATTTATTTTAATGCTTAGGTTAGCACGCCTGGCTATGATGTAACTTAACAAATGCGTCATTATGAAGTTCAGGTTTACCAAAATATAATATGTTATGATAACGCACTCATATGGAATATGATCTTCATATGCCATCATTCCTCATTATGGAAAATATTATTGTATTACAATCAATTAATTATAATATCAGTCCCTCTACAGTAAAATGTATGTATATTACTCATTTTGTAAATGTCACAGAGATATACACAATTGTGGACTAAATTAAATCTAATGTTCTTGCTATGGACAGAAAGGAATTTAACAATGTACCTTAAATTCTCATTTTGCTGCAACATCAGTAGTCAACCCATTTTATTACTATATTCCATCACCGGATTTCGGATGTCAAACATATTTAATATGCGTAATATCTGTACCAATATAATTAATGTGAAGAGTTTTTTGTTTGATTGTTCGTTTGTTTAAACGCGCTAATCTCTGGAGCTATCAGTCCTATTTGAATAATTATTTTTGTATTGGATAGAGTATTTATTGAGGAAAGATTTAAGCTGTGTAACATCACGCTATGATTCTTAGGCGTGGAGCAGTGACCACTAACGCAAGTGAAACAGCGGACAACGTATAGTTATTCCTAATTTTCTAAGGTTTATATTTGGCAACTCTACTACGTAATGATTCTTATTTATAATAGGAACAAACACGGAAGGGATATGTCTAATTGAGCAAAAAAGTTTTATGTAGCAATTAAAGACTACGTTATGTTTATTATTCCGGGTTTATTTACTACATAATTATGGTGACTAACCGTAGGTATGGTTCTCTATTAAAATATAGATATACTAGCAACCCGCCCCGGCTTCGCACGGGTACAAATTACACACATAAACCTTCCTCATGAATCACTCTGTCTATTGGTGAAATCAGCATGAAAATCCGATCCGAGACAGACAGACAGAGGCGGCGGAGGACTTTGCTTTATAATATGTAGTGATACATATAGAAACATAGATACATTTTGATCTAAAAATGTGTAATTTTTCATTAGTAGCATATATGTAGAATTGTTCACTTCGTTGATACAAAGCCTGGGATTGAAAAGCCGTAATCAAATACATTTCATATCATCCAGAGACGGTTTAAAAAAGAGAAAAGAAGAGAGGCTAGCTTGTGTTCCTCGTGCGCTGAGATGATTCTATAAGGGTTAAAGTTTCCCTTTTGAGGTACGGAACCGTAAAAACGATTTCTATGGTTGCAAAGCTCCCACTGGATCATTTAAAAATGTCTTGGTGGAAATGCGAGTATTTACGAGGCGTCTATGAGTTTTTTGTAGTAGTAAATGGAATGCTCGACCACTGTAAAAGACATCAGTTGGCGAGATTTTAACCAAAATGAGTGATGTAGTTTTTGAGAAATAGGATATTTTCAATAACACAATTATTATCGACCTGCTGGACCAAATAGCGATGAGGTAATAACTTTATTCATCATAGCCTTTGAGAAGTATTATGAAGTACAAACTCATATTTTTAGCCATAATCCCACTAATCCCACTAATATTATAAATGTGAAAGTTTGGATAGATGAATGGATGAATGGCTGTTTGTTACTCTTTCACGCCAAAACTATTGAACCGATTGCGATAAAACTTGGTATGTAGATAGCTGGAAACCTGGATTTACATATAGGCTACTTTTTATCCCGATATTCCCACGGGATCGGGACTTACACGGTTTTTTCTTAAAACATTTCATACAGTACATATCATGCTTCATTATGCTTATACCTACTTAGAGTCACAATATATTAGTAACTAATTTGTTTTCAGAACTTATTGTTTTATGAGCGTGAGCAAAAATATAATTGATTAAAATTATAAAAAAAAAATGTTAAATATTTTTTTTTACTATAGCTATCACTTAATTGTGAAGCAGTGTTCTCAATCACATATATCCAATATGCCTAAGTAGATTTATAGGTGATCGTGGGAAAGCCATGCTTCGGCACGTATGGGCCGGCTCGACCGGAGTGATAGCACAGCCTCACAGAAAACCGACAGTGAAGCATTCCTAACATTGCTTTTCGCCGCGTAAATGAGGTTACCGGAGGCCCTAACCCTTCCCTCTCCCCCTCTTCCCCCTTCCCCCCTTCCCCTACTTTCATCCTAAAGGCCGGCAACGCACTTGTGACTCTTGAGTTGCGGGTGCCCATGGGTGGCGGTAGTCATTTACCATCAGGTGATCCGTTGTTATATACATATGTGCGTGAGTATATGTATGTATGTACATATTATATGTACCTACCTACGTAATTACAGTTACTAATATATTGCAAGATACAGTGACGTAGTTCCGGTGTACAAATAACTATTAAAGTAACCGGTTCTGTCAAAACACTCGTAATTCCCCAAGTTGCGTTATCAGAACGGTTACAATGTCGACATTGCTTAACATTGTACTTGTAACAAAAATAAAACGACTTGAAAACTAATGTAATAGTTAATTTAACGAATGGTTAAATAACTACAATAGGTGTCACAAAAAAATTAATGAGAAATAAATTTCAAAAAGAGTACTTGCATCGGCCGGGAATCGAACCCGGGCCGCCCGCGTGGCAGGCGAGCATTCTACCACTGAACCACCGATGCTTATGATCATTACGATAAAATACTAGTTGTAAACTGTACTCTTACAATATAGTGACGTAATTTTATTATTTGAAAGTGACAGTACTCATAATAGAAGTCTTAATAATACCTTGAGACACCTCTCACACGGCTATCTAGAGCCTGTAATAATGTACCCAGACTACTGATAAACATACTTATTTTATACAAAATATATACATATTATAAAACAAAGTCCCCCGTCGTGTCTGTCTGTCTATGTGTCTGATCGCGATAAACTGAAAACTACTTAACGAATTTTCATGCGGTTTTCACTAATAGACAGAGTGATTCCTGAGGAAGGTTTAGCTTTATAATTTGTTAAGATTTTGTGTAAATTGTTTGAAATATGTTGATGATTTGTTGAAGATGTCTCTGCTACCTGTGCGAAGCCGGGGCGGTTGTTATTTATAGATATTTTACACCCAGACACAGAACAAATGATCGTGCTCATCACACAGTGAACACACAAATTAATATGTAAATGCACAGATGACGCAATGGTTAACCTAACCACTAGACTAACAAGCAAATTCTCTAATTAAGATTATCTACAATTTAGCAATGACACTTAAAACACTCTCATCCTACTATAATAGTAGAAACTTGAAAGTTTGTGAGGATGTATGGATGTATGTATGTATGTATGGATGTTTGTTACTCTTTCACGCCAAAACTACTGAACCGATTGCGATGAAACTTGGTATGTAGATAGCTGGAGATGTGGATTAACATATAGGCTACTTTTTATCCCGATATTCTAACGGGATCGGGACATACGTGGGTGAAACCGCGGGGCGCAGCTAGTAAGAAAAGAAAAGAAATTTTTAAGTAGCCTTTGACATTCATTAATTTATAATATAATCTAATGTATTTTATTATTTTGTCTAGGCTACGGACATATAGCGCCGAAAACTCAAACAGGCAAAGTGGTGACGATCTTCTACGCGATCTTGGGGATACCACTGATGCTGTTATGTCTATCCAATATCGGTGATGTCATGGCCTCTTCGTTCAGGTAAAGCACTTACCACAAAAGTACTTAGCGCCTGTTTAAATTGTTATGGCAATATTTGTTAAAATTATTATTGCTATTAAAAAACTGCAGGCACTTCAATTGTCGTTCGTTAATTGAGTCACTATATTATTTGATAAGTTTCAATCATTTGAAAATTTCAGATTTTTGTATTGGCGCGTATGTTGCTATGTGTGCACGAGACCACCAAAACGGCGCCACCGGCATCACCCTTCGTCAAGGTATCGAACCACTTTTTATTACCTACTTAAAATGGCATGGGGCAAAGCAATTAAGAAAACTCATATGAAAAAAATCTTTCTCATCAGTAGATACCCACTTATATTTTAAATGTATTTTGTATGAACTGAGCTCTGAAAATGCGTGGCCATTCAAATCATTTGCTAACTCGTGATAATGATGTATTACCCGAAACTTGAAATACGGTTTCGAAAGCTGTGTACAGCAAATTTCTGATCACATATGAGCCGCCGGATTAGCGAAACAGAGCCTCAATGAAGATCGCAACCTATTACCATATTCCAAATACCACACCATATACCAAACCTATTACTATCAGACGTGCCATTATGATTGTAACCTTAGTTATAAATAAAACTATTTAGAATGTCTCAGCATGACTTCAGATAATAGACAACATTAAAAACAAAAGAAAGAATTGGAATTATTTTTGAAGTGAAAACTTCTTTAGCGGCGTTGTACACTTTTTGGGTTGGGTAAAAAATGTTAAACGCGTGTCAGGACCCGTGACCCTGATCGAAAATTCGTAAGACGGAGCCGAGTTTCTTATATTTAAAAAAAAATAATATTCGTAATTCAAACATTTATGAGCGTCCAGGAGCACAGAACTTCCAGTGTGCCTTATGTATACATTTAGATATGTTTTTACCTAGTTTTTGAAGTGAACACTTCAAAAAGTAGGTAATAACATTAAACATTAACTTTAAGCGGCGCAGGGCGCTTACGTAAGTGTGCATGTGTGTTTGTACTACACATAAATTATAGTACTTTTATACTGATAAATAAAGCAATTCGTGCGAAATTATTCCCTAACCATTCCAAAATATTCAAAAATGAACAATGTTAATGTTCAAGTTTTCACTTCTGCCGGTACTCCCGGAGTGCAACCCGTTTTTTTATTTGTATTATTTTGTATCTGCAGGCGTTCAGTACGCGGTGGCAGTGTTCGTGGCTCAACGCGACGAAGACCGCGCCCTCTAGAAAGGGCACATTCTGATACTGACTGCAGGTACTTAATCACACCACAGACTGTTAGAAGACATTAGCTTAGTACCGCTTTATAAGCACCTTACACTTTAAAACAGAACTCGCAGTGTTTGAAATTAATTTAGCAATATTAATAGTGTGACAGAAAGGTGTGGTGAAATTTTAGGAACTTTATTCGGAGCAATAAAATAGTTGATTTAGCATGAAAAAATGGTATGTATTCTTCAGAAAACGCCATTTCCAGGTGTGGGTGGACATTTGTAAACAAAATATTATGAATTTTGATATCAATTTCAACGATTTAATTTTTTTATCCAGATAATTTCAGAAAAATTCGGAGATGCCATCAACACCATTGGTATTAAATACAATTAGTGTGTCTCCTGCCTGTATGGACGTATGGATGTATGGATCTTTGTTGCTCTTTCACGCAAAAACCACTAAACCGATGGCAATGAAACTTGCTACGTAGATAGCTGGAGACCTGGATTAACACATAGGTTACTTTTTATCTCGCTATTCCCAATGAATCGGAGCTTACCCTGGTAAAACCGTGCTGCGCAGCTGGTTAATATATAAAACTACGCTACCGACAGAACTGTAAATCTTCAGTTGAAATAGCAGCCTAAATGTTAACCAACCAAGCTGCTACTGTTATGGCGTACTGAAGCCACGGGAAAAGGACAAGACTGTATTATTGCATTACAATAATACAGTCTTGTCCTTTTCCCTCGCGCGGTCTGCGGTCTCTTTTCTATAAAGTTCATGAACAGCGCAATGGATGACGTACACTGAGCTATTGATCGTCAAATTCTATTAAAGCACAAGGTATTCCTAGCCGACGAGATGTCCACTTTTGCTAATATAAATTCAAATTTAACAGTATCATTAGAATATTGTGTTTCCTTTACACAGGTACCGAGATAGTGGTTACAGCAGTGGTCGCGTTCGAAGACCACGTCCGCCAATTCCAATGTCAGCACATCCTACTTCTCTGCCCCGCACCAGGTCGCAGCCACCACAACACGCTAAATCCGAAAGGCCATATGGTAAACGTACAGGAAAGAAATATTTGCCTTTTTAGTACTATAGCTTGATAGAACGAAAATAGGTAGATATCAATTAAACAATTATATTTTGTATAATACATAATTATATATTTATTTAATTTATTTTATTATGGAGATTTCACACGTCTTTAAAGCTACTAATTGCAGCCAAGCTTGCATAAAATACATATTCTACTACGTGGGAGAGCCATGCTTCGGCACATATGAGCCGGCTCGACCGGAGTGATACCACGGCCTCACAGAAAACCGGTAGTGAAGCAACGATTGTATTGCTTTTCGCCGAGTGAGTGAGGTTACCGGAGGCCCTACTCCCCCCTTAAAGGCTGACAACGCACTTGCGACTCTTGAATTGCATTTGCTCATGGGCGGCGGTAATCATTTACCATCAGCTGACCCGTCTGCTCTTTTCCCCGCTATACCATCAAAAAAATGTGTTGCATACCTAATGGATCTTAGTAGACTTATATTATAACTTTTAAATAACTTTAAACGTGACTTCAAACATATGTATTTAAACCGAATATACAAATCTATATTAACACGCTTAAATTTGGAAATATCAAAAAAGTGTTTACACAATAAGTAATCATTCTCCAAACTTTAGAGAAAGTTTATTTACTTACTCATTGGTACCAATTTCTTGGAGTAATATCCCTAGTAGTACTCTCTTTTTCTCAGTCCATCTATCCTTTCTGGAGTCTACCTCTACTCTTCAAACCTTACACAACCAAAGGAGATCCGCCACGAGAAGTCATACAAAGTTAAAACTTAGATCATTTTATACATAACTGTTTCAGATCAACGTTGAAGTTTATTTGATAACTAGCAGGGTTTAATTAAATTTTTTGTTAGTTTAAATATTAATGAACAGTTACACATACAATGATAATAATAATGGCTTTTCCACTCTTACTAATTTATCATCTATACTAAAATTATAAAACTGAAGTTTGTTTGTTTGATGGAACGCGCTAATCTTAGGTACTACTGGTTCGAATTGAAAAATTATTTTAGTGATGGATAGCCCATTAACCGAGGAAGGTTATAGGCTATTTAATATCACGCTGCAACCAATAGGAGCGGAGCAGTGACCATAAACGCAAGTGAAACTGTGGGGATGGCTAGTCATAGTATATACTTAAAAGACAGTGTTGACCAATAACAAGAATGATTAAACTTTAGTGTTTTTATTTTGTTTGACTGGCCTGTTGGCCTAGTGGTTAGTGACCCTGACGGCTACGCCATAGATCGTGGGTTCGATTCCCACCCGAGTCTGGGTGTTCTTTGCGTCCGTTGTTTGTATGTTTATAAAGTCCCCCGCGACACAGGAGTCATTCCTAATGCGGGAGTTGTCTTTTATAAACGAAAATCCGAAATTTTGTCCATATTTTTTATCTTGCAATAATTTTTTATTAACATATTTTATTAATTGTTACAAAAGTGACTATCTTTACTGCATTAAGGGAAAATCGATTGTTTATTTATTTAATAGCAACTCACAATCACTGCATTACTGCACATTGACACGTACCCTTTCACATCATCTATTAAAGCGAATTGCAAATAAATATAGTAAATTATAAAATATGATAAAAAAAAAACATTCCTACTAGCAACTGTTTTATATCTTACAGAATGGGACTTTGATATTTCAAACCGGAAGCCCTATATTATAGTAAACCGCTAAGGTTAATTATTCGTGTATAATCCGGTACCATTTTGGCGGATCTCCTTTAGAACTGTTCATTCTGTTCATGCTTCCTTATTTCATGATGTTAAATAGATACTTAATATTATTGTTATTTTACTTAAAGGGCCAAGAGATTACGACGTAGAAGAGAATTTACCAGTTCGATATGAGAAATATGAAAGAGGTCGGGATCCCTACGACGATGAAGAAGGTAACTTACATTCAATTTGGCTACCTCTGTGGCGTACCGGTAGAGCATTCGACTGCAACTTTAAGGATCGTGGGTTCGATTCCCGTTGACTGCAAATATTTGTATAAATAATAAAATACTTAAAATTTATATAAAGAAGCAGTGTACAAAGCCATCGTTTTAAATAATCTATATTTTAGTACGTGAAGAGATTTCTTTGTCCCCTTTTTAACCTAAATAACAGAATATATAATAGTACTGGCATGGAGGATTATGAAATTTGAAATACTTAAAGTTTATACGGGAAAGAAGAGAAGAACTCTAACGTTTTTAAATAATCTGTGTTTAAATTTAAAAAATGATCATGACACTTATCTTGTAAAAGTACGAAAAGTGTTCAACTTGTTCTGCCAATTCGGCTTGATTTATGTTACAAATATGGAAATATAGTAATGAAATATGGTCGAATATAGAACACCAGGCGATCTCTTGTTTTTATTATTTCCTTCAGCTGAATTAAATACTGATATTAGGCATTTTAGTGGGTAGACTACAAGGTGGGACTCAAATCCTCCAAAAATGTATCGCATGTCCGACATCCTTACGCTACCTCCACACTACTATCCTATAGACCAGAACACAAATTACATAAAAACAGAACATAAAGGTGGCGTGCTTTAATGCAACTTTGACACAGATAATTTTAACTTTCCAGAAGATTTCCCGAAAATATCTTTACCACTGCAAGACTTAGAGGCAGCGTTGAGAGATTTAGAAACTCATCAAATGAAGGTTTCAAAAACTGAGTTACGAAGCAAATCCTTACCAAGGCCAGCTAAAACAAAAGCCGAATACGGTCCAAGACGAGACTTTGACGATCATAGGCATTTTGAGGATGAACCTAAAGATATGTTTGAAATGCATGATTTACATGACGTCGACTATGAGAATTATAAAGAGAAGAAGGCTTTAGAGCGAGAAAGAAATATTGAGAGAGACGATTTGTACGGTATGCGAGATCGTGGCTATGATCCAGAAGATGAAGACTTTGAATTTGATTACTCTAGGGGCAGAAGGCCAAGACGCGATTTGAGGTATGACATTGTTTTTTTTAGGAAAGGGAGACCTTTAATTAATTTTCTTTTTTACCCGACTGCCAAGGAAGGGTTATGTTTTCGCGCGTATTTTATATATTTGTAAATTTCCAATGAATTTCGATAGTTAAGGTATTGTTATATTCGTCTTGAAAACCCAAGTGTCCTTAGATAGGTGTTTTAAAAAAAATCAAGGTGTCGGATTTTTGGCGCAAAATAGTAATATGTTAAAAAAAATAACCAAACCTATCGTGTAGGGTATCAAAATAAAGGAAATTAAAAGGGGATTACAAAGATATATTTAAGTTGCATGTTTAAATTTAATTAGAAATAATAAATTGGTTTAAAAAGTTTTTGATAGCGTAAAACAAAACCATGTTTGTGTCGGACCCCGTCTTATCATATGAAATTTAGAATAGTTATAAATATCCGTAGCCCAATCACATTTAAAATGGAACAAATAAATTGTTTATAAATAATCTGTTTTGTTTGTCATGCAATCATCTCTACATTTGCGCGACCTATATAGGGAACACAGTTTTTGTTCATAAGCGTGTATGGGGACACTAAAAAGTCTAAAATAAAATAAATAATTAAAAAATCAAAAACCCGATTGCAAAAAAGACAATTCAAAAGTAATGCACTAAAAAGACCGAAAATTACAGACAAGACAAGACAAGATAAAGAATAGAAAACAAAATTAAAATAAACTATAAACAAAGTAAACCCTACTTCGGTTTAACAGACTGTAATATATTATGAGCTGAAAGCCTAAGATAAATACCCGCATTAAGTTTAGTAGCAGGCGGGACCTGATTACAACTTGTTATAAACCGAAAGAAAATTAATGGGTCCCGCCTGCAGTAAAAAAGCCCATAACCTTTTTCAAGTCTTAAATCGCTTTCAACCCAAAAAAACTATTCAGCTTTATAATATTAGTATACAATTTCTTCCTTACCTTTTTAAATGAGTGTAATGTTTTCAGGGTTTCTGTATGAATGTACATATGTATATGTATTTCTTTATTCCATCATAACTTCTAAATGCCTGAACAGATTTGGATGTACCGGTATCGTTAAATTCCTTACATCATCCCAAGTGACTGAAGTGACACTGGATATTCATTTTTTGAAAAAAAAATCAAAATGACGGCTGTATGGCGCGTAATAAGTTTTATAGCCGTTGTGCTTTTTATTTATTTTATTTAGTCACTTTATTGTCATATGTTATGTTGTCCAGGTCAGACTATTTTCTTATTTATCAATAGGAATGAACGCGGTAGATCAGAACACTATGAACGTGACCAGGGGGAGCCGTGGGAGCGCCGACAGCGCAGAGCTCGTTCAGCTGTCTATGATTACGAACAGGGCTGGCCTGAAGAACGTCCTCCTCAAGCTCATCACTCCAGACCTCTGAGGAGATTGCACACTGTTGATGATACCAGACCGAATTACAGACACGTAAGTATAGTAATTAAGGAATGCAAACCCCCTACTAACCTTCGAACCAACGATGACAACAGCCAAGGATTATAATCAACTCAACAGATGATCTTGGAAGTCAATTTGAACCTAATTTTATTTGCCGTATAGAAATGAAACTTTGTATGTATATGTGGTTTGGATTACTAGAGCTTGGTGCTAATCTGATGATGAAGCCGGCAGGTGGATAGTGGTACTCTTCAATGGCCACTAGTAAACCCATAGTGTTTGGGCTCATATGATCCGTTATGACGAGTCCAACAGATTGGCCTTGGTAACGATGATCGGATGATGGAGCCAGGTGGAGAAGGTGGATACTGGATTTTTTTTCGCTTTTTCATTTTAAAGCATATTTTTTAAATTTTTCTAAACTATTATTTATCTTACTATTTACATTGATGTTTTCTAGATAGGTTTTCTTTTATATGTATATCCTTTTTTTCTGCAGTCACCCTCATTGGAGAGAGACGACTGGAGCGACGAAGTAGCCGCAGTGCCTCGCCGAAGTAGGCCGCCACAAGGTAACCATCACAATATACACTGGACGGAAGATTTTTACTTCACGGGGGAAACTTATTCCTGTTTGTCGGTTTAGGGGAATAAAAAAATGTCTGTACTAAAAATTGCTCATCTGTGTAAAAGAAAGAGATAAGCAAAGGAGTATTTAGAGGTGGTGAGCATTTATTATTGTGTATAAAAGCTCCCTATTTTGAGGGATTTCTACTGATCCTTCTCAACAGTAGGACAAAAAACTATAAGTACATTTAGAAAATATCATGATAAATTACATGAGAAAGAATTTCTAATTTTGCGAGCGAGTTTGCCCGGCAACATTTGATCTGGCTCGAAAGACCATGAAAAATTTACTATAACGACATGCAATATTACTGTGAAAAATTCATATTTACAGTATATAACAAATTACTGAAACAATTTCAAAATCTTTGCTAATTTTGCGGTCTAAAAGTAAAATACTGTTACACTTGTTGTGCATTTGAAACCGAATCAGTTTTACAAATGACGATTACTTGTATCACGCTGATGAACTGACATTACTCGTGTTACAGCATGGAGCTCTCGGCAATCTGATATTTATCATCCGCCGTCAGACGTAGTAGCCAAAGAACAGGTTGGTATTTGTTTTCAGACTTATTAGGGCATTATTGAGCTTGAGAAAAAAACTATAGTATTTATATGACTTCGACAATTTGAAGGTCTTTAGAAATATGTGTGTTTCTGTATTAATAACACTTAAAATAAGTACCATTCAGAAGTTATTTGCTTTGCTATATTTTATTACTTACGTGTTAATTGCTATTTAGTCATCTGAAGCTACCATGTCCTTATAAGTATTTTCAAATATTATAATCTATTATTTTGATGGGTTCGATTTCAATAGGTTCTATTTTATTGAGACAAATAATAGTGTGAGGAGCACGATCATTAGTTGTTCTGGGTTTATGTGTGTATTTAGTAAGATGTAAGTATGTACGAGTATATCAGCAGGCTCGTTACCTAATACAGGCAACCCGCTTTGGGCATGCCTTCGCTGTTGGTAACCGCCACCTACGATATTTTTCCCATCTCTTGAGTACAACATTTCAAAATGAATCCATCTTCCAGGTTCAGATTGGCACATCCTATTTTAATGACTCATATTTCTATTCCGTCGATAACTTTAAATAACATATTAAGTGGAAATCGGATAAACTTGAAATCCCTTTGAATTTCAAATCTGATTTTTAGAGCTATGTTTATTTCGCTATCATGATCATTGCCTATTAAGAATAATATAAATAATAATAACTTGAGACACAGCAAACACGACCTTCTGATTCCAAACTACACAGATGTAGTTTGGAATCAGAAGGCCGTGTAAATAAACTGCATCTGTGTAGTTTGGAATCAGAAGGCCGTGTTTGAGGTGTCTCAAGTTATTATTATTTATATTATTCTTAATAGGCAATGATCATGATAGCGAAATAAACATAGCTCTAATAATCAGATTTGAAATTCAAAGGGATTTCAAGTTTATCCGATTTCCACTCAATATGTTATTTAAAGTTATCGACGGAATAGAAATATGAGTCATTAAAATATGATGTGCCAATCTGAACCTGGAAAATGGATTCATTTTGAAATGTTGTACTCAAGAGATGGAAAAAATATCGTAGGTGGCGGTTACCAACAACGAAAGCATGCCCAAAGCGGGTTGACTTTAGGCAGGCAGCCGGTCATAAAATGGCAATATCTGGTGGCAGGAGAAAACATTTTAACAACAAACAAAAATGTAGCCCTAATATTAATAATTTTTATAAAGTTGATGAATCATTTAAACCACATTCATATACCATAATTATCCAGATAAAACCAGTACCAATCTGGCTGTGCGTGTTCCTGGTCGCGTCGTACATCGTAGCGGGTACGTTCCTGTTCAAGCGATGGGAGTCCTGGTCGTACCTGGACTCAGCCTACTTCTGTTTCATCACTCTCACGACTATCGGTTTTGGGGATTTTGTTCCTGCACAGGTAATTTATGGATTGAACTTCAAGTAGAATTCTAAAGCATGAAGAGAATTTATATGTGATCTACTACGATCAAAATGATCTTGGATCTTAACTTTTGAGATTACATTGATGTATGTCAGAGTTACAATTATTTAATATAAGCTACCATGTCAAACCTTCAAGAAAAGAGCGTACTCCATTCTCAAAGGCCGGCAACTCACTTGTGACTCTTGAGTTCCAGGTGTCCATAGGCGAAGGTAGTCACTTACCATCAGGTGACCCGTCTGCTCGTATACTATAAAAAAATTCTGTTAGTATATCCCTCAGGAACATTATTTTGTTTCTGTCTACTGATTACCCTATGTTCTTTTCTTTCTGTATTCTGACATCGTGAACGCCATATTTCATGAGGATCGTTTGAGTAATTAAGGCATGGAGGCGTAACAAACAAACAAACTGACATAAACATTTATAATATTCTATTTCACATTGGATTCGATTGGTTAACGTTATTCAATTACAAGGAATTTAATTTTATTGATAACTATTTCTAGAATCTTTATTAGTTTAGGCCGGTGAAGGTAGCGATATACTTTGGGCGATAGATTTATTCCCGCTCTCGACTGAGTAGCGGATGTCCGCGATGTGCGGCTACTCACTGAATAGAGTTTGGTGAACTTGTAGCAGCCTACAGTCTGATGGCACATGAATGATACTTCATACATTCTTTATCTCCAGGGTCGTCGGAAAGAAGCAGACGAGAGTCAGCGTGGAGCTAGCGAAGATGCCGCTGCAGCAGTACACTCCATTGCTTTGTGCTCCTTGTACCTGCTATTCGGTATTGCACTCCTGGCAATGTCTTTCAATTTAGTCCAGGAAGAAGTTCGCGCCAACGTAGCAGCACTCGCCACCAAGCTGGGTATTATCAAGCCACGGGACACTCACCAAGACTCGGATACTGACTATTGATATTAAATAAAAGAAGTGAATGAGCTTAGATTTAAAAATATGTTCGGATAATTAATGGGCTTCGTCCCTATTCCTAGTTTGACGGTCGAGTCAGATTACTCTTGATTCATCCTAAGTTTGTATTCTGATCAGTGATGAGGTGATGACTCATCAGAGAATGAGTACGGAATAATCGAATTAATGCCCAATGTGTCTGCTCTTGTCATAATTTTACTTTACGTTAAAACTAGTTTGAGTTGTTATGAATATAATTTTTTTTTATCAATTCAATGAACGACATTGCGTTTTTGAGCTGAGTGGTCAAAATGGGAAAATTTTTAGGTTTTCAACCATTTTAATTTATATCTATCCTATATGTAAATAGTAGAAAATTTTAACTATATGTATTAGCTATCTTTTTTTAGGTACTAAAACTAGATGGGTTAAAATAATAGTAGGTATACGATTTGACCAATTTTGGAAGCCATGTATGCCTGGGCCTGTTTGCTTGTTGATCTGATCACGTGAAAATAGCTGAAAATGCAAATGCAAATTTATTAAAAAAAATTATTATGTATAGATATAATGACGACGATGGCCAGAAAAATAGCTAACATTGACATTTTTGTTTCTTTAAAACGTATACGATAGTTGTGTGTTGTGTTCTGAGATGAGTATTTTGTTCGTGAATGATTATGAAAACATGATGGGCTATATACCTGTTATATATTCCTGGAAAGTATTTCTTTCTATATAATATGTATAATGTTTTGTGTATCATATATTTAATTGTTTTTCTAGTCTATTATATTTGTAAGGGAGTTATAACTACAGAGAATATTATTAATAAATGTTACAGTACAAAATGCATTTGTTTTTCAACGTCAAGGTAATAAACTTTACAAAATACATACGTAATATCAATGACTGGCCTGTTGGTCTAAGCCTATTGGTTTAGTGGTTAGTGACCTGACTACTGAGCCAGAAGTCTTTCAAGGGGTTCGATTCCCACCCAGGACGATCATTTGTTCTTTGTCTGGGTATAATTTACCTACTTGTACTAACTAGCAACCCGCCCGGCTTCGCCCGGGTAGCAGAGACAATTAAGACATCTTCAACAATCATCATCATATTTCAACAAATTTACACAAAACCTTAACAAATTACATACCTAAACCTTCCTCATGAATCGCTCTAACTATTGGTGAAAACCGCATGAAAATCCGTTAAGTAGTTTTTGAGTTTATCGCGAACAGACAGACAGACGCGGCGGGGGATTTTGTTTTATTTAGTGATAGTGATATGTAGTATGTAATCCTACTAATATTATAAACGTGAAAGTTTGTGAGGATGTATGGATGTATGGATGGATGTATGGATGTTTGTTACTCTTTCACGCTAAAACTACTGAACCGATTGCGATGAAACTTGGTATGTACATAGCTGGAGACCTGGATTAACATATAGGCTATTTTTTATCCCGATCGGGACCTACGCGCGTGAAACCGCGGGGCGCTGCTAGTTAGTAATATATGTTTATCAGCTATAGTCAGAAGGCCCCGTGTAGTGTCTCAAGTTTAAAATATATATATATATATATATATATATATATGTTTATAAATGTCAAATACCTATGTCACGATACATGACACAGGAAACATCTTAGGTTTTTTGTTTATTTAAAAAACGAACAGTTACTAATGTTAATGTCAGATAGGTTGTTGGAACATCGTGGGTACCATTCGCCAGTCAGATTAGTCGTTGAAGAATGTAGAGCACAGCAGTTTTCTGCTCAACTTGGAGAAGACTGACTAACCAGCGCCAGCATTCTTTTGGCTAATTGGAGAACTGAATAACACCACTAGGGTAGGGATCTTCGTTGTGTGCTGTTTCGAATAGAAATTAAACTACATATTTTATTTTATGGTATAATATCTATTTTTCACAGCTACAATATCTATGTAAATTTTATAGTAAATCCTTACTTTTAATTAAAACTGCAACAGTTAATCCTGTTATGTTAAAATTATGTACATAAAATACAGAGTCAAAAAATAAAATCGTACATACAAAGTGAACGTTGCGAGACTTACAAAAGCGGTTCACAACGTTGCCGTTCCGCCGACCGGATAGCGGCCGTCCGGCGCTCGGTGCCGCTCCGCTCTGCCGCCCCGATTCCCCCGACAGTATTGTGTAAACTCGCTACCAGAATATACGCATTTTTGCACTACATTTATTACAAAATTCAACTAAAATTAGATAAAAGAGTGTGATTTGAAATTAAATAATGTAAAATTTAAGCAGTGTTTGGAGATTTCTGAGTGTTTTCAAGTGAAACGGCCATTTAAAACCGGATAGTTACAAGCATTTAGACATTCGTTATGTCGGATTCGGATACTAACACAAGGTGCGTGGGCTTTAGAAATAAATATCTACCCATTCCTATAAATAATATATAATTACATTTCTGTAGGTATGTTATTCCTGATTTGTTATGGTTTTATATTGTTTATGTGAATACATTTTATTTACCCAAACGAACTCTGTTCTTAGAACTTACGTCTTTATAGGTAGCCAGTCTAATCAGCGCTTTATGTCTTTTATTTATGGTTCTTTTTTAAATGACTTCATATTGATCATACGTCATTATTCCTTTACGTATAGGTATTGTTAACTAGTTCAGGGTCAACAATTTTTTACAATTTGAACCATCATGGTCTGTTATTTTTGTTTTTGGTCATCAATGAAACAAAATACTTTTAAGGAGTTAGTTACCTTGTTCCTATGAATATTATTAGTATTCGTATTGGTCATAAAATCTGCATTTAAAATCAGATTTCTCATTACGTAGGTATTACGAAAAGTGTTCTTCCTACTAATATTATAAACGTGAAAATTTGTGATGATGTATGGATGTATGTATGTATGGATGTTTGTTACTCTTTCACGCCAAAACTACTGAACCGATTGCGATGAATCTTGGTATGTAGATAGCTCGAGATCTGGATTAACACATAGACTACATTTTATCCCGATATTACGCGCCGAACGCGCCGGGACTTACGCGGGTGAAACCGCGGGGCGCTGCTAGTTAAAACTATTAATAATAATGTATATATATATATGCCAACTTGGAGCTGTTTATGCCAAAATGAAGAGATGCCAATTTATATAGGTATAGGTACATAGGTAGCGACTGGGTAGGTAGTTGCATAGGTTTAAAATAAATTGTTTATTTATTATTAGAGAGACTTACAAACATATAACAATGTTGTATTATTACAACTAAATACATAATCATATGGCTAATTACAAGTCTCCACGTAGATTAGATTAGATTAGATTAGATTGAACAAAAGTAGTAAGCCTTAGGCTCGATGTATCTCAGATATCATCAGAATTTGAAAAAATTGTTTATACTTACATTTGATATTGTTTTTATATATTTTTATTTTATATAAGTAAATAAATCTAAACATTAAAAGAAAATGATTTGACGGTAGCTAAGTAGGTGCCTACCTACCTGGTAGTTTTTATTTTTTTTAAAAGACATCTCCGCATTATGATTTACTCCTGTGTCGGGGGGACTTTACAAACATACAAACAACGGACACAAAGAACACCCAGACTCTGGCTCAGCAGTCAGGGTCACTAACCACTAGACCAACAGGCCAGTCAAAATATTTATTGCAAATTTCTATAGAAATGTACCGTTTTAAAATTTAATAAAGAGTAGGCTGTAACACGTCCATTAGACGCTCATGCAAACGTCAGTCATCATTACCAAAAGTCATGATTGATGGACGTTCTTTGGTGATTGATGAAATAATATCGACATCAAAATCTCATCATGCAACCGTCAATCACTGAATTAGACGATAGGTTATTCGTCAACCACCGTTTTGATTATGGCAAAACTGACAGCAAAACCTACCGTGTCATTACACGTAAGGTTTTTCTAAGCGCCTAAGTGGTTTGAATCAACTGTCCGTACTTACCTACCGTATGGATTATGTAGTTTGAACGAAATCACAAAACACAGGATGGATTAAGTATTTAACATCTTTCTGTTTTTAACTATTAACCAATGAATATCCAACTAAAATTATAAACGTGGAAGTTTGTAAGGATATATGGATGTTTGTTAATCTTTCACGCAAAAACTACTGAACCGATTGCAATGGAACTAGGTATGTAGATTGTTGGAGACCTCGATTAACATATAGTCTACTTTTTTTATCCGGATATTCCCACGGCACTGGGACTTACGCGGGTAGTTTTTTTTATTAAATAATACTAGCACACATTACTAGTATTATTTTAACCCCTCCAGCTAAGCTAAACGCTTGCGTTAGGAGTGGGTTCACGTCGTAGTGCACTGGGTGGGGTTTGAACCCGCCACCACTTAATCGCAAGTCCGATGCCTTAGCCATTACGCTACCGCGGCTTAAAAAGTTATTTATAGTTAAGTATACCAATTACACTCTAAGTTTATGAATACCAGATAATGACTTCTAAGATTACCATTAAGTGAATACAAACCAAAAAAAAATATAAGTAGGTACATTTGTTTTTTACTTAATCTTACTAATTATCATAAATGTGAGGATGGATGGATGTTTGTTATTCTTTCACGCATAAACTGTTGAACGGATCTGGATGAAATTTGACGGAGAGATTATAGTCTGAAATAGCACATACGAGTAAGCTTAGAGATGGGTAATCACCCGGGTTTTACCCAGTCGTGGGTTTTAACCCGAGTGATTACCCACCTCTAGAGTTGGGTAATTATACGGGTTTTTACCCAGTCGTGGGTTTTAACCCGGGTGATTACCCATCTCTACATAGGCTGCTTTTTAGCCCTAAAAAATGTGCTGTTCCCGTAGGAATTTCACCAAAATTATACACACAAACGCAGTCGCGGACAACAGCTGTTATGAAATATTTCGCGCCACCCTCGCCTTCTAACAGAGACAAAGAATAGACAAATACCTACACATTATTCATCTGTTTTCATCATGTTAAGTGCTGCCGATCAGCAATGAGTCATCATCAATCATAAGACTGATACTTAAGAATTCTTTACGAGACTTAGCCACTTGTCACAGCGTTGAAGGTGCGATTCCATAGAACAATATTATTTGTGCGGGATTTATAATGTTACTAACTGTCTGTAACTGTAATATAACTGTCAATTGTATGTTTGTCAAGTCCCCTATACAGTTATATTTGTAAAGAGCGGGAAAAGACATTTATTATTTTCAAAGATAGAAAATAAAAAATGTATTTTTTTTATTATTTCATTCATACATCATCTTTACTGTCTTCTTAAATTACTTAAGACCTGTCGACAAATGTTTGGAGACATCGACAACGCTGGTAAAAAAAAATGATAAAATAACATAGTAACAATATTTATTAATTTTCTCCAAACAAATACACTTTTTTTACTCTTCTTTACTCTTAGAAAAAGCTTGTAGAACATTTAGAAATACATACATATTACACATATCAAACCCGGAAAAAAGCAAGCAGACATATTTGTACTCACATATATTTGCGGGTATCAAAGCCCCGACCCCTACGTTACAGTCGAATGCACTATCGCGGCGCCGCACCTCTTGCGGCCATAATACAAATGGTAGACTCTTGAAACTGAATTGGCCAAAACTCATATAAATAACATAACACTTCTCACTTGCCAATTCATTTTGCAGTACACCAACGGCGTCAAAATTCTCAAAGAAGATGATCCCAACACAGGACTTGATCGAGATGGTTCGAGTGCGCCGGTGCCTGTGGGACCGCAAGTTCCTGGGGTACAGAGACAAGGTAGCCAAAGAGAAGGCCTGGCACGAGATCTATAAGAAATTTGAACCCAATTTCGACTCGTTCAATCAAGCGAAGAAGAATTTTATCGGTGAGAATGTTAAATGACGCCTGTGTAGACAATCATACTTAGCATGATTTTTTTTATACAACAAGGTGACTAGACAGGGGATGGTTAGCAACTATCAATTCTTATAGTCCAAGATCTCAGAGCGATCAGACATAACTTATTTTCACAGAGATGAAACCTTAGGTTCTCAGTTGCGTCTCATGTGCTTTGAATACCTGCGTGCTTTGTAGGGCTCACCTTGTGACACCTGGGCAGGTACCTGGTAAGAAAGGAAGCTAAAAATAAGAGCTACTTAACTTAAATTTGTATGGCTGATTTTTATATATGTTTTGAAGAATATTATTCTAAAGTAGTATCACTAGTATCAGACACTTTCCATGGGCCAGAACTTTTGTCAGACGCTTTAAAGCTCAACAAAAAGTAATGGAACTTTACTTATTTTTACATGTCTGATTTTTAAATATGTTATAAGAGTAACTATTACAAAGTTATATTTCATTAGTCAGACAAATTGTAGTCACCAATCATTCCCTAAACACAAAAACACACCCGAGTAGTGTCAACCCTATTAACTGGAGCTTTGGCTTCTCTACTCATTAGGAAAACAAACAGTTAGTAATTCTGTGTTCCCCGATTGCTTTAAAAAAAACCGTTTAGGTAGCCGCAGAGGTAGATTTCGTGTTTTTTTATTTTTTTGAAAATCTGCCCCCAGTCCCCCCTTTGGGGGAATATCCCCCATTCACGAACTTAACCTTCATTTTTGCCCTGTGGATTTGTCGTCCAAGTTTGAAAGCAATCGGTGCAGAATTGCGACCATAGAGGTCGCAATTCTGCACCGATTGTGCCGGTAAAATTGAGGTACATACATATATACCTACATATATATAAACTGGCGGTTGATTTGGGGTCATAACTAGACCTATTGTGAACAATTTTTCGAAATCTCGACAAATGGTATAAAACCAATAGGTAGACTTTTCTTCGAAATCTACCTGAAAACTGTAATTACTTTTACAATTCTCTGTAAACGTGTTCCCCTTACCAAAAATAAGATCAACAAAATATATGCAATGATTCATGAAATAAGTCTAAAACTTTTTCTTTAACAGGCAACACCATCACAAGTAAATGGCACAATGCGCGAGACTCATACGTCAAATCACGCAAAGGTGGCTCCAGAAATAAGCCGTATCTATATTCCGAAGAACTCAGGTTCCTTGAAGAGACTCTTAACGTGAAAAAGAATCATAAAGACTACAATTTTATTGAAGAAGGTGATGAAATAGAAAACGAAGAGTCACAAAATTGGATCAACGAAGTTTTTGTAGACATTGATGAAAGCGCCACAGAAAATGAAATCACAGCTAAGAGGCCAAAGCTAGAGTATGATGTAACTATCTCTGAAAGCCCAAAAGAAACCCCTAAAGAGGAATGTGACGATAATATAGTCTCCGTCCTTGTCAACCTCATACAGAAAGAAGAAGACGAAGATAGAGCTTTTTTTAAATCAATTACACCGGCGGTAAAAACGTTGTCCGAAAGTTTAAAGTTCGAGTTCAGGATACAAGTGATGAAGTTAATCAGTAGTCTTAAAGTGAGAGATACAAAAATGGTGAAATTGAAGAGAGACAGGACTTCTACAGTTGAAACCGATAGTGAATAGTGAAAAGTATTAGGTGTGTTAAAGTTTAATAAATTATCTTACGGATTTTATGTTGTCTGACTCAATCAATCAATGTACTGACTAACCGTTTGGCCTAGTGGTTAGTGACCCTGACTGCTATGCTCGTATCATAGGTTGTGGGTTGGATTCCCACCCGAGTCTGGGTGTTCTTTGTGTCCGTTGTTTGTATGTTTGTAAAGTCCCCCGCGACACAGGAGTAATTTCTAATGCGGGAGTTGTCTTTTAATAAAAAAAATGTATCTGTATTGAAATCAGTTACAAAAATCTTTTAGATTCCATATTAGTTCTAATTATGATCTGTCCCAGTGTTGGGCCTAGGTCGTCTCTATGAGGGAATTAGACCATAGTTCTAGCCACTGGTCTAATACAGATGTACAATTTCACGATCCTTTGAAAGCACTGAGGACCATTCTAACTACTCACCGACCATCATGATATTTGCATACATGTTTTCAGGAGGACATAAAAGGACACCGGGTCCCCTTAATCTGGAAAACGCACTGTTTGCGAGGGATACCTAAATTGATTGAAAATATTAATTCAGGTATCAAAAATATACATAAACGCGTACGATGCCGCTTGGACTCTGGCTTGTGCCGGGAAGTCTGAGCCCTCGAACATCATTCGTGTCTCTTTTAATCAACTCCATGTAAAACTGTAAAGCAGTGGGGCAAACTGGATCGTCTGGTTTTAACACGTTTTGAACCACATAGCTTATCTCCTTCCTTCAAACTCGACTCCCAGTTTCCCCACTAACAAGTGAAAGGGAAAGTGGGAGTCGAGAGAAAACGAGGAAGGCTTAGAAGAAGTTTTATACAACAGTATAAAACTTCTTCTAAGCCTTCCTCGTCTTCTCTTTCTCTCTATTTTTCCTTCCAATATTGTTTTAAAGAAAGTGTCGTATCTTATCAAGTTTCTAACCACTTTATTCATTTATTTAAATCTTCATGCACATTTTGTACCAATGCTTTTATAATGCCCAGGGCATTCTCTACCGGTCAACCTTGGGGTGGTGTAGAATCTCATAAGGTACCAATATATTGTGTGTAACTTGTCTTGATTTAACAGATCATCTGTTAAATCAAGACAAGTTACACACAATACATATATGGAGGAGTACATACTATTACTTAAATAATAAAAATAGTAAAATAATAATGAATATTCATATCGATACATACACATTCACATACACATATAAATACATACATTATATTCATGCACTATGAATACTGAAATACAAAGTCGTGTACTACCGTTCAACTAATTCAGCCATCAGAGAACTGATTGAACTTGGAACGACAAGTTTACGAAGTCAGAGTTGTAGAAGGGACTTAAGAGAAGCAGATTTTTAACTGCCCTAAAAACGAAGATTTCTGTCATGATTAGAGGACAAAAAGCGAAAGTAGGGAGCTAGGTACTAAGGTAAAGATGGAGTGTTAAGTAAAGAAATAAGAGAAGTCAGTGTAAAGCAGACTCATGGTCATACTTGCTAAGATTGAAAATTAATCAAATGCATTTATTGAAAAGACGGTCTAGTTTATTGAGAAGGTTTGCATTCAGGTCAAAAAAACACATCACTGTAGTCAATAATAGAAATAATAAAGGGCCGCGTGAGTGTAATTTTAGGAGGCAGGCATTTCTCCCCTTCTGTTTTCCATAGTTTCCATATAGATGCCCTACCCTACCCTGCATAGGTATTGGTGACTACTTGAGATTAAGGAAAACGAAATTGGTAACTCAAGATAGATATATTATGATGAAGGTCAATTACTATTATTAAAGTATAACAATTATCGTAAAAAGCCCTGTTGTAAAAACTGTCGATTTAATTTTGATAAATATCCCCGTAATGGAATTTATGATCATCACCTTTGTAGTAAACTTTTATAGTCCACACGCTATTTTCGCCTTAAATACATAAGAAAATCTTCGCGAATAAGTCGCTTTTGATTTGAATTACTTATCTTTTGTATCATTAATTGCCTACAATAATTTGATAAGATATTTTTCTCAATATTACGAATAGGCAAAATAAGATTGAAAATGCAAATTATAGTGTATTTCAATGTAAGTGCCGGTGGTTAAACGTACCCTAACGTGCGTTGATCGTTTTCTAAGAAGAAAAACTTATCATGGCTGTGGAAAAAGGTGAGGCCCCTGCGAAAGTGGACCTGGACAATATCCTGGTGGAAGAAGTGGGACAGTTCGGAAAGTACCAGCTGATAACGCTACTCCTCGCTGCTTTCCCGATCATATTCTCTGCGTTTGCTTCTGGAGAATACATATTTACTACGGCGAGAATACCGCACAGGTTCGTTTTTTTGTACATCAGTGAAGGATCTAGCTCAAAGTCTGCCTGGAAGGTAAGTGACTTGACTCGCAACAGCAGTTGTCCATCGAGCTTTGTCAATGTTGCATACCTTCGTAAACAGTTCTATCTCAAAAGCAAGAGGAAGATGCATGTTGTGTAAAACTATGGTTGAGGTAATTCGAAAGAAAGCATTAATTAAATATGTGATGTGTTTTTCTATTAATTTCGCCCTCTCGTCGTGAGATTTACGCTATAGTTCTTATAGAACTAAATTTATTTTCATACAATCAACATTCCGACACCTTCCTTGTATTCAAACACATTAACTCTTATCTTGAAATAGATCTTTTTTTAATTGATAATAATATCCCAGTTTTTTTTTAATCTGTGGCGGGACGGGTATCATGTCCCTCAAACACAAAGGATTTTCCGACCAGGCGAGTTCATCATGCCTGGCGGGCTGCGGCCCAACGGTTGGTGTTGGGAAGTTGTAAATTAATAAACTTGCATTGCGCGATGCAGGATCAGTAATACTAAGTTTAGCTCGTCTTCGCTAGATGATGTTGAAGTTTTAGCTAAATATGGAAGTCGCCACAAATTCTTATACAGTTACATTATATACATCATTAAAAATAACATTTAGACTTGTGTGAGTTTAGATCAAATGTGACTCACAATTGGAGTCGCATATTGTACTGTACTTTTAGGATATTTTGATATTTCCGCCAGCAATCATTGCTGCCATGCTGGCGGATGAGGAGGGCTGGGGCGCAGTGGTCTCTTTCTGTGAAGCTGTAAGGCTCCAGAAAGAGACCGCTGAACGGGATCGGGAGAGGGCCGATCCCGAGCGTAGAGGACGTCGGCGGCGGTATCAACTCAGAAGAACGATATACGATGTGTTTCATCGATGACCTGCTGTTAGGTCAACTGGGGACTTTATTGATCACAAGATCAAAGGACAGAAAGAGAAAACATACACGATGAACACCACATCACGTTTACGGGTACCACATCACGGGTATCCTCTACGAAAATCTTAGTGTTAGTAACAAATTAATTTGCCTTGCATCTTAAGAGCAGTAAAACTGAGCGAAGTAGTTTGGACCAAAATAATTGAGTGGATCGTGAAAAAACACGAAAAAATTTAAACAGCAATAAGTGCCAATGTACTTATTGCTGTATAGATTTTTACAGGCGTTTAAGGATAAATTGGTTCAATAATTTGTTAATTAGGTTGTATAATTTTCTTGTATACAATTTGTTAGCGATATTTTCCTGCACCATTTAATTAATTGATAATAACTTCCTAAAAAGTACTTACACAAATTACGAAAATCTGACGTACGTGACCAAGGATCGAACTTGAAACATAACATAAAACGCTACAACATCTTTCCGTCTTCCAACTGTAAACATCCTCCAGAAACCTCTATGATATATTTTTCTAATTTCAGATGTCGAATCTCCGAATGTGATGGTCCAAACCCGGTGTTTGCTCCCCCCTGGATCCTTAACGCTGTTCCCGGGACTAGTGTCACTTCTTTCGAAAGCTGCGAGCGGTTTGGCAACGTCACCAATCCACCTACACCAACGCAAGACACCTGTCCTGCCAACCTCTTTGATAGATCGAGAACTCAAGAATGCGATGGATATGTTTATGAGAACCAGCTTAGCGTGGTTTATGACGTAAGTATTTAGGTTTTGAGTTTTTTTTTGTATAATTATTTGATGAGTCAATATAATATATCGTTTCTGTTCGTTAATTAGGTATTAATGGTAGAGATTCTAGGGTTTTGTTGTTTATGTTTGACTAGCAGCACCCCGCGGTTTCACTTTCGTAGGTCCCGATCCCGTGGGAATATCGGGATAAAAAGCCTTTATGTTAATCCAGGTCTCCAGCTATCTGCATACCAAGTTTCATAGCAATCGGTTCAGTAGTTTTGGCGTAAAAGAGTAACAAACATCCATCCATCCATCCATCCCAACTTTCACATTTATAATATTAGTGGGATCTTGAAAGCAGCAAATGAACGATTTGTTTATAAAAAGATTCCTACATATATGGGACTCGTAAAGAGAGCATATAACTTTAAGGATCTTTATTATTTATTTTGCGACATTTAAGTAATTTCAAAATATATCTTTTGTGAAAACTAAAAAGAATCGAAATTTCTGATGCCGTAGACTACAACGCAATCAATTAAATTAGTATAGGTATTTCAATGAAGTTTGAGTGACCGACTTTATTCCATTTCTGCATATCAAGTTCCAATTCTGCCGTGGTAATCGAGATAGCAGAAAGTTTGGAAGACGTCTCTTCTGACTTACTGCTATCTCGATTACCACGGCAGAATTTAACTGGTATAGAATGCTTTATCCACTCGTTCCGCCTTTGAACAAAATCTGAATGAAATGACTGAAAACAATAATGCTCTGTCGAATGTCAGGGAAAAAAACTCATTATCTATTTCCCTTGATACGTTCCCAACTATTACAGTCATTTTTGGGGTGTATAGCACACCACCCTCTTTCTCAGTCGTTAATGTGTCACAGGCCACTAAACATAAGTTTTGTTGTTACGTGTGGAAACCCCCTCGGATACCACCTCACCGAGTACAGCTAAGTGGTTATGTCAGAATCAAACCGACTAAAACTACGTGTTCCGTCACGGATGTCTATGGCCGGAGGCTCAGGTATAACCTAGGAATTAACTCCCTGGACCCCCGACAGACTTGACCACCTGTCCACAAAGCAGGTAGTCCTGCAGTCGTGAGTGGCAGCCGTGTACCCCTTCAGTTAAGAACTTCTATAGAGTACGAGTACCAGGTATTTCATTGTGATCGGGAACACTTAACATACTGCTGAATGTATCAATATAAGAGCAACAGATTTTTTTTAAACATAAGGCAAAAAATACCATAAACCATTTTTTTTATTAATAATTCTAAAGCTCGTAAATAGCTAGTTAGCTACTAAATAAAACAGAAAATCGGTGGATAAACAGGGAAACTAAAAATACGGAACTGTCTTTACCTATTAATATTATCATCATCATTTTCCTGCTCTTTTCCTAATTTTATTTGGGGTCGGCGCAATTTGGATGGTTTCTTTTATGGCCTCGTCTGCCTGACGCCAACCCTTCTTAGGATCTTAAACTTTTTCAGACGGGACGAATTCATAATTGGTAAGGACAAATTCACAAGGTGCCCATAATTCATTACCTTGTAAGCTGATACTGTTGTCTGTTTATCTTTATCTATAGAATAGTTTTAATATATCAATAGGCGCTGATAAATTCACTGATAGTGAAGACAACCTTTTTAAGCTGTCAGCGGCTTTTAGTTATTACTGAAAAATCCTCATTTATTTTAATTTTTATTACTGTTCCTGTACACGTGCTATCAGACTTATCATGTTTATTTATTATGTTTGCCCGCGACTTCGCTGTATGCTGCTGAAACAGTACTTTTTTTGGATGATAGGTGCCTTTTTTTAGGAGTTCCGTCTCTCAAAAGGTCTGTCTGTCAGTCAAGACACTTTTTCTCAAAATGCGTGGAGGTACCATGTTAAAATTAACATCAAATACGTATGTCTGCGATCCTTTGAAGATGTATAAATTAAGCTTCTAAGTCAACGCAATTAACAGATACTGTCCTTTATGCCTAACCAATTTGAATATTTCGCAGGTGAATCAAAATCTATAGGGTATTTCTCATTGACCTAGAATAATTAAATTTGTCAATAAGCACGGGGTCACAGCACAAGTAAAGCAAAAAAAATCCAAAAGTTGTCAATTTGTTGTTATATCACATAAAAAATTGCGATTACAAACTCATATTTTGTGATTGGAAGTTTGATTGTATGTGAGAGAAATTTTGAAACTGCAAAATTAATTTTATCTTTCGGAAAAAAAATCTTCAAAGGAAAGAAAAATGGACGAACTATCTACACACAAGTTTTTTTGGTTATGGAACCCTCAATAAGTTATTTTATTTATTGATAATTTCTTTTTATCTGTATTTGTCATGTAGCGCTGTGCAATCGGACCACTTGTCGACGCTCACTCTCTGTGGGTACAGGGGTGACCCGTGCCTTAGCGTTTCTTCTCTATCGCTTTAATTGTTTGTATGTTATGCTACACCTCCTCCATCTTTCCTTCCATCCTTAATTTAGAATTAGTTTTAATGTTTTGTCAGTCTCTTTTAGTACTTGATTCTGTTATTTCTTACTTTTATAGTTGTAACTTTCATTCATTGGTCATTGTACTGTATTTCACAGCTGAATTCCGTAGGTCCATATAGGTTTTAGGATGACTTTATAAACGGTCAACATGCTATTTATAATTAGTATCTTCTTATGGACCAATGTAGGTTTTTTAATTAAGTGTCTAGCTGCTTTCACTTTGTCCATATGTGCTTTTGCCAAGTCCGTATTTTCACGTGATCTGTTTGAGGCATGGCGGTGTGAAAGTAACATGACTACTTTTTGTTTATGTGAAGTTTATACGCTATTAATAGATTTTCTGTTATAGTAATGCGTTATCACCATCATATCTTGCAACTGTTGTGTGAACTGCTAGCGGTAGGTCAGCAGTATATATTGTGTACAAATATTGGACCCTGTACACTGCCTTGTGGTATGCCTGGTTTTATCAAGAGGAGATCCGAGATTTCGTTATTAATTTTTACCTCAAAACACACATCTGTTATTTAAGTATGACTTAATGATATTATAAAATAAGTGTGGTACCGCCTTGTGTCCTTTATTATACCCCTGACAACGTGATTAATTACAAACAAACTCACATTCGCATTTATTTATAACTAACTTTTGCCCGCTACTTCTTCCGCGTAGTAACGGAGATCAGACATAGACCTAGAGTGTAGGTAATATAGTGTAGGGTACACCTGAGGCGCCGGCCATGAAATCCGGTGACGGAACACAGTATGGTTTTAGTCGGTTCGAGTCCGACATACCACCACGTTGTTTGGCCCCAGTGAGGTGATGACCCGTGGGAGTTAGATAAAAATCGATGCGTGATGCAATGAAAATGTAAGATCCTTACAAACTTTCATCCCCTATTTTGACCATTTAAGGGATACATTTCTAAAAAAACGTGACACAGTAAACTTTTCTTTGTAACCATTAGCTCATATATCAATTTTCACATTTCTAACTTCAAGAATGGCAAAGTTTCATGCAAACTGTCATCTCCTATTTTGACCCTTGCAGGGATAAATTTTCAAATTCGTTTCGTACCTATAGAACACCTACAGGGGCTCGTGGCTAAGTGGTAACCGAGTATGTTAACACATTACAAAGTAAACATTTGTGGAATTCTTTACGGGTAGTTGGAGCTCTAAAAAAAAGTCCGACAACCTGGTCTAACTACAGAACATCGATATCGCCTAGTGCTTTGGTTGTGAAAGTCTGATGGCAGTCGCTTCACGTAAAATATCAAAGTTCGGCCGTATCGTAGTTAGACTGAAAGCCGACCCCAACTTAGTTGGGATAAGGTGCGGAGGATGATGATAGAACACCTACATCATGTAAAAATACGTCCTCCAAATTATTAATACCTGTATATGTAAATAATACTTACTTATTTTTACGAAAAACTGAAGATAATAAAATTATACGAAATTCGCAATTTTTAACGCCATCTATTTTGGCATTGTACATTACTTTGCAGCTTTGAGTAAAATGGTTTTTTTATTTCTTTATTGTGATGAATGGAAAGTGATAAAAATAGTAATAGAAAATTATATTATGTATAACGTACAAAGTCATTAAATTATATATGTGATATAATAGTATAGTTTCTTATAACGCCATCTATTATGAAAGTCTTATATTTTAACGCCACGTACCTCACTTGTCGCATGATTGATGTCTTGACTTTTATTTTATTGTTAACTTGAAGTTGATCAGGCCAAGCAAAAACGTGTGCCCATACTAACTTTGCCACCCCTTTTTAACCCCTTGAGGATGTAATTTTCAAAAATCCTTTCTTATCGGATGCCTACATCCCATAATGAATACGTTTTCCAAATTTCACATTTCTACGACCAACGGTTTAGGCTGTGTGTTTATGCAGCAGTCAGTGAGAACAAAGCCTTTTATATATTGTTGTGATAAGCCCTCCGCGCCGCTTGTATCCTCCTTCGATTGGATTGAAAACTTCATGGAAAAGGCGCGGAGGTCATGGCTGGTGGCGCCGAACTAGAATGTAGAACAATTCGATTAATTCTAGAAAAAATCAAAATAGAAGGGCAGAGATTCGTTCTAGAAGACTGATGACTGATGTGACGGATTCCGTGCGGTGTGCACGGAATAATTCAAGAAATATTAATTTTAATTAATTTGTTTGAATTTATAGTTGTTGTATTAACAGTTTGATCCTGATTATAGCGCATATTGCGTTTGCTTGTCCTTTTAATTATCCTCCTCTCGATAATAAGACCGTACCCGGATACCTTAGAACCCCAAGCTTTACAATATATAGAAATTAGTAATACTACCTATCGTAATTCTTTGTTAATGCGTCAGTTTTATGTTAAATCTTATTTTATCGACAAATAATTTATTAAGTTTTATCATAATTATCTTAGGTATTATTTATCTTCTTTATAAGACGTACAAGATAAATAATAGCATGCTTATCCACGGCACAGGTTACTAAGTAGTAACTACGTAACCCCCTGCATGCAGGGGTTTGTCTCTTGTCAATAATGATATATTTCTACCTACGCCGTAGAGAGACGTAAATAGAATATTCTTCATTGTACACCATTAATGACATACATTGGCAACGAATTATTATCTTTAAAGTTTGAGGACAATGGGCTGTCTTATCGCGGTCTCTACCAACCTTTAAATGTAGATAATAACGGAAATATTAATAAAAACATACTAGTTGGTACTTTAAACAACTGGTTACTATTAAAAATACAGACAAATATTTACACGTACATAGTATAGTATATCCGAAAGTAATCCGAATTTTTCCTTTGTATAACCCGCGATAAGAATGCAGTTTTTTATGATTATAAGAGCAATTAATAGACAAAATATATATATTTTTTATATTCATTAGGAAGTATTATACCTAGTAATAAGGCGAAAATATGTTTTTTTTTTTATATAGAGCGTAGGTATAAAATGATAATCCATAACATTTCAACGAAAACATTGATTGTTGTCACTTAACACAGCTAACAAAAAAAAACACGCTCTAAAATGATAAACGTTCTTAAGCTTATTAATCATAAATACATTCTATGTTATCATATTATTGTTCCTCAAGACCATTGACAGATCATAAATTGATTTTAGATTATCATATTATTTTGACGTATCTACATGTAATCTGTAATGGATGTATACGCCATTTTACTCGTATGTATATGTGTCCTTTTAGACTGGCTTTGTCTGCCAATTGGCACCACATTGGCAGACTAGCACAGGCCTGATGGAAAACTATTACTGGTGCCTACAAAAGCAGAATAGTCGCTTTTGCGTTGAAAACAGCTTTCCTATGAAACTTTATGTCGTTACTTACAAGCAGAAATAAGAAACCACCTCTTAAAACCCCTTCATTTGAAAATCAACGATAGATTTGGGAGAAAAAATTATTTAGAAAACATACTCGTAGATATTCGCACGAAACATTCGTCATTCCTATTTCCCGTGACACTCGAGCTATAAACGCAATGGACGGACATACATACATACCTACAGGTCAACCACATAACCCTTCTTCTTTGTCTTCGCTGCAGACGCGTCAAAACAGCATACATAATCTCACGTCCTATGTAATTTCCGTCCGCAGTAGGCAGAAGGCAGAGACGATAAAATGCTATTTTCCACGTTCCTGACATGAAGCTATGTCTCTTCCACATTAATCAGATTATCATACACGGAATTTAAGAATTCAATCTGAGACGCACTACCCGCACTAACTCGCTCAGTCACAGGATCCTTTAAATCCCATCAAACATTCTCTCTTACTCATCCTTTCAACATATCTGAACTTTTCCCGCATTCCTTTAAAAACCAGTACTCCGCTGCTGTCTTCTATATCTCAAGGTCGTCGGTTCCAATTTGAGAAGTCCGCAGTCCGTATCCTAAAGCTGTGGTTGTGTTCCACGTATTTCAATCTTTCGTTACTATCTGATCAGTTCAAGTAAATAAACAACAAACAAAATGGCTCTCTTTTGAACACGTCCTATTCTGCACCAGTTTACAGTTAATATTTGTACTTGACTGATAACTCAATCGAGGACTTTGTTAAGAAACAATTCTAAACTATATATAGTAAATGCGAATTTGAGTTTACTTCTTGCTTTTTTGTGCCCCTTTACGCCTTAACTATCCAACCGATGATGAAATTTTGCATATACGTTATCAAGGGTACAGATCACACAAAGGGATACCGGAATTGATTGACAAAATATACCCTAACACGAGCAAAGCCGTAGTCAATAATTACTATACAGTAAATTAAAATAAACCAAAAGTATTAATGTTGTTAATGTTGGTTTTCAGTTCAACTTAGGCTGCGATGAATGGAGTCGCTCACAGATCGGTTCCATACGCACGATCGGTACGCTACTAGTGCTGCCTATCACAGGATACATCTCGGACCGATGGGGACGACGAGTTGCTTTGACCATCAATGCTTTTAATACGGGCTGGATTGGCCTTGTCAGGTCCTTTGTCAACTCCTACGAATGGTTTCTTACACTTGAGGTGCTGGAGTCAACTGTCGGTGCTGGAGCTTACTCCTCATGCTATATTTTAGGTAATAACTGTAATTTTCTACCATTTTATAACACGTAGTGATCGGATGATGGACTACACTTTCCGCCACCAGTAGCAACAGGGGCTGTCTTCCTCATGGTCTTGAAGACGCACCGTTTTTGTCGTTGCTATTCAGTTTCACAGGATTAAACCGAATACGTGTCTTTGTTCTGCCCTAACTGTTAAAATCTTTTCGAAACCCATCTTGCTCTCCATTTATTTACTCTGTGTGTACCTACATAATGAGAGGAACAAGTCAAAAAGCAAAACCATCAGCAGAAAACAGTAACGTGTCCCCAAAAAAAATCAAATGATTCTGTGATAATTTTAAACTGACTTAGGTATGCTCCGTGTTACGCTAGACTAAACCCTAAACCCCTTCTTATTTAGCTTTGGCGAATTCACTTACCAGCCCAAAAACCACCAATAATTCCTAGTAGTCCACCCGCAGTCTTCTGTGGCGTGGAAAAATCGCCGGACTGATCTAATCCAATCCGGCGATTTTTTTGTCTTTACATGTTGACATCATAATTAGGCCGTGACAACACCCAGTGCAACCAAACGTCGGGCAAATCAAATGTATGTAATACCTTTTAACTACGCGATTGCGTTAATTCCCATCAACATATTAATATTATCAAGGGACGTGAAAGTTTAAAAGTTAGTATGTTAACAACATTTTCGCCATTCCTGTGCACTAATTTGTGAGAAAACTTCTTTTATTAATTATTTAATACCTGGTGGCGCTAAGCGTGTGCGCAACTACTAAACACACACATACCTATTACGCGCAATCGAAACTCCCTCCCTTCCAACAGTGCACCCAGTCTCTTCCACCCGTTCTACAGAACTACGATTAACCTGGTTCATCAATACCACTTGCAGGCCCATTTACGTTTTTCTTAGCAACGTTTTGCCCCAAATCATCTCTTCATGTATGGTCGCCGCTACTCGTGGCGCCGGCAACCTGAGCTTCACCCGCCAAGCAATCACACTCTTGCGCCACGCTACAAGTGCCCAATACCTGTAATAAAAATAATTACAGTCAATTTCAAACGATTATTTTAGATAGAGAAAAACCTCCATCTTACAAAATTGCATTTAAATTTAACCAATTATTAAAATTATTTTCAGTAACGGAGCTGGTTGGTCCCAAGTACCGTGTCATAGCAGGCGCCACAATATCCACGCTTTTTGCGCTCGGTCAAGTGATCCTTGGATTAATAGCCTGGGGCATGCCATCATGGCGTCCTCTCACCCAAATCCTCTACGCGCCTCAAATTTTAGTCGTTTGTTACTTCTGGATCCTTGCAGAATCAGTGAGATGGCTTATGAGTAAGGGTCGCTACGAAGAATCTGAGGAAATTCTCAAAAAAGTTGCCAAAACCAATAATAAAGAACTCTCAATAAAGAGTCTTGAAGCATTACGCGCAACGGCAGAAGCAGAGAAGAATACTCCAAAGCCAAAGGAGCCTTGGCTGCCGATTCTGGTACTGAAGTCTCGGATTATTTTGTCACGGTGTATGGTGTCTCCTATTTGGTGGATAACCAATACTCTGGTTTACTATGGAATGAACATTAACTCAGTGAACATGCTCGGTAATAGTTATCTAAATTATGTAGCTGTCGCTGCTATAGAGATTCCTGGATACTGGACAGCAATTCTCTTGTTGGATAGGATTGGGCGAAAGCCTGTGCTTGTTTGCGGATACTGGTTGTGTGCTGCTTGTCAGTTTGCCTTCGCTTTTATAGACGCAGGTAACTTTATAATGCAAATTTGTAATATATGTATCTACTATGTATGTTTATTGTGAAGATACAAATTGTCGTCTGCGGTATTTCCAGGCCGATACGACCATCAAACATTCAAGAAAAGAGCGTACTCCTATCTCAAAACCCGCAACGCACTTGTGACTCTTGAGTTGCAGGTGTCCATGGGCCACGGTAGTCACTTACTATCAGGTGACCCGTCTGCTCGTTTGCCCCCTATAATATAAAAAAAATAATTAGAAGTTACATTTACATTTTCGCTAGCTTTGCAACGTGGTAGAAAATGTTAAACTCGCGTCAGGACACGTGACCCTGATGTCTGTCCCCATCGAAAATTCTTACGACGGACCCGAGTTTCTTATATTTACATGTACAGCGTCAGAGAGACATGGAGAGGGAGGGATAGGGACAGGGACAGGGAGACAGGAACAGGGACAGGAACAGAGAGAGAGAGAGAGAACTGAACTCGTGACCGTCACGCTAATAATACATATACAGATCCACTAGAGCTCTTTATTAATTAATGTCACCAAACTGTTAATGTGACGTTTTAAGTTCGCCGTTTCGCTTAAGTTTTCACTTCTGTCGGCAGTCCCATGACTGCCTATTTTTCTTTTAATTTTTTCATTTTGGAATTTTTCATTACGTTACTAAGAAAATGTATAAAAACTAACTTTGAATTTTTTTAAGTTACTTTTTATGGATTTTCTCAATAACTGAGTGAATAGTTCAAAAATAAAAAAATATGTAGGATTTAAAATCGTTAACTTTACACGTTCCACCTACTTTATGAGGAACTGAATTAAAAATAAGTGGAACTTCAAACGGTCATAACTTGTAAACGGATAGTTCTTTCTTCAAAACCATATAAAAAAAAACTCATTGTAACTACATGCTAGTCATACCACGTCATACCCTTTCAGTGATTTAAGACTAAGTGTTCCTTTTTCAAATAATAATAATAATAACTCCACACACCTCACACACGGCCGTCTGATCCAAAACTAGGCAGAGCCTGTACTATGGTAACCGGACTGCTGATAAACATACTTATATATTTCTAAATACATACATATTATTGATAAATTACAACCAGACACAGAACAAATGACCGTGCTCATCACACAATTATTTGTCCTGGGTGGGAATCGAACCCACGACCTCTGGCTTAGCAGTGAGGGTCACTAATCACTAGACCAACAGGCCAGTCAAATATATACCCTGTATATAATACGAAGTAAAAAGCTAGAATACTAAGCATGAAAGATGGTTTTATTTATTATGAACGTTCTCATTGTATCTTCATAATATTTCAGATAATAGCGGCCTCCGTCTCTTTTTATATCTCTTCGGCAAGTACTGTATCGCTACAGTGATGACGTCAGTGTACGTGTACACCGCCGAGCTGTATCCCACTAAGTACAGACACAACCTATTTGCCTTCTCTTCAATGATTGGAAGACTGGGATCAATTACTGCACCGCTCACTCCTGCACTCGTGAGTAAATAGTAGTTTTTATTTCATTAACAGCATCCGTCCGTGGCTCTGCCATGATGGATCCCATCTCCGGTTTACAGATGTGTTAATTCAGCCAATACTCGATCTGTTTCGTAAATTTTAACCTTTTTTCTGAAGTTTTTTTTTTATTATAATAATATTAATTATTATTATTTACTAAAGATATACGGTTTGACACACGTGTGTATTTCCATAAAGTCTAAAATCTAAGAATAAAGAAACTAGTCGGGCTTCCTCGAAATACACGTGAGTATAACTTTTATCTAACTAGCAACCCGCCCCGGCTTCGCATAATAAATTATACACAAAAAAAATGTATAGGTGTCACAAATCATAAACACTTACATGTATCCGCAAGCACACACATGCACACGCACATGTAGACACACATAAACTTACGAAATTTACGCAATTTTACAATATTAAAAAAAATATTGATACAGATGGCGTCATTTGTTTGTCCTTCAAGATGAGTTGAGAAAAAGAATCTTAGAGGGGTGCAGCGATAAACGCTGACGCGCCGTTTGCAGGTTGTAATGTACTAGTTAATTACTGAGGATTTCTTACAGCGCCGTCCCGTCGCGCTTTCACTCAGCGCTAGTATATTTTAACCGCTCACGCCGCCTAACCGTCCCGCCTCGCCCGCTGTCTGCCCCAACCTTAAAGAATCTTACTGCACTGCAGAGAATTTGTCTATTGTGCAGTAATTTAAACTGCATCAGGTGTTGTACGCCTGAACCTGGGTATACTTTACCCTTATATTCCCTGTTTTCCATTGCAATCCCGTGTGGTGCAGAAGTGCTATGTAAAAAAACCAGAAACATTATTTTCTTATGGGATTGGGGTAAACGAGCAGATGGGTCACCTGATGTTAAGTCACTACCGACACCCATGGTCACCTGCAACTCAAGACTCACATGTGCGTTTCAGATGGGAGTAGAGGAATCGGGGGAAAAAGTGGGAGAGGGAAGGGTTAGGGCCTTCGGTAACCTTAATCAGTCGTCGAAACACAACAGATTCATTGCTTCACTGCCATTTTCTGTGAGGCTGTTTTAACACTCCTGTCGAGCCGGCCCATATGTGCCGAAGCATGGCTCTCCTACAGTAAAAAATATTGTAAACCTCATTTTATTTTTCAGGCCCAGGAAGTATGGGAGCCACTACCATCGGTATTATTTGGTGGTTTTGCTGTGTTATCTGGTGGTCTAATCTTTACAACACCTGAGACCCTTGGCACTAAACTGCCTGACACTTTTGAAGATGCGGAACGTATTGGAAGTAGGAAAATCTAACATTGATCTCACGGATTCACTGTATTGTATATAATAAGCCCAGAATTTAATTTAGATAGTAATAAATTATTGTTACTCTTATTTTTTTGGTCTTTTTTTATTTCTACAGATAGCATCAGGGATTGCAACAGAAAGAATAATTATGAAAGTTTAGTAAAACTAAAAAAAAATATGTTTGTGGGAGAGCTTCGGCACGTATGGGCCGGCTCAACCGGAGAGATACCATGGTCTCACAGAAAACTGGCAGTGAAGCAACGTTGATTGCTTTTCGCCGAGTGAGTGAGGTTACCAGAGGCTCTAATCGTTCCCTCTCCCCCTATTCCCCCTTCCTCTATTCCCACATTAAAGGCCTTGCAGGTGCCCATGGGCGGCGGTAGTCATTTACCAGCAGATGACCCGTCTGCTCGTCTGTCCCTTATACCATAAAAAAAACACCCTTTAATGGCGAACCGAATAAAAAGCAAAAATAATTCCACTATCAAACTCTCATCTTCTCTTCATCATCAGACCATCGTTACCAAGCCAAATCTATTGGACTCGTCAAAACGGATCATATGAGTCCAAACTCGCGGAGTTTACTAATAGCCACTGAAGAGTTCTCTACTACTCACTATCCATCTCCTGGCTCCATCATCAGATCAGCTTCAAAATGCAAAAATTTAGTATTATCAGAAGTACTCCAAAGTACATAATTATACACATAAAGTTTTATTTCGATATGACGATTAGAAGTAAAAAATATCCTGTTCTTATATTTATTAAAGCAGAACACTTAATATTAAACATAATAAAAAAAAAACAATAAATAAAAAAAAAACATGAAATCTATTACGAGTCCGTCCGGAGTTCTATTAAACCAATTTTTATTCTTGTAAGTGAAAGGTATTGATGCACAGATTTGTCATCAAGCTTAAATGAAATACACCATAAATACACGATCTCGTACAAAATTCTTTCCACATTACTTTACGTGCGTGCACCCCTTTCCTCTCCCTCCCCTCCCCATCCCCTCCCTCTCTTCCACCATTCCAATACTCCCACCTTAAAGGCCGGCAACGCACTTGTGACTCTTAAGTTGCAGGTGTCCATTAGCGGCGGTAGTAATTTACCATAAGGTGATCCGTCAGGTCCTTGCCCCCTATACCATAAAAAAAATCATCAACATCTTTCTACCCTTTTCCCAATCTTCATTGGAGTCGGCGCAATGTATTTTGTAAAGGGTTTTTCCTGGTTACTTTTATGGCCAGCCGCTTGTCTGACCCCAACCCTAATTGGTAATGTAAGACGGGAAAGAAGGAAGAAGGTAAATTTATATAGGGGAAATGGGTAGGGAGAGAAACCTTTTTTTTGTGCGTGTGGAAACCCCCTCGAGCCGTCACCCCACCGGGGTTTTCGGTGGGGCGGTGTGTCGGAATCGAACCGACTAAAACTACACGGTGTGCCGTACTGCGCCTTAAGTAGGAGTGATCCGGGAACAGCTTTTATTAAGACATCCGGAACCGTCCTAGCGCCTGCCCGCAAAAGCGCGGGCACCACCTTCGGGTAAAAACCTCTCAATTAGGTGACGTCCAGGCACACGCGGACGCCGCCTCCTCGCGGGGCGCCACTATAACGGGTGGAGGGGAAAACCCGTCCCATCCACCCGCGGCCACACTCAGGCCGGCGGCAAATTAGGTCCGAGTGGAGATCGTCCTCCCGGACCCTTTCCGCCGCCTCCTTCTGCGAAATGACTTCCTTACAGAAGGTCGCGACCGCAGTAATATTCCCGTCGCTATCGACCATGGAGCGTATGACGGCCGCCAGCGAGAGGTCCCCTTCGATGACTGCAGTGAGAGCCCGACACTGCGTTGCCCAAGCGGGACAAACCGCCAGCGTGTGCTGAGCCGAGTCCTCACTGCAGTCGCAGTGGTGACAGGCGGGACTCAGTTCCCTCCTAGCGACCTAGTGCAGGTACTTCCCGAAGCAGCTGTGCCCGGAAAGAACCTGCGTCAGTCGGAAGGAAAGGGTCCCGTGCTGCCGTCCTGCCCACTCGACGATGACTGGCTGGAGCGCCTCCACGGCGGCAAAGCCAGCACATGGAGCCTCCAGCCGGGACGACCAACGAGCCATAGTGTCTCGGCGAGCGGCCTCACGCCATTCGCCTACCTCTTTGCGCGGGGACCGACTGCCACTTCCCGCCCGGAAGTCAGCCTTTCGCTGATATACTTCGGCGAGCACTTCCGCCTCCAAATCCCACGGGGAAGTACCGGCCAACGCGCACGCCGCCTCCGTTGACAAGGTGCGGTATCCGTGTATGGCTCTAACCACCATAACCCTCTGAGGGCGCCAGAGGCGCCCTCAGAGGGCGCGGTCAGAGCCTCCGCCCACACCGGTGCACCGTAAAGTGCCATTGACCGGAAGGGAGAACCTAGGGTAAGGGATACCGCAAATCTCGGCTGCATGTAAACACAGTTTAGTTGGTGCTTTGTTTTGAGCGACGATCACTCATTTATGGAATACTAGCAGCGCCCCGCGGTTTCACCCGCGTAAGGCCCAATCCTGTACGAATATCGGGATAAAAAGTAGCTTATGCGTTAATACAGGTCTCCAGCTATATACATACCAAGTTTCATCGCAACCGGTTCAGTGGTTTTTGCGTGAAAGAGTAACTAACATCCATACATCCATACATCCATACATCCTCACAAACTTTCACGTTTATAATATTAGTAGGATAGGTACACGAGAATCATCGAAATCATCAAGCATTGGAAATCACTTAAATTTCACCCTTCTCAAGATGCAATTTCTATTTGTTGCATTTCTAATGTTTTCAGCTGTCTTTCTCTATATAACCGATTCTAATTGAGGTACGTACGCGGTTCGTTTTTTCAGTTCAACAATTGCTGGAACTAAATTTTTTATTTATATAAGTACGTCAAGTTGGAGGGAAGCACTTATCCCAACATGATCGTTCAAACCTTTATCATTTACAATTATTTTTATTTACTAGTAAAATAATTTTATTATTATCAAAATTTCATTATATTTGAATCATTTTGCCCAAATATGGGAAGGCAAATCGTCATAAGTTAAGCTTTGGACGATATGGCGGGTATTAGATGGGCAAATCGATAAATACAGCAGATCTCGATCGACCTATTTTAACGATTTGCCACGACATGTATATTTCTTTTTTAATTACGCCTACGAAGGTTACACCTTCCCGGAAGTGCAATCATTAAGTTGACAAGTTTCATCGCAATGAAACCAGCGGTTTAGCACCGTATAAAATACGAACAAAACATACATATTAATTTTTACAAAGAGGATATATTCATAATCTCGTCGTTAAAATTATCTCGCAAAGCAGTAAAAGTTGTTTTTGTCATTCTATTTAAAGAAAATTCTAAGAATCATATGATAATGATTATTTACACGTTATAAACCTATTATACGATTATATAAAACCATTGTCACAGCTTAAAATTATAAGTATTGAAAATTTAAGGTAGAATGGTTGCTAACCAACCTAAAGAGGATTTCCAATGACCTTTTCAATTAAACCCCTTTTCACATAGTTCAAGAGTTTTTTTCTTTTCACAATAAGGCGTCTCGTTGCCGCCATATTGAATTTTGAATTCAGTCCTTAGTGACTCACGCAAGATTGAGACAAATCGATTGAGTAAGAATCAACAAAATCGGCCTACAAGTTTCGTCTTCATAATGCAAGCACTGCTTCACTGCTGGTTTCTGTGAGGACGTGGTATCACTCCGGTCGAGCTAGCCCACACGAGCTGTCAGAAATGAATTATGTTCATACCAGTTTAAACAGTCATCGAGTTGAATCCCTATATATCTAGTCGATGAAGTCCTGGTTACGGGAGGGCATTAGCATGTTAAGGGATTAATAATTTAGGTGTGAGATTTGATTAAAATTGAATCTTTTGTAGGTCGGCTTGAAAGTGTGAAGGCAAATATGAGGAAACGGGTTTTGTCTACATTCAATATCAGCAGATTATGGGCGAGCAAATCATCACTTATCCAAGAGCCTGTTCTGCTATGGCATTAGTTTTAGTCCAAGTTTTACCATATACTAGTAGAACTGTATCATCTGCATATGTAATGAAAGATTACAAAGCTCATTGAGGCTGACAAGGAAGAGAGTAGGGCCCAAAGTCCTGCCTTGTGGAATGCCGCAGTAGACTGTAGTGGCCAAGCTACTGTACGACGCGATTCTAACACACTGGAAACCATCAGACAAGTAATCAACGTAAATGTCCAAGGCCTTTCCCCTGACATACACATATTCTAGTATATTGATTAGGATAGGGATTGAGATGATATCGAATACCTTGCAAAGATCGTAGAATATCCCTAGACACTTGTGTTCATCGTCTGGTTTCTGGATAGCCAATTCAGTAAGTGAAACCATAGCATCCTCCGTTGAATAAGCCCGTCTGAAGCTAAATTGGTTTTCCGATGTAATTTTAATTCCAATTAAATTTTCCGATAAAAAAATTGGCTTCGAAAACGCCGATCAGTCTGTTTTTGAGAACACTCTCCAAAATCTTAGATAAGGCTTTAAGTATAGAAATAGGCCAATAGTTACTCACATCTTTTTTGTCACCTTTATTGTAAATCGGGACTACTACAGATCTTTTAAGGGTCTTGGGAAATTTACCGAATCTAATTGCTAAATTGATCACGAGTGGTTTTTTTTTTTTACGGGTCGGACGGGTCACCTGATATTAAATGACTACCACCGCCCATGGGCACCTGTAACTCAAGAGTCACAAGTGCGTTGCCGCCCTTTAAGGTGGGAGTAGGGGAAGAGCGGGAAGAGGGGAGAGGGCAGGGTTAGGGCCTCCAGTAACCTCAGACGCGGTGAAAAGCAATGAAAGCGTTGCTTCACTGCCGGTTTTCTGTGAGGCCGTGAACGATTCGAGCGGAGTCGAGCCGGCCCATACGTGCCGAAGCATGGCTCTCCCACGTGGTGCTGGTATAGTGCTTAGTAGCCTTCACTTGAGATCACTTGAGATTCCATCCCATCCCACAGACGTGTCGTATTAATTATATTAATTATTTAATGTCACAGCATATGTACAAAGCAGAGTGGGGCACATCCATAGACCACCCTGTGACGGTACACAGTGGGATTTTAATCAGATCGATTCCGACATACCGCTGAGGTGATGACAAAAGTAAATATAGATTGTCGATTAGAATACTGACTACTTGAGATTAAGGAATATGATGCTGAAGGTCAATTACTATTAATAAAGTATAATAATTATCATTAAAAGCCGTGTTGTAAAAAGTATCGATTTAATTTGATAAAAAGCCCCATATAAATATATTCTTTGGCCAGTGCATAAAACCTTTATAGTCCACACGCTATTTTCGCTTTTAAATGCATAACAAATTCTGTTCCAATAAGCCACTTTTGACTACAAATCCTATAAACTAGAATAGCTTGTAGTATATTATCATATAGTATTACTAGCTGTGCCAACCACGGCTTCGCTCGCGTGTATATGAACCCTAATTTTTTTTACAATAAAAGTAGCCTAAGTTACTCCTTATAACGTCAGCTATCTCCCAGTGAAAGTCCCATGGAATCAGTCCAGCTGTTTGGAAGAAACAGACAGACAGACGTAGAGACACACAAAAATCGTGTAAACATACATAATATGCATCAATAAAAAATAAAAAGACGTCACAAACAGACACAACAATTTTATTTATTTGTACATATTAATTGCCTGCAATAATTTGATAAGATATTTTTCTCAATATTACGAATAGGCGAAATAAGATTGAAAATGCAAGGAACAATGTACATATATCAATGTAACTGCCGCTGGTTGAACGTACCCTAACGCGCGTGAAACGTTTTATAAGTAAAATTTTATCATGATCATAACCGCTAAAAAGAGTGGGGCCCGTACGAAGGTGGAGTTGGACAATATCCTGGTAGAAGAAGTGGGGCAGTTCGGAAAGTACCAGCAGATCACGCTACTCCTCGCTGCAATCCCGATCATATTCTCTGCGTTCGCGTCTGGAGAACATATATTTACTATGGCGAGAATACCTCACAGGTAAGTTCCTATTTTGGTGAGGAGCCCAGCATATCAGTCTGCCTGATGCTAAGATATAACAGGGCCTACTTACTAATGACCTTAACACCAATTGTCCATGTCCAAAAAATCTCTTTTTTCACTTCTTGTTCTTACAAACTTTAAGAATTCCAAATTTCGTACTTCTAGGTGCGCGAAATTTGTTTAAAAATACGTTCAAAGAAACCTCTTCACGGAATCATAATGATCATGATCTTTTTCCCCTTGTGTGAGAGTTAAGAGTAGAGAATTGAGATAAGAGTAAAACGCTTAAATTTATTTTCATAAAACCAAAACACATCAAAACTAAGGTTAACCATCATTTAAATAAGATAGGATAATATAATAGCAAATAAGGAGTGTAATATTTTCAGGGCTCATGTATGTAGGTACGTATGTACGTATGAAAGTTTCATTTTATTAAACCATAAGTTCTAAATGCCTGAACAGATTTGAATGTATCCATGGTTATTGTTGGAACCCATAGACTATCCCGTCCCGAGTGACACTGACTATAATTATTTGAAAAACATAATCAATATGGCGGCTGAATGGCGTATACATTATTTTTTGGCAGGGCAGCTCTTGTTAATTTTTTTTGTTAGTAACTTGTTATCTATTTTATAAGACAACTTAGCTTTCTATTGAAATACCTGTGACGGAACATAATGTGGTCTATGTTAATTCTATTCCGACATACCATTTCGTTGCTGGCCTCGGTAAGGTGATAACCCGTATTGGTTTCTACACGATCAAAATTGCACCGATTGCGACTGATTATGTAATGTCCGTAGAGGTTTTTCTTTCTCCAGATCCTAAGTTGTTCATCACATCTTCACCAAAAAATTAAAAAAAATCGGTTAATATTTGACGGAGATCTGAAGTATCGCACATAAATAAAAAACCTATATCGGAGTGAAATTGAGAAAATCCTTTAAAATCTAAAATCGTTTTAAAGAAAATTTAAAATTGGAAATTGACTGCACGGATCTCGCAATGGTTTAAGTGGTCACCTCGCCACTACGCCGCGCCGAGTGTTGTGGGTTCGAATCTTACACGGGACAAAAATTTGTGTGATCCACAAATACTCGTAGTTGTCCCGAGTCTGGGTGTTCTTTGTGTCCGTTGTTTGAATGTTTGTGAAGCCCCCCGCGACACAGGATTATTCCTAATGCGGGAGTTGTCTTTAAAATAAAAAAAAAAAAAATAAAAAAAAAAGTTGATTAAAAATTGATGCACGATACAATATCGCGAACAGACAGCACAAGCAACGTAAACCTGTCCATGTGAAATACAGCCCTGTCGCAAGTCGATTCCCTCAATTTATTTGATTGACCCTGTTTTCTTTTAAGACTTTATTATGTTTAGATCACCAGGGAATACATAATACCTTTACAGAGTTGAAATAATTTGGACTTTGGACAGCCCACAATTTTTCGCCTCCATTATGTTGATATGTGAAGTAAAAATGTTTAGTAAATGAAAACTTGTTAGGGGCCTATCGAAAGGTTTAGGAACTTAACAAAATATAAACAAACCACCAAAAGGGCTCTTTCATGTTGCAAGGTCTCGTTTCAAATTACTTTTTATTATACAGTACTAGCTGCGCCCCGCGGTTTCACACGCGTAAGTCCTGATCCCGTGGGAATATCGGGATAAAAAGTAGCCTACATGTCAATCCAGGTCTCCAGCTACCTACATACCAAGTTTCATCGCAATCGGTTCAGTAGTTTTGGCGTGAAAAAGTAACAAATATCCATACATCCATACTCACAAACTTTCACGTTTATAAAATTAGTAGGATAATTTAAAAGTTGTTAAATAAACTTTTGTAATTAATGTTAATCTATAATTATAGTATGTTATTAATTACATTATATTGCAAAGCAATTATTACATAAATTATTATAATATATATAGTAGTAGTATAATATATATATAGATTGATCACAAATCATAACACGTATTGTTAATACGTGTTGTGATCAATCTACATTCAAGAAACCAAAAAGCCAGGTTTCCTAAACCTTTGCGATCGTTTAATTGTGTCATCAAAAGATTAATACTGTTACGAGCTGAGATTCGGGATTAGGGAATTATACCAGATTGTTACCGAAGTAGACACAATTTATTTTAATAGATCACAAAATACACAGGGAAACTAGCAACTAAACTTCTTAATTCACTTACACTTTAGTCGCTGTTAATTCACTTGAAACTAAACTCACTTGACACTCACTTTAAAACTAACTAACTACTCCGCAATGCCACGCTTTATATAGCAAAACGGTACTTCCAGAAAAATCGCGACAACTCTGGTAAATTCTACACAACAATAGAATCCGCTAATACATCGTAGAATATTCCATTAACGGGTTTACTAACTACTTAGTTCCGTGTTGTCTCAACAGATGGCGTGTATCTTTATTTTGTAGCTCTATACGACTTCCCACAGTCGCCAATATATGACGGAATATTCGTAACAATACTATATTAATAATATTTAATTAAATGAGGACAGTTCTTTATTACAGGTAATTTTTTTTTGCACCATTACAGTCGTAAACCCATTTTATAATGAATAAATTACAATTATAAATAGTATTATTCAAGAAATAAATTCTTAAGAACAACATTAACTTTATCATCTAGATACCTATGCATACTAGACAGGCCCTATAGTACAGTTCAAATCCTACTAATATTATAAACGTGATAGTTCGTGAGGATGTATGGATGTTTGGATGTATGTTACTCTTTCACGCCAAAACTACTGAATCGATTGCGATGAAACTTGGTACGTAACCGCGGGGTGCAGTTAGTAATAAATAATTTTGAAATTTTATTTAATGGCAGAATAATATTTTTTATTACCAACGGTTTAGAGCGAATGTGCCAATGACGTTTCTCTGTTTACTTTTATTGAAGTACCTTATCCTTTTTTTTAGTACTTAATCGCTTGATGACTTCTGAATTATTGATACTTGGTCCTGCTAGGTTCCTTAAATAAGTAAGTACTGAGAAGGAATTTCCGATAATATACTTTTTCGCAAATTCATCCCTTAACGTTAAAAATGGTGAATCTTTCACAGAACACTTTCATTTCCTATTTTACCCCATAAAAGAATTTGTCTTCGGAAAGAACGTGATACGTTAATCTTTTGTTTCTAACATTAAGCTCATACATCAATTTTAACATTTGTAAATTTAAATATAAAAACGTTTTATACAAATTTTTAACTCCTTCGTAGAATTTGAATTTCCGAGCAAACATGATACCGTAAACTTTTGTTTCTAGCTAGTATGTCAATTTTTACATTTCTAACTTCAAAAATGACGAAGTTGTATGCAAACTCTCATCCCCTATTTTCACTCCTTAGGGGATGAATTTTTTAAATCCTTTCTTCTCGGATTCTAACATCAAATAAGAAATACGTCATGTCTGTACCAGCGGTTTAGGTTGTGCGTTGATCCATCAGTTTACACAGTATTCATATAGTGATAAATAATGTATTGTGTATTCACAATTAGTTGCGGATTTGACTAGCGAACGTAGAAGTGACAGGGAGTTTCATCAATCATCATCAAATTTTCTAACGCTATCGGGGGTACAGAAAAGAACACAGATTTTCTTCTAGAAATAAAGCACTGTTATAGAGGCACAAAAAAACTTTATCGCTAGCGAAGTCGCAGGCAGAAGCTGGTAATATATATATATTTTTTGAATTTCAGGTGTCGTATCTCCGAATGTGACGGTCCAAACCCAAAATTTGCTCCCCCCTGGATCCTTAATGCTGTTCCTGGGACTAGTGTCACTTCTATCGACAGCTGTCAGCGGTTTGGCAACGTCACCAATCCACCTACACCAACGCAAGACACCTGTCCTGCCAATCTCTTTGATAGAACGAGAACTCAAGAGTGCGATGGATATGTTTATGAGAACCAGCTTGGTGTGGTTTATGACGTAAGTATTTAAGTTTAGCTATATATATATATATATTTATTGAGTCAATAATTACGGTTTCTCGTCTTTCATTTGATGTTAAATGTTGAGATCCCTCTGTGTGCCTCGAAGAGCACGTTAAACCTTCGGTCCTGGGTGCCATATAAACATCTGTGGCATTCGTTACGGGTAGTTGGAGCCCTAAAAAGTTCGACAACCTGGTCTAACTACAGAACTTCGATATCGCCCAGTACTTGAGTTGTGTAGGTCTGTTGGCAGTCGCTTCACCTAAAATATCAAAGTTCGGTCGTATCGTAGTTAGACTGAAAGCCGACCGAGGAGGATGTCCTTCATTCGATGTTAATATTGACATGGTAAATATATCCTAGGGAACAAAATAAAAAAATAAATATGTGCTATGTGTGCATTCATTAAAAAATCTTCCTAAAATATGCCTCCACTTTAACTTCATTAAAATGGTTTGCTAATCACATCAATCCCGAGATTATATAATACGGTCGGGATCTCGGGATCAAATCCTCTATTGGCTCGGTGGTTACTGCCCTAGGCGTTAAGTCCACTTTTGTCTAAGTATGCATGTCATTTTAAATAAATAAATTAATTGATTGATGTTCATTATCTTGCAAACTGAGACAGTTGTCTATTTATCATTTATCTATAGAATAGTTTTAATATTTCAATAGGTATTATAAATCCACTGATAGTAAAATAAACCTTTTTAAGCTGCAATCGGCTTTCATCATTACTGAGAAATCAGCATTTAATTAATCTATATTACTGTTCCTGCACACGTTCTATCACCCTTATTATTTATGTATCAAAAACGTCTGATTACTAACTACGTAATCTAGATAGATAGATAGATAGATTAACTCTTTATTGTACAAAACATAAGAAATTATACAAGACTACATATACATAATCTTACAAACTATAAACCTTGTACAATTGGCGGCCATATCGCGTTCTGCGATCTCTTCCAGGCAACCATTGGATGGAAAGAGAGTTTATGGATGGTAAGAGGAGTTGCAGTGTATAGTTGCTTAAAAATAATATCATATTATATATTACACATATGTTTTCACATACATAAGTTTAGCTCTATATATATATACAGATAATAATATACATATATACACAAATAAATAAATATAGGTGCACACATATGAATGCACGGATATCATGAACCTAACCACTTAACAACTAAGGTAGTGCTCCTTTATTAGTCTTTTGAAATTGGGAAGTGTTTTTGCGAGCGTGATGGATAGTGGCAATGCATTCCACAGACGAATGGCCTGAATTGAGAAAGCTTTGTCCATCAAATTCGTTGAATGCGTTGGTATTTTCAATGTCAAGTTCTCTGAAGACCTAAGGACCCTTGAATGTGTGTTATGTAAGAATATAAATCGTTCTTTGATATAAGGAGGAGTGTTAGGATTGAAAAGTGTACTATATAATAGTGAAAGGATATGAATATTCCGGCGAAGGCGAATAGATAACCAGTTGAGCTTATTTCGATATTCAGAGTAATCTATATATTATTTATTATATAAAAATTAACCCCCATTTCCCTTGGTCACGGCATCACGCGTGAACCGCTTTACTGATTTCGCTAATTCTTTTTTTTTGTGTTTGGTATTGTCAGTAGAAGGTTCTTATAAAAGAAAAAAATTGGAAAGTTACTTAAAAAAATTAAGAAAAACTACGAGAGAGAGAATGTGAGTTTGTTTGTTTGTTATGCTGTCACTCCTTAACTACTCAACCGATCATCATGGCAATGTTGCATACCTACACATTGTTAGGGGTACAGCAAAATCACATAGGGACAAAATAAAAAGTCTGTTCCATCGGGATAGAAAAATAAATACGTTTAGACGGTCTGGTTTGACTAAATAAAGATTATTGCGAGGGAAACCGCGACCATAAGTATATTAAATTTTGTTTGTGCTTTAATAGCCTATCCATTATATTACATTAGCTCGAAAACGCTGAAGACTATCTTAATCCTTTGTCAGACGTCTGTTTTATGTTAAATCTAATTTTGTCAACATATTATTGACTTTTTTATATCTTAATTGTTATTTATCGTCGATATAAAACAAATAAGATTAATTAAATATAAACATATAGATAAATTACATATTGTGTGTTTTCATACGGCAAGGGTCTGATTCTAGTCGATAATTGTTTGTTATACATATACCTACAGCACACAGCCTCATGCATGGGCGTACCCAGCTTTTAGCCCAGGAGGGGGGCAAAATTTGTTTTGTCATCCCAGGGGTGGAGCAACATTTGTTTTTGTAGGTCCAGGGGGGAGGGGAAATAAAAAAAAACTACTCAAAATTACCTTAGTACTACGTAAACTTGCTAAAGAGAGGTGGGAGGGGCAGCTGCCCTCCCCTGCCCCCTCCCCCCCTGAGTACGCTCATGGCCTCATTATTCTACTATTCAACTAACCTAAATATTCCTTGATGGAAATACTCTTGCTGCCAATGCTTTATCGACGATAATTTCTGCGTATAATCAATTCACATTTTTCAAATTCGATTTACAATTCTGTAAGCGAGATTATATTTCTGTAAGGTATTTCAGAAATAAATAAAAAATGTTAACATTAAATTAAACCGACGAAACGACTTTAAAAGCAAAAAAAATCCGGTCCCGCAGCAGTTTCGTGTTTTTTAAATTTTTATCTTTAAAAATATAAGTCGCATTAAAATCTTTTTAGTCTACATCGTAGAGTAAAATAAAAAAATTAGCTTTCAGTTTACAGTTTCGGAGCTACGAATTTTTTTCCAACAAATTTCGGTTTCCCCCCTCCCCAAGTTAAGGATGGAATCATTTAGGGTTCATATAAAAAAAAGTTCTTATTTACTTTGGCCATGCTATTAATGTTAAACAGTCCAAAAATTTGAAAAAAGTTATGATGAAAAAACTGATTTTTGAAAATCTGCCCCCCAGTCCCCCCCTTTGGGAGACTATTCCCCATTCACGAACTTAACCTTCGTTTTTGTACTGTTGATTTGTCGTCCAAGTTTGAAAGCAATCGGTGCATAATTGCGACCTCTATCGTGCCGGTAAAATTGAGGTACATACATATATTCATGCATATATATATATATACATATATATATATATATATATATATATACTAGCTGACCCGGCAAACTTCGTACCGCCATATTTTATTTCTCTAATCGCAACTAAGGAAATAAAACCCTTCCGGTAAAATCTAATTAGCTAAATTGAAAATAAAACTAAAGTACTCAATTGAAAAATTCATATTGTTGTATAAAATGACTCGTCCATCAGATAGCTGACCCGGCGAACTTCGTACCGCCATATTTTATTTCTCTAATCGCAACTAAGGAAATAAAACCCTTCCGGTAAAATCTAATTAGCTAAATTGAAAATAAAACTAAAGTACTCAATTGAAAAATTCATATTGTTGTACAAAATGACTCGTCCATCAGATAGCTGACCCGGCGAACTTCGTACCGCCATATTTTATTTCTCTAATCGCAACTAAGGAAATAAAACCCTTCCGGTAAAATCTAATTAGCTAAATTGAAAATAAAACTAAAGTACTCAATTGAAAAATTCATATTGTTGTACAAAATGACTCGTCCATCAGATGTTAAATCGCAAATAACAGACAAATAATTAGCTGAATTATACGGTATTTCGTTCACTACAAAATAAATTTAATTAATTTTATAGCGTCAACAACACGTGGTAATTATGCTGTTAAAATGTAGCTTATATGACACGTTCGTAGATTTACCATAGCAGCGCCATCTATTGATTACTTACTCAACCCAGTCGAAAGATATCGACATCTGTTAGAATCATTTGGAGTTAACAGATAATTGTGACTGTCAAATAATAACAGACAAATAATTAGCAATAAATTAAAATTGCGACTATAATTTGAGATTTAAACTATCCTATCTCTCAAGTTGGATCGAACTGCACATGGTGTGCGAATTTTATTATAATCGGTTAAGTGGTTTAGGAGTCCATTGAGGACAAACATATATATATATATATATATATATATATATATATATATGTATGTATATATATGTGGGGTTTTGGAATCATAACTAGACCTCCTGTGAAGAAATTTTTGGAAAACTCTAAAACTGGTACAAAACCAATAGGTAGACTTTTCTTCGAAAAATCTACCTAAAAAAAAACCTTTAGAGTCTTGAGTATTGAGCTTATTTACATAAACTATCAAATTTTATATTAACTAATTTTGATTCGGCGCCAACAAAAAACTGATTAATTATCTAAATTTTATATGTACATAGAAATGGAGAAGGCTCTACGTAGGTTAGGACTATGCTCTACACTGTACTCTGGTACAGTTCATAACAATATCAAACCAAAATAAATTCAAAGTCTCATAACAAATTCGTTTAAGAAGCAGCTGAACTCCGCATTGAAGCATAGCTTGATTTTGTTCCTCTTAAGACACAAAATAGAAATAAAAAACAAAAAAGCTTTTCAAATGGATAAACATTTTTTAAGCAGCTGATTAATTATAACTATTGTTCTTAACAGCGACTGACAGATTATAAGTTTATTTTTAGTTATCATGTTATTGTGACGTACATATGCATAATGTAAATTAATCTAGAAAATATAGTACCTATAAATGCAGGGCTATCACCGTTGCATCGTTATACATTGTTATTCATTTTGTCTTTGTCCATCCAAAGGTTGCCTGTAAGAGATTGCTTTTAGCGATAAGGCCGCCCTTTGTACATTAGATGAACTATTCCTTGTAAAGTAATTATTTTGGTGTACAATAAAGTTTCGTTAAGACATCGTGTGGACGCGTGGGACGATAGACTGTGATCATATAACTATTTAAAAATTATCACCGACTTGAATGCGTCTAACTCTTGATAAATTATAATAAGCTGTATTCTTCATCTTTTAATTTTTAAATACAAATATTGAATTTGAATTTGATTTGTAACTAAAGGGTCTTGGTCAGGCGTGTAAATAGCCCGACCAGGGTGTGATTGCTCAACAGTTAGCGTACTAGGTGTAGGGAAGTAAACCACTTCTATCGATCAAACCAATCATGCCAGCACTAACCTGCAACACCGACCAAGTCCCGATCCTCCAGAAGGCAGCGAGCAGCGGCGAGGTTTCTACGGTCTCTTGCAAGGTATTGACCGGCCGGTCACGATCGAAGACTAGAGCACTCCACATACACCTTGTAAAGGTTACAAGCGAGTCCAAACACTACACGGCTATAGGACTAACGGAAAATCAGCTTCTTTTCACGAGAAATATAACTGATGTCCGTGGCGGAACAAAATTTTTATATTAAAGCGTCTTCTTAGCGAAAAGCGATGAGAGCAGGGTATGTCCGTTTTTTCTTGCACCAATCAGGTGCAGCGCGTTTACATTATTTGAAGACTGCTAACGCCATCTCTTGAGATCGTCGAGTACATTGGCAATATTACAGCAGTACCAGCACTAATTGCATTCGACAAACAGAATGTGGTTTACATAAAGACTATGAAATTAATAATATAACGAAATATATTATGGTGCGATTATGTATGCATTTTATAAATATATTGGCGCTCCACCATGCACCCCGCCTTGGAACATCACAAGATGTTTCAAAACACGCGAATTTTCTAACTGACCGAGAGTAACACATGCATTATGCGATTAAATAATAAATATGATCAATATAGCGGCCTAAACTAAAAAATGAGGTTGAAACTAAGTTGAATTTATTGTGTAGGAATAGGATATAATTTAGTTACAGCGCGTTTGTAAATTCCAGTTTGCGTTTTAACTATCGCCACGCGTACAACGTTATCAGAGCCTCTGAACACGTCCGTAATTACTCCTAACGGCCAATGCAACGGTGGAGAATTCTCCTGCTCAAGAAGAACAACAGTTCCGATTTCTACCGGTTTGTCGGGAGTAGCCCATTTTTGCCTAACTTGCAACGTGTGCAAATACTCTAAGTGCCATTTCTTCCAAAAGGATTGGACCATACTATCTAACAACTTTTTACGTTCTAACAGACTCAATCGTTGATCTGACAAATCCGCAGCGGGTAAATATTGCAACGGAGTAGACATCAAAAAATGCGCGGGAGTTAACACCTCAGGATAAGGGTCTGACGATAATACGCTCAATGGACGAGAGTTAAGAATACACTCTATCTGAGTAAGAACAGTTTGCAGTTCTTCGTATGTAAGTAACTGACTTCCTATTACTCTATATAAATGCGTTTTCATGCTCTTTATATTCCCTTCCCACATCCCACCAAAATTTGGTGATCTTGGGGGAATCATCTTCCACTCTATGCGTCGAGAGAGCAACTCATTCGACAGCGCGTTTTTGAAGCTAGAGTTCAATAAAAAACTATACAGCTCATCTAAATGTGCCTTCGCACCGATGAAAGTAGATCCATTATCGGAATAGAGACATGAAACTGGTCCTCGACGGGAAATAAAGCGTTTAAAAGCGGCTAGAAAGTTTTCAGTAGTTAAATCACTGGTCACTTCAATATGTAGACTACGTGTGACCATGCAAACAAAAGGAACGATGTACGCCTTTTGCGCATGTTGACCTCTGCGGCGAGAAAGGATTGTCCTTATCGGACCAGCGTAATCTACACCAGTGTGACAAAATGCCTTGGCCTCTGAAACACGGTAATCAGGAAGATCAGCCATTATAGGCGTTGGATGCGTTGGGTTGCATTTAAAGCAAGTGTTGCACTTTCGCAACTTGGACCTGATAACAGTCCTGGCATCCAAGATCCAGTAGCGTTGTCGTATAATAGACATAAGAAGTCCAGGTCCGGTGTGACAATTAACAACATGAAAATGCTGTATTATTAAGTCAACGACATGATCGCGTTTAGGGAGAAGAACCGGATGTTTAGCTTCGAAAGGAAGCATTGATCCAGAAAGTCTTCCTCCAATGCGTAAAATCCCTTGTTTGTCTAAGAAGACGAAGAGGCTTTGCAGCTTTTTTGAAGGTAATTTATCAGCCTTGATCAATTTGATATCTTCACAGAAGTGCACGGATTGAACGGCGAGAATTAACGCATTCTCAGCACTTGTCAACCCTGCTATCGAACGAGGTTCGACCTTAACTTTAGGTCTTGCGAATTTTAATACATATGCGGTGATACGTAGCAACTTTTCCCAAGAAGAAACACGTTGTGCTAACGTACACAGCAACGGCGGCTCTGTGTGAGTAATGGCAGCCAACACATTTGCCTTGAGTTCAGGCAAGACAGAGCAATTATTAAGCGAGAATGGCTTAATCGGCCACTTCTCAGATGAGCTGCGAATCCACGGAGGACCTTTCCACCACAAATCGTGGGTCAAAAGTTGCGATGGAAGCATACCACGCGAAAGACAATCACTTGGATTACTAGCTCCGGCAATATGATAAAAATGTTTAGAGTCCAAGTTTTCTTGGCACTGAGCGACGCGATTACCGACGAAAACTGACCAACGATGTGGTGAAGAATGAACCCATGATAAAGCAATAGTGGAATCAGAAAATGCGTATATCCCGGCAATGGTCATACGTGTTGCATATGTGTCTCGCACAGTTTTTATTAATTTTGACATAAGTAAAATAGCGCATAATTCTAAGCGAGCGAGCGTAGTGATTTTTGTTGGCGAAACCTTTGATTTAGCGCAAAGAATGCGAGTTTGAATGCCAGACGGGTAGGTACAATGGGCATAAATGACACATCCCAGACCATTCATGCTAGCATCACAAAAAGCAACAAGACGTAATTCACAACCAACTTCGACGCCTACATGACGTGGAATCCTTAAAGTGTCAAGCATTTGAAGTTCTTGCGCAAGAGCGAAAAAACGGGTGCGTATGTGCTCCGGTGCAGGATCGTCCCAATCACACTTGCTGAGCCACAGTTCCTTAATTAACAACTTGGCATAGAGAATCACAGGCGCGACCAATCCGAGCACGTCAAATAGTCGTGCAACCATCGAGAGTATGTTTCTCTTGGTGCACCTTTCATTAATTGCGGCGCATGTGAAATGAAAATTATCTTCACATGGTTCCCATGAGAGACCTAAGACCTTAGAGACATTATTGTCAACATCAAAATCAAGCGACTTGCGGTGCGTGTCGGGAAGCGAGTCAAGTAGCACTGGTGAATTGCTAGACCACTTCACTAAGTCAAAGTCACCCGATTTGAAAAACTTAATCAAGTTGTGAGCTAATTGCGTGGCAGTATCCTCATTTGCAATAGAAAGAACCAAATCGTCCATATACAGACAGGTCTCTGCCACTTTCGCGGCATCAGGATAGAGCGGACTCATGTCAGTAGCCAGCTGTCGCACAGTGCGCATAGCTATGTAAGGGCTTGACTTGAGACCGAAAGGTTGCCTATTAAAGGCATAAGTTCGAATTTTTTCCGATTCGTTGAATCTAAATAAAATGCGTAGGTATTTATGTTGGTCGACTGGTACACCAATCCGTAAATAATATTGTTTTATATCAGCGTTCATTGCAATAGGAAATAATCTAAAACCTAACAATAATAAAAACAGATCGGCCTGTAAATTGGGTCCAATATGTAATATATCGTTAAGCGAAAGTCCTGTATGCGTTTTAGCACTCGCGTCCAATACGATGCGCGGCATCGGTTTATCAGGTCGGACTACTGCGTGATGCGGTATATAATAACCATCAGAGGACAGCTCAGATTCTTTAACAGGACTGAGGTAATTGTTATCAATATAATCCTGAATAACCTTGTTATAATTTTCGCGCACTATCGGTGCCTGACGGAGCTTACGCTCGAGGGAAACGAAACGGCGATAAGCGGTAGCGTGCGAATTACCTAATTCCGAAGGGTCCCTACAGAACGGTAATGCAACTGTATAACGACCTACGTCGTCACGGGTCACGGTAGCCGTGAAAATATTTTCGCAATCTGTCTCCTCTGGTGACAACAAGCGTTTCATAGGTACTTCTTCAAGTTCCCAGAACTTTTGCACTATATCATTAAGCGCTAACGCAGAAAAAGACGCGGCAGTAGGTAAAATATGTTTACGCGGGTAATCTCCCATAAGTACGTAACCAAATGTTGTAGATAAAGCACACGGTGCGCGCGGCCCACACTCGACCATATTTCCTAAGTATATAAATGGGAATAGCTGGGCACCTAACAATAAATCAATCTTGCCCGGAATATTCCAGCTTAAGTCAGCGAGCGGAAGGTTACGAAAATCTAGGTCGCGATCACAATCGATAAATTTCGAAGGCAATTGATCCGTAATGCATTCTACAACAAGCGCATGTATAGTGTATTTCTGATCCGGATAAATACGGGATTCAATGTCTAAATGAACATAACCGATTATCGGACTTGAAGCGGAACCAACACCTTTAACAAAGGAATTATTCAACGGTATTATCGGTAAATTTAATAAACTAGAACAAGCAGATGTTATTAGATTATTCTGCGAGCCATTATCTATCAAACACCTAACTACAGATTTGATACCAGCGCTACCCTTAGAGCGCGCGTATACCTGAGCGGTTGACAAAAGTATATCACCCTTATGACAAGAAGTGTAAGACTGTGTATGTGTAACTGGTTCTGTAGCAAGCGGGGGCGCTCGAATGCATGACGAAGTCGTGTGAGCGCGATGAGAAGGCGCGGGCGAAGTAACGGTCGCTCGATGAGCGGGCGGCGGCGAGTACGCGACGGCGGTATTTACCATAGCCGCATGCGATTGCGAATTATTACTATCAAAATGCAATAACCTATGGTGTCTTTTATTACAGAAACAGACTGACGTACTCTTACAATCCGGAAGTTTATGTAAAGTGCTTAAACAATTAACGCAACCGTACTTCGATTTAATAAACTCATATCTAGCCCTTGCGTCTCGCATATTTTTAAACTGAGCGCAATCATATAAATGTCGATGGTTACCACTACACAAACAACAATTCGCGGTAACTGCTGCGTAAGATTTGGAGGTGTGATGAACGCGCCGGTCGCGTGAGGGCGACGTAACAACAGCAGCGGGTTTCGTATATGACCAATTTCGCGGGTTTGAGCGCTCCAAAATCTTAGCCTGATCTTGTATAAAAGCGATAAGCTGTTGTGTCGTAGGCACTTCCACATCCCGAATCGAAAGTTCAAAGGCTTGGATGGTTTGAGGATCCATCCTTCTCAAAGCGCATTGAAGAAAAATAAAATCAGTTAGATCAGTTATGCCCAATTCTTTTAGAGCTGATATCGAAGCGGAGTATTTACTAACAAAGGTATCGAGCGCGTTCGCAGTGTGCGAGCAAGTTTTTAAGTCCAGTATATTATTGATATAATATGTACCTAATGAGCGTTTGTCGTGGTATTTCTTAACCAAACTATCCCACAGTATTTTATATGTTTCACCTGACGGAATAATACCGGAAGTGAATTTTAGTGCGTCGTGGGTGAGTTTAGAAATTAGATACTGTACACGTTGCGAGTCAGAAAGCTGTTGATTCAAATGAATATTAGCTTTAAAAGACTGATAAAAGGTATTCCAGTTTTCAGGGCGTCCGTCAAAACTCGGAATTACTAAAGGTTCTAATTTCACTACGGACTTGATCGAGCTACTGGTCTCGAGTGAACGCACCTTAGAAGTGGTTAATATTTTATTTCTAACGCGTTTAACTCTCGAGTATAAATCATCAAATGAATCGAGGCAAGAATACTCGGGATTGACCGTAATCTTTGATAACAAATTTATATTATTTATTTTATCAACAATGGACTCAAATTTATCGCGTAACTCATCTATTATCTCCGTTTCAGCCAGAAAATTCTCGTTAGCTCGCGTTGATGAATCGAAAGAAATTATACCTTTCGACGATGTGTACATACGATTAATACGTTGAAATAATAATTCTTTCTTTTGATTCAACATAACCAACATGACTTCGCGGCTTGATTCGCTTTCCGTCATGTTTATAAAATAATATCACAATACAACTACAAAGTGATAGGTATATCTACCTAGTTAGTGTAAAAACACAAGTTAAATTTAAATCCTAAAATGACTTAGCGTAAAGTACAGTGGTGGAGCGGTTAATAAGTGGGTAGGTATGAATAAGTTCAACTAAATTGAGTATAATGGATATTATTACCAATTAATACGTAATTCACCAAATCTAACAATTAATTATATTTAAGTACGAGTCTACCAATAATTACGTAGTTCTCGTGCGTTTTAAACACAGAATTTACCAATTTTACGTAAATCTGTGAGCGAGGAAAAATGGCGGCAAGAATTCACTAGAATTACGTGAATCTTTTTTATGATATGAATAGAAAAGTAAATTCACCAATATTTACGTGAATCACTGGCCTATCCGTACTCGTAAGGACCAAATTATGTGGTCAGGCGTGTAAATAGCCCGACCAGGGTATGATTGCTCAACAGTTAGCGTACTAGGTGTAGGGAAGTAAACCACTTCTATCGATCAAACCAATCATGCCAGCACTAACCTGCAACACCGACCAAGTCCCGATCCTCCAGAAGGCAGCGAGCAGCGGCGAGGTTTCTACGGTCTCTTGCAAGGTATTGACCGGCCGGTCACGATCGAAGACTAGAGCACTCCACATACACCTTGTAAAGGTTACAAGCGAGTCCAAACACTACACGGCTATAGGACTAACGGAAAATCAGCTTCTTTTCACGAGAAATATAACTGATGTCCGTGGCGGAACAAAATTTTTATATTAAAGCGTCTTCTTAGCGAAAAGCGATGAGAGCAGGGTATGTCCGTTTTTTCTTGCACCAATCAGGTGCAGCGCGTTTACATTATTTGAAGACTGCTAACGCCATCTCTTGAGATCGTCGAGTACATTGGCAATATTACAGCAGTACCAGCACTAATTGCATTCGACAAACAGAATGTGGTTTACATAAAGACTATGAAATTAATAATATAACGAAATATATTATGGTGCGATTATGTATGCATTTTATAAATATATTGGCGCTCCACCAGGTCTTTCAAATAGAGCGGGTCGATGCTAATAATCTGTGGCGGCCATTTTGTTTTGGCGGCATCTGTCAAATCTGTTTTTTCTTACTCAGTCACTGATGCCAAATCACCATGGCTAGTTACACGGTTGAGCAGCATGTGCAAATGATAAAACTTTATTATCAAAATGAGTGTTCGTTAGTGCAAACGTTGCGCGCATTGCCCCCATTTTACGGCAGACGCGGTGGCCCTTCAAAGTCTACTCTCCAACGATTGGTGACCAAATTTGAGACGACCGGTTCGGTAAAGAGCCAACGGTAAAATGGTTTTGTTAATAAGCAAAATTGCCTTATTTGGGATGACCACAACCCACATGAGGTTCACCAGGTGACAATGCATCCACAAAAAGTTACTGTTTGGTGCGGATTTTGGTCTGGCGGCGTCATTGGTCCGTACTTCTTCGAAAACGACGTTGGCGAGGCCATCACCGTCAACGGCAAGCGCTACAGATCAATGATAAACAATTTCTTTTGGCTTGATTTGAACAATATGGACGTGATCGACATGTAGTTCGAGCAAGATGGCGCTACTTGCCACACAGCGAACTACACCATGGACATTCTGCATGAACGGTTTGAGGGTAGGGTTATCTCTCACAGAGGTGACGTGAATTGGCCACTAAGATCGTGTGATTTGACTCCGCTAGACTTTTTCTTGTGGGGTTTTCTGAAGTCGCAGGTCTATGCCAATAAGCCACAATCGACCGTTGCCCTGAAAGCCAACATAACGCAGGCCATCGCTCAGATTCAGCCGGATCTCTGCAGCAGAGTCATTAAAAATGGGACCTCTCGGATTCGTGCCACCATATGAAGCCGCGGCGGACATTTGAACGATGTCATATTCCATCCATAATGGCATAAATGGGCCTTTCAAGTAAAAAGTAAATTTTGTTAATATCTTACACACATCTTGTTTTATTCAATTTTAACATCGACCCGTCCTTGTTGAAAGACCCTTTGCAAAGTAATTAAATTTAAAAAAGTTGCCGATTAGTTAACCGGCCTGCGAAGTGCCCTCTGCTACTGATATTTACGTTATTAAATCTAGAATTGATATTTCATATTCATATGACATTATTTAAAAAAAAAAAAAGTGCTAACGAAGTCAAGCACTTTTGATAATGACTGATCTATACTTAACTGATAACTCAATCGATTAAAATATCAATGTACAACAAACAAACTGAAATAAAATAATCAAACAGTTTTCTCCACTATATGTAGTTTATAGTTAATGTTTATTTACAATTGACTGATAACTCGATCGATTAAACGATCAATAAATTTTGTTCAGAAACAATATAATATTATTATATTATATTATATTATATTATAATATTATTATATATATATTGACTGGCCTGTTTGTCTAGTGGTTAGTGACCCTGACTGCTAAGCCAGAGGTCGTGGGTTCTATTCCCACCCAGGACGAATAATTGTGTGATGAGTATGGTCATTTGTTCTGTGTCTAGGTGTAATTTATCTGTAATATGGATGTATTTAGAAATATATAAGTATGTTTATCAGCAGTCTGGTTACCATAGTACAGGCTCTGTCTAGTTTGGGATCAGACGGCCGTGTGTGAGATGTGTGGAGTTATTATTATTAATGTTAAAAAAAAATATTCAATGTGTGTAATGTAAGAAGAAATAAAATCAAACACCCGGTAAAATATGTTGTTTATGTTTTCAGTTCAACTTAGGCTGCGATGAATGGAGTCGCTCAAAGATTGGTTCTATCCGCACGGTCGGTACGCTCCTTGTGCTGCCTATCACTGGATACATCTCGGATCGCTGGGGCCGGCGAATTGCCTTAACCATCAACGCTTTTAACACCGGTTGGATTGGCCTTGTCAGGTCCTTTGTCAACTCCTACGAATGGTTTCTCATGCTTGAGGTGTTGGAGTCAACAATCGGCGCTGGAGCTTACTCTTCATGCTATATTTTAGGTAATAACTCTAAGTTCCTACCATTTTATATTACGTGGTGATCGGATGATGGACTGCAGTTTCCGCCACCAGCAACAACATAGGCTATCTTCCTCATAGCCTTGAAGATGCACTGTTCTTGTCCGTTGCTAGTCAGATTTACAGGTTTAAGCAGAATGAGTGTTTTTTATTCTGCTGAAACCTAAACTAATTGCTAACAAATCAAGAAACAGAGTATGTTTATTAAAGACTATACGGTTTTACTCACGTTTGTATTTCGGGGATGCCCGACTAGCTTCGGACCCGACGGAGTTGAGTTGTTATTTTCAAGGAATGAAGCGTCCTGGCAGTGGCAGGACGTGAGTAAAACCGTAGGTATAGTATTTAATAAACATGAATACCACTCACGAAAGTTTTTATTGTAAGAAACAGAGTAGGTTATATATTAGAAAAAATTCGTAACGTCTCGTGAGGAATAACAAAATGATTCTGTGCTATTTTAAACTTATGTAGGAATGGTTTCGTTTAGCTTTCGCGAATTTAATCACCAGCCCAAAAATAATAGTTGGTAGTAGTCAGTGGCGTAGCTAGGTAACCAAAGGCCCTGGGGCAAAAAATAAACTAGGGCCCCAACTAAGCTATTTAAGATCGTTTGTTCCGTATTCGTCGTGTTCCGAATTCGTTCCGAATAATTGCAAATAGGAGTTTTGTCACAACTCTACTACAAACCTGATAATTTCTAGTTCAAAAAATCTGGTTTATTTATATTCCGAATATGGGAGAAATTTTCACTAGTTCAATTTATAGTTTGTAAGTCAGAGTAAGAGGGGCCCCCTGAGCTTGGGGGCCCCGGGGCACTGCCCCGTCTAGCCCTCCAGTAGCTACGCCACTGGTAGTAGTCTACCCACAGGCTTATGAAGTGTGAAAGTATATGTCCAGCGATTTCAATTCGATCATCAATCGATCGAGTCGTTTTCTTTACATCTTGACAAAATTTTCGCTAATATTCTACACCGATATGTGATAAATCTTCTTTTGTTAATGATTTAATCTCACTTGCAGGCGTTTTGCTTTATTATGCTCCATATGATCTCAATTGGCATGGTCGCGGCTACTCGTAGCGCTGGTGACCTTAGCTCTAACCGCCACGTTTCATACTTTTGTGCCACGAAATAAGTGCGAAACGCCTGTAATAAAAAAAAAAGGAAATTAATTAAAACGATTAGTTTAGAGAAAAAACCTCCACCTTACAACATGGCATTTGAATTAAATCAGTTATTAAAATTATTTTCAGTAACGGAGTTGGTTGGTCCCGAGTACCGTGTCATAGCAGGCGCCACAATCTCCACGATTTTCTCGCTCGGTCAAGTAATCCTTGGATTAATAGCCAGGAGTGTGCCGTCATGGCGTCCTCTTACCCAAATCCTCTACGCACCACAAATTTTAGTCGTCTGTTACTTCTGGATTCTTGCGGAATCAGTGAGATGGCTTATGAGTAAGGGTCGCTACGAAGAGTCTGAGGAAATTCTCAAGAAAGTTGCCAAAATCAACAATAAAGTACTCTCAACAAAGAGCCTTGAAGCATTACGCACAACCGCAGAAGCCGAGAAAAATACTCCAAAGCCAAAGGAGCCTTGGCTACCGATCCTGGTACTGAAGTCTCAGATTATTTTGTCACGGTGTATGGTGTCTCCTATTTGGTGGATAACTAATACTCTGGTTTACTATGGAATGACTGTTAACTCAGTGAATATGATCGGTAATAGTCACGTTAATTATATAGCTGTCGCTGCTATAGAGATTCCTGGACACTGGACAGCAACTCTCTTGTTAGATAGGATTGGGAGAAAGCCTGTGCTTATTTGCGGATACTGGTTGTGTGCTGCTTGCCAGTTTTCCCTCGCTTTTATAGACTCAGGTAACATTATTATGCAAATTTATATATGTATATTCTGACTGTAAGAAGTTACATTTACATGTAGCGCCAAGATTGCAACGCAATAGGACCATACCTCCTTTTATAAATACATGTATTCACGTCTATAGCCCCAAAAGAGTAGGCAGAAGCGTATTAAAACACCCACATTTTACCAAGTAAAATTTGGTCCCACTAACGTACTTAAGCCTATTGCCGTCAACTTTGGGAATAGAAGATGGAAAAATAGTGCGTGTACGATGGAAAAATGTATGTTATATCTTTATGTATATGTAGTCTATGGACTACAAAGGCTTATTTATGTTGTGCGGACTTCCACATACAGTAAAAACATACTCCAACATCATCTAGCGAAGACGAGCTGAACTACGAAGTAACTACTAATCCTGTATATATATACAACTTCCCAAAATCAACCGTTGGGCCGCGGCCCGCGGCCCGCCAGGCATGATCACCTCGCCTGGTCGGAGGATCCTCCCTTTGTGTTGGAGGGACATAACACCCGTTCCTTCACAATGTAACACATTCGCTTAGTATTTTATCTTATGACTTATAAATACACACCTGCCACACACATTTCTGCATCACCCAAAGGTGGACTGGTAGAAAATGCCTACGGCATTAAGTCGACCTTATGCAATGTATTTGCAGGACGTTTAAATCCCACTAATATTATAAATGTCAAAGTTTGGATGGATGGATGGATGTTTGTTACTCTTTCACGCCAAAACTACTGAACCGATTGAAATGAAACTTGGTATGTAGATAGCTGGAGACCTGGATTAACATATAGGCTACTTTTTATCCTGGGTGAAACGGCGGGGCGCTGCTAGTAAATAAATATTGGGGAGTGGGACAGGGTCACATATATGTAATTCAAACAGGCTGTTGCCAGGAAGTCCGAGCCCTCTAACCTCTTTAATATATATTATAATAATACAATAATAGTGTTATATAATTGTTTTCAACTTTCTTAATATACAAGAGCTTTTTATCTTATAAATTTAAAGAATACCAAGTTAAAAGCTATGCTGGTTAAGCATGAAATATTAATGATTATTAACTTCATAATATTTCAGATAGTAACGGCCTCCGATTGTTTTTATACCTCTTCGGCAAGTACTGCATCGCTACAGTGATGACGTCAGTGTACGTGTACACCGCCGAGCTGTATCCCACCAAGTACAGACACAACCTATTTGCCTTCTCTTCAATGATTGGAAGACTGGGATCGATTACTGCACCGCTCACTCCTGCACTCGTGAGTACATAGTAGTTTTTATTTTATTAAAAGTATCCGTCCGTGGCTCTGACAAGGTGGATCATCATCATATTATCATACACACTCACACTTACACAGATGCAGAAATAAGAACACAAATCCACTGACAATATTTTCGCAAGTTTAATATTAATAAAAATGTTTTATTACATAATACTGGTGCTGAGTAACTTCAAGAACCTTACTCCAGAAGCACCTTCAACTGTCAGGTAGAGAATTGCCACCTTATCTAATGCTATGGGTTCGATCACCGTTAAGAGAAAATTCAGAATGAACTTTGTGTCATTTGATATATGTTTTGAAGCCGGTTACAATACAGGAAGTACAGGAATACTTATTTTCACTGGGGTGAAAATAAGTATTCCTGTGTAAGTACGTACCATAAAAGTAACATATAAAATATAAAAGTATAAAAAAAGTATAAAAGTAAAATATAAAAGTAACATACGTACCATAAGTGTGAGTACCATAAAAAGTGTTTTATTATAATCGCAATGGGTTGCGATTATAATAAAACACTTTTTATGGTACTTACTGAGGTTGTACGCTGTGACATAGAGAGTTATATATAGAAGGAGAAAAACAAGGAACTTTATTATAAAACTTATTTTGTTTTCCAGGCTCAGGAAGTATGGGAACCACTACCATCGGTATTATTCGGTAGTTTTGCTGTATTGTCCGGTGGGCTAATCTTTACCACTCCTGAAACCCTGGGCACTAAACTGCCTGACACTTTTGATGACGCGGAACGAATTGGAAATAAGAAAACCTAATCTTGATCCCATGGAAACATTGCATTGTATATAATAAGTCCAGAATTTAATTTAGATAGTAATAACGTTATTTACTTTTATCTCTAGTCTTATTTGTATATAAAAGGAGCATCATGAATCACAAAAGGAAGGAAAAAGGTACACCAAGATTCATGTACTTCTGTTTTTTCATTATTTTATATAGATTTAATAAATACTAGTTTTCGCCTGGTGGTTAGTTTCCATCATAATTCATTAAATTTTTAACCTATTGGTAACAGAAATCGAGATATTAATGTCCATCAGTCATCTAAGGACCGATTTCAAAAATTCTTTTTTATTTGAATATTAGGTAACATTATAAAAGCACCAAGTACGGTGATGTTGTGTACTCCCACCTTAAAGGACGGCAACGCACTTGTGACTCTTGAGTTGCAGGTGCCCATGGGCGGCAATAAAAAAAAAAGTAAATAAATGTAAAATTGAACCCTCTAAAAATAATATTACAACAAATAGCTCTCTTGCCGACAGCATTGAAAATCTGCAATGCTGCATGCAATAGGCCTATTATTATACAAAAGCCTATGATAGGGTTAAATATAACATACTGCTAAGTAAATAAATTACATGGGATATTTATTCCTGTATCTATTTATATACTGCCAAAGTCGTTGATTGGCTCTTTCGAAAACCATTTTGTGATTCATTAAATATTATTACTGCGGTGAGTCTCTGTGCTTATATATTTAAAATTATAATTATTCTTTTAAATTAAATAAATATATTGAATTTGAATTTGAAATTTTACGGCGGCTTGTTAACCATGGGGTGTAGCGTCCTACCATGTTGGTTGCAGGCGTAACAAACACTCTGAGTGGGGTAAAACTGCATATCTATACTTATAATAAATCTGTAGCGGGATGAATTCTGTACATTAAATATATTTTAAAAATCGACTAAGGGGTATTAAGATATCGATTATTATCGATACTGATGCCGAATATGCGATCCAAACAATTTTTGTCTGTCTGTCTGTTTGTATGTTCACGATAAACTCAGAAGTTACTGAAGGGATATGCTTGAAACTTAGTATGATAATAGTTTGAGTGCCTGCGCAGGTTATGGGATACTTTTTATCCCGGGTTAAACTTTGGTTCCCACAGGAAAATCAATGAAAGCTGTAATAACATTGTAACGTTAGTAGAATGTATATACTTATTTCGAATTACACCACAGCAAGCATTTATCCTATCTGGTGTAGAGTACGATTTCTACTAATTCGGGTGCCGGATCGAATCCCTCTTTGACACTCTTTTCTTTTTTTGCACTCTTTTTTAATATTTAAACTAATTTATTTTTTTAATTAGGAAACGTTTTTAACCGACCAAAAAAAGGAGGTTCTCAATTTGACCGTTTATATACATATTTCTACTTTTTTTTTTATGTATCTTCAGCCCTCTCCGTTATTTATGAACCGATTTTGATTATCCTTTTTTTGTTAGATAGGGTATACCTCAAGGGTGGTCCCATGTCAAGGAAGTCAGGATCTCATGATGGAATTCTGATAAAATTAGGAGAAACCCTTGAAAATTGTAGAAACGAATAGTGTTTCTGTTTACTTTTCATTACTTTATCAGGTACTTGCGTTTAGAAATCATCACATCATGTAGCCGAGCTGATGATGAGTGGCCGTGGGTGTATGAGACGAGTTTTATGTTCTTCACCCGAAGCAGAGTCTCCCGTGTAGAGGGTGTCTGGACATCGCCCAGTTGTCGTCCGCTGGCCAGCGCTGGGTGGATCATTGGAGGCAAAACGTCACCCTACCGGCGGTCAACTCATAAACGGTGCTGTGAGGCACACCGTGTGGTTTTAGTTGGTTTAAGCCTGATCTACGGCCTCACGAATAGCCCGGTGAGGTGAGCTTCCACACGAAAAACAAATGAGTAATGTTACCACCGCCAAGTTATGTCGTTATTTCACGTGTAAGCAACCAAAACAATATTTTTTGTACGCTCCAGGTTGTTTCACCGCCAATACACTATAAACAATCCTGCCTGAAGAAAGAGGTAAGAGGTACTTTGCAATAAGCGATAAATTGCTGTTTTCCGAAAAAAACGCGAATAAAGTCACGGGCACAGCTAGTATTTAATAAATGTATAATTTCATCATATAAAAAAGATACTGGTCTTTAAGTTTAAATACTTTAAATAACAGTTCTTAACGAAATAGTTGGTGCCATATTTCTCTTTATGCGCAAAAGGCGCGTTAACCATTCATCTTTGAATATTTTTTGTAAACCTCGCATTTAATTATCTTTGCCTATGCTTTAAAAAATAAACGCGTTAACTATAATGTTTGTCCAGGTACTTCAACCAGAAGTAGACAGATAAGTTGTCCACTATAATGAGGCCGTTGTGTCTTACACAATCTTACCTTATTATCATTAAGTGTGCACTTCGGGATGAACTAGAGCCTAGAGCCCCCGTTGCTACAGCAAAACGCGTTCTATTTTTTGGCAACTGCACTTTAAATTGGAGAGACCATACAATCTTCGCGACCATACAATCGTAATGTCCGCGCAGTTACTTGATATAATATACATAATAATATACATGAAACGCGTGGGCACCGAGTAGACACCGCGCGGTGGCTGCAAGAAAAAATTGTCTAACCGCGGCCTATCCCTATTTAATGGAGACCCTATTCACTACGGAAAACAACACAAGAACATTCGCAATGTCGACTAATTGCAGTCCGTTACGATGGGGGTTAGATATTTGCAGAGTCTTGCAGCTCTAATTAGAAAAAAAAAATACCGTACATATAAGTGTTTACATTCCTAAATGTGGACAAAGTAAGTGTGTATTATACGTCATGTAATGTATATTTTATCAGCATGAACGCAATGCTCTTATCGAAAAGGTGAACGCACTGTATTATAAATAACAAATTATTTATACAGTTAAATATTTATTCAAGAATCAATTCAGCATCGGTAGCGTAATGGTTAAGGTTAGACTTACGATTAATAAGTTGCGAGTTCAAATCTTTTTCAATACACTACCGACTTATCGACCTGAACCCAAAGTTGAAGGACCCACTGAAGGAGTGTAAAATAATAATTAGTCAATACTTTTATTCTCTACAAAACAAGACTCCTAGTTGTTGTGTACTCTCCTAATGTGGGTTACAGAAAGTTGTGATAAAATTTAAGGAGCACTGTGTTTAACCGACAAATAGTTGATTTAGTTTGTACTGTGTGTGTTGTGAAATGCTTTTTCTAGTGTGGGAGCACATTTCTAATCAACATATTTTGAATTTTCATATCAATTCCATCAACTTCCTTAGTATTAAATACCCATAGTTTCTATCATGTCACCCCTTTCTCATACGAAATATTAGGTTTAATGGCCAGTTTCCAAGAATTTTTGTCGAAATAAAATTTCTGTATTAAAAATCACAAGATTTTGTTTTATTTTGAGTTCACCCATGACCGCAATCGGTGCAATTCGATCGAATCTTCAGGGAAAGTAGAAGGTACGTTACTTATTGTTTGTTTGAATGCCCTATTGGTCTAGTAGTTAGTGTTCCTGTTCGTTTCCAGACTAGGACAAATAATTGTGTGATGAACATGATCTTTTGTTATGTGTCTGGGTGTAATTTATCTATGACTAGCTGATGCCCGCTACTTCGTTCGCATGGAAATCTCGTGGAAATCATGGAAACCAAATTTATAACATGGGAACTGATTTTCTACTCAATTTTCTTAATTTTTCGTTCTTTAAGAACCTTTTAAAAAGTATTAGTAAATATAAAAAAAGACGAATGAAATCGGTTAAGTCGTTCTAAAGTTATGGCGTGACCAAAGAAAATAGGGATTCATTTTTATATAATATATAGATTTGCAAGTATTTAGAAATACATAAGTATGTTTATTAGCAGTCTCGTTATACCATAGTATAGACTCTGCCTAGTTTGAGATCAGACGGCCGTGTGTGAGATGTGTTAAGCTATTATTAAGTTATTGCATTGTAAATATTACACACATAGGTACACCTATTACAAAGTTGTTTTAACACTTCATCTTTGTTGGATAAATGCAGATATTGCATATGTTTAATGCATTGAATAAATTCTATCAAAATATAGTAAACATTGTAAAAACTCGAAATTATAGCGCCATCTGTGAAAGTTGCTTAACTAGTTTAGGCAACTTTCACTGGATTGGGTACGCCTATGATCACGATCGGTGGCAATTCGATCAAAAGTAATCAAAACGTCGGATCGTCTAGTAATCGCATATCAAAAGTGTTATCTTACTGTATTCATTTTTTAACCCCGGACTCAAAATGGAGTTATAAGTTTATCGTGTGTATCTGTGTGTCAGTCTATGGCATTATCATAGCTAGCTAGCATAGCATCCTAAACGGATGAATTGATTTTGAATTAGTTTTCTTTTGTTTGAAAGGTGACTTCATCGAGTGTTTTTTGGTTTAATTCAAGGAAGTCTATTCAACCGTTCGAACTCTTTTCTCATCGCTGAAGGGATTTCAAATATTTTATTTATACTTGTACTTATAATGTGTTTTATAAAAAAATTAGAATAACCTTTTATCAATTACGCGTTATTTATAAATGTTGTAAGTGTGGCGAGTCTGGTCTTTGTTATCAGTAGTATTTAATGTTTTAGAACTCGATAAGAATACACTGATTCAAACCACACGCACGTAAACATAAACATACTGTACACTCTTTTTCATTGCAAGTTTTATTAAAGAATAGAACATTAAAAGTGCACGTTATCAGTCAATCTTATGAGAAATGTTCTACCAATAGGTTGTCGTGTGGTGTTCTTCTATAATTCCTTCATATTATATATAAATCGAGACGTAATTGTGGAAATATTTGATACAGTGTTTTAACAAAAATAAAGAAAAGTGCAGCTAATTAGGTATTTCCCGAAGAGTCGCCAGTATGTATCCAGGTCACCCATGAACACGATCGGTGCAATTCGATCGAAACTTAAGGGAAAATAGAAGGTACGTTACTTATTGTTTGTTTGAATGCGCTATTGGTCTAGTAGTTAGTGATCCTGTTCGTTTCCCACCCACGACAACTAATTGTGTAGTGAGCATGATCATTTGTTATGTGTCTGGGTGTAATTTATCTATGACTAGATGATGCCCGCTACTTCGTTCGCATGGAAATCTCGTGGAAATCGTGGAAATCAAATTTATAACATGGGAACTGATTTTCTACTCAATTTTCTTAATTTTTCGTTCCGTAAGAACCTTCTAAAAAGTATTAGTAAATATAAAAAAAAAGACAAATGAAATCGGTTAAGTCGTTCTCAAGCTATGGCGTGACCAAGAAAAATAGGGATTCATTTTTTTATAATATATAGATTTGCAAGTATTTAGAAATATATAAGTATATTTATTAGCAGTCTGGTTATACCATAATATAGGATCTGCCAAGTTTGAGATCAGACCGCTGTGTGTGAGATGTGTCAAACTATTATTAAGCTATTGCATTGTAAATATTACACACATAGGTACATAATTTGAAGGCATTTTAAACACTTAATATTTTTTACATAAATGCAGATATTTTCAATACAAAAACCGCATTGGAATCCATTTAGTAGTTGTCAAGATTAGTCCGAATATACAGATATAGAGACTCTGATACTTTTATATATACTAAATACTCAAATATAATTATTGCCTACATATCTACATATTGGAACTAAACTAGATCTCAATTTTATCACCAAGACACAATGAGGTGTTGTTTCATTTTTGTTTTTTTTTATGCTATGGGGGGCAAACGTGCAGAAGAGTCACCTAATGGTAAATGACTACCTCCGTCCATGGACACCTGAATTCAAGAGTAACAAGTTTGTTGCGGGTCTTTAAGGGGAGAGGGAAGCCTCACTCACTCGGCAGAAAGCAATGCATACATTGCTTCACTGCCGGTTTTCAGCCTAACTAGTTTAGGCAACTTTCACAGATGGCGCGATAATTTCAAGTTTTTACATTTTGATAGATACATGTATAATTAGTATACAACATCAAAGTACAGTAGTATCGCGCAGAATCCACAGATGGCGTAAATAAAATAAATCAACCCGTGATCAGCATTATTCATTGCACTTTCACTTTTTTTCGACTAGCCCGCCGGCTGAAGTGTAACATTCGAAAAAGTAATGTTTTAATACCGACGAAAACATGAGTAACTTGAGTTTGCTGTGGGAGAGCCATGCTTCGGCACATGGGCCGGCTCGACCGGAAAACCGGCAGTGAAGCAATGCTTGCATTGCTTTTCGTCGAGTGAGTAAGGTTACCGGAGGCCCTAACCCTTCCCTTCCCCCCCCTTCCACCCTTCAGCTACTCATACCTTAAAGGCCGGCAACGCACTTGTGACTCTTGAGTTGCAGGTGCCCATGGGCGGCGGTAGTCATTTACCATCAGGTGACCCGTCTGCTGGTTAGCCATACAATAAAAAATGATATAAATAAAAAATGCAACTCCTGGGCTTGACTTGCTCTCACATTACCTGAAATATTGAGAGGATATAAGAAAGTCCTCATAAATGAATACCTAGACATTTTTGTTTTTCATCAGTGCAAAATGCTAAATTTCATCAAATTCTTACTTCAGACGTTTATTGTTCTTGAAGTATTAAAATATGTACTTGGTTTTATAGAGATAACATCAGTCGTCTGTCGTCTATGATGATTCGTAAATCAGCCATCACAGATTATTGAAATGGAATATAGACTGCCCACGATTAGATAAATTTAATTTTTATGGCGGCAGGTGGAGTTTTACGAGTTTTTGTCTTTTATCAAAATAGATAATAATTTAAAACCGACTTATTTCTTGATTGTGTGTAGCTCCGTAAGCAAGTGGTTGATATCTGACTGTCAACAAGATGAATAATCCAGAAAATGATGGTCCTGAAGACGAAATGATAGGAAAAGTAACTTTGGACTCCATTTTTGTGAAGGAAATTGGTCAATTTGGCAAGTTCCAGCTAAAGACAGTTGTGTTAGCGGCAATAATAGCAATATTTGCATCGTGGGGCTCTACTGAATATGTGTTTACGACTGCTCGAATTAATACCAGGTAAATTGCATTTCAGATTTATATACTTAACAACCCACCCGGCCTTCTCAGGGGTAGCAAAGCATATATTGTTTTTTTCTTCAACAACCATTTTACACAAAACCTTAAGGATTTAGACACCTAAACCTCCCTCATGAATCACACACAAACGTGGGAGAGCCATGTTTGGCACGTATGGGCCGGCTCGACTCCGCTCGATACCACGGCCTCACAGAAAACCGGTAGTGAAGCAGTGCTTGCATTGCATTTTAGCCGCGTGAGTGAGGTTACCGGAGGCCCTAACCCTTCCCTCTCCCTTATTCCCGTCCTTCCCCTCTCAACCCCCTACCCTCCTAAAATAATTTTTCAAATGCCACTGGTTGTTTCGGAGATTAACTCGTTTCACTAAACCGATTTATTATTTCAGTATGTATATTTATAGATGTGGGTACTACAACTGTATGTAGGGTTGCTACGCGTACTATAATATATAGTATCGTACTATATTTTGATCAATTGTACTATATATATGAACAATAATATCATCAACAGATCACCATGAAGTTTTGATTACACGATTTCAATGGTACTTTATTAATATTTTTCCGAAACAAGTTGGCAACCCTAACTATGTGTGATTCATGTACCTGTTAACTGGCTAACACTTTTCCTTTGCAACTATGCATCTAGAGGTTGTCTGTAAATCGCAAGGTAGTGGATCTTAATGCCACGCTCGGTCGCTCAAGTCAGTCTTTCCACTCAGCCATAAACACCTGACGGAGCCTGGACCACTGACCCTCGTATTCGCTCTGCACAAGTGTCAAGTCCTGCTCCTGCGCCTCCTTGCGCCACTGGTATAATGACGTAAGGGATTTTGCCTCCACGTCCCAATGGCGGACCTGTTTTAGCTAATTTCTTTTAAATTGTAGTTTTTTGCACTTACATTACATATAAACAGCTAACCGGAGCGGAATTAGCTTAAAAAAGGGAACAAAGAATTCTTTTCACGTATTAATTATAGAAATGCAATTACATAATTATATTACTTATTTGATATTAATCAATATAGGTGCTTACTTTTAGATGTGTAATTCCTGAATGTGATGGAGCTCAGAGAGAATGGTCACCTCATTGGCTACCGAATGCAATACCGGCAGTTGGTTCAGGTTCGTTCGACAGCTGCAAACGCTTTGGCAATACATCTGCTCTACAGCCGGTGGAAGGTGAAATGTGTCCAAGCACGCTCTTTGATAGAAATACTTTGCAGCATTGCGAGGAATTCGTTTACGAAAATACGCATTCCGTCGCATACGATGTAAGTTTTTGTGGTATAAATATATACAGAAACGTTTGGTCATTTTTTAACGGACTTAAAAAAGGAGGAGGTTCTCAATTGCATTTTTAAAATATGACTATACTTTTTGAAACATCTTGTATAATGTGTTCTATTTTAAAAAATACAAATTGAAGTTTTTTTTTTTTATTTTTGTGACAGTTTGATCTAGCCTGCGATGAATGGCGGAGGTCGCTTATAGGTACCATTAGAACTTTTGGTACTTTGATTGCGCTTCCCATCACTGGATATGTGTCAGATCGATGGGGTCGTCGTGTTGCTCTCACCATCAATGCCTTCAACACAGGATGGCTCGGCCTCATCAGATTTTGGACTGATACATACGCAGGATTTATGCTGTCTGAATTTGTTGAAGCTGTTTTCGGTTCCGGTGGCTTTTCTAGTATTTATATTCTTGGTGAGTATATTTATTGAAGTCAAAAAAGCGGCGGTAGCGTAATGGCTAAGGCTTTATGCCTCTAATGGCGTCGGACTTGCGATCAAGTGGTTGCGGGTTCGAACCCCACCCAGTGCACTGCCGTCGTGAACCCACTCCTAACACAAGACATTTAGCTTAGCTGGAGGGGTTAACAAGAATACTAGTAATGTGTGACCCACGTTACTAGTAGTCTTTAAAAAAAATAAATTAAACTTTTCAAAGTTTAAGTAAGACGGTAGGGGAAAATAATTCTATAAAAACATATTTAGACACATAGATAGTCCTTTATTTCTAAAAATATGTGTATATGTCGTGGCCAGATCTTTAAATTGATCTGTTCATGATGGGTCCGACATATAAATAATCATCTGATCAATAAATATCAGCGTTTGACGATATTAACAGTTAGACGCACGACAACTTCATGATATCCTCAAACACTATACGTATATACTGTGCTAGTGATCATATCGTAAAATGGTTACGTTATCTACAGTTAGCGGCGCTGATTTCGTTTTGTTTTTGTGATGTATCTGGATTGACATATTATTATCATCAAAGATCCACGTTTGAACGATACGGTCATGGTCAGTTTTAGCTGGCTTATTATACGACAAGGCAAATACGCATGTGATATTTAATTTTCAATTCCCACCCAGGACAAATAATTGTGTGATGAGCACGATAATTTGTTCAGTGTCTGGGTGTAATTTATCTATAATGTGTATGTCTTTAGAAATATATAAGTATGTTTATCAGCAGTCTAGTTTCCATAGTACAGGCACTGCCTAGTTTGGTTTGAGATGTGTTAAGTTCTAATTATTATTATTTATTCAAAAATTGCTTTGCCTCCTTAAGTTGCGTACAAATATTACAGTTTTAGTCCGAATGTTATAATTAAACAAATATAAAATGGATCACCGATAAACAAATAGTTTAAGTATGACCTATTCTGGGTATTTTCTATAAGTTTTCTATTATACAAATATTTACACTTAGGTATATTACGGTCAATCACTAGCTATGTCGATGGTATAATGAATATTGTATTTGGAATATCTAGTTCTTCTTTTAGTAGATACAATTTATATGAATAATGCAAAAACATATGCTTAAAGGCTTCATACATATTAAAATAACAACTAAGTTTAAAGATTGCATATACACATAAAGACATTGTAGGGTAGGGTGGTTAACAATAAACCAGAAGTGCAGAGTGAACCATGCAAATAACTCAAAAATGCGATGGTCTCCTTTGGTGCAAACTATATTAGGTAAGCGTTTATATGGAGCGGTCCTCCCGGTCTAGTAACAGTAAATCATTTCCCATAAATAATAATAAAGATTTTCAAAAGAAGTTATGGTGTTTTTACGAAAACGAAGTTCTACCTAATGTAATCAGATAAATTGTTTACAATAAAAAGTATAAAGTGTAAAATAGGCTAGGAGTAGACTGACAGCTCTTGAAAATTTAGGTGGTTCATTCTCGACCAACTTGCCCTACAAAGTTTACATTTAGATAGTTATTGGAGTCTAGTATTAAATAATAGTGATATAACTTACTTTTACACCTTCTTTTACAGTTATGGAACTTATGGGCCCTAAGTATCGTGTAATAGGAAGCGCCTCCATAGATACTTTTTTCGCAGTTGGGCAAGTATTGATGGGTTTAATTGCATGGGGCGTGCCAAACTGGAGGTATCTTACCTTAATACTGTACATCCCTCAGCTTTTGACAATCTTATATTTTTGGCTCATATCCGAATCTGTTCGTTGGTACATGAGCAAAGGCCGCTTTGACGACTCAGAAACTTTATTAAAGAAAGTGGCGAAAACGAATGGCAGATTATTGTCTGAGAAGTCCTTAAAATCATTACGTGAGACGGCTCTGGAAGACGAAAGGAATAAGAGATTAGAAGAAGAGCGGACTGGGCAAGAGCCATGGCTAATTGTAAAAGTATTTCAACACAAACGCATATTGTTACGTTGCATAGTTTCACCAATATGGTGGGTCACAACCACTTTTGTTTACTATGGATTGTCCATAAACGCTGTCAACATGTCTGGCAATAGATACCTGAACTTTGTAGCCGTATCTGCGGTCGAGATTCCTGGCTATTGGACGGCAGTATTGTTGATGGGTAAGATAGGAAGAAAACCAGTACTGATTGGCGCTTTTTGGACATGTGCTGCCTGTCAAATTGCATACATATTCATGCCTCCCGGTAAGTTTTTGTTTGATCTGCTGTATATCTTGAGTGTTTACTGATTTGTTATTACGGTGTCGCTTGATATTTCAGAAATGTTTCTGCCCTATAATTTATTATGGTTTATTTGGCGATAGTCTAATTTGCGGGTTTTAACTCCACTCAATACACTGTCGACAAGAACCCACACGATACGGCTTACCTGGAGGGTTTAACAAAAATTCTAGTAATTTCTGGCCGATGGTCCTAGTAGTAATTATAAAAATGTTAGGGTTTAACGTATTACTTAAGCTTCAAATACTCATAACTTTAGTACCGATGTCCATAAAAATACATTCTTTATTTCTAGATTTTTATGCGATGTCCCTGACAGTATACCTTATAGCAAAGTTCTCGATTGCAATGGTGATGTCTTCATTGTACATCTACACAATGGAGCTATACCCTACTAAGCACCGGCATAGTCTATTCGCTTATTCTTCTATGATAGGCAGGATTGGGTCTATGACAGCACCGCTTACACCGGCTTTTGTAAGTTCACTCTCATTTTTTAAATAACTATTTATATTATAGACTTAGACTTCCCGGCCACAGCCAGTTCGAGTTACTGGTATACAACTCTGACTTGCTTGAGCTCATACTCCTAAATCCATCATCATCATCATCTTTTCAGCAACAAGACGTTCACTGTTGTACATAGGCCTCCCTAAATGACTTCCAAGAAGACCTAAATCCAAACTTATATGCAATATCCCTTTCATTTCATTACCTTACCTTCTTACCTACCTTTCTCTTTCAATATACTATGTACTCCCTTTTTCAATTCTCAAAGTGCTTGTCCCCTATGTGTGGGGCCAAATTTTGGTTTGCAAGAAAAACGCCTCTGTCTACCCCTTCAGGGATACAGGCGTGATTGTTTGCATGTAAAATGACTTAAACTACATCATTCTTAATATAAATATTAATCTTCTCGATCTTGATGATGGCCTCCTTACAGCGCATGGGCCCTACCAGTCGGGCAACTATCAAGATCATTTTATAAACAAGCGTGACATCGATCGATCGATTCACTGTCAGACAGATAACAATCATTCTAGTTGTTATTTTTTAAGGTAATCGTATCATATCTGTATCCAGGATACAACCCATCAGATTCAAAAACTGAAATAAACAATAATAATATTTCATACAACGAAACATATCATGTTTAGTTTGGACGCTTTTTAATTTGGTTACTAACTTTCAGGGTGCGCAATGGTTTGAAAACTTACCGTTCGTCTTGTTCGCAATCTTTGCTCTCGTGTCCGGAGCTTTGATCTTCCTCACTCCAGAGACTCTCGGCACTAAGTTGCCAGATACTTTCGAGGAGGCTTCAGAAATTGGTCTCAAAAACAGTATTAGAAACAAAGAACTAACTGGTGTCGCAAGCGTCAAATAGAACAATTGAAATAATATCTTGTTGTTGTTTGCTTTGACACTGAAATTGGGCAAAATTGGTGCTCAATTCAAAAGCATTTTGGATCTGGCTTTCTTACGTTCAGAATAGGGAATATGCATGTATTTTTTTTTTATCTTATATTGACTTGTTCCATCATTCTACCCTAATAAAAAATATAAATAACATTGGCAATGTTCAAATTAATTTTTAAAATAACATTGAAAACATCGATAAAATTTGATCTGTTTGAACGCCGCCATATTTCGCGGGCCTTGGATGACGTCACGTTCCACGCTCAGTGTTTGTTTCATAAACTTACTTGAAGTGTTACAGTAATTTTATACCGATTTCCAGCTGTAATTACTATTTATTGTAATTAATAGACGATGGATAAAGTTAAAAAACCATTTTATAGGTATTGCCTTGTTACTAAGTGTAAAAACACTATAAGAAGTACACCCAATACAGTATTTTTTCCTGTACAAAATAATAATGTAAAATACGAAAACAATGGTGTACATTAATGAGAAGAGATGAAGTATCTTCAATATCGTGTTTATATTGTTGTGAAGATCACTTTAATGTAAGCATATTACTATTTAATTGCTAGTATACTGTAAATTAGTCAGCAGTAATTTATGTTTGTTTTAAATATCAAGCAGAAGGCAACTTGCTTGTCTACTTAAACTAGGTAACAAAAGTCCAATAAAACTTCATGAATATAACTAACTATACGTATCTTACCTATCCTTTAGATTATAATATATCAAGTATTATAATAATTACCTTGCGGCTTTCACTCCTTTAACCTCAGCGGACGTAAAATCTGGATTTGATGCAAAATATATAGTCATCATGAATGCACCTATTTTCGGTAGATTGTCCGATTGTGCTTTGACAAAACTACATTCAGTCATTGTCCTAGATGATTTCTAATATCACTAGAATGCTTAAATTGCACTAGCTAAGAGTAAAAACCACAGGAACACCTATCTTTGTCCGTAACACTACGAATATAGGCGCGATAAATGACAGAACGTGGAATGTCACGTCATGTTTTGTTTCGACCAATGGTGAAGCGTCTTGCAAAGTTGAATTTCACGCCCTTATTTTGCATATTTTAACTAATATTTTTTGCAATTAAACACGAACTAAATAAGAAAATAATTGTTTAGGCATAATATCTGGACAATAAAGATTCAAGGGAAAATTTATCAAGTAAATTTAAACAACATGCATATTCCCTATTGGATGGGGATAGTTGAGATCTAAACGATGACATCTCCTAATATTTAATAACATAATATTATCTACGATATATCGTCCCATTCTGAAGGGCCTGTTGGTCGTTGATTCCCACCCAGGACAAATAATTGTGTGTGTGACACGTTTATTTGTTCAGTGTCTGGGTGTAATGTATCTATAACATGTATGTATTTAGTAATATATAAGTATGTTTATCAGCAATCGGTTACTATAGTACAGGCTTTGTCTAGTTTGCTCAAGTTATTATTATTTTTAATAAACAGTAGTATTTCTCGAAAATGATACATGTAACATTCACATTCTGTTTATAACTGGCTGATGTGACGCCTGACACCGTCGCGGCAGGACGCTTTACTCCTTGAGAAAGGGCCCCCGTCGGGTCCGAAACTAGTCGGGCATCCTCGAAATACAAACGGGAGTAAAGCGTATAGTCTTTAATAATTACAGCTGATTGTTGTTAAATGTAATTGTAATAGCAGGGAACATAAAAATGTATACTTATAGATATAAACAGAAAAAAAAAATGTACAAATATAGAAAATCAAGGAACAATCTACTATCTCTTAAAATCGTAAGTTACTAATTCTTTACAAAAAAAAATTGTTGCTTGATAGGGCAGATGAAATAGCATAGACGAGATACACTCGAATTTTAAATTCTATTTCGCGTTCTAATTGTAAATTTATTTGTTTTATTTTTTACCCCCGACGCAAAAAGGACTTTAACGTGTGTATCTGTGTGTCTGTCTGTGGTTTCATATCTTCTAAACGTATGTACCACTTTGGATTTACAAAGTGCATTTTAGCAGCTGAGATTATTAATCCGTACCTATGATAATTATAAGTTGATATTTTATGTAAGGTGTATTAATAATAATTTTGTACGAATATTGTGTAAAATAAAGGTTGCCTAAGTAAAAAAATATATTGTTTGAATTCATGTAATTTTTCCAAAAACCGTGAGGTTACACTATCTGTATAGGTACATGACGAAGACTGGCTAGATAATCTGAAGCAACAAAGACTCCCACCACATTTCTTTCCCTGAATCCGTAATTCAATTTCAACAAGTTTATTTTCCTACACAGTGGAAGGTACTACGAAGCTACATCCCTTTCGTTGGAAATAATGCTTCGGTTATTCAGTTCATCTAAGATGATGATAAGGATTTCATTCTCTCAGCGAATTTACACGGTAATTTTCCAAAGTAACCACGGTATAATACAATTTTAACCTTTCACTGTTTAGAATGGTTTGAGCTAGTTTTCATAGGTAATAATCATAAAAAGCCTGAAAATATTTATTATTAAATTAGGAGGTAAATAATACAATACGACTTCTACTATAATAGAAGACTATGACAAAACAGAAAGCCTACAAAGGTTTGTGGAACCTGGCTTATTGGGTTTTTTACGATAGAACAATCACAACACGTAGGTATTGTGAATATTGTAATATTTATTTTAATTAATAATGCTTTGCAACTAATGACATAATTATTATTAATTTCACATATATTTAAAACACACTTTATTTCTAGATAAGAAAGAAGGAATCATCGTTTAAATTAAAAAGGAATGTCACTTTCTTAAAAAAATATTTAAAACGAGAACGTGCAATCTAAAAGAGCTTATTTTATTATTTTAATGTAGTATTTGTTTGTTTGATTTGTTTACATTGAGGGGCTCGTGGCTTACTGGTAACTGAGTAGGTTAGCACATTAGAAGGTTAAGTAATACTAGCCAGGTCAGTATTAGGATGAGTGACCATTCTTAACACATCGAAACCCCTCCGTGCCTCGGAGAGCACGTTAAGCAGTCGGTCCCTCTGTGTGAAAACGTCTGTGGCATTTGTTACGGGTAGTTGGAGTCCTGAAAAGTCCGACAACCTGGTCGAACTAAGTATAGAACTTCGATATCATCTAGTAATTGGGCCGTGGAGGTCTAATGGCAGTCGCTTCAAATAAAATATCAAAGTTCGGCCGTATCGTAGTTAGACTGAAAGCCGACCACGGCGCTGAGGATGAGGATGATTTGTTTACATTAAGTACCTAAACCTTTCGAATACAGTTTTTTTTTATTGTTTTTATGATATAGGGGACAAACGAGCAGACGGGTCATCTGATGATAAATGACTACCGTCGCCCATGGGCACCTGCAACTCAAGAGTCACAAGTGTGTTGCCGGCCTTGAGGGTAGGGGAAAGGTGTAGAGGAAAGAGGGGGGAGGAGGGAGGGAAATGTTAGGGCCTCCGGTAACCTCACACATTCGGCGAAAAGCAATGCAAGCATTGCTTTACTGCCTGTGAGGCCGTGGTATCACTCCGGTCGAGCCGGCCCATACGTATCTAAGCATGGCTCACCCACAGTTAGTGATATATACATGAACAGTGAGCCATGGTCAATTAAGTACTCGCGATGCGCCGAAACCAAATGCTACAGTTCTATTTAATCAGTGTCCTCGCGCGCGGGATTATCATTAAATAATAATTTGATATAATCTTCGATTTGTCTATGTTTGTTAATCTATTGGAGCACCTTTACATACTGTATACATATAAACATATAATTATATAATATATAGGAAGAATTAAAATATTACCGCTAATTTAGAGTGATTATGTTGATTTAGATAAAGTCTACTCTACTTACAATCGGATAGTGTAATTAATTAATATATAGACGATGATATATGATAAGATGCGGAAACAACAATTAATCGCAAGGGAGTGATGATTGAAAGAAAAATACAATAATTATTTCATTTCCGTAAAAATCCTACAGTCATAAAAAGCGTCGGTTCAATTTTTGGTTAAAAAGTTTTTGATGTTAAAACAAATCTCAATACATCGAGTATATTGTTGTGATTTTACTATAGAATTGGTTGTGGTCGCAGTTCTAACCTAACCTAAACCTAGCCTATATGTGTGACGGTATTTTTACGTTTGTACGCTCTGGTTAATTTGATTTGCAATCAGTATATTTGATATGAATATAATATTTTCGTACTTACGTATGTAAATAAATTGATGGGTGATAACTGTGATAAGTTTTTTGATGTGCATTAAAAAATAAGTCCTTACAAAACCTCCACTGCTCCACTAGCTATGTTATGTCACATCAAACAGATATAGCATAGAAGAGCTTTCGGACTCATTAAGGACTCAACTCTTCTCCTCAAGAACGATTTTAAACAAAATTCGTTTTCGATCATCGCCCCACTGTCACCTTAACTAGCGCTATGTCCGTAGTGGAAGCCCTAACACTTATACCTTGTACACTAGTAATATAGGTAAATATCACTAGTGTTCTAGCCATCCTCTCAGACTAAGCTAAATACTTGGTTTGGAAGGAAATGAGTCCCGCCTGTCACCACTGCGACTGCAGTAAGGACTCGGCTCAACATAATATACGCTAGCGGTTTGCCCCAGTGCGGCGCAGCGTCGAGCCCTCACTGCAGTCATCGGAGAGGATCTGTCGCTATCGGTAGTCATACGCTCCATGGCTGGTAGTGACAGGAATTTTAACGCCGTCGCACCCTTCTGTGAGGAAATCATCTCGCCGAAGGAGACGGCCGAAAGGGTCCGGAAGGACAACCTCCACTCGGACTTAATTCGCCGCCGGTGAACCGGGTGGCGGAGGCGCGCTTTCCAGCGCCTCATACCGCCCTGAGTGTGGCTGCGTGTGGACGGGATGGGTTTTTCCCTCCACCCTATAAAGTGGCCCCCCGTGGCATCTGCGTGTGCCTAGACATCGCCTAATTAAAAGGTTTTACCAAGAATTGGTGCCCACGCTTTTGCGGGCAGGCTTTAGGAGGGGTCCGGATGTCTTAATAAAAGAAAGTAGTTCCCAGATTCCTCATATTTCAGGCGCAGTACGGCACACCGTGTGGTTTTAGTCGGCGCGGCACACCGCTCTACCGATAGCTCCGGGGGGTGACTGCCCGAGGGGGTTAACAAACGCACGAAAAAATAAATAAAAAAGAGTTTATTCAGATCGGTAACGAACTGGTTGAGAATCAATACTGGAAATAAACTTTTTTTTTATTAATAACACTTGGTTTCTGAAAGGCTGGTCAAAATATTGTTTAACTGACAGAGCTTTCTAGTTGATAGTGGTGTCAAATCCGTTCGAATTACTGAAACGTTGATCAGAGGAAAATATACTAACAACATTCAAACATTCAAAAGGCATTTGACATAAGATTGAGATATTGAAGTGGAGTAAAATTTAACAACCTTCAAATTTGGCCTAATCAAGCTTTCAGCAACTCAATTATATACTTGACAAGGTATCTGACATATGACTCCGCGCCTTTTCGCAACTAAGTAAGGGTCGGCTTTCAATCTAACTACGACACGGCCGAACTTTGATATTTTACGTGAAGGGACTACCATCAGACCTCCACAACTCAAGTACTAGGCAATATCGAAGTTCTGTAGTTAGAACAGATTGTCGGGCTTTTTAGGGCTCCAACTACCAGCAACGAATGCCACAGATGTTTGTATAGCACCGGGGACCGACGGTTTAACGTACTCTCCGAGGCACGGAGGGGTCTCAATATGTTAAGAATGGTCACCCATCCTAGACTGACCTGGCTAGTATTACTTAACTTTTTAATGTGTTAACATACTCGGTTACCACTTAGTTACGAGCCCAAGCCGAGCCCCTAGCCACAAAACAAGACAAAAAAGAAAATCGGTGACCACTGTACACTGGACACCTAGTTATTACTTGAACATACCCGCATAGTACATAGCTACTACTTATCAATTACACTGAACCAGCCGTACCTTAAGTAGGTATGTGTGAGTCCGCACATGAATTTTGTATGATAATGGTATGTAATATGTGTATATGTACTTTTGGTAGTTACACTATCATACATATACAGCAAACGCCGAAATTTCGATTAAGATTAGATAATCTATATTGTATACTTTAATCAAAACTTATATACTACTGTAGGTACAATTGGAGATCACGCTCCTTAGTGCAATCTCTTCATGGCAATTGGAAAAATATTAGGTACCATATCAATCAATCAAAACCATTAAATTTATTTCAATGAAACCAATAATAGGTATTTTTGAATTGTCAGGAGTAGGTCAGTCAGACTAAGTCAGTCGTGAAGCTAGTTGCCTGTTCCAATACGTAGATCCTATGGAGGAGAACAAGCAAGAAACTTCAAGGACACTCTTTTTCAAAATGTTTTTTACAAATTTGTGGATACATTGCTTATAAGCGTAAATTAAATGTGAGGACAATGTAACATACCTATTATTCTAAAATATAAATAGACGCGCTAATTACTGATATACATATTTAAGCAATAGCAGTCCAGAGATGACCAGCCCCGACCAACGGCACCCGTTCACGAGCATGACGCACACGCCAGCCTTCGTACAGATCAACTATATTGAAGGGAACTGAACGACCCGACACATACTTCACCATCGGCAGTACTTCTAGGCATAATTATTCTCGCTCCAGGAAAGTTGTGAAAGAAATTATTTCATTTAATTATTTGAATCGAACATTTACTGGGTAATGTTAATATACACCAAGGCGATTCTGTGAGTTTTAGATTCGATTTACAATATACGCGAATGTTAGCACCCACCAGCATTTCTTCGAAAAACGAGAAAGCCATACACTGTTCTCTTTTATACTCGTATTAACATACGACTGTTTTGTTATGCAACGAATTATGGAGGATTCACTAATGTTTTACAAAATTTGAAATTTTACCATAGAATTCGGTCCTGGCATTCATTGTAGTTGCAGTTCTAACCTAACCTAAACCAATTAACTTTTACTAAATCTATTTTCATATTACCGTCGCTCATAATGAAGTTAAACGTCGTCGTGGTGTATGATAACATTCACTTTTAAATGACCGAAATCGTAACGAAAAAAATAAATAACGGACATTCACCAGCTAGCATAGTAAATGTTAACAGACACCAGTGTATCTTAACATACACTGCGCTTTGGACCTTCACGGTAACGTATTACATACTTTACTAGCAAGCCGTCCGGCTTCGCACGGGTAGCAGAGACTTCTTCAATAATCATCATCATTTTTCAACCAATTTACAAAAAACCTTAACAAATTAGATACCTAAACTTTCCTCATGAATCGCTCTACCTATTGGTGAAAATCGAATGAAAATCCGTTCAGTAGTTTATCAGTTTATCACGAATAGACAGACAGACAGACGCGGCGGGGGACTTTGTTTTATAATATGTAGTAATACTTGGTCATTTGGCTAATTTTTTCAAACTTTTTAAAATACATTGACTCCTGGACCTGTCTATGCCCTTTGCCGATTCAAGGTTTTAAAGCTAGTTTTTCTTTCTTTAATTGTTTCCAATGTTGTAATTATATCCTGTTCCTTATTTTTCATCAATTTCAGACATTTATGTTAATTGGTTATGCGTATAACATTACCTTAACATTGGCCTCGTCTTCTTCGACGATCGTATCGAAAAATATACTATCATATCGATAGTATATTTTTTTTTCAATACTCAAGCAATACTAAAACTGATTGATCGATCAATCAGTCTTAGTATTGCTTAATACTATTAAGAATGAAGATTAGTTATCGAATTTAAGAAATTTAACCTCTAAATAGCCACAGTTAAGAATTGAAATGTGCATAGGTATATCTTGTCCAATCCAATTAATTACAAAAACTGATTATTTTTATCAACTGTGTCCATCATTTAATTTACCGTCAAATATTGAATTATAGGCTTATATAAAGTTATCCTGTTGCACACGACTACATAAATTATAAACAACGCTATAAAATACTTCAAGGAATTGATATTCTTCCGTATATTAATTTTATGACCAGATTATTAATAAAATAGATAAATACTTGACACTGCATTAGCCTATAATTTAGTATAGGTTAGTACGCAAGTTGCTAAGTTCGTGCCATGGACAACAAAGCAGAAAAAAATATTACTGAAGACGCTGAAGCGTATGGCAAGAAAAAAGTAACCTTGGACTCAATCCTCGTGAATGAAATTGGACAGTTTGGAAAGTTCCAGGTCAGGGCACTAATACTAGCAGCCATTATAGCCATCTTTGCAGCATTTGGTTCTACTGAGTACGTCTTTACAACTGCTAAAATCACAACCAGGTTTGTTTTATTTATTTTATTATATAAACAGGAAATATTATATACTCTTTTTCTCATTAATTTCATAATTCATTAAATTTATTGCCAACAATGAGACCAATGTATGAAAAAGAAGATTTTTTTTCTTGATAGCACTAATGTTGCACTATAAAAAAAAACAGACAGGTGCGAGGCTGACTCACGCACCGAGGGCGAGGATTTGATACAAACGTGTATGTATTTTTTTTCCTTTTCCGAGTAACAATCTTCGCTGTTCTAAAAATACCAATTTTGCACAAAATATAAGTTTTTAATCGCGAAAACATTTTTTTATGTGATGTTACTATAAATTAACGACTTTCAAACGTTTGTCTTTACTGCACAAGTAAAGGAACACATTTCATGAGACCTTGCTTCTCCAAGTTTCATAATTCTAGGTTAATGGAAAGTACAAAGCACTCCCCATAGGTTAAGATTTACCTGCGAAATATTAATGGCCATGTCTTTTAATTGCATTGACTTAGAAGCTTGATTTTTTACGGATTCAAGGGATTAAATATATAAATACTTCATGTTAATTTCAACTTAATACCTCCACACTTACGCAGACGACAACCTATAAGGGTTCCTTTTATTTCCTTTTAGGGAACCTTAAAAGAAAATTGTTCGACTAACACAGGAGAAAATAGTAATGCACTGTTTTGTCTTGGCCTATAACAATATTTGTCAGGGATCCATTAATAGATATATATAAATAAGAGATTTGTGTAAAAATCCTTCCCAAGGCAAACAAAAAATAATGAAATCGTTTGCCGTAGTTAATTCTTAATGCGTTAGTATCTAAATTTTAGATGTGTGATACCGGAGTGTGACGGTCCTCAGCCCGAATGGTCACCTTACTGGCTTCCAAATGCTGTACCAGCCACTGGTGCGAGTACATTTGATAATTGCCAACGGTACGGCAATTCATCTGCTTTATCGCGTCTGGTTGAAAGCGACACCTGCCCGAGCTCACTCTTCAACAGAAATACTCTGCAGCCTTGTGACGAATACGTTTATGAGAATACGCACTCGGTAGCATACGATGTAAGTTGTTAAGTTAAATTTCTTTTTTATTTTTTTTTTCAAACGTTTATAAGCCTTGTTTGTCATCAAGAATATCATCAACGCAGCCCTTGGATGTTCTCTAAATCTTAGTACTGTGTCTTTTACAGTTTGAACTAGCATGCGATGAATGGAGCAGATCATTAATAGGTACTATTAGAACTTTTGGTACTCTTACCGCATTACCAATCACTGGATATGTGTCAGATCGTTGGGGTCGTCGTGTTGCTCTCACAATCAATGCCTTCAACACTGGTTGGATGGGTCTGGTCAGATTTTGGTCAAATACGTACATCGGCTTTATGATGTCTGAGTTTTTTGAATCAACTTTCGGCTCCGGTGGATTTTCTAGCAATTACATTTTGCGTAAGTATTTTTTTTTTTTTTGCTAAAGAGAAAAGTAACATTTCAACCATAACCTGTGAAGCAGGAATTACACTCGCACTTTGTCGCCTCTGGGAAGAACATTTTTGGGAAAACGCTATTCTGTCTGTGGTCAAAACGTCAAATTTATATTAGTCGAGTAGATTTGGGATAAAATAAAAGTATTTCTTAAACTACCGCAGTGCAACATAACACAAGGTATTCTTCATCAAGTAAATTATGACCAAACTAAAACTTATCTGTTTGATTTCCATCATTATCGCCTTACGTACGCCGACTACCGCCTGCGATACAAGAAAAACCTTTATCAACTTTTATAATATGTGAGAAATATTGCTAATAACTGAGAAATATTACAAGTCACCACAACAACAAATATGATGTTTTAATTTAAATACTAAAAAGTTTTTGTATGTATTTTACAGTCATGGAATTGATGGGCCCCAAGTACCGTGTCGCAGGTGGCGCATTGATGAACACTTGCTTTTCAATAGGACAAGTATTATTGGGATTGCTTGCTTGGGCAGTACCGAACTGGAGGTACCTCACCCTAACCCTGTACGTTCCACAACTACTAACGATATTCTATTTTTGGCTCATATCTGAATCTGTTCGTTGGTACATGAGCAAAGGTCGCTTTGATGAATCAGATGCGGTATTAAAAAAAGTGGCAAAAACTAACGGCAGGGAATTATCTGAAAAGTCATTACAAGCATTGCGCGATACGGCGCTGCAAGAGGCGAAGGAAAATGCATTAGAAGAAGAACGTAAAGGAGAAGAGCCTTGGTTAATTGTACAAGTATTTCGACACAAGCCAATATTGCTGCGTGTTCTTGTTTCACCTGTCTGGTGGGTCACAACCACTTTTATATACTATGGACTGTCAATCAACGCGGTAAATATGTCAGGCAATAGATATCTAAATTACATAGCTGTATCAGCCGTCGAGATCCCTGGCTATTGGACTGCAGTTTTCCTGTTGGGAAAAATTGGAAGAAAGGCAATACTTATTGCAGCCTTTTGGACATGTGCTGCTTGCCAAATTGCGTACATATTTATGCCTGATAGTAAGTTTCCCATTGAACGTATGATAATACTTATTTTATTATATACTAATCTGACCCTGTCGCAAACCCCATTTAGGTGAATTTCCGATCCCTAGTACAAAAACCTAAGGACTTTAAATTTTTAACTGACGTGTACGGTATAAACCACTTACCGGCCAAATTTCAGATCTCTAGTAGAAAAGAATTAAGACTTTGAAATAAACATTTCTTCATGTTTGCTATTTCAATATGTAACTTCTTAAATTTAAACAGTCCAATTTTTTACACAAATCACAAAACTTACGATAAATTGAAGCGCAAGATTCGACTTTGCTAATTTTTAGCACCGAACCAAACATGAAGAAAAGTATGATTTGTTGACCTTACAAGAGTAACTTAGTAAAGGGTAACTTGTGTATAAAAAAAGAAATAAGTTGATTAGTCAAATATAAGATAATTTGTATGTGAAAACTAGCTAGATCAAATTTTGAGCTTTAATTTATCGTAAGTTATCTGATTTGTCGAAAAATCGACTGTTTAAATTTAAGAAGTTATCAGACTAATATTATACATGTGAAAGTTTGGATGGATGGATGGATGGATGTTTGTTACTCTGTCACGCCAAAACTACTGAACCGATTGCGATGTAATGGTTTGTAGATAGATTGTAAAATTGATATGTAGATAGCTAGAGACCTGGATTACCATATAGGCTACTTTTTATCGCGATATTCCCACGGGTTCGGGACTTACGCGGGTGAAAGCGCTACTAGTAATTTTAAAAAGCAAACATTGTTGTAGCAGTAAAAAAATCAGAATTCGTGTTTTAAATTTATTTTAGAATGTTGTATGTTCTTATATATTAATTTCCGGATTAGCTACAGAACTTGGCACCCATTTAGATCTCAAGTCTTTTGTAGTCAAAGTCGACAACTACGCATTTTCTTAATATTAAACTTGGCTCCCATTTTCACATTTGTGTTTTTGATGGGATTTAATTTACTTCGACGACCTATGTCAGCTCGTCTTCTCCTTGGCATTGTAATGAACACTATAAAACAACAATTGTTTTCACCGGCAATCAAATCTGTCAATTAAAACCCTGGAAATATGTCACGCTAAAATTTGGAAAAAAAGGGAAAAACTATTTGAAATGTAATAAATTTTCACAACCACACATAAGAAACGACAGTTGTGTATAGCACCTACGAACGCCATCTATTATAAAAATTCGGGCCCGCAGCAGTCCCGCAGAGGTAGATTTCGTGTTTTTTAATTTTTTTTTTAAATCTGCCACCCCAGTCCCCCTCTATGGGGGAATATCCCCCATTCACCAACTTAAACTTAATTTTTTCATTTTTTCCAAGTATGAAAGCAATCGGTGCATAATTGCGATCTCTATCGTGCCGGTAAAATTGAGGTACATACATATATATTCATGGTGTACAATAAAGAGTGTTGTATTGTATTGTATTGTATTGTATACACCTATATACATAAATATAAATACAAACTTATTAACTGGCGGTTGTTTTGGGGTCTAGGGATCATAACTAGACCTCCTGTGAAAAATTTATGGAAAACTCGACAACTGGTACAAAACCAATAGGTATACTTTTCTTCGAAATCTACCTAAAAATAATCCAAAGTGGCGATGGAAGAAATGACAGTATTATAATCTCGCCAGTTAGACGATAAGTCCGTCACGTACGTCATCTAATACAACTAATCCAAAAGAGCAACTTCAGTTCAAAATTACCAATTTTGAATTTATCGATTTGCTGTTGGGATACTATTCTTTTGGGTTTTCCCAATTTTTTCTTTTTAAACCATCCATGTATATATAAAAGCGAACAAAACAAAAAAAAATCAAATCAATGTATTACTCGATTATAATATTTTACAAATGTTGTACTAGCCGTAAAAATAACCTTATTAATTTATAAAGTAAAAAAAAAAAATTTAAATGTGGTTTCATTCTTATCAAAATTAATTTATTTTTTTTTCTTTTCAGACCTGTACCCAGTGTCCCTAACAGTTTACCTAATAGCTAAGTTCTCGATCGCGATGGTGATGACGTCAGTCTACGTTTATACCACAGAGCTGTATCCTACAAGACATCGCCATAGCCTCTTCGCCTATTCATCGATGATAGGCAGAATTGGTTCTATGGTAGCACCACTTACACCAGCGATTGTAAGTTTATGCAACATTTATTTAATTTTACAAAAAAAATGACGATTCTACAATATTCTACCTATATTGTGTCTGGGTGTAATTTATCTATAATATGTATGTATTTAGAAATATATAAGTATGTTTATCAACAGTTTGGTTACCATAGCTCTGCCTAGTTTGGGATCAGACGGCCGTGTGTGAGATGTGTGAAGTTATTTATTTATTTATTTATTTAAACACAAAATTCGATCCTGACAGTTTTAGTACCTCGTTGTTGCTGAGATGAAGTGTAACTTTATTATTATTTTAGATGATTTTAAACGTTCAAGATTTACGACTAGGTTGAGTAACTAATTTAAATTATGCCAAACTAAAGTTGATTCAGCCCAACATTTTCAAAATACGAAACGCCGGAAAAGCTAAATAGAACAAAATAGAGAATTTTCAAAAAACAGAAACAGCCGCTATAATCAATTTCATCCGTCACGTCCTCAAATCATAGAAACAGAGGAGATTCGCCGTTTAGATCGAAATGTATGAAAACCGCGGTCTCCAAATTGTCCCTTGCATTAACTTACAACTACATATGCAATTCAACAAAACCAATAGATGCGTAGACTTACAAGCACTTAAGTGTGTACGTTATCAACAGGTCAATGAGTGCTTGACAATCGAATTAACACATTAGGGTGTAAGAAATAGCGTTTATTTAGAGTTACCGTCCGCCTTACACTCACATAGATATCAATAATTATCGTTGTGCTGTGCAAAAGCAATTTATATTTCATATACGCTAGTGATTACAATTACAAAAATAAAGTATAAAGTTATCGAAATTCAATCTTAGAAAGGTCTATGGAGCTTTTTGATGCTTTTTTTTCAATGTGAATTTTTTAGTTGTTTTTTGTTTGTTGTTTCTTTGTTCGTTAAGATGAAATACGATTTAAGAAAACGGCACATTTAGTGTGAAAAAAATATTTGAGATAAATCAGCACCATTACCGTTTAGGGAAACCTACTAGTTAGCAAATGACTTTAATGCCCAGTAAAATGCTAATACTTGTATAACATATGCCGCTTAAAAATTTTGTCGTTGATAAATAATGCATCTAATATATTTTTTTCATTAGGGCAGCAATATTAAAAGGGTCTTCACTAGACATTGCTTTTTTGTTCGGAAACCAGTTTGGACCCTGACCTGTAGCATTTATCTACTTTCTTCGTTTTTTTTGATCTTTTGGGAATCTAAAATAAAAATAACACAACACTAAAAGCATATCTGCATAATTTGACACTATACATTTATATTCATGTATTTTAAAGTTTATTAGATAAGCATAAGCTAAAATGTGTACTTGACTCGACTTCAGGCATAATAAAAAAAATTTAAGAAACAAAAGCGACGTATCATGTGTGTGCACGTGTAAAATAATAATTATTAATAACTAGCAACCCGCCCCGGCTTCGCACGGGTAACAGAGACATCTTGAATTTCAATCAATTTACACAAAATTTTAACAATACATACACCTAAACCTTCCTCATGAATCACTCTGTCTATTAGTGAAAACTGCATGAAAATCCGTTCAGAAGTTTTCAGTTTATCGCGAACAGACAGACAGACAGACGGGTGGGAGACTTTGTTTTATAATATGTAGTGATACTTAACACCATTAATAGCAGCTTTGTGAACAATGATAAGGGGAGGTAATAAATAACGTGCGTGTTTTATTTTCTTTTTACAATGGGTAAAACCAGTATTTTGTGTTATCGGCTGTTTGACGATATGCATAAACACTAATTCAATAAATTTGACTATGACGTATACAATTTTCCTCCACGAACCTTTGGACCCAGGGGCACCAGTTCGGAGGATCACGACGACCCGCTGCTTATGGCATACTCGTGTACATGACTACAAAAATACAGTGCTCGTTATTGTTTGGCATATATCAAGAGCTTAATTATTTATATTTGTTACTAGCTGACCCGGCACACGTTGTTTTGCCATATTAATTATTTCTAATGAATATTTTGGTAGTCAAATAAAAAATAACTAACTTATTGTGGGGATGGGGTCTATGACTGAAAGAAGATTAGAGCGCTGTGGTCTATTGACGGCCTATAAAAATAACAAAACACCAACCATTCATTTTCTTAATTCAAAGTACTTCATTAACTTAACTGGCATATTTAAAGTTTAACAGTGGGAAAGCCGTGCTTCGGCACGTATGGGCCGGCTCAAAATGATTGATATCATGGCCTCACAGAAAACCGGCAGTGAAGCAATGCTTCGTTGTACTTCGCCAAGCGAGTGAGGTTACCGGTGGCCCTAACCCTTCCCTCTCTCTATCCTCCCCCCTGTCTCTCCATCTCCCCTCCTCTCCTACTCCCTTAATGGTCGGCAAGGCACTTGTGACTCTCGAGTTGTAGGTGCCCATTGGCGTCGGTAGTCACTTACCATCAGGTGACCCGTCTGCTCGTTAACCCCCTATTCCATAAAAAAACAGTTTGACATCGACTTGACGGAAATCGATTATTACAATCGATTATAACAATCGCACTTTCTATTTTCGCTGGGTTAAATACTTTAAAAAAAATGTACCAATGAAAGTAAAAATACTAATATCGCTTTTAAAGTCTTATTACAATGCAGTTCATTATAACTAGTGATGTGCTTGATATCCGTATCTGTACCCGCAGATATCCGAGGGAAAAAATTTACTAATAAATATGTACTATTTGAATATCTTTATAACCAAATATTTGTGATATGTTTATTACTTTAAATAATTATTAAAAAAACATACGCAGTGCAAGTTGAAATATTTCATGTTTTTAGTCCTCAACGTCAACTGTCGTGTCAAGGTCACGCGTATTGGTATTAACAGAGAAAAAAATTTGAGGTCCCTATCCGCATTCGCGGATCTAGACACTAATGTTCAGTATTTGTAGCCGTACCCGGAGATTCCCTTTTTCAACGATCCGGCACATCACTAGTTATATCCATTTTGGTCAATAAAGTGAAATCAGTACAATGTATGAAATCAATGTTCAAAAATTGTCACATTATATGCTCTAAATAGACTATGGTAGATTAAATTCTATTGCTATTGTATAATAAAATAAATGTTTACCATAAATGTTGTAGGGTGCACAATGGTTCGATGAATTACCGTTCGTGTTGTTCGCTTCCTTCGCCCTGCTCTCCGGTGCGCTAATCTTTCTCACTCCGGAGACACGAGGCGTCAAGCTGCCAGACACCTTCGAGGAGGCTTCTCAAATTGGAGTGAAGGACAATAATGTTGCAAAATAATCTACTTCGGCTATACGAGTGCTAGACGCTAGTGTTGTTTCTTGAGATAAAAGGAAATAGTGATATAAATTGTGTGATATAATGTACATACATATAAAGTTTCGTACGTATAGTAGTTTTATTAGTTTAAGGATTCTCTCTGCGATTGTACACAAAAAGTATAGAACGATTTTAAGTTCAAAATCCTTTAAACAGCATCTACTGAATCTTTTGAATTGAAAAGGCTTATGTATGCTAATGAAACGCTATGATAAGACATAGTTCTACATAATTAATGTTTAACTCTTACTTTACTCTGTTATGTATTTGTATTATGATTATTATAATTAAGTTTTAGTTTATATTAAACTAATTTTAGTATCTTATATAATTTTGTTTCTTGCTCTTATTTGCAAATAAACAAATACAATTAAAAACTGTATTTTGACTGAACTGACTAGTGATTATGTTACTGTATTACCAAGAGGATGGAGCTCTCGTAAGTCGTACAGGAACACGGTAAAACCGTCAAAGGTTCAAAAGAAAGGTTATCTATATCTTGCAAAATATTTGAAACAGACAAAAAGTCATGGCAAAATTATCGCTAAAGGTTTTTGACGCCTGCCAAAATGAACAAGCAATTTATGCTACGTAAAGTTAAAAACGAATGCCATAAAGACACGATTGTTTTTTATACTATAAAAGAGTCGTGTCTTCATGGCATTCTTATTTATAGTCACGTTGCCGTTGTAATAAATCGATCTATACATAGAATAAGGTTATACATGATTATAAAACCCAATTACTTTTTTTGTATTAATAAGGTTAGACTTATCTATATACACTACTAAAACAAAAAAATCAAAAGCTTTTGTAGTAACGAAGATAGCGATTGAATAAAGGTTAATATATAGATAAGTCTAACCTTATTAATACAAAAAAAGTAATTTGGTTTTATAATCATGTATAACCTTATTCTATGTATAGGTCGAAATACTTATGAATATAATTCAGCCAGTGTTGCCCGTAGAACTAACATACTACTGCAGGTTGCCAGAACCCAAAATTTGTATTAATATCAAATTCAATTATAAAGTACAGGTAAATAATTTTGTATATGACAAAAGTTTTTACTTTAACAATACTTTAATCATATTTGAGTCCAACTCTGTCTTACAACAATATTTTGATCAGTCTTTCAGAAACCGCGTGTCAGAGTACAATTTTTTTGTTTCGGTTCTTGAGTGGGGTAGACAAAGGTACTGAAAGTGTTTATAGGAACCAGTGGTCCTATTACGTGTAATTAAAAATGATAAATTAATTTATTTTTGTGAATAGATCTTTTAAGACATCTTTACACTTCGATTAGTTCTGGCAAACTAGATGGTGCCAGCATTTCCTATGACTAGCCTTGAGTAGAAGCGCCTAACAAACTCAGGAATCCAATTCTACATAAACTCAGAATTCAGCTCTCAGCAGCTCAGGACTTTTATACAAACAGTATACATAACCGGTCTTCTTGGAACTCATTAAGGGAGGCCTATGTCCAACAGTGACGTCTTATGGCTGACATGATGATGATGATGATACATAAGATAACCATCCAGTAAATTATAGTTAGTTTACAGAAGACTTAATAGTCAAAAGCAGTCGGGCCCTGAGGTGAAGGGCGGGAGAATCTCCCTCCGCGCCACCCGCAATCCTTCCCTCACATGCCCGCAGTATAATACTGTCTTTAACACTAGCGCATTCCTGAGCTTACGAGTAACATTGTCATTATATTGATTTAGCTGATTGATTGAGATTTACTGGTATTTCGAATAAAAATACCATATCGTCCATAATATTTCTGGCCATAAGAAATCCATTCATTTTCTTTCGTTACGTTAGTTCACTTCATGCCATTGTGGTATCGCAGATCATTTGCCTAGTTTTGTTGAACAAAGTGAATATTTTTCCAAAGAAACCAACTGAATCCATCTTGTCATCGGTAAATAAAAACTGATTTATTTACTACTAACTGACCCGGCAGACGTTGTCTTGTCAACATTTCAATAAGCTTGTTTTAATTTTATAAAAAAAGCGCATCCAGATTCACCTCAATTTTCTAGCTTTCAAAATCTCCCTATTCTAAAAACGGACCTGTCAATACATATTTCGTGATCGCGTTCATTCCCGTATATAGACATAATTATATCATAGTACGCGAAAGTTTAAAAGCTAGTCATTGATTTTATTACGAAATGACGTCCAGCTTCAAAGTTCTACGCTGACACATGTTTATTATTTGTGTGTGTGTTTAACTGGATCCCTGGATGGTTTAGATTCACGATTGGACCCGGTAACAGGGTTCTGGGGTTCTTATTTTCATTGTTAGACCATTTTCTTTAATGTGTTTGCGTGAGTCCCTAGATGATTAAAATTCACTATTGAACCCAGTAGGTAGCGCTGCCACCAGGTTCCAGGATACTTATATATTTTATTTTTCGATTTTTGTGTGTGAGTGGGTCCTTTAAGGTTAAGGTTCATAATTAGACCCGGTGTGTGGCGCTGCAAAAGAGCTCTGAGATTCTTATTTAATTTTTTACCACAATTATTTTGTGGGAAAGAGGGGCTTGTAGCTAAGTAACCGGTAACCGAGTAGGTTAGCACATTACATTGAGACCACTCCGTGCCGCGGAGAGCACGCTAAGCCGTCCGTCAAGGTTGCCGCACGAACATCTGTAGCATTCGTTACGGGTAGTTGGAGCCCTAAAAACTACAGAACTTAGATACCGCCTAGTACTTGAGTTGTGGAGGTCTGATGGCAGTCGCTTAACGTTAAATGCCGAAGTTCGGCCGTATCGTAGTTAGACTGAAAGCCGACCCCAACTTAGTTGGGAAAAGGCGAGGAGAATGAAAAAAATTTTTTGTGGGAAAATTGTTGATTAACAATTTTTCCTTAGTAGGCTCACGGTCACAATCACAATCGGGTTCTAGAAGTTGTTTTCTTTTCGGCGAAAGTTTTTGTGTTATTTTTTTAAGACTAAAGTATCTTGCTTTCAGTGTATTTGTTTTACAGTCGAAATCACTTATGCCACCAAAAAGAAAACCTATAATTGATTGATTTATAAGTACATTCAGGTAAGACAATGTCTGTGAACATATGAAAGAAAGAATAAGTCAGATAGATCCAGTCATTGTCAAGTGATACGCTTACTAACGAACAGAAATTTATTTTTACTTATATGTATAGATACATCTGTGTCGACCTTTTAAAATACCTGTATAGTATACAATTGAAGGTTATCACATAAAAACATATTTTAATCAAGGCCATAAAATAATTCACCTGATATTCTTATAAGTATAAATGCATTTTATGACAGGATAATTAATAAAAGAGATAAATGCTTTGGGTTGCATTATTCTCTAACTTAATGTAAGTGGATATACATGTTAAAAAGTTGGCACAATGGACAGTACTAGTGAAAAAAATGTTAAAAAAGACGCTGAAGCGTGTTGCAAACAAAGAGTAACCTTAGACACAATCCTCGTAAATGAAATTGGACAGTTTGGGAAGTTCCAGTTAAGGGTAGTAATTCTAACAATAATTACAGCAATCTTTGCATCATGGAGTTCTGCTGAATACATATTCACAACAGCTCGAATCAGCAGCAGGTTTGTTTTATTTATTGTATTGTATAACATTGTTTGTGTAATGTTATGTTAAAGGCGAATGTGGATTCTATTTACTCGGTAACAACATTCCAATTAACACCAATCACGTAACTGCTGTTTGTTGTGGACACCACATAAATCATAATATTTAACACAAGTTAGGCGGTGTGCTCGCTAGAAGAGCTGTTATTTGTCATATATTTTTTCATTCAAATAATAACTGTTCATTCAAATAATAACTGAAATCGGTTGATATGCTAAATAATTCCAAATAAGCTAAATTTTAAGTGTTGTTTTACGATATTGTTTACAATAAATAATGATTTTATAGTCGTTTCGGTTAAAAATCAATAAAAAATATCAGTTTCATAAAATAAAAACACCACTCATTTCCCGTACAATAATCGCAACGTTTTACTACCATCGATATTATTCAATCTTTTACATATCAAAGCTGCAAAATATCGCGTCACTCGAAATTAACCAATGAATGGTTAACGGCACCAGGGTAACCAGTCTATCTGCAGCCTTCGATCGAAGGCCGATATCCTAGAGTAGCTTGAAAGGGATTGGCGGCGAAGCATAAGAATGGCAGCAGAAGAATGTAATATTTACCCGATTTAGTCCCATGGCTTGGCCGGTATGGAACCCAGACTTAACGACCCTGGACAAAAAAGACTTTTCTATTTCGGTAAATACAAAAGTTTTGACGAGTTACGCAGAGCTATATTGAATGCCTTTGACGCAGGAAAATGTAAAAAACATTATAAAAAGTGCTTGTTTGTCGTTCATCGAGACTCCATTTGAAAGAATTGTTTCGAAACAGTTTTTTTTTTTATTATTTGGAAAAGACTACTAGTAACGTGGGTCACACATTACTAGTATTCTTGTTAACCCCTCCAGCTAAGCTAAATGCTTGTGTTAGGAGTGGGTTTACGACGGTAGTGCACTGGGTGGGGTTCGAACCTGCAACCACTTGATCGCAAGTCCGACGCCTTAGCCATTACGCTACCGCCGCTTAAGTTAATAGGTGAAACTATATTGTCAATATACCATTTTTATATAAAAACGCCTGAAATAGTTACAATAACACTTTCGCACCGTTATATTTATTTTTATTATTAACACAATAAATAAAGTTATTTAACACAAAATAATGTTAAAATCAATGATGTTCCTAAGCCCGTGTAAATTTGAACGAGAATTGGATTGAGTTACGAGTGAATTTACGTGAATAATTGTGATGTTTCATAATATTGTTAGTAAAAGTTTTTGATAGTGAATGGAGAGAAAGAAGTTGCTTCTTATCAGATGATTCGTGTCGCGCCTTACTTACCGCATTAAACGGTAATACCTACCATTACTATAAATATCGTTGCCATCATAGTCTCGGCAGTGTCGCCATCTGCTCCGTGGTCGCCACCCTGTAGCGCCATTCATAACAATCTTTATCAGCATTACTACTCTTAAAGTCGGACAAGTGAAAACATTATTTGAAGTCCAACCTTTTAATGTAACCAGTACAATTAATTTAATTTAGTTAGTTTCGTACTAAAAATACTTTCAAAACGACTATAAAATAACCGTGTAATTTATGATGCCTATATTATGTTAAATGACCGTAATTAAGTAGATATTGTTTAGTAAATATTAGGTTCAAATTGAATTCTATAAAATTCATCAAATCATACTTCTTTTTTTCTCTAAATTACCAAAAGGTTGGTAGATAATAAGGCACTAAGTTAGTCTATTTACAGCATTCAGTTTAAATACTCATAAATAAATAAACAATAATTTTTCGCCAATATGTAGTTCTTATTTAACTCCTTGGTGTCTGAATTTTAGATGTGTAATCCCAGAGTGTGACGGGCCTCAACCCGAATGGTCACCTTATTGGCTAGCAAACGCTGTACCAGCTACTAATTCGAGATCATTTGATAATTGCCAACGGTACGGCAATTCATCTGCTTTATCGCGACAGATTGAAAGCGACACCTGCCCAAGCTTACTCTTCGACAGAAATACTTTGCAGCCTTGTGATGAATATGTTTATGAAAACACGCACTCGGTTGCGTACGATGTAAGTTCATGAAATTGTATTTTTGGTTTTCCATATTTCCAGAGCTTTGATTGTTCATGAGGCTATCGCTCTATTGTACTGTACACGAGGCATGTTTGCAGAGGTGGAGTAGATAACTTCTATGCAGTTATGAGAAAACGATGCGCTTTCATTACCCACTGTATGACAAAAAGCCACTTGAACACGATAATTGAACGACGGGACAGCTCTGTACTGGATCTTTGGCTGCGGCTTCATAAGCCTGTTGTCTAAAACTTATAATTACTAAGATAAAATGTAATTACATATTAACAATGGAATTTTATAATAAGATTTATGTAATTTATAAATTAAAATGCCTCAAATAAATTACTGTTAACATGATCTATTATGATCTTGATCTCAGCCATTGGATGTCCATTGAGCCTCAATTTTGTTTAATTTCAGTTTAGACTAGCCTGCGATGAATGGAGTAGATCATTTATAGGTACCGTTAGAAATTTGGGTACACTGGCTGCGCTACCACTTACTGGATATATGTCAGATCGTTGGGGTCGTCGCGTTGCCTTGACCCTCAATGCATTCAATGCGGCTTGGATGGGTTTGGTCAGATTTTGGTCAAATACATATGTTGGCTTTATGTTGTCAGAATTTTTCGAATCAACTTTTGGCTCTGGCGGTTTTTCTAGCAATTACATTCTCCGTAAGTATATATATATTTTTTAAAGTGACGTAAGTAATTAAGGCAACTTGCTTGATAATAAGCCATTGCTTATAGATCACAAAAATCATTCGCGCTTTAATAGCTGTGTAAAAAAATATTTGTGCTCCTTTTTTCAAATCTTATTCTGTAGTCAACATGTCCTATATTACACAAGTAGACTAGTGATAAAAGTCTCTCTTGAACTAAGACAATATGCAACGTAACACAACATATTATTTACAAGTTAATGATAATTTAACATGAGACTAATCAGTTTATTTTACTTAATTATCGTAATAACAAAGCTTTGACGGACACCGGCTACCACGAGCGGTAACAGGACAAAAATAAAATTATATGAAAACTGACTTTCAATCCTGAGGTTTTAATTTAAATACTATAAAGTGTGTATATGTATATTTACAGTCATGGAATTGATGGGCCCCAAGTACCGCGTCACAGGAGGAGCACTCATTAACACTTGCTTTTCGCTAGGACTTGTATTGATGGGATTGATTGCCTGGGCAGTACCGAACTGGAGGTACCTCACCCTAACCCTCTACGTTCCTCAACTCTTAACAATATCCTATTTCTGGCTCATATCTGAGTCTATCCGTTGGTACATGAGCAAAGGCCGCTTCGATGAATCCGATGTGGTATTAAAAAAGGTGGCGAAAACTAACGGAAGGGAATTATCTGAAAAGTCTTTACAAGCATTACGCGAGACGGTGTTGGAAGAAGCCAAAAAGAAAGAAGAAGAAGGCCAGGAGCCCTGGTTAATTGTACAAGTATTTCGGCACAAGCCAATATTACTTCGTGCTATTGTTACGCCTGTGTGGTGGATCACAACCACTTTTATATACTACGGACTGTCAATCAACGCAGTAAATATGTCAGGCAATAGATATCTAAACTACGTAGCTGTATCAGCAGTCGAGATCCCCGGCTATTGGACTGCAGTTTTTATGTTGGGGAGAATTGGAAGAAAGGCAGTACTTATTGCAGCTTTCTGGATGTGTGCTGCTTGCCAAATCGCATACATATTTATGCCTGATAGTAAGTTTCCTGTTTGTTTGAAACGTATTACTACTAATTTTTTATTTATTTTATTCTAGTCGGAAAGCACTTCATTTTAAATTGGGAAGTCAAAACATTTAATTTATGAAAATTAAGGAACCATCATCAGATAAGGATTGAATAAACACACATAATATTTTGTAAGGAAAAAAAAAAATTTAATTTTAACCATAGTCAAAGGCGTAATTTTTTTTGTTTTTAAGATTTGTACTCGTACGCGGTGTCACTAACGGTGTACTTGGCAGCTAAGTTCGCAATTGCGATGGTGGTGACTACAAATTATATTTACACAATGGAGCTGTACCCTACAAAACATCGCCATAGCCTGTTTGCCTATTCATCGATGGTAGGCAGGATTGGTACCGTAATAGCAACACTCACACCAGCTGTTGTAAGTTTGCACAACTGTTGTTTTTTCGTCAATTATTTCTAACGCAATGATGTCGATTATGTTTTAGGGGTTTTAGGTTTCATTAAACAACTAAAATCGTTTTGTCCGACATTTTCTGAAAACATTCATTAAGTATTACAACACTAAAGTTTGATATTATTATATCTTGCTGTAATATTATGTATGTGTGTAAATATGTACACACTCTGTTTTTGTAATCTTATTGTACGTAAAAAAAGGTTTTAGAATTATATTGCCGTAAATGGCAAAATAATTATAAAACATTTTTTTACGTACAAGAACAATTAGTTTACAGAAACAGAGTGTGTAGACAAATAGTATGTTTTAAATGGGCAATAATGTAAATGTTACAGGGTGCACAATGGTTCGAGGAATTACCTTTCGTGTTGTTCGCTTTCTTCGCCCTGCTCTCCGGTGCGCTGGTCTTCCTCACGCCGGAGACCCGTGACGTCAAACTGCCAGACACTTTTGAGGAGGCTTCTCAAATTGGTGTAAACGACAAGAATGTTAAAAAATTATCTACTGCAAGGCGTAAACTATAAATAATAATACTTCACACATCTCATACACGGCCGTCTGATCCCAAACTAGGCAGAGCCTGTACTATGGTAACTAGACTGTTGATAAACATACCTATATATTACTAAATTACTAAGCTATTCTGAATTATTAAGCTTTGTCTCTTGAGGTAAAATGAAAGAGTGATTTAGATTAGGTGATATACTGTAAGTGTTAGTGATTTGTTAGTTAAAGGATTTTTTAAATATTTTAGACAGACTGTTTATTAAAGAATACATATAACACTTTCCCAAATCTTCTGCACGCATTTACTGACTATTTTAAATAGCTTTAAAAACACATATTTTACTGATGTCAATGAATGACAAACCATAGATATTTCATGAAAATACTTGGGTTAATGCAAGTATCTGAGAAGGCATTTAAATAATGTTTCATTTATTTGTTCCGAAGATTTATCCATTACCTCTTACTTTAATATCCATTGTATTTGTATTGTGATAATTATAATTAGGTTCTAGTTTACCGTAAACTATTTTAGTAGCGTGTTTAATTTTATCGCTTTTTAGATCTAATTAAATAGGTACTTGAATAAAATCTTTTTAACAAAAAATTAAACCGACGAAAAGAACTAAAAAGCAAAAAATAAATAAACCTTAAGTCTTAAGTATTGAGCTTATTTACATAAACTATCTAATTTTATATAAACTTATTTTGAGTCGGCGCCAAACAACAAACTGATTAATTATCAAAATTTTATTTGGCGCCGACTCTTAACCTAAATCTTAACCTAACCTATAGTAAGAGAGGACCAACGATCCTGTAGCCTACTTTTGTTAAAGCAAGGGGTACTCTTACCCATCTTCTTCAGGTCTCTCATGGAGAGAGACGAGAAATATTTCTCCGCTCTCTGGCGGTTATTGCGTTTCCTGCAGGATGATAGAGTACTACTTTTTCCCGTCCCGTTCGGGAGAGAAGTAGTACTTGTAGTACATCGGAAATGTCCGTTGCCTCTTTGGCATACATCACTTCCTGGCAGAATTAGCCATCGTAATTCTACACACTCTCGCGCTGGACCGTGAACTAAACCATGGTCTCCAACAAGAGGCTCCCACACCGATAGCCACGCTGATGTGCACTGTAACCTAGACGACCAAGCTTGTTAGATTTCAATTTGTTTTCCTTAATTTGCTGTTGGCTGCTTTGTTCTGGAAAAGGTGACGGCTATATTTATTTCAATGATTTGGATAAATGCAGACCTACCTGATAGGTAAGTATGTATAAGTCATCCATAACATTTTTATTAGGAAGGCTTCTAACATGGTCACAGATTACTAGTATTATATATTGTATGTCGACATTGAGATGCAAGAAAAGAAAGCTTGCCTACTTGGAAGCTAAAAAATATGGTCAACACAATTAAAACCAAAAAATATGCAATGCCAATTAACAGATTTTGTGAAATAGAGTGGACTTTAATCGAGTAGTCAGTAATATATATACTCTTATAATGTTCTGTTTTTCTAATTACTTTTATAACTTGACGCTCTACTGACAGCCCTGTTTAAATTGCAAGTGGTTTCTAAGTACGTACCCTGCCTATGACATCACTGACGTTTTAGGCCTTGAAATGATTACTTACTTTATTTATTTAAAACTTAATGCCCATGGCATTCTCTACCAGTCAACCTTGGACTGATGTAGGAATGTTATACGGTTTAATTTTTTAACCTTTAATAATATAAAAAAATACTATTAATTTATAAACTATTATACTATATTATATTAAACTCACAGATGTTGTTGCCACATCAAAAACTAAATAGAGATGGATATACATTTTATTAAAAATAGAGGCAAACTATAATAGATGACAAAACGGTTCACTATTTAATAAAAAAGAGTTGATAGACATTATTATGACTAGATATACCAGTAACGTAACGCTATTGGTCGGTTGACAATGGCGGGGTGATAAAAGGTTAGGCGTATAATATAAGTTGATAGCACTTGTGTACGCAATAGTTACTGTTATTTAGTGAATTTAATAGTTTATAGCAATAGTGGTTAGATTGTTTCTAACATTTATAAGCATCCTTTCAACTTCATGTTAGATCCTCATGTAATAAAATAACATTCCAAACTTCAAGATAAAATTGAATTTTTCACATACATACATACCGGTCAAAATCACAACCCTCCTTTCAGCTTCGCCGTAGTTGGGTATAAATGGGCCTGAAAGGTATGGAACTATTAGAGCCCGTACCTGCATAACCCAGCATGGATATTTACGTCAGGAACTCACAAGGTTTGACACACACACACGCGACCTAACCAATTAAATTCCTATAAATATATACAACTAGATCTCAAAAAATCTTTTTCACAAAAAATTTCACCGACGAAAAGAACTAAAAAGCAAAAAATAAATAAACCTTAAGTCTCAAGTATTGAGCTGATTTACATAAACTATTAAATTTTATATAAACTTATTTTGAGTCAACGCCCAACAACAAACTGATTAGTTATCAGAATTTTATATGTACCTACTTAGAAATGGACATGGCTCTACGTAGGTAATTAATCATTTTATTATTTGGCGCCGACTGAAAATAAGTTTATATAAAATTTGATAGTTTATTTAAATCACGTCAATACTTAAAACTTAAGATTTATTTATTTTTTGCTTTTTAGTTCTTTTCGTCGGTTTAATTTTTTGTTAAAAAGATTTTTATTTTATGATTTTTTTCATCATCAGCTCAGCTGTGATGATTTCTAAACTTGAGTTTAGAAATCATTACAGCTGAGAGATAAAGTAATGAAAAGTAAACAGAAACACTATTCGTTCCTATAATTTTCGAGGGTTTCTCTTAATTTTATCAGGATCCCATCATCAGATCCTGACTTCTTTGACATGGGACCACCCTTGAGGTATACCCTATCTAACAAAAAAGAATAATCAAAATCGGTTCACAAATAACGGAGTGAGGGCTGAACAGAAATAAAAAAAAAAAAAATTATACGGTCGAATTGAGAACCTCCTTTTTTTTAGTCGGTTAAAAAGAGCAGTGACAGTCACTGTATCATTAAATAAAACCCTTTTAACCGACAAAGAGGTTCTCAATTCGATTCGTTCAAAGTATTGTGACCAAGTTTAAAAAACAGGAAGTATAATTTATGTGATAAATAAAGATTTATTTTTATTTATTATTTCACAACATTCTTGGTATTTTTAGTGTATTTTTCAGTTTAAAAAAATGGTTCCGTATTAAATATCAAGAATTCTAATTGCTTTACGTAATTCACGTGGTCTACTATGCCACCATAAATTGTAACCTCATGTTTATATACCACGTTGTATATTTTATTATGTACAGGGTGTTTATATAACAATGGAAAATTTACTTAATTTTTTTTATTCTGTTACTAAAAACTAACTTCGAAAACTCTAAGTTATTTTTTATAGATTCTCTCAATAACTGAGGAATAACGAAATAAAAAAATCGCAGATTAAAAATATGTACGATTTAAAATCTTTAACTTTACACATTCCAGATGCTTTTATGACAAACAGAAGTATTAATACGTGGAAATTCAAACGGTCACTTGTAAACGGACATTTTTTTTTTTCAAAAATTCTTTTTGTAACTGCATGCCTAGAGTCATGCCCTCTCAGTGGTTTAAGTTGGTGTTCCATTTTCAGATACATGCTGTATTATATGTGATATAAATGTATACTAAAATTATGCCAATCATATCAGTGCTCACATAAATTACTCCAAAGATAAAGATATAGAAAAATATTGTTACTCATAAAATGTAATTTATTTACAACGCTTGGAGTCACTAAAATGGCAGCTGAAAAAGAAGAAAAGCCAAAAATGGATTTGGACACGGTCCTTGTTGAAGAAATTGGTCAGTTTGGCAAGTTTCAGCTAAGAACTTGCATTCTAACCGCGACCATAGGTATTTGTGTGGCTTTGAGTGGTACTGGATTTGTGTTCACCACAGCCAGGATAGACACCAGGTAAGGATTAATTTTTAACCCGCGACGCAAAAAGGAGCCGTGTTTAACTGTGTTTCTGTTTATGTGGCATCATGGTTTCTTTTCTTTAAACGATGACTTGATTGAGAGTGTTTGTAGCTATAATTTAAGGAAATCTGTTCAGTCCTTCGAAGATCATCAAGAGCTGATGAATGATGAATGATTTCAATCATTGAAGGAATTTCCGAGTTAATTTTATTTTTTTAATTTATACTTGTGTAACGCAGGTTACTATTATTGCACTGCTAGATCTTATGTTTCATATCTTATGAGAGCGGCAAATAAGGACACGATTAAGTATTGTGTTGACAACTCGGTCTTAAACGTCATATTTGCAATTCAACCTCCACTTTGACCAAACAACGATGACAACGATAAAACGTTATAATTATATGAATTTAAGAAGGAATGTTAATTAAAAAAATAAAAATACACCTTTTTATTTTATTTGACACAAAATAAATATACACACGTTCATTCACTGGAACATGGTGTGATGGTGTGTGTGTGCTTGGGTGTTACTGAATATGTAAATAACTCTTCTGTCGTTTCGAGTTGTTGTAAACACACTGTGCTTTTTACCTTATGTTCAGATTCTTGTTTGCGATATTGTAAATTTTGCAGCTTAGACTATTAAATAGTCATCTACCAAAAGAAGTCTTGCAAGAAGCAGGGAGTAGATAGGTACTTAGTACTAGTACTTGCTGCGTTTGTTTGGCTTAAGAACGGGTGCAGACAGATTACTGGCGAACAGTTAGCACGTTGAAATCTGCATACAAATGTACGTTATCATTCCTTCACAAATTTGACAGAAAGTAGGATCTTCTGAGACTGGGTGATGATGCTAACGGGCCGCGACCCAACGGGTTTAGGAAAGTTGTATTATATTAATCATGGCGAGAGCTTTTATTGCGCGATAAAGGATCAGTAGTTACTACATAGTTCGACCTGTCTTAGCTTGACGACGCTGAAGTATATATTTGCTATTATGTAGATAAAAACTTTGTAACTGTTCTTTCATTAAATAGTGCTTGTCATATTGATAGATATAATATTATCTACGTATTAACGGGAATTAACGCGATCACGAAAAGGTATTACATACCTCTGAATTGCCTGACGTTTCGACCAGGTTGCACTGGCCGTGGTCACAGGCTGACTGGCTCAGCGGTGCACGCCCTCCGTCGTCGACATCGTGAGGTAGAAGGTTCTTCATCCACCTCCACATTTTTGATATTTTCGTTTCGCCATATGCCGTCACATACTATACTAACAGTGTCCCTATTCTGTAAGCAAACCGATGTGGCCCTATTCTGGTGTTCACCCGACTGCGCATAAAAGCGAGGTAGCATGTTTTTTATCACTGGATTCCACGCTGTAGATAATTTGAAACCATCTTCCCGATTGAAAGTTTTGTGTTTTTTTAATTTCAATCGCTTCACGTACAACTCTGGAGTAAAAGTGACGTTCCGTGGAGAGGACTTGCGTACGGTGAAATTCAATCCAGTGAACTTTCATGGAGCGCGAAAGTTTAAAAGTTAGTATATTGATAGATAGTAGATACAGAAAATTCCTGTTTGATTCAAAAGGGTATATTTTCAATAATATTCAGAATATCGAATTGACAATTACTTTATACTGACAATCTTTTTAAGCCTCCACTTAACCATCAACAAAGCTAAATGCTTCACGTCTTTTATCTACTGTCTCTATCCAGAATCATGGAAGGTATGGAGTCTTACATAAAATAGTAACCAAATATCAAACACTTCATAAAGATTTAATTGCTGCACTCAGATGTGTGATACCCGAATGCGATGGTGATCAGCCAGAGTGGTCCCCATACTGGTTGCCGAACGCGATACCAGAAACTGGTCAGACCTCGTTTGACAACTGCCAGCGGTTCGGCAACACAACCATCCTGTCACGGCTAGTGGAAAGCGACACGTGTCCTAGTACGCTCTTCGACAGAAATATTCTGAAGCCTTGTGAAGAATACGTCTATGAAACCAAGGATACTATTGCTTACGAGGTAAGTAAAAATGATATAAGAAAAATTTATTACATCGTAATTAATGATCTTCTCACTAGCTATATTCTTATAAACTGATAGTTTTATATGTTCTTTTATGACCCACTTAAGTATATATCCATTGATCTTTGATGGACTTATAATATGTAATTGAATGTTTGATTTTGTTGAATATAGTTTTAATCCTTTTGACACTATTTTTGTGGCCTTTCATTTACTTTTCTATTTAAGATGTTCTTATATTTTAACTGAGACAAATCTCATTAAGATACACCATTGGTTACCTAAATCATCTTTCGCGTCTGGTACTTACTTAAATTGATATATTGTCCTAACTCTGTAGAAGTATGAATATTCTGTACTTGAGATCTGAGACCATAAACGTTTACCTAATTACATTTTATCGGCATAACCCAGCCGCGTGGTAACGTTGCGTTTAAATGATGTAATACATGTTTTCAGTATTAATAAATCTTCATTAGCAGCTAAATTCAAATATCTCCTAATATTTCGACAAGTTTTGCGTACAGGTTTTTTAGAAACGGTTATCTCAGACCCGAACTGCAATGCTTATGACATATTGGAGGTTCTCAAGACAACCCTCAATTTGCTTGTTTCTATCTTTGACGTCGTCTCATCATTATTTGGGTATTTACATTGGTAAAGGAGTTTAGTTAGGCTAACAAGTTCAATTTTCATTTCTTATTTCCTTCTTTCATCAGTTTATTTATTTGTTTAAACAATTTATTGCCCAAATCTGTAATGATACTTCCATTAAGTGTAGTGCCGTACAGCAACCTGCAGCGGCCGATTACACTTGTACTATATTCATAACATAAAAAATATTTTTCTTCCCCAGTTTGATCTAGCATGCAACGAGTGGGCTCGAACCTTGATTGGTACAATTCGCACAGTGGGCGCAGTTATAGCGTTGCCCATCACTGGTTATATTTCGGATCGATGGGGTCGCCGTCTTGCGCTTTGTATCACGGCTTTTAACACCGCCTGGCTCGGCCTCGTCAGATACTGGGCAAATACATACATTGGCTTCGTCGTATCTGAATTCGTTGAGGCCCTATTTGGGTCTGGCTGTTACACCAGTGCCTATATTTTGAGTAAGTTCAATTGGAAATTTGCTTTCCTAGTTTTTTTAATAGACAATACCTTGAATTCCGGTTAGTAAGAGTTCTTTTCATACGTAATACTTCTACTATTATCTTAACATCTTCACATATATTTTTTTTTTATTGGACTGACCTATTGGTCTAGTGGTTAATGACCCTGACTGCTGAGCCAGAGGTTCGATTGCCACTCAGGACAAATAATTGTGTGATGAGCACGATCATTTGTTCTGTGTCTGGGTGTAATTTATCCATAATTTGTATGTATTTAGAAATATATAAGCATGTTTATCAGCAGTCTGGTAACCATAGTACAGGCTCTGCCTGGTTTGGGATCAGACGGCCGTGTGTGAGATGTGTAAAGTTATTTTTATTATTTATTTAATTGTGAACACTACGTTAACGGTGTGTAAAAGTATAACATACGTAATAATAAAATTGTATCGGAGAATAAGCGATACAGGCTATAAAATCTAGACACGCGGCTGCGTGTCAAGCCAAGTTCAAGAAAAATACGTTTAACAGGAACAAAAGACTGAGTATTTTATAGGGATGTGGGAATTTATGATGCTGTTTCATGTATTTATGTTTCCTTAACTGAAGTGTTGCTATAAATAATTACACATGCATAAAATTGAACACAAAAAGCAACGCATATCACACTTTAAGCACAGAATAATATTCCATAAAAAATATGGATTCCGCATTTTTTTTTTAATATCTTGCAAATATAAAGTTAAAAGATCACGATAACATTGTAACATAATAAATACAACATTCCATAAAAAAACATCTAAACAAATAGTTTTATAAGCTCTGTACTTTTACAAATGTCATAGTTATTTTAGAATCACATTTTTTTACAGTGATGGAACTCCTCGGTCCCAAATACCGGATAGGGGCTGGTGCAGCGATGAGTTCTTTTTTCTCCCTAGGACAAATACTGATGGGCTTGATAGCATGGGCGCTGCGTTACTGGAGACACCTCCTGCTCGCCTTCTACATACCACAGCTCCTGACAATATCATATTATTTTTTAATATCCGAATCAGTCCGTTGGTATATGAGTAAAGGTCGTTTCGCGGAATCAGAAGCATTATTGAAAAAAGCAGCACAAGTCAATGGAACTCAATTGTCAGATAAGTCTTTGGAAGCATTACGTCACAATGCAGAGGAGGAAGCTAAAAAAAGAGCTTTGGAAGAAGAGACTAGTGGAAAAGAATGGGTGATCATGACATTGTTTAAACACAAACGGGTGCTACTGCACTGTGTGATAGCACCTATCTGGTGGATCACCAGTTCATTCGTTTCCTACGGTCTATCAATAAATTCTGTCAATATGTCCGGTAACCGGTACCTGAACTTCATTACAGTGGCAGCAGTAGAAATTCCAGGCCATTGGTTTTCTGTGTTCTTATTAACGAAAATTGGGAGGAAACCGGTGCTCATCTTATCGTTTTGGTGTTGTGCTGCTTGTCAACTTGCTTATGTATTCATGCCTCAAGGTGCGTATTAGTTTCATCGTATGCCTTAAATATTAACGACAATCAATTTCAATGTAAGACAAGACACACTAATCGAATTAACCTATATACATAGTGCTTTAATTTGTGTGGCCAAAATAAAAAAGCCATCACATCATCATGACTCATTCCTCTTCAGTCCTAATCCTCAGTTGCAGAATGGCGTCAACTAACTTGCTGATCCGACAGCAACTGTATAGAATTACAGTGCTTTTTCCAATTTTATAGCAATTAAGTAAAACAAATCGATAAGCTTCAAGAGATAGATTAATTATCTTACAAATCAGAGTACAATGGGGGTCTTATCGCTAAAAGCGATTTCTACAATCTTAGGATGGAGATAATATCAAAATTAGTTAATAAAAACATAGTAGCCGACGGCGGACTATGGCTGGACTAGGACATTCGCAAACTCTGAATATATTCCATAAGGGAAATCATAGTTTGCATCCAAGTTAATAAAGTTTGTTTGATTACTCTTAGCTTTATTAACCTTTTCCACCTCAAAAGTGTTAAGTTTAACTTCTAGTCGTTCTTAGTTAGATATACAATCTCTATGGAAAATTAAATTTCAAAATGTTGAATACCCTTTTATTCCTGAATTTGTAAATTTTACTTTTGATTCTGTACGTTTATAAGTGTATTTATATTTATTTGAACATTTAATCTAATACTTTTTAGTTGCACTTTACTAATTGTTACACTGTATTAATTGTTTTATAGGATTATACGGGCTGTCTCTAGCGGTGTATCTAATAGCCCAGTTCTGCATCGCGGTAGAGATGGTTGCAGCATACATATATACGGCTGAGCTGTATCCCACGGTAAAGCGACAGAGCCTTTTCTCCTTCACAACTATGATAAGCCGGCTTGGTAATATGATAGCGCCGCTCACACCGGCATTTGTAAGTACTATTATATATTTTTCATATAATAAAATTGATGAAGAAAAATTCATGTGACCCATCCCTTTCCAATGAGGTCTTAGATACCCAGAAACGATATATGGAGGGAGGTGGAGGAAAGGTGGCTGTGTCACTCTCAACACAAAGGGCAGGTTCATCTGACCAGGTTTGGTTCATTATGAGAATTCTTTGACCAGGCTAGGTGATCGCGACTCAATGGTATATACATTTATGAAGTATAAAACTGCATGATGCAGGATCAGTATATTGCAGTCAGCGTAGTTTAGCTGATCTTCGCCAGATGGCATTGAAGCATGATCTACTAAAATTGTACCAGGACAACCTAAGTCACTTGGATTTGTGTTTTGTTATATTGTAGGAAATTGAAATGTTATGAAGAGAGGGAAAATGTTGTAACCAATATGTGTATGGCGGCTGACAACCATACGACAGATCGCTTAACCCCTTAAGGGCGTGCGATACACACACAAGCAAAACAATATATCTTTGATAAATAATGTGTGTGTTTGTTTGTACAAGGGTGCACAATGGTTCGACGAGTTGCCGTTCGTATTATTCGCCGGATTCGCACTGCTGTCTGGTGCTCTTGTCTTCGTCACACCAGAAACCCGCGGCATCAAGCTGCCGGACACTTTCGAAGAAGCAGAAGCGATCGGTCGCAAAGCTTATAAGACTGATAGTAATGATTAAATTCTATTTAAACATATAAATATTGTTAATGAAAACCTATAATAGTAGTAATATATATATACTAGCTGCGCCCTGCGGTTTCACCCGCGTAAGTCCCGATGCCGTGGGAATATCGGAATAAAAAGTAGCCTATGTGTTAGTCCAGATCTCTAGCTATCTACATACCAAGTTTTATCCTAATCGGTTCAGTAGTTTTTGCGTGAAAGAGTAACAAACATCCACACATCCATACATCCTCACAAACTTTCACGTTTATAATATTAGTAGGATATTCTGTACACAGAGAGGAATGAATGTGGTTTATCCTGTGATGTATCGTATTTAAATTTAAATAATAAAACATAAATAAATAAAAAAATACAAAATAACACAAATTACTATTACTATCGATACTATTAATTATATTATTTTGTATTATGTATTATTTTATTTCGGGGTCTTGCTATATTTTATCAGTGTTGCATATAAATATATTTCATCACAATGTACGTGATGGTGTAATAAAAAAATAGAATTAGAATCATATCTTCAGTCATTTGATAAAACACTAGATTATATTTGTATAATAATATAACAGAACATTTCTTAAACCATAAATCATTTTCAGAAATCATAACTTAGCCTCGTATAATACAAGAACTGGGTACACCGGTCAGGTAGCATTATTTTCTGTCACAAAATATAGAATTTGAAACTTTCGAACAGTTAATAATTTATACAGATCAGATTATTTTGAGATTTGTGAGTATGACAGAATTGGGGTTTCTTCATCACTTTGCTCTTGCTTTCACTGGAGCGCATAATGCAGAACGCGCCAATTCTCTCCTGCTAAACTATCATAAGGTCATTTGTTTTATTTTTGAAATAAATTAATTGAAAATATGGGATGGGGCAGGAAACTATACTTACTGAGCAAAATAAGAAAAATATATATTTATCTAAAAAGTTTATTATCAAAGCACCATTTTTTTAAACACACAACATCTTTTAAAGCACATTTTGCGTCATGATAAATACAACTATACAAATGTTCAGAATACTTACATCGATCATACAAGCTTAACAAACTAGAACAACTTTTATCTTCTAAATTAATTACATTATTGCTTTTGAGATACTTTTTAACCATACAACTTTTTCTACACATTTTGTGTAAACACACTTATCTTTTAGAATATCCAAAATAATTAACTGGTAATTTGAATAAGGTATAATAATAATAATTCCACACATCTCACACTAGACAGAGCCTGTACTATGGTAACCAGACTGCTGATAAACATACTTATATATGTCAAATACATACATATTATAGATAAATTACACCCAGACACAGAACAAATTATCGTGCTCATCACACAATTATTTGTTCTGGATGGGAATCGAACCCACGACCTCTGGCTTAGCAGTCAGGGTCACTAACCACTAGACCAACAATCCAGTCAAGAAATATTTCACCTCACCACCTTAAATTCTTCCCTCAGAATTTTTTTTTGTTACGATCAATACATTCAACTTGCCGTTTTTCTAGTTTCGTCAAATCATAAAAGGGAAATAGTGGCTTAATTAAAAACACTTGCAATTTTTTATCACACAATTTCTTTTATTATAAATTCATTTGCATCTATTTTAAAGCCTTGAACATCTACACTGGCAGTCATGATAGCCTACGAACAATATTGCTCAGAGGTTTGTATTCCACAAGTCGATCATTTATAATTAAACAGTAAGCTGCAATATTGGTATTGGTTTTGTTGAAACAAACAAAGGGTGACGAGATGTTATTTCTTCATAAATACTTGAAATCCTTGATATACTTTGAGGTCGATGTAGTAATCACCCGTTGTGGTTGCTTAGTAAATTAATAAATTTTTACATAATTACCATAAGGTAATTATGGAAAATTTCTTAAACAACAAATCATTTTCAGAAATCATAACCCTTATGCATGCTAGTATAAACTATCATGCGATGTTTTCACTTGAGTTGTTTTACGTTTGTTCGTAACAGGTGTACTTTACGAAGGGTTTGAGCAGAGTATTCACTATCTTTAGCAGAGGTGTATACTTGATCACATTCAGAGTCAGAGCTGTAACATTTTCAATAATTGTTTTAATAAGTTATATCAATTTTAGTGTGTGTAGATCCTGAAAGGAAATTTTACAACATTTAGGTACTAAAACTCTTAATTCATTTGTGTTCACAGATAAATATCTGCGTAATGAGAGAGTTCTATGGAGCAGAGACTCTGAAGTAGACTGGTAATACAGCAATATAAAGTATACCCAAACTCAACATAAATATCGGTAGGACGTAATTTGACGAATATAAACAGTTGTTAATCTTACAGAGTAATAAATAGTAGCTTTATGACGATAGGGCAAATCTGTGTGATTTCCTTTTTTTTTTATGATATAATGGGCAAACGAGCAGACGGGTCACCTGAAGATAAATAACTACCGCCGCCCATGGGCACGTGTAACTCAAGAGTCACAAGTGCGTTGCCGCCATTTAAGGTGGGAATAGGGGAAGAGGGGGGAAGAGCGAAAAGACGACAGAGGGGGATTCGAATGGAGGAAGGGGGAGAGGGGAAGGACGGGAATAGGGGAGAGGGAAGGGTTAGGACGTTTTTTTTTTTTTTTTTTTATGTGTGTAGAAACCCCCTCGAGCCGTCACCCCACCGGGGTTTTCGGTGGGGCGGTGTGTCGTAATCGAACCGACTAAAACCACACGGTGTGCCGTACTGCGCCTTAAGTAGGAGGGATCTGGGAACAGCTTTTATTAAGACATCCGGAACCCTCCTAGCGCCTGCCCGCAAAAGCGCGGGCACCACCTTCGGGTAAAAACCTCTCAATTAGGCGACGTCCAGGCACACGCAGACGCCGCCTCCTCGCGGGGGGTCACTATAGCGGATGGAAGGGTATGGGTAGGGTAAGGGTAAAGTAATCGTTTCTGAAGTTTTGTGCCCGGTCCGCAATAGTTGTAACCAGGCAAATGAAGTTCAAACGGTAAATTATTAATTACACTATTAACTAGTCCACCGCCTTGCATTGCTTAAAGTTAAATTAAATAAAACTGTTGGTCTAGTGGTTAGTACCCTGACTGCTGAGCCAGAGGTCGTAGGTTCGATTCCTATCAAAGACAAATATTTGTGTGATGAGCACGATCATTTGTTCTGTGTCTGGGTGTAATTTATCTATCATATGTATGTATTTAGAAATATATAAGTATGTTTATCAGCAGTCTGGTTACCATAGTACAGGCTCTGCCTAGTTTGGGATCAGACGGCCGTGTGTGAGATGTGTGGAGTTATTATTATTATTATATAGCAAAATATAATGTTTAATTAATATAATTAATTATATTAATAACATTATATTATTAATTAATATATTAATTCACTATTGCAGCTTTGTTGATCCAGCTATTTTCTACGTTGCTTAAACCCAACCATTTGACAAACAGTTTATTTCCTTTTCTTTTAATTTTTTTTAATCAAATAAACACTGGGCTGGTAAGATTTTTGAAGCTCTTGTTCATAAAAGGTTCCTAATATCTCTTGTTTTCGTTGATCTTCTATATAATACGTTATGGGTACGGTATCGTTAACCTTTTTTATGATAAATAATTCGGTTGACCAATTAGGGTTATAGCCCTTTTTAAAAATATATTTGTATTTACTGAAGGGAACATTGTCACCAACTTTAAACTTAGGTCTGCACCGGACGGTTAATGGTTTATGTGAATTATTAATATTGTAGTGTAATATGTAATAGTGTGTATAGGTTTGAATTGAATAGTGCGATGTCTTGTGTTGTTATATTATGTCTTCAATGCATCTTCCAATACCAACCCAAACTACTTGTAGTTTCCATTTAGACTGAAATATTTATATAATTTACTTTTGATAGTTTTTATCAATCACTCTACAATTGAAGCCTTCTTTGTTGAATAGGATGAGTAGTGGTTAATATATTTTTTTTCTTTTTTAAAAGAATACTAGTAACGTGGGTCACACATTACTAGTATTCTTGTTAACCCCTCCAGCTACACTAAATGCTCGTTTTAAAATTGGGTTCACGCCGGTAGTGTACTGAGTTACTACGAGGTTACTATGAGGTTACGCAACCATTTGATTGCAAGTCCGACGCCTTAGCCATTACGCTACCACTGCTTAATTATTATTCTTCTCCATGAACGTTTAAAAAAATACTATTTACCGGAATCAGTTTGCAAATTAACTGGTACGCGATGGTTTACTGTATGTGTTGAAAGGCACGAGTAACATCAATTTTATTTTTCGATTTTAGTGGTTCTGCCCAAGCAAACTTCGAAAAGCAATCAATCACCAATAAAATATAATAATAACTACCATTGTATTTTCTCAAAGTTTGCATGTCTATAAGGCCAGCTCGCCATAAGTCATCGATCCCCTTTAAAATTACAGAACGCCTGAGATTTTTTTTTGTGCCGCTTTGTGTATTTCATTAACAATTTGTCGTTTTGACATTATGAAGAATTTTTAGGCGCTAGTAATTTATCTATATCCGCTTAAGTGTAAAACTTGTCATCTAAATGAGTGAAAACCTCAGACAACTTTGCTTTTAAAGTATTTTGGACAGAGTTTTGGGCATCTATTATGATTTGAGCACGTATTGTACCCATCACTTTATATAAAGGGTTATATAAATCCTGTATCATTTTCGTGGTTACTTGATCTAAATATTCCTTATTATACTGCATCATCTGCTTCTAGTGGAGATCTGATTCCTCTTACCCTTACTGTTTTCAAATCAAAATCACCGCTTTCCGATTTCAGCAATACATTATTAGTAAACTCAAGTAATTCTGATAAACGCATTCTCTTATGAATATAATGCCCGAATTTGTCCACATTAATGTTTAAGGTGTAATATACTGAAAGGTCTAAAGTAATATGAAACGTGAATACTTGATAACATATTATTTATTCTTATTAATAATTTTAATTTCACGGAACTCTTCTCTTTAATTATGGATATTATTTCATTGTCCAGGCCGGTGTTACCAGCATCACGAGATGCAATTAATAACTTTAACCTTTCCACCAGTTTATTTGGATCGTCCCAATATACAAAATCTACGTTCTTTTTCTATAATTTAGTCAAGGGTAAACCTTTTCCCTTCGACTAGCTGCAGCTCTGACTTTGTGGTTTGAAAAGAGGTTTAATAACTTGCAAATATTTTTGACCTTTATTACTTTTGATTGATGATGTGTATTTGTAACAAGTAACATCGACTTGTAATGCTGCATGCATGTCACTGTTTGTAACCAAACTTAAATCGATGTCCTTGTTAAGCTACAAATGCTTCAAACCAATCAATCAAAACATTACTTGGGAGAGCCATGCTTCGGCACCTATGGGCGGGCTCAACTCCGCTCGATACCACGGCCTCACAGAAAACCGGCAGTGAAGCAATGGTTGCATTGCTTTTCGCCGCGTGAGTGAGGTTACCGGAGGCCCTAACCCTTCCCGTCCTTCCCCTCTCCTTCCCTCTAATCTCCTCTCCCGTCTTCCCGCTCTTCCCCCCTCTCTCCCTCTTCCCCTATTTCCACCTTAAAGGGGGGCAACGCACTTGTGACTCTTGAGTTACAGATGCCCATGGGCGGTGGTAGTCATTTACCATCAGGTGACCCGTCTGCTAGTTTGCCCCCTATACCTTAAAAAAAAAACCATTGCGGTATTTGCGTTCACCTACAGTGATGTATTCGTCACCAATCGCTATGGCAGCAGAACCTAACATTAACTTCCCGCGGTCTCTCCGAACGCCATACGGTACATTAGTCAGCGCTTCTGAAGATAATGATCAAGACGATGTATCGCGTTCTTGATTGTCATCATCAAATGATCGGTATGAAGAGTCACTATCAATATTAGATTCGTCGCTATTATCATAATTAGCTAGCATTGACTCTTCTTTCTGCAATGTTTGATTCAAAAACGGAATGTCAGTTTCCTTATTTATTGTGCTCTGCGAAAGAGCAGTTTGATTGCTGGTGTTGGTTGAGCGATTCCGCCACAGGCTTAAAAACTGTTTCCAGTGCTTGCTTATTGTCAATCTTAATATCCCTCATGTTACGTACTTTTTTCTTTACAGCTTTTGCAGCTTCGACAATTTGTCTTTTGAATGATTTACCCATAGTGATAAAACAGTTCGTTATCGAATGAGTGTTGTGCAAAGAATAATAAGATCGCAATGGCGTGCGGTCTTAAATATTTCTCAATTAGTTCTCAATCAAATACTACAAAAGTGTCAAATTTATTTCTGTAACATCCATTGTTTTATAGAACATTCTATAATAATTACTACGTAATTAAAAGGCTCACTCCAAATTTTTAAAACACATTTCACGAAATTCAAGCTAGGGATATCTGTCTTGACATGCTCTTCGTAAACATGTTTCAAATTAATTTCATCTTGTTTAAAAAGTATTATTAAATTTGCATTATCTCTTACCAACTGTTTAGGAATTATACTATACGTTTGGTATAGATAAAAACAATCGATGTATTTATGTCGACCCATGGCAAAGTAATCTCGCATGTTACTTTGATTTTCACCCAGTTTTGCATCCTGAACACTCAATACGTCCTCATTTGCCTGATATTTCTGAAGTAAAATACTTGGAACTCGTTGCAAAACTCTTTCCAAAAATACATACTTGGGTTGGTGTAAAGTTTTTGAATAAACATAAACATTTTGAAACTTGAAAACCATTTTCGTGTATTAGAAGACCAATGAGTAAATTTGTTTTTCCACAACTTGACTGACTTGACGGTCCGCAAATGAAGCATGGTATTACGTTAGGCAAATCATCGAAGATTGTGTTAACATGCAACGATTGCGGTTGTTTAACAAATTTCATGATCAATTCGCGATAGAGTTAAACGTTGAATGAGAGAACTCGTTATCATTTGAACTAGATCTTCCGATCGTTTATCCAAAAAATCGCAACGCGGTTGTTCTGAATATGGACAATTCGGTCAATCGTTGACAATTATGCACAATAAACAGTCGTTTTAACAAATTTACGTTAATGTGATTGTAATGAAAGTCGAGTATTTATCAAAAAAAATTATTACTGGGCATTTTTTTGCACACGTAGCTCGAGCGTTAGCGAGAGCAAAGTGATGCAAAAGCCCCAATTCTATCCTACTTATGTGGTGTTAAAGGATGTGGAGACGGGCTTGTATTTGTGTTACTGTTACAAAAATCCATATGATAGTAACTTGGAAAGGTTAATACAATTATTAGAAAAAATATTGGAGTGTTTGTTCAACAAGAAGTGTGCAATATGTGGCGATTATAACATTGATGTGCTGAAGAAAAATAAAAATACAATGAATTTATCAGTATGTTAAAGTGCTTCAAATCTAGACATGTGATAAGCAATCAGGTCATATATTTATTACAAATGACTACTTTTCTTGTATTGATAACTTTTTAACAAATATACTTATAAATATATAGGTACATGTACTATGGATCACATGGCCGCTAATATTTACAAATGATTTACTGTACCATATAAATAGGACAATACCTGATGTTAACCTCACTATATTTGCTGATACACATGCTAGTGTAATAAAGACTATTTACAAATAACATTACACAATGAAAAAATTGAGGTAGTTGATAAAGTTAAATTTCTAGGTATATATATATATATATATATATACATATATTTTTTATGGTATAGGGGGCAAACGAGCAGACGGGTCACCTGATGGTAAATGACTACCGCCGCCCATGAACACCTGTAACTCAAGAGTCACAAGTGCGTTGCGTGTAGAGGGGGAGATGGAGGAAGAGCGGGTAGAGGGAGAGGGGGATTAGAAGGGAGGAGAGGGGGAGAGAGGAAGGACGGGAATAGGGGAGAGGGAAGGGTGAGGGCCTCCGGCAACCTCACTCACGCGGTGGAAAGTAATGCAAGCATTGTTTCACGGCCGGTTTTCTTTGAGGCCGTGGTATCGAGCGGAGTCGAGCCGGCCCATACGTGCCGAAGCATGGCTCTCCCACGTAATATATGTAGATATTCTATATAAATAAAAATAAAGCCTTTACAAATCTTAATTGGAAATAAATTTTCAACATTTGAAAACCGTATAGGTACTTGTTCTGCCGCAGCATAAGAGAAAAAGACGTATCTACTTAAAGTCAAATAAGGAAAAATAAAATGTTTAGTATTTTTAAAACTAAAACGTTTACTGTGGCAAAGAAAATAAAAAAACATAATAACTTTGCGATGCAGAAGTTTACATTTGAGTGTGACCTATCGAATAATAAATGTTTGTTTTAATGAAATAAATATATATATTAAAATATAATTTATAATACAACTTACACATTAAAACTAATTTAACTTAAATTATTTAAAAAAAAAAATATATAATTTTCTTTTTCTTAGTAAAAAAAATACAAAAAATACTTGATACTACAGTAAAAAGACGTTTCTGGCTAGTTACGTCCATTCACCTTACTACAATAAAATTAGTAATATAAAGTGAAGTATTTCTTATTTAGTGATAATTCATTACAAAGTTTATATTGAACATACAAAAAAAAAGGATTTTTTGAGCATTTGTTGTCTTTTTTTGGGGTAACAATTAATATTTATTAGGATATTCAAATTTTCAAATTGTATAGTGCTTAGTTATAATTGCATAATTAGAGTAATATTCAAATACAAATTTAAATTAATTAATTTGAAAAAAAATGTGATCTTGTTACATTAATGTTAGTTACAGTATGTTATAGATACTCGATCGTATCGACTCGATACATAATTTCTACTCGATATAATATTGATAGCTACGGAGTACATATCTTCATTTTTAAAACTATTTAAAATTTAAAAAAATTGACCAGAAGTTGTTGTACGAATTAATTTTTCATATAAAAACTTGATCAACTCTTGCTACTTAGACTATCAGTAAAGTTTCTGTCCACACTCATCAAATATACTATCCCAGAACTTGAGCTCGTCCTCATCAGGTGCAGTACCGGGGACGAACTCGTTGCCAATCTCCAAATAATCTTGATTTTCTTCTGTATAATGTGTCCATTTCACTCCCAAAGATTCATCCAGAGTTGGGTTCCTGAATATTTTAATATTTTTTTAACCAATTAAAATTACCTATATAAAGTTGGTCAGGTCAGTTGGTAAACTGGCATAAAATAATTACGGAAAAATAAGAAAACCTTAAAAGGCGAAAACATTAATCATCAAAATTCTATTTTTTATGATAAAAAGGTCTAGTTGTTTGTCTTTTATTTCTTAACAAAATTAAATACAGCAAAACAATGTTTAAAAACGCTTTTAGTTCAAAATTATCCCACTAATATTATAAATGTGAAAGTTTGGATGGATGGATGTTTGTTACTCTTTCACGCAAAAACCACTGAACCGAATGCGATGAAACTTGGTATGTAGATAGCTGGAGACCTGGATTAACGCATATGCTACTTTTTATTACGATATTCCCATGGTATCGGGACTTACGCGGGTGAAACCGCGGGGCGCTGTTAATGAATAAATAAAAATTAAGCTTTTCGTTTCGACTCGTTTATTCTGTAGTATGCTGACCCAAAAATTTCCTACAAAGGTAGAAAGTTTGTCCTTGACAGATGCGTCATACTCGCTAATGGGTGATGTTAGTCTAGTCAGTCAAGAAGAAAAAAAACATATTGAACAAAGACTGTCTTTTGAGAGTCTTGCATTTTTCTCTAAGGTAAGCAGCTTCACGACTGACTGACGGCATCTTACTTCTGGTAATTCAAAAATACCTGTAATTGGTTTCATTAAAATAAATGACTTTGATTTTGAAAAGCTACCAACGTCATAGGAAACCGGAGAGACAAGGATCGCCTTGTCAAGGGCTTTTAGAATATTAAAGCAGAATAAAAATAGACAGCATAATTTTTTTTTTGCTGTAAATTAGATATAGGGGCCCAAATATTTATATATATGACGGTGCACCGATTATTATAGTTGTAGCAACATTATGAATAAAGAGTCAAAAGTTAAGACACTGACGCGACACTGACGCAACACCGAGCGCTGGTGCGTGACGGATGACAGTTATGGTTCGGATAGGCCGCTGGAAAGGCAGAATCGATTTGCATCTCGTAGGCGCACCACATGTTCTGTGGAGTGTCGTGATTTAAAGCTTGATTGAAGATGTCTAATTATTATTCAGAGTATATTTTTGTGTTTTAATAAGTGTAGTAAAATTACCGTGTGAATATCACGTTTTTATTCTCCTCGCCCGCCAACTCAAGTCTACCCGCAACATTAAACATGAGCACGCCCCATGGTTCCGATAGATATATATATTGTCTAGTGAATTAAGTTTGTTCTATTATACTCACCCATATTTAGCAAAATTGGTCCAAAGCTGGATCACTTTCTGCATAAGTTGGAATGTATTAGAATTGCTATCAACTTTATCCGGAAGTTCCTTGACATTGAAAAAGTATAGCAAATCATCACCGTGACATGTGACTGGTTTGTTTCCAACCATGTCTGTAAGTCCTATCATGTGCGTGAAAATATTCCTTTCCGATTTGCAACTGAATTTATATAAAAACACTTTATTCTTCTTCACACAAAGTTTGGCAAAACGAAATATGGGGTGCACAAACATTTCCATAGAAGAGAACTTAACCAGCTGCTCCCAATTTTCAGAATAATCATAATTGTCTCTATAATAAAATTTTCTGATTTTTTTTCCAAGCTCGTATATCTGATTAACGGTTAAATTGAGTGCCAAAGCCTTGGGTACAAATGTTTCAGGAAAGTCTAGTGCAATTTTGAACTTAGTTTTGGCATCACCAGTAAAACCCACACCAAACAACCCTTCATCAGCAGTGTATCCAATTATTATTTCCACTCCTTCATGAACAGAACTAAAGTCTCCACCAAAAAATATTTCATTGGTTTTATTAGTTTTTTCCTCAACAACGCTGAAATACACCAAATCGCTGTTTACCTTTTCGGATAACAGTATTGGTACAGACGTACCTACCAATGATTCACGCGGTTGGTTTTTTAAAAAATCATACAATCCCTTGTCCTTTTCAGAGTAGTAACCCAATTGTCTCGCTAAAGCTAACGCTCTTTCACGAGGTTTATAAGTCCGAGCCCAGGGGCATAAAGCCACACCACTTTGAACGATAGCTCTCTTAAATAAACCCTTTGTCATAGGGGATATTAAGTGGTAGCTGACACTGACGCCCCCAGCACTCTCTCCAAATATCGTGATATTGTTTGGGTCACCTCCAAAATTAAAGATGTTTTCGTTGACCCACCTAAGGGCTTCTACTTGGTCTTTCATACCCGCGTTTCCAGGTACATCTTCAGTGTCTAAACAAAGAAAACCGAGAACTCCTAGTCTGTAGTTAATTGTGACGACGATAACTCCTTGGTTAACTAAGTAATCAGGGCCATAAAAATCATCATCTCCGCTACCACAGATCAGTGCTCCTCCATGTATCCAGAACATGACTGGCAAGAGTTTATCTGGTTTAATATCAGGTGAATAAATATTAAGATACAAACAATCTTCACTACCCCCGTCGACAATTTTAGTTAGTATATTAAATTGGTAGCACTTTGGTTTTAATATTTTCGCACTGCGCACTCCTTTCCATGGCTTCGGTGGTAGTGGAGCCTGTAAAAAAAAAGCGAAGTTCCCTTTTTTACTTTGTACCGCACATTAGGCAGGGCGCAAGACCAAGAACATACGTGGATGTACCATGAATAATAATGATCATTTACAAATACGCACTGCGATAGAGTACAGTTGTTCTCTATTTAGTTCATCGATCTGAATGAACATAATGAAATAAAAGTGTGTTAGAATGGTGTCAAGAGAAAGAGGTCTAGAATACAGTCGATGTTGTTGTAAAGGTAGTATGTTTGACAGATGTAGTCAGTATGCCATCAAAGTGATAACAGCGGGTCATCACCTCACCAGGGTTAACTTTGAAGTGTTATGTCGGCATCGAACCAACTAAATCACAGGATGGAATGCTCCGTCACAAGTATTCTGGTTTTTCTTGTTAAACAGAAGTCTGACTAAGTAAAAGTAGAAAAAGGAATACTTATTTTTTTATGGTTTTTTACATATAGCATTCGGTTTCGCCTACCATAGGTAATGAATTTTTCATAATAAGATATGTTATCATTAAAATAATTGAATAAAATCCATTTTTACTACTCTGCCCTATCCGTGAGGGACACTATTCAAATAGCGCGGCCAATTTATTTATATTTAGTCCATAACATGTATACAAAAACCGGTAATCGGTGATCGGTGTTTTGAGTGGGGCCTTTAAAGGTAAACTGATAAGGTCATCTGGCTTTACCAAATCCGTACTAATTGTTAATTTATACTATGAATATTCCAACGCAGGTGTTTTATAACGTTTGCATATTAAGTTTATATCACTTTGTATAAAGTGTTCTACAAAGCGCTCAAACAGATATATCGTTATGGACCCATGCAACAATAAGATGCGAACTCGGGTCTAGAACCTTAACCATTTGATGTACCCCTTTGTAGATAGAAGAGTTCGGAGACTATTATCGTATTTTCGAAGTTCAACTGTTATGAGTACTTATGAGAGACATGGATATTTGTTACTCAATCACGCCAGAACGGTTGAACGGATCTGGAAGAAAGTTGGCACAGAGATGTCGTTTGGAATAGCACGTAGGCTTCTTTTTGTAATGAAAATATTAACAAATAAAAATTTTAACGCAAACGATTTTTAAATAAATCATAACGTATTATATTGTAATTAAATCAGGAATTCATGTATGTAACTGCAATCTTATATGCAATGCTTCCCATGTCAATATTGTGTTTAGTTTTGTTGATTGCATTATACCTGCCGTGGCATAACGATTACCTAAACACAATCTTGTACATAAACAAAATGATAAAATTTTCCATGAACGACTTCCTCATAGTCTATGGTTTATTTATCTTAAAGAAAACACAATAAGAAAACAGATCTTCCTAAAGATTAAAAAAGTGTAAATACTTGTCGTAAAAATATAAAGTTGAAGTTTTTGTGGAATATTCTGGAAAGAATAGTAAAATTGTTCATAAATGGAATGTATTAATTACAAATAGTGAGAAAAATGTTTTAATTGAGTTTTAAAGCAAGGAAATTCTCAATTCGGTTTTTCATATAAAATCTTTCCAAAAGCTAAGCTTGTTAAACAATTCTAAATCATTTTCAGTGGTATTATTTTTACCACTGAAAATGATTTAGAATTGCTGTTAATAAATTCTACTAATACGAAATTATCTAGGTTAGTAGCTAAATATGTGCGTTGAAATCTATACTAATACTAGCTGCACCCGGCATACGTTGCAATGCATTTTTTTTTTCTTTTTTTGACGATAAAAAATTGCCACTGGTAGCAGAGACATCTTCAACAATCATCATCATATTTCAACCAATTTACACAAAACGTTAACAAATTATACACCTAAACCTTCCTCATGAATCACTCTGTGTATTGGTAAAAACCGCATGAAAACCCGTTCAGTAGTTCTTCAGTTTATCGTGAACAGACAGAAAGACAGACAGACGCGGCGGGGGACTTTGTTTTATTAAATGTAGTGATTATAACGAATTCATCAATCATTCAGCCAGCCTTTAAACAGCCTATAAAAATTTAAATGTAAAATTATAATTCTTAAAAAAATAATGTACCTAATAGTACTGTAGTATGTGATGAACGTGATGATGAAGTTTCACAGAAAAAGTTTACCACGGCCATCGTAACCTGGTCGTAATGTCAGGCAGCACAAAGTTATGTGCAAACCATCTCGTTAATTCTCGTTCATGTAATTAAAATCATAATAAGTTTAAGTTGTAATTAAATTGAATGTGTAATTAAATTGAAAATGACTGATGATGAAATGTAAAATTCAGTAATGTATCTGTAAACTATTGTTAGTGAAGAAATGTAAAAAATATCACTCTAGTTTTGTACCTTAAAACGGAGGTTTCCAATCGGCGGTTGAGCATAAGGAATGCCTTTGAAACTGTAGAATGTGCCCCCACACTCGTTCTGCACGACTTCTCCTTCCAACATGCCCTCACTTACACTTACGCGCACCATCTTCTCCTTGGATACGTGCGTTCGACAACAAATCGTCAGTTATAATATAATACTTATAATGTCGATGTATTCCTTAATTATCACGTACGCCAGTTATTTAATACGTTACGTTATTTATTTACTGTGACAAAAATAACCAGTATAATAACTCTTGTACAAATCTTTACAGTCATAGATTAATTATTGTCGTCTAATATGTCATTACTAACGATTTGACAGATCTTCATCAAGATAAAAATTTTGCTTCTATAACTGGTCTAAAACAGAAAAAAATATTAACAATACTTAACGTTATAAATTCGAAAGTAACTCTGTGTGTTCATTACCTTTTCACGACTAAACGGCTAAACGGATCGTAATGAAATTTGACAAGAAGATAGATTATATTCTGGGGAAGTACATAGGCTATTTTATCCCCGAAAAATCAGAGGAACCAAGTCACAGACAACAACTAGTGTGTTATAAAACAGGGGTGGGGAGGAACTGTGATCCTAATTCTACGACGACTTCCCTTAAATTTATTTAAGAGCCGCTTGTTATTTGCCCGTGGCTTTACTCGAGCTTATATAGATTTGAGATATAAAATCGTGTTAAAGAGAATTCACCCGTAGTTGTGTATAAGTTTTAACGCTAAAGCAAATAAATATTAAATCAAATCAAAATCATTTATTTCAATTAAACCACTATGGGTATTTTTGAATTGTCAGGATAGTAATCAGTCAGACTTAGTCAGTCGTAAAGCTAATTGCCTGTTCCAATTTTTTAAAAGAATACTAGCAAACGTAGGTTACACATTACTGGTATTCTTGTTAACCCCTTCAGCTAAGCTAAATGCTTGTGTTATGAGTGGGTTCACGTCGATAGTGCACTAGGTAGGGTTCGAACCCGCAACCATTCGATCGCAAGTCCGACGCCTTAGCCATTACGCTACCGCCGCTTGTATTGCACTTACATTGTTTGTCAAATTACTTGATTAAAGCAATTAGATATTCTAAATCTCAAAAAAACTCTAATTACCTTACGGTAGTCGATCAACGCATATAATTATGCGGTTAATTATCGCTTACTTCTCTCTAATGCTCTAGATGTGCAATATGCGCAATATATTATTAGATATACAAGTATTTGAGAGCCACCATGAATAGCCTCTTTCCAACCGAATCCAACTAAAAAACATAAATTAAAAATATAAATAATAAGAGTAATAACATTTATTTGCTATAAAACATGGTATAAAAGGTCTTACAGTGGGAAGTGAGCAACATGTTTTGCTATTACATACTCGTACATAGTATGCAAAATTTGCTGGTAGGTATTGCTTATAAAGGGTGTCTCAGTAAGAGTGCACTTTTTAAAATTGAAATATTTAATTTTTCATGCAAGTGGCAAATCTGAAATTTGACAGCTGTCACCTCTGTTTATTTCGATTTTTAAAGATGGAGCGCTTTTCGAAAGAACAACGCGTTATAATTGTGAAAACTCATTACAAAAATAGGGAAAGTCACGCTGAAACCGCTCGCAAACTTCTCCAAATTTTAAGCCGAGAAAGTGCACTAATGCACTAATGTGTCAACCATTCGAAGAGTGGTAAAAAAATTTGAAGATACTGGGTCGATTATGGATAATAAGAATCCTTTGCGTCAACGTACCGGTCGGTCTCTTGAAAACATTGCTGCTGTAAACGAGAGTGTCGCCGAAAACCCAAAAACATCAATTCGGCATCGTTCTCAACAACTTCAAATATCACGAAGCACTACGCAGCGAATTTTGACTAAAGACCTCCACCTTCATGCGTACAAGATTCAGCTTACTCAGGAGCTCAAACCAGCAGACCACGGAAAGCGCCGGCAATTCGTTAAATTTTTCGATTTTTCGATGCCAATTTTTCGAAAAAAGTAATTTTTTCCGATGAAGCGTATTTCCATATGAATGGCTTCGTGAATACACAAAATTGTCAAATTTGGGACTCAGAAAATCCTCATGCAATCCATGAAAAACAAATACACCCACAACGAGTAACTGTCTGGTGCGGATTTTGGTCAGGCAGCGTGATTGGACCTTACTTTTTTGAAAATGAGGCCGAAATTGCAGTGACTGTGAACGGCATTCGTTACAGGAATATAATAACGGACTTCTTGTGGCCTCAACTGGAAGGCATGAATCTGGAAAACATGTGGTTTCAGCAGGACGGCGCAACCTGCCACACCGCGCATGAAACAATCGACTTATTGCAGCAACGATTTCCAGAACACATTATCTCACGAAATTCTGATGTCAACTGGCCACCAAGATCGTGCGATTTAACGCCGTGTGATTTTCTTCTCTGGGGTTGTGTGAAATCTCGGGTTTATGCGAATAAACCCGAAACAATTTCTGAGCTCAAATCGGAAATCCAACGCGTCATCGGTGAGATACAGCCACATATCTGTGCAAAAGTCATTGAAAATTTCATGAAAAGAGTAATGGCCTGTCATCGGAGCCGTGGGGGTCATTTGGCCGATATTTTATTCCATACTTAATCAGAACATGTCTTCTTTACAATACAATAAAAATATCACAACTCTGTCATAAAATACTTGTTTTTATTTTAAAATGAAAAAGTGCACTCTTACTGAGACAGCCTTTAATATTGATCTAATTTATGTACCTAGTTTAAGTATTTAAAACTTTTTATAAATTAACTCTTTTACAGAATAGAAACTATGTTCAATGAGCCATTCATACAATTTATTTTTAAGTTGCTTCCAGTTAATATTTTCAAATTTTTGACGGAGTTTAAACAGATTTTCTTGCATTATAGCTAAGAACACTCTCGATCAAGTCACATTTCGAATAATCCATCCGTTTAGGAGCTGTGACACGATACACAGATTCACACGTTAAACATATAACAACCCTTTATAACCTTTATGATAGAAAAAATAATAGATTTTAGTATTTCCTTAGTATTTTGGCGGCTATGGCGATTGGAGACTGTCCCTGCTTAGCACCCACTTTTAATGGTTTCATAATGGTGTTCTGGTGAACAAAAAATACACTGCATGATTAACCGGAGCAACAACGCAACGGCTCAAACTCAGGCGCTCTTGTTTAAACGTTCAGTGACAACAAAAAATTATATTATGTTGTTGTTGAATCATATTCCTGTTTTTTACATACATTTCAGAACTAGTAATTTAAGAATTTTGCACCAGTAAATAGAAAACTTAACATCCTATGGTAATATCAATACTTCTGTCCTTCGGAGATATTCTCCGAGTACTTAGGATTATCCCCAACAGGTACAGTTAATGGGACGAAACTATTGCCAATGGGAATATTCTTGATTTATTACGTACTATATCACTACATATTATAAAACAAAGTTCCCCGCTGCGTCTGTCTGTTCGCGATAAACTGAAAAACTACTAAATGAATTTTCATGCGGATTTTACTAATACACAGAGTGATTCATGAGGAATGTTTAGGTATAATTTGTTAACGTTTTGTGTAAATTGGTTGAAATATGGTGAGGATTGTAGACTGTCTCCTAAACAGAGGCTCCGCCAACACGTGCGTGCGACAGCAGGGGGGGTCGATAGTGGACCTTTCGTTCGCTACCCCTGCTCTCGCCGCACGAGTAAGGAACTGGCGTGTCCTGGAAGAGGTTGAGACGCTCTCGGATCACCTCTATATCTGATTCGAGCTCTCCCGGACCCAGGACCCCAGAAGGGGTCACATGGCGCGGCGTTCTTCCCGCTTCCCGCGGTGGGCTGTTACCAAGTTGGATAGGGACCTACTGGAGGAGGCAGCCATTATTTACTCTTGGCTGTCTCCGCGGCCTATGACCGAGGAGGCAGACATGGGGGCTGGCCGCTTTCGCGATGCGATTACGCAGATTTGCGATGCGGCCATGCCCCGCGTTCGAGGTCGTCGGCCTCCAAGGAAGGAGGTCTACTGGTGGTCCCAGGAGTTGGCGGACCTCCGCGTGGCCTGTACTCGTGCCCGGAGGTCCTACACCCGCAGCCGGCGGCGTCACCGCGAAGATGGGGAAGAAGACCGGCTTCATGAGGAGTACCGAGATGCGCGGAAAACTCTGAAGCTGGCCATTAGCCGCGCCAAAGAGGAAAAAAGAAAGGAGATGCTGGAGGGTCTCGATCGTGACCCCTGGGGTCGCCCCAATCGCGCGGCGCAACAAAAGCTCTGCGCGTCGCCCCCCCCCCCCCCCCTTACGGAGACTCTCCAGCCCAGCTTCCTGCAGGAAGTGGTTGAGGGCCTTTTCCCGCAACGGGTGGAGCACGTACCCCCGTCGATGGCCCCCTTGGCCGGAGACGACGGGGAGAACGAGGAGGATGGTGTTCCTCCCGTCACGGCGGAGGTAGGGGCGGTTGTTCTACGGATCCGTTCCAAGAACACCGCCCCCGGGCCAGACGGGATCCCTGCCCGAGTGTTGGCCCTCGCCCTCGACCACATGTCCGACCGCCTCAGGTCGGCGCTGCGTCCGCACTTGGGCGACTCTTGCCCAATTTGGGCGGACCCAGCGTCGCTACGAGACGGCTGTACACGGGGGTTGTCCGGTCAATGGCACTGTACGGAGCACCGGTTCGGGCGGAGGCTCTGACCGCCCAGAATAGGGCACGCCTCTGGCGCCCTCAGAGGGTTATGGCGGTTAGAGCCATACGCGGATACCGCACTGTGTCAACGGAGGCGGCGTGCGCGTTGGCCGGGACTCCCCCGTGGGATTTGGAGGCGGAAGTGCTCGCCGAAGTATATCGGTGAACGGCTGAGTTCCGGGCGGAAAGTGGCAGTCGGCCCCCGCCCGAAGAGGTACGCGAATGGCGTGAGGCCGCTCGCCGAGCCACCATGGCTCGTTGGTCGTCCCGGCTGGAGGCTCCACGTGCTGGCTTTGCCGCCGTGGAGGCGCTCCAGCCGGTCATCGTCGAGTGGGCAGGGCGGCAGCACGGGACCCTTTCCTTCCGACTGACGCAGGTTCTTTCCGGGCACGGCTGCTTCGGGAAGTACCTGCACTCGGTCGCTAGGAGGGAACTGAGTCCCGCCTGTCACCACTGCGATTGCAGTGAGGACTCGGCTCAGCACACTCTGGCGGTTTGCTCCGCCTGGGCGACGCAGCGTAGGGCCCTCACTGCAGTCATCGGAGGGGATCTCTCGCTACCGGCCGTCATACGCTCCATGGCCGGTAGCGACAGGAATTTTACCGCGGTCGCTACCTTCTGTGAGGACGTCATCTCGCAGAAGGAGGCGGCGGAACGGGTCCGGGAGGACGATCTCCACTCGGACTTAATTCGTCGCCGGCGAACCGGGCGGCGGAGGCGCGCTTTCCAGCGCCTCATGCCGCCCTGAGTGTGGCCGCGGGTGGTCGGGACGGGTTTTCCCTTCCACCCGCTATAGTGGCCCCCCGCCAGGAGGCGGCGTCCGCGTGTGCCTGGACGTCGCCTAATTGAGAGGTCTTTACCCAGAGGTTGTGCCCGCGCTTTTGCGGGCAGGCGCTAGGAGGGTTCCGGATGTCTTAATAAAAGCTGTTCCCGGACCCCTCCTACTTAAAGCGCAGTACGGCACACCGTGTGGTTTTAGTCGGTTCGATTCCGACACACTGACCCACCGAAAACCCCGGTGGGGTGACGGCCCGAGGGGGTTTCCACACGCACAAAAAAATAAAAAATAAAAATGGTGAGGATTGTAGAAGATGTCTCTAACACCCATGCGTAGCCGGGGCGGGTTGCTAGTAGCTAATTAATAAATTTCAGGTCTTTAAAAAAACCAAGGACATCTCATTATACACCAAAACCTTCCTCATGAATCACTCTGTCTATTAGAGAAAACTGCATGAAAATAAGTTTTTCAGTTTATCGCGAAACAGACAGACAGACAGACGCGGCGGAGGACTTTGTTTTATAATATGTTGTGATTAACCACTCCTTTATTTGCGAGAATATCGACATAACTCAAAATTCAGTCGAATTGAACTAAGTTAATCTAACTAACAAACGGTCATAAATCTTCGATATTTTATGGTGAACAAAGATGCGACGCTTATTTCATGCTAATGTTCGTTAGAAGGCGACAAGTTTATTATATATTTAGAACAAAATACTCTAGCGGCAATCACAAAACATTGCCATTCTCGAAAATCAATATTTTTTTGTTTTGTCGCTATTGTCGCAAACGAGCGCACTGTGCAGTAATATAAGAAGAATTGATCATTGTATAATGTTTAGTCTTTCTGTACTTTGGCGGAGACGGCGGTAGTAGATTGCCTGGAACACGGTGTCCTACAAATAAAAACACTGCAATGTTTTAGAGGACCAACAATAACGGCACAAACTCAGGCGCCTTTGTTATCATTTTCTTTTTAGTTTATCATAAACTCTAGAAAACACATCACTAAATGATGTAGCTAATCTTGTCAGTGTATAATCGATACGATCCAGAACAAACTCCTAGCTATCAAGACGTTGTTAGGTAGGACTGCAAGGTTTTTTGTCTTCATTACGTTTCGGTACTGGCATACAACGGAGAATTTTCTTCAAGGACATTAGTAAGTAAAGAAGGAGCTTAATCTTCTGTAAGCTTAGCAATCTTAACGTCGTTTTTCTTAATGCAATTTTTCGCAAAATCAGTGCTTTAAACAATGACAGCTAATACTTTTACATGTTGAACATTATTTTCTGACCTGAGCTTCATATCGTTTTGACAGAACCGCAACAGATAAACGTAGTGTCATATGAAAGCTACTGAAAACTCTGAAAAGTACTTGTGAGAATAAAATTAAACTGATAAATTATAGCCTTATGTTTAAGACTTTACAATCCTAAGAAATATAAACGTTTTAATTGTTTAGTGTTTCATCCACAATGTTTTAATCCTAACATTCACTAAGTATCTAAAATATCAAATTTTATTTATAAAATTATTCAAAATTGTGATAACTAACTAAGAAAAGAAAGGAAGGTGGCGCTAGCTGCCATGTAAACATCGGATCCGTGTTGTTTTCGATTTAAAAAATAGTAAACAGTTCAATTTTTCATCGACGAAAGTATAAATTAGTTGCTTGGCGTGTAGTGACTGACATTAGTTGTTGATGAAGGGCTGCAATAGCTAAAAGAGGATTTAATGTGCATTGAAGTTTTAACATAACCGTGGACGGTTTTGGAACGTGGAGTGAACCGTGACTGACTTGCACTGTGAAGCATAAACTTTTCGAAATGAAGAAACTTTATGTGTAGATTGTGTAGTACAGTGCGGCAATTTTGAATAGATATTCCTTAATTTTAGATATACAGTGAAAAAAATAATAGTGATAACATTACCCAACCTTCAATTACCAAAAAAATAATACTACTATACTTTACGACAAAAACATTTATTTTCAAAATTGTGATATGGTCAATGTAGCTTGGTTGTCACATCGCCATATAGTGTAAATGCATTCACTGAAGTTCGCTTCTGGCCTGGCTAAGTGAGCTCTTTTTGACATTTGAATTTTGTTTATTTTGCAATCACTACAAATAACCAGCTCCCGATTCAATAGTCGCCGTCGTCGTTCGTGCAGCGGATTTAGTTACCATTTCTTCCTGCAACGACAGCAACAGTGGTGTTCAGTTGCTGTGTTAAGTGGCCGTTCAGTTGCCGTGTTCCATAGAGGGCGTTATACATGTTTGCTCCCGAGCAGATAGTGACATGAATGTAGTTATTAACTGACAATAATTGTTAAAATTAATAACTTATTATTTATTTACGGAATTTTATGGCTTATTTATTTCCAATTTTATTTTGTGCTGACATATTATATTTATATTATTATTATTCATCTGTACGGAGAAGCAATGACATTAGTACAGTGCCTTCCATTGTATGTAATGTGTAATAGGTATAATTATGTTGAACTCTGCAGATTTTTATACCTACATTAATAAAATTTTATGTTGTGGAATTAGTGCAATAGCTACATACTGTCTATTGTGGTTATTTATTATGGAGGTAGTTTGACAATATTAATTATTAATACGAATTTACTGTTTTTTTTTTTTTATATTCTTGTAATTTTGAAATTTTAAATATTATTGTTTAATGAAAATTAAAGCTTTAATAAACTTTTTCAATAGTCATTTTCAAAATAAATTAAAATCATTACAATAAATTCATTAATATTGTGTTCATAATATTCTATGTCATTGTGATTGTTATTATTATTTATTTATAAAAAAAAAAACAATTATTTTTTTTGCGAACTTTTAATTTCAATTAGTGTTATATTTTTATTAGCTATCAATTTGAGTGAATTTTCAATATTATTTAAATAGTCACCATTTCATTGTAATTTCCTTATGAATTAAGTGGCACTATTGTGTACGCGATTTTTTTTTTTTTTTTCTCCTTCCTATTGCTTTTACCGGCGTAACATGAGCTCTCCGGTGATATGTCCCTATTGCCCGGAGTCTGCAATATCCGTATAGCTAGAATACATAAGGATGTGTCACGTACTAGACAATCTGATACCCAACAGGCTGTCAGTCAACAACAGCAGTCGGTGGCGGAGTCACTGCATCGGTGCTCCCCGGAAAACCTGGCACATCTGAAGGGGAGCATACCAGTTATGTGGCATATACCTAAGGGGGCACGTAACTTAGCGGCAGGCAAATTATGTGCTATAATAGATAAATGCGTAGACAAACGGGGTGGAGGATTGGTATGCCCTACTTTCTTTTGCGTATGGCGCTTTGAAGGTGCCTTCCAAATTTCTGCCAGGTAACATGACTTTTAAGGTAAAGGCGAATATTAATTATGTAGATCCATACCAGATTGCAAGCGAGAGTGACATGACGTCGGCAAGTGCCAGGTCACACTCAACCCAAAAAATCATCGAGTCAAAGGTTTTTGAGGGAGACTTGAGGGGAGCCGTTCGACTTTTGATGTCGAGCGATGAGTTTGCACAGTGCGGACCTGAGACCCTAGCTGCCTTGAAAACAAAGCACCCGGCTCCGTCGCGCCCAGTTGGTACACTTTCGTCGCCAGTAGCACCATGCACCACTGTCACCGTTACGCCACAGGATATAACACTGGCGATTAGTTCATTTTACACTGGGTCTGCGGCGGGTCTAGATGGTATTCGTCCTGGACACCTAAAGGAACTTACTTCTGGGGCGGCTGGGGAAAATGGGCAGCGCTTGATGGCCGGCTTGGCCAAGCTGTCGAATTTCTTGCTTGGCGGTCATTTAAATCCCGAGGTGTGCCCGTTTATGTATGGAGCCTCGCTCTTTGCCTTGACGAAGAAGGACGGTGGAATCAGACCGATTGCTGTTGGTAGTACTTTTCGGCGTCTGGCTGCTAAGCTGGCCTGTCGCGTGGTCAGGGAGGAGATGGCTGAGTATCTGCAGCCACACCAGTTGGGGTTTGGAACACGCCGAGGGTGTGAGGCAGCTATCCATGCCACACGGGCCTTCGTAACAGATGCAGACAACTCGCAGGGCGTCGTTCTGAAGCTCGACATTCGCAACGCTTTTAACACCCTAGAAAGAGATGTTCTATTGAGCGCTGTCAAGGACAAAATTCCTTCTCTTTTCCCTTTCCTTCAGCAGGTCTATCTATTCAAATCAAATCTTTTCTTCAACAATGACCTTATACTTTCGCAGGTGGGATCCCAACAGGGGGACCCGCTTGGGCCACTCGTACACTTGGTACACTCGCTGAAATCACCTCTGAACTTATGGTACCTGGATGACGGCACCATTGGTAGAAAACCAGAGGTGGTTGCGCAAGACTTTTCAGTTTTGGTCCCACGCCTCAGGGAACTGGGGCTGGAAGTGAACCCGACAAAGTGCGAGATTTTCCCCTGCAGTGCTGAAGCTCGTACACACTGCGCCCAATTCAGCACACTTCTTCCCGGTCTCACCGAACTTACACCCAGTACTTTTAGCCTGTTGGGTTCTACCATTTTCCTAGAGGCGGTTCCTGAGGCCCCATTTCTCGAAAACGTCTTCTTCTTGCCGCGCGGGAACGTTTGTAAAATCTTACAGCCCACGTTGCGATGTTGTTGCTGCGTATGTGTTATGCCGTTCCTAAGATAACATACTTGTTGCGGACTACTCCGACGTGGCTGTGCCCGGAAGCTGTCTCCTCTTTTGACGGCGCTTTAAAGGATACAGCTGCGTCAATCCTCAACGTTTCCTTTGGTGAGCAGCAGTGGCTGCAGGCGGCTCCGCCTATAAGACATGGGGGGCTTGGATTGCGGCGTGTACAGGACGTCGGCCTTCCGGCTTTCTTGGCATCGGCTCATGGGGTTGCGAACCTTGTTGCTGTCATCCTTTCTACTAATGGTGATAGGGCAAGCATACCCTATGTGGCTGCCGCACTGTCGGCATGGTCGGCTTTCAACGCAGATATGACGGTTCCGGCGACCCCACATGTCCAGCGGTCATGGGATGACGTTGGTGTTAAAGGGACCTTGAAACTGTTGATGGACGGGGCAACGGGTGCCGATTTGGCTAGACTCCGGTCTGTGTCGCAACCAGAATCAGGGGCATGGTTGCAGGCACTTCCCTCGCCACATCTGGGAACCTTACTGGATGACGACTCCTTGCGTGTAGCAGTGGCTCTTCGCATGGGCTGCAGGGTGTGTGAACCCCATCGGTGCACTTGCAGTTCCATGGTTGAGGCAGATGGTCACCACGCACTCAGCTGTCGTCGGTCCGCCGGTAGGTTTCCGCGACACCATGCCCTCAACGATATAGTCCGGAGGGCCCTAATATCGGCCAATGTGCCCTGCGTACTGGAACCGCCAGGTCTCAGCAGGTCCGACGGAAAGCGACCGGACGGTTTAACTTTAGTGCCGTGGAAAAACGGCAAGTGCCTGGTGTAGGACGCTACATGCGTCAGCACTGTCGCGGCCACACACCATGGTCGAACGGTCCACGCACCGGCTGCGGCAGCAGGGAACGCTGCAAATAAAAAGCGTGTAAAGTACGCCGCAATGGAGGCGCGATACTATTTTGTGCCTATTGCAGTGGAGACTTTGGGCAGTTGGGGCTCTGAGGCGAAGGGCTTCATCGCGGATATTGGCCGCCGGATTAGGGATAGGAACGGTGACTCCCGTTCCGGGTCTTTCCTGGTGCAAAGGTTGTCCATTGCAATTCAGCGAGGCAACGCTGCCAGCATCATGGGCACTTTTGCGCCGGAAATGATGCGGGACAGGTTACTTTAAGGGGATTAAAGGGAAAGAATAAATTTGTAACTATAATTGTTATCAATTAAAAACGATTTAATTTTATTAAACGATAACTAACTACTTCAATAAGCAATTACTTTCTTTATCAAATAAGGTAAGGAATAAAAAATATCAAACGTTTTAATTTACAAAAATAAGTGGCCTCATGCAACATGTTGCCAATTTAGATAACTACTTCTTAATCAGAGTAACTTCATTATTATTAATTTTGGCCACACTTTACGTAAGGGTAAATTTTACCTGTGTGCGTTAGTTCGATGCTCACTATAGTTATTAGTAACTAGCCTAGGTATATGTGTTCACAAAAATAGGGTAATAGGCTCACAACTTCCTTGTAATTAAATATTCAGATTAATTATTTTTTTAAAAACGACAACCCTAACTTCGCTGCGCAGTTACGCTATAGAAAGAGAGGCAACTTCTAGGTGAATATAGCTGTGTATTAGCGCTGTGCCACCTAAATTGCGAATTTATTGTGACGGAACAAAAGTCGCTATTTATTTAAATCATTTGGCGGAGTGAGACTTCTGTAATTGTACCTTTATTTATTCTATGCCACAGGTTAAAAATCAATAAAAAAATAAAGTCTAATTAAGCTAAACCCATATTTTGGTGTCAATTTATTTTTGAATATAAATTAATATTTACAATAGAATTCATTTAGCTTATGTCCGCACTCTTCAAAGATATCATCCCAAAACTTAACCTCATCAGCATCAGGTGCAGTACCGGGGACAAATTTATTGCCAATGTCCAAATATTCTTGCTTCTCGACTGTATAATTTGCCCATTTCACTCCTAAAGATTCATCTGGAGTAGGATTTCTGGAAACATGTTGTTGTTTAAAGATATAAGATGGTAGTAGACGTTAAATAGAACAGAAAAAAAAATGCTACCGTCCACTATTTCAAGGCACGTTTACTTAGTACAGAAGCCAAAAACTGTAAGAATATGTTTCTTAGCAGATAAAAGTAGAGTGGTTTCCTATTGATGTACCGTGGCCTTGGACGTACCGACTAGCAAGTTTGTATACGAAATGCTACCTTATAAGGAACATCGTAAGGCTGTATTTAGTATATAAGTACGATGTATCTATGTGAAGAATTCGCGTAGAGTTCTGTATGTGTGTGAAATACGATTATCGTTTAACAGGGGACAACTTCGTCTTTCGCAACAAGGGACACGCGTTTCTGTCAAAAATACAGCCGATGTTCTTTCTTACTACGTGTATGGTGATCAGTTGGGGAACAAAAACAATATCACTTTACAATATATAATACTAGTTAGGGTAATTAATGCCTGTTTTCAATATTCCTTTACTTTTAAATCTAATTCGATGATATATATACCTACCTACGTGTCTGACGACACTGGATTAGTTACAAAAACACAAAGAAAAGAAAATCTTAAATACATAGCTGCAATGATAACACAAGGAACAATTCCCTCTGGAATCTATAAGTTCCAGTTATTACAAGTAGTCGTAACTTTAATGCAAAATCTGTTAAAACGAGGGTAAAAGGTTAAAGTAAAAATCTTACCCATATTTTGCAAAATTGGTCCAAAGTTTGATCACTTTCTCCATAAGTTGGAACGTATCAGAGCCCTTGTCAATTTTATTTGGCATCAACTTGGCATTAAAAAAGTATAGCACGTCGTCACCGTGACTAGTCACTGGTTTGTTCTTAACTATTTCTGTAACATCTAGTATGTGGGTGAAAATATTTCTTTCAGACTTGCAGCTAAATTTGTATAAATACACTTTCTCCTTTTTTGCACAATGTTTAGCAAAATTAACTATACCGTGCACAAACATTTCCATAGAATAGAATTTACTCAGCTGTTCCCAACCATCAGGAATATCAATTTTGTAATTAAAATAATATTTTCTGATTTTTTTTCCAAGTTCCAATTTCTGGTTTGCAGTTAGATCAAATCCTATAAGCTTCGGTGACAAAAAATCGGCGTAGTCTCTTGCCATTTCCAACTTAGTTTTGACAGAGTCGGCATTTCCCAAGCCAATAATACCTTCATCTGAAGTGTATCCAGCCATCACTTCGACTCCATCGTGCACTGAACCGAAATCTCCAGCAAAAAATTTTTCATTATCATCAACATTTTTTTCTTCTACTACGCTAAAATACATAGCCGTTGTTGGTTTTTCCGATAATAATATTGGTACAGAGATGGCTACAAGTGATTCAATCGGTTGGTTTTTAAAGAATTCATATAATTCTGTATCATCTTCAGAGAAACAGCCTAGCTGCTTCGCTAACGCCAATGCTCTCTCACGAGGTTTGTAAGATCTTGCCCAATGGCATAAAGTGGTACCACTCTGGGTAATGGCTCTGTTAAATAGACCTTTCGTCATTGGCGATATGAGATGGTAACTGACGCTAGCACCACCGGCACTCTCACCAAATATCGTAATATTGCTTGGGTCACCTCCAAATTGAGAAATGTTTTTATTGACCCACCTAAGAGCTTCTACTTGATCTTTGAGACCAGCATTTCCAGGTACATCGTTACTTTCTAAGCAAAGAAAACCAAGCACTTCAAGTCTATAATTAATAGTGACTACAATTACTCCATCTTTAACTAAAAATTCAGGGCCGTAGATGTCGTCTTCTCCGCTTCCACAGATGAATGCTCCTCCATGTATCCAGAACATGACTGGTAGAGGCTTGTCTGGTTTAACATTTGGTGTATAAACATTGAGATACAAACAATCCTCGCTGCCTTGCATCCCTGTTTTAGTCATCGCATCAAACTGAATACATTTTGATCCAAATTGTTTTGCACTACGCACTCCTGCCCATGGTTTCAGAGGTTGTGGAGCCTAAAAAAATTAATTATCATTACTTTATTTTTCTTTTTTTGTTATTTAATTACTCTCTTGTCATCAATCTCTGTAGTTTTAATTGTAAGGGAGCAAGCACAATAAAATAGATTAGAGGGAACTTTATTTTCAAATGACTAGCGACCCGTAGTGACTAGCTGCTTAGGCTAGATCAAGCATGGTTTCATTAAGTGACGCTCAACAACATCGAACTTAGCCACGTTCAGTAACTATGTTATAATATGTAATATGGAAGCTAGTGGACAGGTTGCCGTGATCTACACAGACTTCGAAAAAGCGTTCGATCATGTGGATCAGGTTATTCTGATCGCAAAGCTACAAAGTCTTGGGATCCATGGTGATTTGCTCAGATGGATCAGTTCGTATTTGTCGAACAGGTCTCAGGCTGTGGTTGTGCGTGGTTTTAGATCGGACTTCGTAAATGTCCCTTCCCGTGTTCCCCAGGAATCTCTATGTTTCAAAGTGTCAATGTATTAGCTTTAGTCGTTCCAAAGCCCCAATTAAATATTCATACAAATTCGATAACAATATTATTGAAAGATAATGCTAGACTCGAAATTGCTGTTCTCTGAACACATTGATCATATAATCAATAAAGCCGGATAAAGATTACGAGAAATATTGGTTTTGTAATGCGTAATTGCGAACCCTTTGGAAATTGCCACAGTATAAAGATTGTATATTATGCCTATGTACGGACTTATTTTATTTTGAACATTTTAGAGTATTGCTGTCAAATTTGGTCACCTCGATGTAAAGTTTATATTGTGAGACTGGAAAGTCTACAGCTGAGGTTTGTGAGATTCCTAAACTTTAAGACTGGGATACGTCATGCCTCATAGTCCGTGGACTGTAGACACTATCACCTTCTTCCTCTCGATGATAGATCTACGTAAGATGCTGGATATGCTTCTACTCTTTGATATCTTGCGTGGTGAACTCGATTGTAGTGATCTTCTATCATGTATACAGTTCTGTACCCCAAAGTGTCGCTTTGTATCTGCTCCATGGTCGCACCAGACACACCCACCTATTTAATATACGTAATCACCGCACTAATTACGGTAAAAATTGTGTTATGACACGACTACTTCGCATCTAAATTCGAGGGAATAGATTATTTCAATAAATTAACTAAGGAGTCATATCGGAAACAAATCGCTAGTATACTCACTAGTAAATAGATAAAACACAATTTTATTTTATTTTCTTTGTTTTGTTGATTTAGTTATTAGGTAGTTTATTTTTATTTGATTTAGTTTAGTTCAATTTAGCTTAATTTAATTTGATAGATAGATAGATAATACTTTATTTGTACACCAAGTTTTACAGAAAATACGAGTATTATACCTAATAAGTTAAGCATTGAAAATAAAGCAATCTCTTCCAGGCAACCTTAGGATGGACTAAAACGTTTTTAATGAACTGGCGTTAATAATACGTACAGATACAAGTTTAATTTTTACGGTATATCTACATACTTATCATATCATACATACATACATAAACATACATACACACATATATATGTATATATACTTATATGTATACATAAATATACATATTTACATACATTTACTTATTTTCACTAAACAGATAAAGCTCATTGTTTTGAACGTAGCCATGGATTGCGCTCGTCTGATACCAACTGGCAATACATTCCATAAAAGTACGGCTTCCACATTAAATGATTTATCCTAGAAATTGATGGAATGCCTTGGAATTTATAGTCTCAAATTTCCGGATGACCTCAGGGCTTTTGAATGTGTATCACGAAGGAACTTAAAGCGTTCCTTGAGGTAAAGGAGAGTAATTGGATTAAACAAAATGTTTTCTATAAAGCTAAGAATATGAGTATTCCGGCGGAGGCGGAGATCTTGCACATTTCCGTAAAAATTCCGCTTTTTACGGAAATGGGCAAGATGATCTGATCATATTTGTGTAGGCCAAATATGAATCGTATACAAAAAAATTGGAGTCGCTCAAGTTTATCAAATGGTGCTTCGGTAAGACTAGGATTCATCGGCTGACATCGGCGTATACGTGATTTAATTTATTTAAATCAATTTGATGCCATATATCGTCGGTCCAAAACTGTATCGGAACATCTCCAAAAATACGTGTTTTGAGTTAAGTATGCAGTATGATTGCAAATCTAACGCTCTTTCCGAATCAGTAATAACATAAGTCCTAATCACTATACAACTGACATAAACGACATTATACCGGTTTACTAATAATACATTTTACAATTACAGCCCCAGTCAATAGTAGTACATTTCGAAATGTTCCAGCTTAAAAACCGTAAACAATGCCTAATTAGAAACAAAACCATGTTAAATATTGATACACTTATGACAAGCAGGCATCTCAAACCCCATTTAGAACAAAAATTTAGCTAACAACATTGCCATTTCAAAGTGCCGAAAATCTTTAAACCGCATTTTCTCAAAACATCCCATTTGGAAATGTTCCGGTACTGTTTTCGACCGACGATATTTGGAATACATAAAGTTTATATGTAGAAGAAATGCTTCTACACTAAAACTTTTTACTACAATTTTTAATAAATAGGTGCTATATTTACATCAATATGTCCTATAAATTGAAAAATTATGTGAAAACACCTACAGAAAGCTACAGGCGCCCAGTAAAAATGCTGACCTGTTATAGTACGAAATGTTTATACAATGATACTTCAAGTTATACTGGTCATTGATAGAAATTAAAACCATTCAATACTTAATGACTTCGTGTCGAAATTTAACCACCAGATAGATATACCTATCTACATTGTAATTCGTACCTATGGTCCGGGTCACATGCCCATTGCCAAGATTGAATTGATTTAATTCAGAATCATATTTATTTGCAAAAATACTGTGATAAATAGTGTTACAATAAAGAATATTCAAGATACAAGTATTTTGACCAGAACAGTGGCATGCAAAAACATTAAATAAAATTTAAATAATTCATTATATTAAGCAGAGTAATATTAGATCGATACAACTAATTAAAACCGATGTCGTACAAGGAGTGAAACATAATAATAGTTACAAGAATTGAATTTAAAGTTTATATCTATGACTGATGATGTAATCACTAAACATGTTAGTCTGGTGATTATGTTATCGGATAAATGCCTTATGTTTTCACAAATAAAAATACTTTTTGACGTCGCTAGAGATATTGAACTTATGTTACAAATACCTACTTGTAATTACAGTGCCTCAAGACAGTGGACAATCATAGTGAAGTTAGCCCAAAGTCATTCAGCGAGTTATGGAGAGAGCTAAGCTTGGTGTTTCTCTGATGTAGAAAATTCGTAACGAAGTGATCCGACACTGCACCAAGGTAACCGACGTAGCTCAAAGACTTAGCAACCTGAAGAGACGGTGGTCTGGTCGATAACCGCTGGGGTAGACGAGTTCTGGAGTGGAAACTGCGTTTAGGGGAACGTAGTGGACACACTGTAACCAGGTAGTGACGATCTGAGCCAAAGTGTTTAAACTCTCCACAGAGTTCCTATACGGTTGTGCTTTGTTTAAAACCTTTTTGGTCGTGTTTAAGACGGATTAAAAGACGATTGAAAGTAGACATGATCTTGTTTTTGAGTACTTACAGTTACATCTGAGGGGTGAAACATTATATAAGGTCGGGAAAAAAGTTTTTTCGTATTTTATATACAAATTCAAGACTTTTTTCAAAGTTTAATTATAATATATGTATATGTGCCATTTTGTGCGATATCTTGTAGCTAATGACATATTCCCGTTGCTGTAAGAATCTTCAGATTTTTGATTAAAAAACTGCGAGAAGTAGTTTAGACAGTCCTCTCTTGATGTTAACCTAACACTACCCAAAGAATACTGAAGAGACCGAAACAAGTAAAAAACTCTCTGGGTGCATGGTCAGGACTATATGGTGGATGCATTAACATTTCCCACTTGTGTGTGGTCTGGCGTTATCATGACGAAATAAAACTCCTGTTCTGTTGATCAATCCCGGCCGGTTTTTCTTAATTTCTTGCTTAAGTCTCATTAGTTGTTGGCAGAAGAGATCCGAATGGATGGTTTTGCCCGGTGGTAAAAGCTCATAATGAACGATGTCGTTCCAATGTCACCAAACACCATCACTTTATTGCGTCCTTAATCAGGGTTTCGCTACAGTCTGTGGAGCTTGACTTTTTTGGCCCGTTCTTGTCGTAGGTGATCCACTTTGGACTACTAGTGATCAATCTTTTCAAAAATGGTTCGTTTTCCTACGTTTTAATAAAGAATCGCAAATGAGTACACGATTCATTAGGTTTCTTTCAGTGAGCTCGTGTGGCACCCGAATATCGAGCTTTTTTGTATAGCCAGACTTTTTCAAATGGATCAAAACTGTTTTGTGGTCAATCCTCAGTTCCTCGGCTATATCGTAACTACTAATGTGCCGATCTTGCTCCACTTGTTCAAAAATGACATCGACTTTATCCGTATGAGGGCGATCAGGGCGAGCTGCATCTTTGACGTCAAAATTCCCGAAATGAAAACGCTGGAACCAATTTTGTGCTACTCTTACTGACACTGCATTAGATCCATAAACTTCACAATTTTTTTTGAGTCGCATTTTTACCTTTTTGTAATAAAACTGTAGAATGTATCGAATTTCTTCATTAGATTAACTCATTTCGACGGACAGAAAAACAATTATAAAATGGCGGGAAAGTGTTTTTTACTTTTTATTTTTCTTTTTCTCACATATTCCGATATTTATTGATATAAAAACCACCTAGATACAAACAGTACAACCAAAGAGATTTTTCTACAATTTTATTCAAAAAACGAAAAGAGGGGCTCGTGTCTAAGTGGTAACCGAGTAGGTTAACACATTACAAAGTTAAGTAATACTAGCCAGGTCAGTCTAGGATGGATGACCATTCTTAACAAATTGAGACTCCTCCGTGCCTCGGAGAGCACGTTAAACCGTCGGTCCCGGGTGCCATACAAACATCTGTGGCATTCGTTACGGGTAGTTGGAGCCCTAAAAAAGAAGTCCGACAACCTGGTCTAACTACAGAACTTCGTTATCGCCTAGTACTTGGGTTGTGGAGGTCTGATGGCAGTCGCTTCACGTAAAATATCAAAGTTCGGCCGTATCGTAGTTAGATTCAAAGCCGACCCCAACTTAGTTGGGAAAAGGCGCGGAGGATGAATTATACAAAAAACGAAAAGACTTTTTCCCGACCTGTTTTATTAGAAGAACTACGACCACGGAGCAGGGCACAATGATTTCTATATATCAATCAACCTCCTAAGTGTCATTACAATATGATAATGTTATCGCTTCTTAACTATTGAGGACGTAACCAAATAAAGCCCTTATTTGGTTACGTTTAATAATTAAGAAGCGAAAACATTTAAAGAAACTTAAATAGGTACCTAACACCCGAATGATTATCTGAATACAGACCGACATTTGGCGTTATTTGGCCTTGGATGGTCAAAGATACCTATGTAATTTTGTTTAAAACTGCTTATTAATTCTCACTTAATTTTTCGTCTACTTCAAAACAAAAACCAACCATACAATATTGTAGTGTCGGGACCTCTCGCACAGCTTGCATACTCCTTCGATTGGAAGAATAACTCTTTACTACGCGAGAGGCATAGACTGGTGGCACCAAACTCGAATTTAGAACACGTTAGAAATATTTTATGAAGAATAAATGTTGAAGACAAGGGAGTCGCCCAGCGGACAGAAGACGGTCTTGACGACTATCGTGCAAAAGCTGCACGGAATAATTCAAGAAGTGTTATTTATAATTAATTTGTTTAAAGTTTTAATTGTTACATGAATAATCTGATCCAGATTATATCACATAGTGCGTTTGCCTGCTCTTTTAATTTTCCTCCTCTAGCTAATACCTGTCGAAACCGGATACCCTAAAGCCCCAAGCTTTACACGTGGTGGAGTACGCCGCAGTTGATTTAGAAGAAGTACTCCACGCGTTACACGTGGTGGAAGCTTTACAATATAATGTAGATAATCATTTTAATATTTGTGCCCGCCATGATGATTTTCAATTTTTTCTTAAACAATCATGTCCTTCGTAAACTAACATTGAGGATAACAATTTTTTTTTTTTGGTTTTTTGTAGTTAGAGGGCTTGGACTTTTCGTCAATAACCATGACCTACTCGAGGTATTTCTTACAGCCAATAAATCCGAATAAGCAATATTCTTTTGCTTTCATTGTCTTAAATCTGGCCTACCATTCCCTTTCAATATACTCCCATCTTTAATTCCCAAATTGCCCGGCGGCAATAGCCTTGCCACCTATTAGGTACGTGAGTGCACGAGTGGAATCAAAAATTGGCAAAATGTGGATATTTAATACATCTCTGCCATAGCCACAGGATTGAGTGTATGTATGTAATTACTCAAAGAGCTACAAATATGACAAATATTAAAATATTATAAATAGACACTGTGTCAGTGTCTGATTATAAGCAAAAAAAATTATCACTATAATAAATTATCGCGCTGTCACACTTCGGAATCGTGTTAGATTATTTTTGTTTCCGTATCAGTCTGTTTCTGTTTGGAAGTGTAATTAAGATCTGTGAAATTCTCTCAAGTGTACATCTTATAAATATTGATTTGCTAGAAATCAACAACCTGAACACAAACACTGAATTTAACGCCCTTTTTTGTGCGTGCATCCTCCTCTGATTTAGTACCTTTTAAAGATTTTTAAACTTATACCACAGTATAATGTGTATATATATATATATATATACTGTGCTTATACTATATACTGTGGTGCTAATAGGTAGGTATATGCTGCGCTGAAGGTTTTTGCTTTGATATTTGGTACACAGGTAGTACTTAGATCCCAGATTACAACTCATTAAAGCAAGATAACTTCACTAAATGTATGAAACGATTGAACTAAACATCCTAATGAACAACCATTTTAAAAACTTTCAATGAAGTCGAAAATCCATTTGATTTTCTTCTATTCTTGAACTTTGTAACACACAAAACTTTTGCTATCATTAACCAAGAGCTGCTTCCACAAAAAGCGGCGTAAAAAAACGACTGAAATTTTGTTTCTATACCTTGAAGCGGAGGTTTCCAATCGGCGGTTGAGCATATGGAATGCCTTTAAAACTATAGAATGTGCCTCCGTACTCGTTCTGCACAATTTCTCCTTCCAACATGCCCTCACTTACATTTACGCGCGCCATCTTAATTTGTATACGCACGACAACAAATCTAAAATGATACTAAAGGAACTTAACGCTTCCCCTGCTTGTTTGAAACGATACCAACATTACTAATGTTACAAATTAATTGATTTGATGAGATAAGATCGGTTTTGAGTTATGCACACTATCAGGTTGTGATTAAAGGCGTACTTCATATATATCAAAGTACTCTGTGGTACCTACTGTTGATGTATTTTGTAGATATTTGCTTTTGTTATTTATCTAGGCTAAGAATTCAGACCTCTGTAATGTTATGAATATTTTAAAACTAATAGCAAATTTTCAGAGTCCTTCTCAACCTTTAAGCCTGGTTATATGTAAAATAACTCTAGGATTAGATTTTTGATAAAAAAATACTATAAATAACATTTAGACATACGTACATATTATCATAAAAGTTTAAAGCCTTAGAAACATTGCATTCAAATAGGCAGCCTTACTGTGGTACAAGGCTGGTTCTTAACCCTAATTAAGTAATTAATAGGTACTACATCTTCAGAATCTAGTAAATGTGACGTCTATACTACGTCATCCTGTGGAAATTGTTAAATATACCCTAAGGCTTTTTTATATTAACAACAAATATTAACGGATTTATAAAAAACTAAAAAATAATTCGCACGTGTTAATTAGTGTTGGTTTGTACAAATATTTTTTATCGAATTTAATACTTTTTGAAAGTTACTTAAAAAAAATGGCTATAGGTATGCTATGTGGGGATACCTATTGATATGGATGACTATGGATACCCACATAGGATACCTAAAGCCATTTTTTTGAAAGTGTGGATACTCCCTTCGCCGAATGCACGATGACACCGATGCGATCCGAACCTACTAATCCAGGTCGGGACCGGTCCCCTATAGATTTCGCCTGCCTATCAACAGCAGGCAGCGTCGAACAGTGTGTTGGGGCAGGTATGAGGGCACGTCTATATCAGAGTTAGGCATCAATCAATAAAAAATTCAATCTAAGTGTCAATGGATAAAAAAATTAATTGCAATCAATTTATTTGGGATTGATATTAATCACAATTAAACATTAATTGCATTTAATCATTAAATTATTTAGACTAAGCTTTATTAATTGCCTTGGTCGTAGGTAGCCTCTCACTGGAAACCATGGTGATGGCTATGGTCCAGCACGAGAGCGCATGGGATTCCGCCGCCTCGTTTTGCGAGGAAGTGATGAGTGCCAAGGAGGCGGCGGAAAGGGAACGGGAGAGAACTCTCGACCCGAAGGCGCACCAGACGCCGGAGAGAGCGAGAAGATCTCCAGCCTCCATGAGCGCTTGCCTGAGGGTGATGGGATGAGTTACCCGTCGCCCTAGCAGAAGCAGGCCCCCGCACGAAATTGTGGGGTCGCCTGTTGTCGAGCAGGCGGCCAAGTCTGCCGGGCTCACAGGGACGTCCTTTCTAGGATACACCTGAGTCCCCAGCCGTCCCCGGCATTGGACCCCGTGACGGAACGCCGTGTGGTTTTAGTCGGTTCAAGTCCGACATACCACCTTACCGTTAGCCCCGGTGAGGTGATGACCCGTGGGGGTTTCCACACGATAAAAAAAAAAGCTTTATTGATTGCAAAGTCAAATTAAATTAATCACAATCTGCTGTTTACACAAAGAAATTAAATTTAACAATTTATCGCTCCTGTGCCTGTCGTACAGTGACAACATAAAAAGATATACAGGTGTATCTGACAATAAAACACTTGTATAAATCACTGAAAAAGGCAAGGCTTTAGCATGCAGTTTCAAAAAGATTTAAAAAAAAAACTGCGTTTACAAGTTATGGTGACCGTTTGAATTTAAAGGTATTTTTACCTCGCGTTGCATAAAAAGCAGCTGTAATTTGTAATGTTAAAGGTTTTAAATCGTACGTATTTTTTTGTTTTGGAACTGTTCACTCAACTATTAAAATCCATAAAGAAATAACTTAAAAAGTTTTCGAAGTTAGTTTTATTGATTTTCTTGGCAACGGAATGAAAAATTAAAAAAAAACTATTTGAAATCTATGTAGTTTGGACAATATTGTAATTTGGCATCTTGGACCTGATATGATGATGGAGGACGCCAGGAGGTTCATAGAGGAACTATTCAGTGGCTATTTGTAAACCTCTGGAGTTTGGGCTCAGATGATTCATTTGGACAAGTCCAACAGATTGGGCTTGGTGACGATGGTCTGACGAGGAAGATAGGAGGTAGATAGAGGACATTGGTGCCGATTCTATTGTACACTCGACTAAACTAAAACCTGACTTAATTTCTTCATATGAAATCAATCTAGTGTTCTTCGTAATAAGGTCTATTTGTTACTAGCATCTATTTCTCAGCGCCGCTAATTTCAATAAAACCTGTCAACGTATACTCAACTTTATTTCCACGCAGCGAGAGTCTTCATTTATTCAAACGCTGTATAATTGCCGTATAAAAACTTGTTCAAAACGAACAAGGATGACGTGTTTTTAATCTACACCTACGAAGACGCTTACTAAAAACACAGAGCAAAAGAGGAGATGGCATTCAACGGATAGCGGCTCTCGCTACGTGGTATTAAAGTTTATTTAAGCGTATCAGACTTTAGTCGACAAATAAATTGCTTATTTCGATAGCGACATATGTTACCTACTTGTTTCAATTTGAAATAAGACCTTGTTTCTAAGTGTGCAAGGTTTACTTCTTATATAAAGAGAATTTAGTGGATTTTAATTTAGCGAGTGAAGTAACAGAATTGGGGCTATTGTTGAGTTTTTTAATTCGGTTCGCCATTAAAACAAAGTGTTTTACTAAAGTAAGCTATAATTGTAATATTATATATATGTTATAAGACTATTTTTTCTGGTGGTGAACCAGTTCTACAGCCGACGTGGTCTCTGGTGTAAATGTTATGCAAGGTGTTATGTGCTATGCACATGGACTACTTCTGGTATCTAATGTGAAACTTGAACCTCGCAGGTATGGGTCTGTAACAAAGGTGAACAACAAAAATCGCACAATAAATACACTCATGAATTTCTTAAATCATATTTATTTTTAATTGCATATAAATTTGTGGACTTTCTGTTAGAATAGTACTCTCAAACTGATATTTTTTTTTGTATAAAACGCTAAAATTATGTTTTACAGCTATTGTACCAGAGTGCCATGACAATGTCACAAACATTCACATCACTCAACTAGGTACAGGTTATAAACAGAAAATACACACACAATAATTTATACTCTAAGTTTATTATTTTTCCTGTTTAAGAAATTAACCTATTTAAAAATACCACCTAAAATGTAGGTACTTAGATTGCCTAATGTTCACACACACTCATGCTCGGGATGAGCCGTTATCGATAACAACGTAAGGCTAAATGGAAAACAATTTAACAAAAAATAAACGGGGACCTCACCGCATACGTAACAACATGAACAACTGATGTACGTGTCATTCGCTGGCACCTGCACTGTACACAGCTCGCCAAGGAAGTACATCACTGAATGTCAGATACATCACAACTCTTCTACTCGAACTTAGATAATTCTCTAGCTGCGGTAAATATATTTCATTTAACTATTAGATATTTCAAATTACTTTAACATTAGGCAGTGATAAATTTATAACATTTGGTATTTGACTACGACGTCACAAACACAAATTTTTCACTTAAGTTTGGTCCAGGCTGGATATAAAGTTATGTGACACTTGAAATTCATTCAACATTAATTTGTTATTCGAAAGACAATAATCCCCACAAACTTCCACAGTACACTTTCCATATCTTAGTTCAAAATAAACACTGATCATATCAAAATATATTTTCATGTGAAGCGAAAACGTCCAATGATAAAAACATTATCTGATACATTTTAAATTCTTTGTACTGATATACAAGATTTCCATCGCAATATCTAATTGAATACTACGCAAACTTTAGAATTTTTAGCCTAATCTTATTTTATAAAAAAAAATAACTTTAAATCTATTGCCTAATTTTCAAAGAGGTTAAAATACCTCTTTGTGTCTTAACGATGTTTACGCGATAAGGGATAATCTACATTTAAACGCATTTATTGCTCTATATAACATCATATATATTTGTGAAAGTGTTGGCAGTATGTACCGAGATTGTAATTATATCTATAACCTGGTAAATTGAACTGTACAGAGACAACATTATATACGATCCATTGTTACTTTTAAACCTGACTAATTAATAAATGTCAATTGTAAAACTCTAATACTGCGAATAAATGTAGCTCCACCCTTGAGAACTTAACTTCGTGGTGTTCATATATCCTTACTTATATATATTTACAATGAATGATGTTCCTTATATTAGTAGTTAGTTGTCGTTAGTAAAACTATGTTAACCTGTTAATTCGCTCCCACGCGCCACGGACTTACTTCATACAATATCAATATATTGTGATGTTCCAACCTTCACTATTACACTAAAGCCATCTTACACTACACGATTAAAACACCCTCTTATGCTCGATTTAATTATAAAAAGTTAATATTTTAATTTCCTAGATATCGCGCCGACGAGGTAGAACAGTATCATACATCTAATCTCTCAAAAGTCATTTCGTAAAATATTAATACGAAGTTATTGCATTTTAACAATTCCAGAAATAACACGAATTCTTGGTCATGTAGTGTAAGGTCGCGAGACAGTTCATTATTGCTTCACAGTTCAGTTACTGTTCACACATAAACAAAATATTGTATAATATAAGACAATTTTATTACAACCCAACATGGCAACACAAAGTGGGCTCAGAAACACAGATTATAAATGAATCGTTTACCGCCAAATAAGGCGTCCAGTACAAATATTCCATACATCAAAACAGCGTTTACATTTTTCTGTTTATAAACACGTAACTCATCAAATACAATTATGTATTCGAAAGAAAAAAAAATACATAAATTGTGCTATCATTACACTGTACTTCATTTTATAATATAAAGAAATATAAGATACCGGATTCCACCAAATTAGAATAAATCATGATTATGCAGATAGCAGGTTACCGCACAATAAATATCTTCTAAAAACATAACTAATCATTTCTCACTTGTAATTTAAGACCTCAATTCTACCATATGCCTAACATAATTGTAACAATGCAGATAAAGTCAAAAGGACCATCTCTTGAACTTAAATACGTTGTTAATAAGTGTATGACGACCGAGGAAATATACTTCCCGAAATATATTCTACATAGATAGGTACATCACTTCAATCAATCTATAACATTCAATAAAAAGCTTATAAATTACACATACTGATGGTTGAGGCACGAATATTGGTAACAAATGCCGTTTTATGTTTTTTCTTTTATTTATGTGGTATTATTACACACGTTAATAGCAACTTCTTATGTATAATTGAGACATTTTACTATAATAAGCAATAACTTTATGTAAAATAGAGTATTATTAAACGACAAAATTGTGATCAATATTCGTGACAGCTACTGTAATGATGCAATTACACATGGTCGTAATATATTGTATGAACTCGGGTTAGCAACTATTGTTACCTATAGAAGTCAGGTGTTAAAAGTTCGACGGTCGTTTAGGGTAGAAGATGGTGATTCTCTAGAAGACTCGAGAGAGCCATGGTAGTCTGACATGTACCCTCATGTTTACTAAAGTTAATTTTTGTTTTAAATGTTGCACAGGGGTTGCTGATCAGGACAACATCCATAGCTATGACTAAAGTTAAGAACCATTTTCATAAATTCGTTTCGTATTTAGTCTATTGTGTGCGCGAATTTAGTTAACGACCAAGAGCCCGATATCGACGTAAACTATGTCTATTCGTTTATTTTCTTTTCAACAAATGCCTGACAACGTAACCATGCCAGTTTGTAAAATTGAATTTTATTCTATCTACGGATCTACGTATTGGAACAGGCAACTACCTTCACGACTGACTTCTACTCCTGACAATGTATAAATACCTTATTTGTTTAATCGAAATAAATGAGTTTTGATTTTAAAAGAAGCTGTTGAAAATATATATAGATTACCTTTTTTCATTTATAACCATTCGAAGACATTACGATACTGTAGGTACATGTAGTATTTCGTTTTAAATAAATGATTTTTATTACACGCAACAAAAAGAGTTGCGTTATATTGTATGTTGTGATATGAACAGGTGTTCCGACTGCATATTCAAAAGTCGATATTATCTATTTCTATATATATATAGTTATGAATAGTTATATTTTAATGATATTTGTAATAAATAGCTTCAAAATGATTTAAATTCAAGTTTAAACTTAGGCTAATGAACAAATGAAAGATGATACACACTAGATTCGGCACTCGAGTCCTTTGTAATATTAATAATTAATTCTTATATATAATATATTATAATTTAATAAATAAGTTCAGTATTTTTAGTTAAAATTAACTTCGATTGTAGCTTCCTCTTCAATAAAATCGATTAATATTTTTAATCGAATTGGCAATTTTTATAGTCATAACTGATTATTTATCGAATTGTCAAAAAGAAAATAAACGAACGGGCAGAGTATAGTGTAATCGCATAAGCCTAGAACCATGAATACCAGACGACACTCGCATAATGAGTAATTTAAAATTTACACTTCGATAACGAGCGTTTTACACTCGAAACTAATATTAACATAACACATTGTAAGTATTTTCTGCGACGTCCGGCAGCGCACGAGTTAAATTCCAAGTGAGAGTCGAACAGTCCAGCCTTTGTCCACTCATAGGGGTTGGAACTTAGTTTAACGGGTAAGACACTTGTCGCGAGTACGCGGTCGGTCGCTGTCGGCCAGGGCGGGTATTATTTGTGCGCCGGCGGCTTGCGCGGCGCGCGCGTGGCCTTGCCCGTCGACGTGGACGGCAGAGACACGACGGGAGATGCTTTCGATTCTTTAACAAAGTAAGGTCATTCGTTATAGGCGACAGTCTACGATTACGGATATGGTCAACGGTATAACGGTATGGTTTTTATAACTCTAATACCTTGAGATACTAAACACACGGCCGTCTGATCCCAAACTAGGCAGAGCCTGTACTATTGAAACCAGACTGCTGATAAACATACTTATACTGGGTGTTAGTGAAACACTCCCGAAAACGAAGACAGACGATAGTACTTCTGGTACCTTTTATGATGGGTCACAAAAAAAATCAAACCCGATAAAAAAAAACAGCATTATTCACGCTCCATCATGTTAGTACAGCTAAATTCAACGATAATTTCATAAAAAAATTGATCAAAAACTACTGCGCTCGTGTGAAAGGACGCGCGAGTTCGGCGCCCGCGCGTCCGTTGACCCGAGGTCAGCTGTTTTTGATTTAGTTTTTATAAAATTATCGTTTAATTTACCTTTGCTAATATTAGGGAACATGAAAATGCTAATAAAAAACTGTGAAAAGATAGGTTTTTTCATCCGGATCGATTTTTTTTCTGACCCATCATCAAAAGTACCATTAGTATTATCATCTATCTTCGTTTTCAGGAGTGTTTCACTAACATCCTGTATATTACTAAATACATACATATTATTATAAATAAATTTACCCCACAAAACAAATGATTGTGCTTATCACACAATTATTTATCACATGGGTGGAAATCGATCCCACGACCTTTGGTTCAGCAGTCAGGATCACTAACAACTAAACCCCTAGACCAATAAGCCAGTTAAATATTATTATTTGTAATAAATGATTTTAATTTAATATGTTTACCTTTGACGGCCCTCCTCCCTTTACGCGTGGGTGTGGCGGCCGGGGTTTGTTTCTGTTTGGGCGGCGTTCGCTTCGGCGCGCTCTTCGCTTTAGACTTCTCGCTCACGGCCGTCGCAGTCTGGTGCAGACGAACAACTTAGTATACACACCAACCTTCAACTTAGCGTCACACATACAACACGCATAGTAGAAAGATTATAAAAAAAAGACAACTTATAATTAAAATTCGGTTAAAATAGTTAAAGTGCATTCATGAAACAAAAATCTGTATTTTTTTTTTCATTTTTGCTTTCTTCACAGTTGCGTAAGTTCTTATTATTATCAACGACACACAATTATCATTGTTTTTAAATTTTAAACTTGTAGGTATGTTATATTAGATATCAAATGGGGACTTGATAACGGTCATATTTTTATATTCGCCGTTTTGATCGAAATGTAAAGATCGTGACCTGGACCACGACCGGTACAATTTGGTCGAAAAACGTCGGGTAAATATAAGAGTATCGTACCTTAGAAATATTATCACGATTAAGTCCCGATTGACACGTCTAATGTCATGACTGAGACATGTTTTATTCACTGAGTAAGTCTCTAAGTGGACGTCAGTTATATCACATGTCATATATAAAATACTCAAATATAATCATGCGACGTATCATGCTAGATTATGAAAATAAAAAACGCAAATTATAGAAGAAAACAGCTAATAATAAAGGAAATTATATAAGTATTAACACAATAAGCAAGCAATGTTTATGAATGAAGATGAATGAATAATATGATCGGCTAAATCTAGAATATTAATAAGAAATTGTTGTTTTGTATCTAAATAACATTAAGTATAGTTGTTCATGCATTTCCTAAAACTCTCGCTTGGGCAAGGGCACCTAGTTTATTAGAAATAATCCCACCCACTCCCCTGTTGTAATCAACAGCATTGAGGATGACACTCGGGTGAGTCCTAATCAAAATTTAACCGTCTTGGAATCCACTTCGAATTTATAGGAGTTAGAAATATAATCCACTACACTCTCTAGCAAACCTGAAGAAAATGGTATCTACTTTATATCACAGTACAACAATTTAGTTTTTCAAAATGTATTCTATGCGAGATGAAATAACACAAAGTTTTTTACATTACTGTTAAGATTTCGACAATTAATATTTTTTTAATGAACTACTACGTATGGTATATTGACTGAAATTTATCACGCTTAAATATACCAGTCAAAAAGCATTAGAGGACATCACGCTGAGGATGTTTTTGTGAGATTGTATTCTAAATCCCGATAAATATAATTTTTATTCACTCACTGATAGACAAGTGATATGTGAGCTCCAATATAATATTGTTCAGTAGTAGTAAATAATTTTCTAGATACGATCATCAACATCTTATGTAATATATACAGAATGAATTAAAAGTACTTTTTAAAAAAAAATTACAACAGAACCTATCTTTATTCAATAAACTTATAAAGTATTTAATTTTCGCACTCAGGGAGGTTCAACGACTACTTAAACTGCCCGTTAATAGTTTCATGTATAAAAAATCTATAGTAAAGGATACTTTAAGTAATCGTTAAATGTTTGCGAGTGCGGCACTAAGCCAATAGTCTCCATACTATGCAGTCCATGCAGTCTCCATGCATCCCAATCACCCACACGTTTTTGTTACACAGGCCAAGAGATTAAACAACTTCTTTATATTTTTAATTTTTATATCATTTATTAGTAAATATTCATTTATATATATAGAAAATAAATATTTGATAATTTATATTTTTTTCAAAGGTGTTTTGTTTTTACAGAATACAATATAATTATAACGTAGATGGAACATATTAGACCTCAACGTAAGAGATTGCGAGTATTAAACTATCGTTAAATGCAAATGTTACAAAACATATTACATATCCAAAAACGTTAATAAATGGACCTTTAATGGACGTGGAATGGCGAATGAGTAACGAAAAGAAATCAATACCTTGACCCAAAATAATGCTGACCGTGTGTTACACTGGAAATTTAATTTTCTTTACCATATACTGTGCAAGTGTTGTCAAAAATCTTGATAATAAATAGATGAATTACTTATCAGAACCTGAAGAAAAACTTCAAACACTAGATATGAATATATCTATCCTATAGTGAACTTCTATGACTAACCGTAGTTAAAGGGAACAGCCAAAGATACAAGTGGCAAAGCCTGTTGTACAAACAGCACCTACCTAATAATCTATCTTCTTTGAAGTTAAGTTCTGTTGGCCAAGTTTTTATCTGGACTGTAGATGGTTAGTATTTTTTTTTAATGGTATAGGGGGCGAACGAGCAGACGGGGTCACCTGATGGTAACTGAATACCAAACTCAAGAGTCACAAGTGCGTTGCTAGCCTTTGAGGTGGGAGTACGCCCTTTACTTGAAGGTTTGAAGGTCGTATCGGTCCGGAAATACCGCAGGCGACAATTTGTTCCACAGGTTGGTTATTCGAGGCAAAAAGTTTCTGGAGAACCGCACAGTGGTGGATTGCCAATTATCCAAGTGATGGGGATGATAGTTAAAAGTTAGATAGGAGCTTATGGTGAAACTGAACCGAGCGACCGTCACAAGTGGGTCTGGGGACCCAGGTATACCCTATATAGATTACTCTGCTTTCAGACCAAACCAGCTCTCAAACAAGAAATGGATTGAATAGAGCAATTTTCAAATTTGTTGCTTTACAATTGTATTAAAGAAAAGCTAACTTTTTTTAGAGAAATCCTTCTTTCTAGGTATTTAGTTCATTGATAGACAATTTTAAAGATGATCGCCTTTTTACTTCAAAAGTAAAAGTAATGCATGGTTTAACATCTATTTACCGCCAAGGTGACTTCAACAGAAATTGCTCTGCTGTTCTAAAGTGATATTACAAGTGAGTACAAAGTGCTCCGAAGAACTAAAACGACGAAGACTCGTAGTCTTGGTCACAATATATTGACTTAAACTAATCTGTGTAATCTATACAGAATGTTACAGAAATGTGTGGTCAAATTTTAGGAGCGTTATGTGTAGGCGACAAATAGTTGATTAGCTTGAAAAAATCGTTTTTATTTTCTTCGAAAAACGGTTTTGCTAGTGTAGGTGCACATTTCTAAACACACTATGAATTTTCATGTAATTTCAATGATTTTGTTTTTTTTATTTTTCGTGCAGTTTCATTCATGTCAGCCCCACAGTATGTCGTATACATGCGAAATATTTTGCTTTATCGGTCAAAAGTTTAATTTTTAGTTTCAAAATAAGACTTCTGTATAAAAATCACGAATTTTCATAAAATTTTTGGCGCTTTAATTTATTCACAGGGTCTACTATACGACCCTAAATGGATGGATGGATAGAGACCACAGAACAGATTGCTATGAAACTTGGTATGTAGATAGCTGGAGACCTGGATTAACGCATAGGCTAATATATAATATATAATATTATATTCCCACGGGATCGGGACTTACGCGGGTGAAACCGCGTGGCGCTGTTAGTATCTCATAAAAAGCTCCTCAAACTTCCTAAATCGCTCGAAAAATTTCTTTTTTTTTTTACATACGGAAATAGTGCAAAGTCGCATGGCGCTAAATCCGGACTATAAGGATGTCCTAGCAATTTGATTCCAGCTTGGTGCAAATAGTCCGTAGTTTTGAGGCTATCATTAGACCTGTTTTTATTCGAAGGGTATCATCACTAGCCTCCTGATCTCGTGTTTTACAGAAACAGATCTATAAATATAGATTTTTGACAATATTCACATATAGTATATAGTAAAGTTAAAATAATTAATAGCATGCATATAACCAATACTATAACAAAATCCATCGATTTCTCTCGACACTCCATAATAATATAACATTACTTCGTACAATCAAACTAATACAACTTCACTTTTGATAACACATGCTGTGGGGAGCGTATGACAGGCCTCATTCAAATATTTCTTTTAATATTTAATCTTCTGAAAAATACTTGGCCGTGTTATATATAAGACATAATAAAACCAATAATTAAGATAATATGATTATGCGAGCGCGAATGTAACGAAAGGGCTCGTGGGTTCGATTGATTAATGATTTATGTGCAACATTATGTTTAATTACTCTAATTTGGGTGTTTCTATGTATTTGTAAAAACATATTTATAATTACGTGGTCTTGCATATAGTATACTACTAATTTAAACAATGCCACTACACAGTTTATTTGCTAGCTAATTGTTTGCTATTTTACTATCTATTCCGCTTGCGTTTATCACTGCTCCACTCCTACGAGTAGTAATGATGGAATCAATGAATACTCTATCCAATACAAAAATAATGAATCAAATCAGACTCACAGTTCTAGAGATCAACGCTTTTAAAGGAACATACAATCAAACAAAAATACTCTTCAGTTTGTGATCACGCTTGACTTTAAACGGAAGCCTTTCAAAATAGACTTGAGCAACTGATATTTACATAATATTGCTAAAATTGAACGCCTTAATGTTTAGTCGCTTTTATAAAAAAAAATTCTTATATAAAACCACAGCCTTTCAATAACATATTTTTAGAGAGCTCGTCAGACATCAATCTGTCTCGCTTGCACACACAAACGACGCAGATAACTCCCCACAGCAATTACACACACTCTTACGCCTCAAATCAATAATTAATCCAAATCAAAGTCATAGTTTGAAGGTACTATGTTTATATAGGAATATAATCAAAAAGTTTGAATCACAATATCTTCAACATATTTCAATATCATCACTTCAGGACGTCCAAAGCTGGACTCAATGACCTGTGACCAGCGATCTTCACAAGGTATTCTGTCCATCTTGTTGGTGGACGTCCTACGCTGAGTTTAATATCTTTGTCTGTGATTATCTTGAAGGAGCTTTGTATGAGATTAATTATAGATTTGAGACGAGACTCACTCACACATGAATGTATATGGCGGTGATGGCGGATACGTACATTTCTATATATCCGTTGTACTATGCCTACCTTGCTTGTGTTCGCCACAGTGGGCGTGGTACCTGCCGGTTTTCGTTTATTGTTGTGTTGTTTAGGCGGTGTTTGAGTCTTAGCTTTGCGAGCGCTTTTTGGGCTGCGCTTTGGCGTCGTCCGCGAACGTTTAATGGGCGTCGCCGATTCCTGGAACAAGTTAATACAATCGGTGTAGATCGGTGTACTAGGTAGTCGCAGTATTCGCGTTAGCTATCAATTTTCATCAACTACGGTTTCCAAGGAATAAATTTAACCAAAAATTTCACGCGAACGAAGTCGCGGACAACAGCTAGTTACTTCATAAAGTAAACGCCTGATCCCGCAACACAAAGGGATAACGATTTCTTATTTAAAATAAATCGGACGGTTGGATACTCGTAGATCGAATTCCCTAATCGTCAATATTTTTGATAAGTCCATGCACATCACCGGGGTTTTCTGTACAGCTATGTGTCGGAATCGAGCCGGCTAAAATCTCAAGGTGCTACAGTGCGCCCATACTTATGAGCGCGGCGGTCGCCGGGGCATACGGACGACCCCGGAACGCCGGGGCCCGGGCCCCACGGACGGACCCAGGGCGCCGGGGCCCACAGACGGCCCCAGGGCGCCGGGGCCCACAGACGACCCCAGGGCGCCAGAGCCCACAAACGGCCCCAGGGTCGCTTCCAACACACATTCCGCGGCGAATTGGGTCCGAGTAGAGGGAGATCTTACTTCCGGACACGCCAGACATTCAATTTTGATATAAAACTAAAATAAAAAGAATCTTACCTCTGATGCGTTCGAGTTGTCTTGATTGGCTTTAGGCGATGATTTAGAGCTGTTACGTTTGCGCGACTTCTTCTCCAACTGGGACTCGTCCTTGTAGAGAGACAGGTCCACTGTACACGGGAGAACTATATCTGAACTTATTATTTCTGAAGAACTTACAATATTTTAATGCTTAAAAAAAAATTACTATGTACTAAAAAAAAAAACGTAATTTGTTACATCATGAGTTGTAAGCGACTATAGAATTTTAACTATTGGGTGTGTAACTGTACTCTACTAAATACTTGGATCATGAAATCATAGAATTTGCCTTGGATCATAGAAAACTTAGTATATGATACTCTCCCAAAACCCTATTAACTGACAGGAGTATGATACTCGGTGTGCGCGTGCCGGTCCCTCTCGCCCGTGGCTTCGGCCTGGAGGGCGCGCTGCACTAGCCCACACCTTAGTACAACAAGCGCGGTACATACGTCGGGGTGCTCCTCGGTGAGCGCGTGCCGGTCCAACTCGCCCGTGGCTTCGGCCTGCAGGGCGCGCTGCACTAGCCCACACCTTAGTACAACAAGCGCGGTACATACGTCGGGGTGCTCCTCGGTGAGCGCGTGCCGGTCCAACTCGCCCGTGGCTTTGGCCTGCAGGGCGCGCTGCACTAGCCAACACCTTAGTACAACAAGCGCGGTACATACGTCGGGGTGCTCCTCGGTGAGCGCGTGCCGGTCCAACTCGCCCGTGGCTTCGGCCTGCAGGGCGCGCTGCACTAGCCCACACCTAACTACAACAAGCGCGGTACATACGACCGTCGGGGTGCTTTCGGTGAGCGCGTGCCGGTCCCGCTCGCCCGTGGCCTCGGCCTGCAGGGCGCGCTGCACTAGTCCACACCTAACTACAACAAGCGCGGTACATACGACCGTCGGGGTGCTCCTCGGTGAGCGCGTGCCGGTCCCGCTCGCCCGTGGCCTCGGCCTACAGGGCGCGCTGCACTAGCCCACACCTAACTACAACAAGCGCGGTACATACAACCGTCGGGGTTCTCCTCGGTGAGCGCGTGCCGGTCCCGCTCACCCGTGGCCTCGGCCTGCAGGGCGCGCTGCACTAGTCCACACCTAACTACAACAAGCGCGGTACATACGACCGTCGGGGTGCTCCTCGGTGAGCGCGTGCCGGTCCCGCTCGCCCGTGGCCTCGGCCTGCAGGGCGCGCTGCACTAGTCCACACCTAACTACAACAAGCGTGGTACATACGACCGTCGGGGTGCTCCTCGGTGAGCGCGTGCCGGTCCCGCTCGCCCGTGGCCTCGGCCTGCAGGGCACGCTGCACTAGTCCACACCTAACTACAACAAGCGCGGTACATACAACCGTCGGGGTGCTCCTCGGTGAGCGCGTGCCGGTCCCGCTCGCCCGTGGCCTCGGCCTGCAGGGCGCGCTGCACTAGCCCACGCCTAACTACAACAAGCGCGGTACATACAACCGTCGGGGTTCTCCTCGGTGAGCGCGTGCCGGTCCCGCTCGCCCGTGGCCTCGGCCTGCAGGGCGCGCTGCACTAGTCCACACCTAACTACAACAAGCGCGGTACATACGACCGTCGGGGTGCTCCTCGGTGAGCGCGTGCCGGTCCCGCTCGCCCGTGGCCTCGGCCTGCAGGGCGCGCTGCACTAGCCCACGCCTAACTACAACAAGCGCGGTACATACAACCGTCGGGGTTCTCCTCGGTGAGCGCGTGCCGGTCCCGCTCGCCCGTGGCCTCGGCCTGCAGGGCGCGCTGCACTAGTCCACACCTAACTACAACAAGCGCGGTACATACGACCGTCGGGGTGCTCCTCGGTGAGAGCGTGCCGGTCCCGCTCGCCCGTGGCCTCGGCCTGCAGGGCGCGCTGCAGGATGGAGCGCGCTCGCGCCGCCTCAGCCGCCCGCAGTAGTTGCGCGCCGCCCGAGCCGCGCGACAACGATAGCGTCGTCAGCACGCACTCCATGTCTGTCGAACATTACATACTTATTAACTAATGCTAAAATGTAATGTCTCCACAATAGATTAGAGACAACAATAATCGACCGAGTTTGATTTCGATGGCAGTTTCAGTCAAAAACAGTGGTTTCAATCGCAGTTTCGGTCGGCCAACAATTTGGCTCGACCGCAACAAGCGTTTATAGCGTTTAATGACGATGCTCACCTACATATCTATTTGTTCAGTTAATTTGAAACTATAAATCCTCAACTAAAGTCTATTTTGGTTTCAAAGTACACATATGTCATAGTGAAATTAGCAATTTACTGATTCCTGTCAAAGAGGTAAGGAACCCTACATCTTAGGTTATAATAATGCAACATGATTACCTATGACGGTCTTTACATTTATAGATGTCGATTTCTGTAATATGTATTACAGCTTATACATAGTAAAGGTCATCACACACTATACCGTCACGGTAACGGCATAGCCCAAACTCAGCAATAAAGTTGTCATATATTTCATAATGTCAATATGAAAAAGCCGACGGCGGGCAATAAGCGCTTATTGACATTATAAAATGTATTATACGACCATGTTTTAAAGCTCAGATTGCAACAACAAAGACAACTTAATTGCTGGGGTAGAGTTGTGACGGTATAGTGTGTGATGAGCCTAAAACTTTACATGTATATTTATTAAAAATATACATGTAAAACCACAATACTTCACAATCAACGAAATATTATTTTATTGCGAAGTGGATACTGTAGTGGGACAGTGTTTCACACACTACAACTAGTGGCGGCAAAATAATTATATTTAAGTAAAACTAAAAAAAATGTGCTTTAATGGCAAACCAAATTAAATAGTAGAATAGAATTCCACTATCACTGAAAATCAATACTAAGGTGGAATTTATCCAAGGCAGTGTATTCAGTATACACTGCCATCCAGCTACAGGGTCCACTTATTTTCTAGCACACGGCGTACAACCCTCAGTAACATAAAAAGTGTTCTGTTGTAATTAACATTCACGACAACGTGATCGGATACGTGGCATTGACGTGTCAGGTCAGTGTCATGTGATAATGACATAATATGTTGAAATGTTACTTATGTAAAATTTGTTTTTTTTTTATTTTTCTTTTAAACTCGTGTTTTTATTTTTTTAAATTTGTTGTATGCTGAAACGTCAAAACGATGGGTTCGGTACATTTTTGTATGAAATACTAAGGAAAGACGTCACGCCTTACTGTTGTCAAATCATTCACTTTTGACGACAAAGTAAGTTAAAAACGTAAAAAAACTGGACGACAAATTTCACAATTTTAAATTGTTTTATTGCCCAACTTGGCGTAATAATTTATTTGGAGCATAGGCATCTCCACAATTGCTTTCTTCTACCACTAAACTCTTGGCAACAATGTTTTTCAGCATAATAGCGCGTGTACACGCATGACTGACTTAGCAATAACTTTCATTGTCAGCTTTGGTAAAGAATGTGGAATCTGTTGTTTATTTAATAATTGATGGGCAAAAAAAATATTTTTTATCATAAAAGAGATCTTACTAAGTTTTCATTTTTAGGTTAGCCGTGTGACGTCTGAGGACAACGATGACGCGGATGGTTGCTTTACCCCTTGAATAAGGTCCTCTGTCAGGGCAGAAACTCCTCAGAATCCCCAAACTACACACGTTAGTAAAAATCGCATATTTTTAAGTAAGTATGAGTAGCACCCACGGTAACGTTTCTTCTTACTAACATTCAAATAACGCACCTGTAGTGTCATAGAAGTCGGGCTTGTAAGTTTCTCCAGAGGGGTCTGAAACTTTGTCTTGTGAGAGCCAGCGGATCTTGATCTTGCGCGTCGTACGGTACACATTCTGCATAGCTTGACATACGTAGAAGCCTCCCTCGGCGTTACGCACCGCTAAGTATTCGTTCCTAGGAAGTTGACAAATTAAGAAATTTTAAAGAATTAACTTCAATATGCGTTAGTCGAGATCAGAGCCAACAAGCATTATACAATGGTAATAAGCCTATAGAATTTTTTATTTAGAAAATCAAAAACCCGACTGTGTAGAATCGTCAAAAGGAAACAAGAAGTATAATATTGTATTGAATGTAATAAATAATTCTAGTCCATGGCGTCAGAGTATTACTAAATGTATTCTTCTGACTGTAATTTTTGATTTAATAATTTATTATGTTACTATATAGTTGGTACATTATCTTGTGTCCATTTTTAATTTTGGTTTTTACAAATTAGCTTACGCTAAACAATTTAACAGTAGTTTGAAATTTTTTATTTAGATACTTTTTACTAATAACTTTTTATTTTTTACTAGCAACCCGCCCCGGCTTCGCACGGGTACAAATTATACACCTAAACCTTCCTCATGAATCACTCTGTATATTAATGAAAACCGCTTCCGTTCAGTAGTTTTTCAGTTTATCGCGAACAGACAGACAGATGCGGCGTGGGCTTTGTTTTATAATATGTAGTGAAGAACTTTCGGCTTGTGTTAAACTTTATATTGGCGCAACGAATACATAGTTGGACTTGCAATCGAAAGGTTACTGGTTCGAACAGCATCCTACACACTATTAAAATATCCTTAGCGGTAGCATAATGGCTAAACCGTCGACTGGTTGCTGGTTTGAAATGCATCCAGTACACTACAAAAGTACCCTCGGTTCAGTTATAGGGGCTAATAAATATTAAAGTAATAGTAGACTTTAAAAATATACATATAACGCTTAAATCTCAATAAATCTACTCAATAATCTTACTTGTAAAAGACAATAAGCTTGTCATCATTAGGTTTGGTTGGAGTAGAGCGGCCTGCAGAAGCTGACAACTTAGTAGCCATGGCCAGCTCCGGAGTTGGCGACTGATACAGCTGCACCTGACAATTTTCAGATTATATTAGTATAAGTTAACAAAGAGGAAATCAGAGTTGAAAACAGAGGTAATTAAATTGGTTGATTCCGTGATTAGATATGATATTTTGCGAAGCTAGTTCATTTAGGATATTGTATTAAATCAAGCTAACGCTAAGACCCCATTTTGGTCAAAAATGCCCTTGGTCGGCTAATGACTCTAGGACCTGTTTATTAAACACAATATTGATGGAAAATGGCTGGAACTCTTAGAAATAAGGCTGAAGAAGAATACTGTTTAGTTAAAGGTATTCTAACTTTGATTAATGTAGTTAATCGAGTACTTTTTTTTATACAGGTAGTCAAAAAGAACACACGTCAGTGTTGTAGTACAATACAAAAACGAAAGAATACATATGAATATTAAGGTATATTTAGTACTCACATGATTGATAATGTTATATTTTCAAACACTGTATTTCCTATCTCCGAGGAGGTGGCACTGTTTCTCTTTACTACAGGCTATTATGTAGCCTATTTAAGAGGACAGTACTTTAACCGCTAAGTGTAGTTATTACTTAAGTGTTTGTTGTTATTATTATAAGTTACTTTATGTATTGTACTACAGCTCCTTTTTATGGAATAAAAGAATTATTTAATTTAATTTGCCAACCCGATTTTGTGTACCGTCTCGGAAGACAGGCGGCGAAATGCGCGCAAAAATTTACAGTCCAGAGTTACACAGGAACTTTCATAAGCGAATGAGAGCAAGTTAACATAAGTTAATCGCTTTAGCTTTAAGAACTAAATTTGATGTTTGGTTTTCAATAGGACATTTTACAGAAATTCATTGTTTAATGTTCCTATATTGTACCATAGATAAAGGTCACTTGTATAATATTGTTGTTGTGTAAATAGCTTAGCTTGACTTGTAACTATGGTAAGAAATCGTGAAGTCAATTTTAACCTACTCCTAATTAAATAATAATAATAATAACTTCACACCTCTCACCCACGGCCGTCTGGTCCCAAGCTAGGCAGAGCCTGTACTATGGTAACCAGACTGCTGATAAATATACTTATATTTTACTAAATACATACATATTATAGATAAATTACACCCAGACCCAGAATTACACCCACAGAACAAATAATCGTGGGAATCGAACCCACGATTTCTGGCTCAGCAGTCAGGGTTACTAACCACTAGACCAACAGGCCAGTCAATTGTCGTATCGAAACTATACTTTATGTAGTTCGGATGATAATACTATAATTTGGCATGGAGCCTGATGAGGTGAATAGTGGAACTCTTCAGTAGCTACTAGTAAACCGCTCGAAGTTTGGGCTCATATGATGCCCCGCGGTTTCACCCGCGTAAGCCCCGATCCCGTGGGTATATCGGGATAAAAAGTAGCCTATGCGTTAATCCAGGTCTGCAGCTATCTACATAATAAGTTTCATCGCAATAGGTTCAGTGGTTTTTGCGTGAAAGGGTAACAAACAAACAAACAAACAAACATCCATCCATCCATCCACCTATCCATCCAAACTTTCACATTTATAATATTAGTGGGATTTTGGCGAGTCCAATAGATGCGTTTGGTAGCGATGGTCTGATGATGAAGCCAGGAGTAGGATACTGGAACCCTTTTTTACTTTTTAACTATTATTTTTTATAATATAGAGGGTAAACCAGAAGACGGGTCACCTAATGATAAGTGACTACCGTCGCCCATGGACACCTGCGACTTATGAGTCACAAGTGCGTTGCCGGCCTTTGAGATTAGTTCGCCATTGAAGCGTGTTTTTGTTTTAGTTGAAGCTAACCACTCCTTTAGGTTAATAATTAATTTATACTTTTAAAGTATTGTGGTCAAAATGTTTTAATATTCTATAAAATGGTAAAACTTTTTTCTTTTTTGCCGACAAAAAACGAAGGAGGTACTCAAGTCAACGCGTATATTTTTTGTAACATCTGCCGAATCGCCTTGCGGTTTGGTAACGACATACTGTTGAACTTTCTTCGAGCAATCTATACCATGATAATTTGTGGAGTTAATATCATTAATTTATTTTAACGGATGGCAAATATGTTTGAATAGCACATGTTGGAAATATTAAAGTTTTACGTCCATGAACTACCAGAAATGTTTCAATAAAATATCTATTTTACTTTTTAAGGTAAGACGTATGACACGAAATCTTATTTATTAGAAAACTAGGTGTGCCTCGCGCGGCTTCGCTCGCGTCTACACATTTATATTTAAATACCAGCTATCTGCCAGTGAAGTCCCGTGGAATTCGGTTTACCCATTACCCAACCCGCCCCGGCTGCGCACGGGTAGCAGAGACATCTCCCACAATCATTAACATATTTCAATCAATTTTTCATAAAATCTTAACAAATTATACACCTTAACCTCCTCATGTATCACTCTGTCTATTAGTGAAACCCGGATGAAAATCCGTTCAGTGGTTTTTCAGTTTATCGCGAACAGATGGACAGACAGACGCGGCGGGGGACTTTGTTTTATAATATGTAGTGATTTAATTTTTCACTTTAGAATGTTCAAGTGCACTTTTGTAGCTATTGAGATATATACCGACTGGAATATACAGATGGCAGAAAATTTGGTATTATAATTACAACAAGATGTATGACTAAACAAGTTAGACCAAGTTCGTTTGGACTGTAGCCGCTGGAATGTTACCTTTGCGTTCATTCTCTTTGATATAATCGTATGGAATGTTTTTCTTTTCACGCACTAATTCGAGGCCATTTAATAGCATTTTTTTGGTTGCTTACTATTTATTTTATAAAAGAACTAGCAACCCTACCCGGCTTCGCACGGGTAGCAGAGACATCTTCAACAATCATCAACATATTTCAATCCATTTACACAAAATATTAACAAATTCTACACCTAGTCTATAAGGGAAAAACACATGAAAATCCGTTCAGTAGTTTTCAGTTTATCGCGAACAGACAAACGCGGTGGGGCACTTTGTTTTATAATATTAATAATAAGTAGTGAAATGCTCCCTCGATAAAATAGGAGTAGCCCAGCAGTCGAAATTCAACCGTTTTGAAATCAACTGGTATAACGCGTAATATAGTTTTTTTTAATATCCATATACAGGGTGTATCTGACAATGGAATACTTACTGTCCCTGAAAGCTGAATCCTACTAATATTATAAACGTGAAAGTTTGTGAGGATGTATGGATGTGTGGATGTATGGATGTTTGTTACTCTTTCACGCCAAAACTACAGAACCGATTGCGATGAAACTTGGTATGTAGATAGCTGGAGACCTGGATTAACATATAGGCTACTTTTTATCCCGATATTCCCACGGGATCGGGACTTACGCGGGTTAAACCGCGGGGCGCTGCTAGTCTAGCATAAAGTTAAAAAAAGATTTGTCAAATAATAAAATATGTACGATTTACAATATTTAACCTTTCAGATTCCACCTGCTTTTATGAGAAACGAATATAACAATACTTGGAAATTCAAACGTTCATAACTTGTAAATGCATAGTTTTTGTAGCTGCATGCTAGAGTCATGCCCTTTCAGTGATTTAGGTGAGTGTTCCATTGTCATATACACCCTGTATTAATTAATTTTTGAGTTATTTAAAAAATATTAAACTACTAGCAGCGCCCGCGGTTTCAACCGCGTAAGTCCCAATCCCGTGGGAATATCGGGATAAAAAGTAGCCTATATGTTAATCCAGGTCTCCAGCTATCTACATATCAAGTTTCATCGCAATCGGTTCAGTAGTGTTGGCGTAAAAGAGTAACAAACATCCATACATTCATACATCCATACATCCTCACAAACTTTCACGTTTATAATATTAGTAGGAAGTAGGATTTATAAATGTCACTATTTTATTTTAGTTTAGTTTTGTTTTGTATTAGTAAAGAATCGACGAAATATTCTGTATCATAGCATTGGAAGTATGGATGTAAACAATTTTTGTTGTCTTTTATTATTTGTATTTTAACACATATTATATGTAGCATTTGAGGTGTCCGACTTCTTCATATAAACCAAGGGGGTATAACAATTTCTCTCTACTTATTATTTATAGGTATTTAAATTTACTTACTATTTAATTATATTTACTAGTTGAGTAGTGATAACATATATCTTTATCTTAGGAACTATTAGCTACTAACTAGTCATCAGGAGTTAGTAGCTAATAGTGCCTAAGAGACACTCAAAATGCCTAACTTTAATAAGGCAGTTGAGGAGTTAAACCTGTTTGACAAACATACTCAATAAAACAATGTTGTTATTTTTTATTAGACGAATGAATGCTAGAAGAATACTAACGACTTTCGTTAGTAACTCAACTTTTTATGAATGCCTAGTCACATTTTTACGAATAACACGAATAAGTCAATGAAGACTTAATTACGATTAGAAATAAGTAGATATTTAAGCTGCATAATGATAAAAAAAAATTCAATTACCTAATATGAAATACGGTAGGATAGTTTGTCTCGAGTTTTCTGTTTAATCTAAGTATGACAAAGTAAATGTTTGCTAATTCCTTCCTAGGTTATACCTGAGTCTATGGCCATTGACGCCCATGACAAAACACCCTGTAGTCACTGCTTCACACATAACCACTTTGCTAAATGCTCGCCTAGGAGGATGGATAGTGGTCTTTTGTACTTCTCAGACGAAAACCTGGCTACAAGCTACTACAATTGGTGAATCTTAACAAATATTTTAAATGTGAATGTGAGTTTTTTGCATATATATTATGTTTGTCAGAGGTACAGAAAAGAACATAGGGTACGTTTCATTAAGAAAAAAAAGTTCTATGCCTAAAAAACTTTAAAGAGAAAGAAGCTGTGGGCAAAATCTAGACACTTTACAATTATTTATGAGCAAGGTAGTGCAGGGAACGGTAAATATCGCGTCACATATCCTAATCCGGGTGCATGACATGCAAACTATGTGCTGGCAGTTGATTGACAATTCCTTTTATTTTTATGTTTATAAATTTATTTACATTTATAAACATAAAATTTACAAAGACATTACCATACCAGCACAGAAAGAAGACTTCTTCACTGTAATATCTATATCAACTGAATAAAATGATTATACCAAGTGAATTATCAACCTGCATGATAGACTCTCAATAGGTCCTACATGCAACATGATGATTCAGCATGTCATGCTGCATGATCGTCTAGGGACCGCTCTAGAGTTATGCCCTTTCAATGATAGTAAGTGTTCCTTTGTCAAATACACCCTGTATATGTATATTAAAAAAAACTATATTACGCGTTATACCAGTTGATCTCAAAACAGTCGAATTTCGACTACTGGGCTACTGGTATTTTATTGAAGGAGCATTTTCTTTCATGAAATAAATAGTTAGCAACCTGCCAATCCAAAAAAAATGCTGTTAAATGTCCTCAGATTAGTGCACGAAAACAAAAACATTCCATACGATTATATCAAAGAGAATGAACACAAAGGTAAAATTCCAGCGGCTACAGTCCAAACGAACTTGGTCTAACTTGTTTATTCATACATCTTGTTGCAATTATAATACCAAATTTTCTTTCATCTGTATATTTCAGTCGGTATATATCTCAATAGCTAAAAAAGTGTACATGTACAGTACTAAATATTCAGGATATCAATTTAATATTGGAATATATTTTTTTAGTCATGTAGAACAAAATAATAAAAAATTATAGACAAATTTACTATGGTGCAGTCAGTAAGTTATATTAAAATAAATAAATAGAAATAGGGAGATAAATATTTGCATAAAGTTTTTAACACTTTATATAAAATTTAAGTGTCTCTTTGTAATGTCACAATAACAGTTTTTAACTAAATGCTGAATGTTTACACAGTATTTATCCCGAAAAACTTTTTTTTATTTTAGGACTCACTGTTAGAGGACAGATTTTAACAGAAGTAACTTCGGCTACTATAATTTTGAAAAAATAATTAGGGTTCCACCCAAAAAAAGCAAGCTGTAGTGGGCACAGCTAGTAAAAATATAATAATAAATTATTAAATAGACTATATAATAAAGTATCTATTTGGAGGACATCTATTTAATTGCATAAAAAGTTTAATTCAAAATCTTAACTGCATGCTAACTAGTGGAAATGGAGGTCAACTTAGGCAATGGGTCCATCCATGTATAAAAAGTTTAATAAATAAAAAAAAGAAGAAATACTAGCAAGTGATAGGCCCTACCATTGTCACTTGTTGAATATACACAGAGACCAGAGAATCAACATGTAGTATATAACAAAGTGTCTACACAGAATGTGGTTTACTTAGGTACCTGCAATAATGAAGACTTGGATTAGTGCAAGATATGCTATCTATAATTAGTGATAAAGTTAAAAATGGAAGTTTTCAATTTCTCAGACATCGGCAGTTGACATGAATATCAAATACTAAAATCGACAATCATATATGAAGGTGCGAAAGTTTAAGTTTCTGAACCAATACAATCTATAGATACGGCTATACCATGACTGTATCTTAGCAGAGGTAGAAATAATGTGTGTGCCATAGCACAATACGATAGGAACACAACACTCTTTTTGCATACAAAAAGAGTGTTGTGTTCCTATCGTAACACACTTTTAATATATTGTTATCTGAAGTATTGGATATTAAATACGAACAAGAAATACAAACCTTTGTCCTGTTCCTCTTAGTTCTTGCATCAGGAGTAGAATCACCATCAGCAGGTTTCTTGGCTGGACTGACCCCATCAGTTGACTTGCTAGGAGATGTTTGCCGTCTCTTCCTTATAGGAGTAGTTACTGTAGCCAATTTCAGGGTAGGCTTGGGCTTGGACTCAGATTTAGCAGGTTTCGGTTCAGGTTTTTTTTCCTCTACTTTCTCTTCCACCTTTTCCACTTTATCAGCCTTTTCAACAGGTACTTCCTCCTCTATTTTAGGTTCCTCAGACTTCTCTGGTTTAACCTCCTCCTTCTTCTCTTCATTCACAGTTGAAGACTGAGGTTTTAGTTCAACTTTAGGCTCCTCTTTTTTTTCCTGCACTTCAACACTTTCAGAACTTTTTGCACGTTCAGCAGGAGACTCAGGTTTAGGAGTGGGTGCCGTCTCTTGCAGTTGACTATCATTAGCTGATTCTGGTGTAAGTTTGCTGTCACTTTGTGATGGTGCCACATCTGCTGTAGGAGCTGGTTTCGGTTCTATAATTGCTTTTGCAGGTGACTTCTCTGGAAGATCATTTGCTACAGCCACTTTAGGTTGAGCTGGACCATCAGCAGTACTGACCACATTTACAGATTCCGGTTTTTGAGGAGTACTTGGAGCACTGGATAGCTTTTCAGGAGGTTTGGGAGTGCTTGGAGAGGACTTAGCAATATCCTGTTTATCTTTATTAGATTCAGGGTTTTGAGGCTTCAATGTTGAGGGGGCATTCGCCCCAGACTTTGGAGAATCAACAGTGCCATTAGAGTGTCCAGTGGAATCAGGCTCAGTCTTCTCGGGTGTTCTTGTAAGTGCAAGAGCTTTTTCCTGGACAAGGCTAAGTGGCGTGTTTGCGTTTCCGCCTTTGCTAGGGCTAGCGGCCAAGTTTGACGGTCCGACCGAATTCTGAGTAACGTGAGAGAGGTTGCCATGGTGACTCATGTTCTGTGCCATTTGTGCCATGTTAGCAGACACGGGAGCCATGGGAGGCGGTACGTGCCCTAACGGAACAGGTAGCGGTGCGGGCGCGTGGTGTGTCAGGTTCTGTACAGCGATGTTGTTGGTGGCGTGATGTAGTGAATTTTGAGCGCCTTGCGGGTGCCCCACTGCGTGGTTCGCGTTGGCTACGTTCCCCTTGGCGGGGCTCGCCTGACCTCCCGGCTGCGCAACGCCCGGCTGAGGTAACACCGGCTTTAAAGCAGAATTCATTTCAAACGCGTCTAATACGGCGAGTATTTGTCTCTGCCGTATACAAGCTGAAACATAAAGTTATCCCAGTTTACGATAATGTTTTCCTAACAGGTTAACACACCGCGATGTCTTTGACCCACAACAATAATTCATACATAATAAATGTATATGCAATACGCGCGTAAGAACGCGGGGACCGCTCTTGCCCGCCTTGTGAGGCCGCTTATGGTATGGCGCTAATCAAAAGTGAATATGTGAGATTGGAAAGTTACCACTAGCTGTAAAAGCAATAAACGCCCATGAAATAAGTCCTGTGAACCGAGCTAGAGCTGTGATAGCCGCAAAAAATATGCGTTGCTAAAGCCAAGAAACTTCCGCAAGATATGACCCGCCGTTGCCGAAGTTGCCGTGATGTCACTGTCTTATTTAGTCACTTAACGAACACTTGATCTCACTCGCGACTGTGTAATTCCATGTTTTATTCACACTTTTTAACACGAATTAGCATTCACTTTACTCTAGCACAAGTACATAATAGGCACAGTAGTTTCAGAGATGGCGTCGGCATAACGCGCATGCGCCACCCTCTTCTATTCTCCTCCAATGAAATCCCGTGACGAAACGAAGCACAAACGAATGTTTCCGACATCGCTGTCTCGTTTACTCTTGTTGTTCCTGTATATTACTATTTCAAGACCCAGTCCGTCGTATTCGGATACGTTCATATTCTGATGATTTATTTTATTTTAAACTTAAAACAAATCTTTGTATAAATGAAATTAGAATTGGAGAGCATTAAGTACTATAATAAATATAATATTATTTTTAAAACGTAGGATTGTACGTATTGATTTGTACAATAATTAAAATATATTCATTTCAACCCACAATAATATTATATTTATTTTCGTTTGTTGAAATTGGTTTTGGGGTACCTTTATAGTACCTCAGTACTCTCATTCACTCTCAGTAGTATCCCTATAGTAGGAAAATCAGTGTAAAATACTACGACTTGTTAATACTCTAAAACACTAAATCACTAGAATAAATTAATCACTTTCTGTGCAGAAAATTTCAAATTTCTGACAACAGCATCAAATTTGTGTTTTTTTTATAACTGAAGAGTGCCGGCTAATGAAGTCACTTAGATCGGATCACGGTGACTTCAGTAACCGGCACGCTGTCCGTATTAAACGGATACAAGAAACGATTTCACACGACACTCAATTTTACTAGATTTTCAATCGAATCGTTTTGTGTGAACGCAAATCGTCGAATTCAAGGTCATTAGGTGGTCAGAACTGCCTGACTTCATCGCGTCACATCAAATCGGTTCGTGTACGCTAATCGGCCAATTGTATCATTTAGTCTGCCTGCAGGCGGCATACTGAACAGATGTTTTCTCATTTTTTTTAAAGGATGTGTGTATTTACGCTTTCTTAAGGCGTTTTTTCAGTTACATTTATGAGATGATTTATTTTAGTAAGTAAATTTATATTAGCAGATCAATACAGATAGCATTTCTTGAAAACAATAAATACTACATACGAGGTAACCTTTCTTACATACGTCCGTCTCTCACAGAAACTAAAATGAAATGAAAATTGGCGATTTAGTTATTACGTGTGGAAGCGAAATCTGTTCGTTCGGGTGGTAAAATCGTATCGTGTGTGTGTAATTTTACCACTGATCAAATTTGCGATTGAATTGGTTTACGAACATGTTATTTCATGTAAACACGTACACAACTAAATCGCCAATTTAAGAAAGGTTTTTAAGAAAGGTTTCCGTTTATAGGTTAACTTATAGTTTGAAGGTGGGAAGATACTAACTTGGTGTAACAATTTACTTAAGATATTAAAAAAAAACTGCTGTGGTCTCTCATTCTGGCTGTGTAACTGCGATTTTCTAAGTACCGTACGTGCTTTTCTGTTTTTTCAACTACAATATTTTAATCTAAATCCGTTGAACCCTTCTTTCTCTGGTTATTTACAGGTACTTTATCCATTCGTTTATTTTCTTTTAACAGCTGCTTGCCATGCCAGCGCGGCAGCGTCCGTAAAATTAAACTTTAAACTCGCAGTTAGACAAAAAATATAAATGATCTGTTTTCATTTAATTATACTATTTATTACCATTTATAGAAATTGTAATACTATATGTATATGTAGTATTTTTTTTTTCATGATTACGCAATAAAACAGTTACATACGCCGCATGGTCTAGTGGTTAGTGACCCTGACTGCTGAGCCAGAGGTCGTGGGTTCGATTCCCATCTGAGTCTGGGTGTTCTTTGTGTCCGTTGTTTGTATGTTTGTAAAGTCCCCCGCGACACAGGAGTAAATCCTAATGCGGGAGTTGTCTTTTTAGAAAAAGAAAAAAAGAAAAAGATATACATGATGAGAACAAATATTTCTACTGCATATTTATGAAGCGATATTCAATCATTCTAAATCAATATGAAAACCTTTCGTCAATATTTATGAATAGTTGTATTTGTAGTACCTAAATAATATCAAAATGTAGAAATTCAAATTCAAACTTGTTGTAAATAATGCCAATGAGGTCTAATCTCATACGTATGTTAACTTTTTAGTTAAGTCATAGAGTTACTTTAAGTCAATGGATTTGCTGTCTTGTAGACAACCCGAGAGAAAAATGTTTTCTTCTTTTGTTCTCCAAATAAAACTCCACTGCAAATATATTTTGCTATGTATTTTATTTCTAAAATTACATTAGGTTATGGGCCCAGGCCATAGCTTTATTGGAAAAGGGTTTAAAGTATCTCTAAGCTTGAATATTGAATGAAAAAATATTTCAAGATGCAGAATTCCATGATGTTCGAGAAGTTGTCCGGCCAGGCATTATGGTACGTGGTCGTTCTCAATGGAGATGTTCCTCGTAGACCTAGATTTATGGGACTGCGTACAAGAGGGGTTTGAAACTATAACAAAAGAGGCTATGAAGAGAGATTCAAAAGCCAGAAGCAAGATATGTCTAATGTGACATGAAAAGGTTTATCCTCTCATAATGAACACTAAATTTGCGAGAGATACTTGGGAGGCGCTGCGACGAGCCTATGCTGATGGAGGATTGGTACGGAGGTCGAATTTATTACGAAAACTTTTCACAATGAAGTTGGAAGACTATGGTTTAGCAGAGGAGTACGTAACACAAATTCAAAGCTTGAACCAGGATTTACATAAGATTAAAGCTGGCTTGGATGACGAGTTTATCGGAATAATTATGTTACCGGGACTTCCAGAAGAATTTAACCCTCTAGTAATGTCAATAGAACACTCCAGCATAAAGATTACTACAGAAACAGTAATGGCAGCACTTCCTAAGGAGAGTGAACGGAAGAAAATTATAATGACGACAACAAAGGTGGTGGACTCTGCGCTTGTGAGCAAGAAAGATATAATATGTCACATTTGCAAGAAGAAAGGTCATTATAAATGGCAATGTAAGCAGCGTAAGTCTAAGCATAAGAATGTATTAACCAGTCAGGATAATTCAAGTAAGCAAACTGCAGGTAATACGTCATTAGTTTACGATAATAATTTTGTTAGCCTTTTGTCCGTTACTGCGGAACCCCATACATGGGTTGTAGATTCTGGTGCCACATCACACATGACATCACAGAAACGAATTCTTAAAAATGTTAGCACAAGTGGTTCAAAACATATAACTACTGCGAACAATGAAAGGATTGTGTCAAAATTAAAAGGTGATGTTTTTACAATGGATGGTAAAATTAAGTTTGAAGATTTATTGTTGTCACCAGGTCTAATTACAAATTTATAGTCAGTAAGTAAAATGTGTCGTTAAGGTTGTGTTGTAGTTTTTGATGATAAATGTGGTCAGGTTTTTATGAAAAATGATATCAATTTAGTATCTAAGCCTTTATTTACAGCACCACTGAAACAGGGTTTGTATATTTTAGATCCTAAAGAGGCAGCGATGGTTGTTACGTCTCCTTCAGATACTACAAGTGCTCCAAGTCCTTATAATTTATGGCACAGAAGGTTAGAACACTTGAGTGGACCACTGATGGTCAAGTTAAAAGGCATAGTAAATGGTCTTTCATTTGGGGATATAAATAACGAACCATGTGTGGAATGTTGCCAATTTCCAAAGCGGAAACAGTAAAAGGGCTAAAGGCTTATTGGAACTAGTGCATTGGGATTTAGCGGGCCCCATGGAAGTTGAATCCTTTGGAGGCAATAGATACTATCTGATTTTTGTGGATGATTTCAGTAGAAAAACTTTTGTTTACATATTGAAATCCAAAACCGAAGTATTCACTAAATTTAAGAAGTTCAAGGCACTAGTTGAAAACCAAGTGGGAAAAAAGATGAAAAAGTTGCGTAGCGATAGCGGGACAGAGTACAATAGTAATGAATTTCAAAATTATTTGAAACTTCATGGAATAGTTCATCAGACGTCGGTGCCATATACACCACAACAGAATGGTGTAGCTGAGCGGACTATTCATACTATTACGGAGAAAGCAAGATGTATGGTACATGAGGCTGGTTTGGATAAAAGGTTCTGGGGTGAAGCGGTTAGGTGTGTGTCTATTTAAAAAATAGTTCTCCGACAATGGCCTTGCAGGACAAAGTTCCAGAGGAGGTATTCACAAATGAAAAAGTTGATCTTTCATACTTGAAAGTTTTTAGTTGTAAGGTTCAAGTTTTGGTGAAGGATAAAATTAAAACTCCGAGAAAATTTGATTCTAAGACTATCGAAATGATTATGACAGGCTATTGTGAAAATCAAAAGGCATACCGCTTCATGAATATGAACAATACAAAACGCGTGATTTTCGCTCGAGACGCAACATTTATTGAAAGTCATTATCAGCCAAATTGAGAAGCACATTTAGATGATCCTGTGTTAGTAAACACGAACATTCAGCAACAAAATACTGTTCCGCCTGTAGTAACGGTTCCTATTATTGATGCTGATGAAAATGTTCGTTCTGATAGTCAGAGCACTGAGGAACTCATAACTACTGAGGTAAGGCCGTTGTCAGCTCCAGAAGAAGACTTTTATGATGCTACTGATTCTGGTTCAAGTGAAACTGTTAATGAAACTGATATTCGTGAGCGAAGATATCCTCTAAGAAACAGACGTCCTAGAAAGGATGAGGACATGATCTATAACATTCATGTAGTTGGTAATGATCCTGTATCACTTAAAGATGCAATGAAGCGATCTGACAAGAATTTATGGTTGCAGGCAATGAAAAAGGAATATGATTCCCTGATGGAAAATGGTACCTGGGAATTAGTGAATCGACCACCGGAACTGAATGTGGTGAAGTCAAAATGGGTATTTAAACTCAAGATTGAAGATTGGTGACAAGGCAAGATTAGTAGCTAAAGGCTATTCCCAAAAACCAGGAGAAGACTATTTTGAGACTTTTGCTCCTGTGGTGAGAATGTCATCAATTCGTTTGCTAGTGGCACTTGCAGCTGAAAATAATCTTCACATACATCACATAGATGTAACAACAGCTTTACTGAATCGTGATCTTCAAGAAGATTTATATATGGAGCAACCTGAATATTTTGTCAAGGACGATCGCAAAGTGTGTAAGCTTAAGAAGGCTATTTATGGCCTTAAACAAGTTGTTCGTTGCTGGAATGAAAAAATCATGTGTGCATCAATGCACATATATTAGGATTGGGATTTATTCGATCTAAGTATGATTTATGTGTATATACAAAGAAATCTGGATATGTCTTTATAGCTATTGCGCTTTATGTTGATGATTTTTATATATTTTCAAATAAAATTAATGAGGTCGAGAAAGTAAAGCAAAATATTGGCAATAGATTTAAAATTAAAGACCTCGGAGAAGCCAGGGATTGCTTAGGCCTGAGAATCCTAAGAGATTATAAAAAGGCTGAAATCCGTCTTTCTCAAAGATTATATATATATTGAGAAGATTTTACATAAGTATGGCATGCAAGACTGCAAGTCAGTGAGTACTCCTGTTGAGACAAATACTCATTTAAAACCGGGTGAGAAGAATGAAAATTCTGAATATCAAGAGATTATTGGTTCACAGACATTTCATATGCGGTTACCATGCTAAGTCAGTTTAATAATTTTAATAATTCTTCTCATATGGCGGCACTAAAGCGGGTACTTAGGTATTTGAAGGGAACGATTGATCTGTCACTATGTTATAGGAAGTGTCACAAGCCCTTGGTTGCTTATGCAGATGCTGATTGGGGCAATGGACCTGATGGTCGTTCTTTCACAGGTTATTTCTTAATGTTTGGTGGTGCAGCTGTATCTTGGCAAGCTCGCAAACAGCGATGTGTTGCATTGAGTAGTGCTGAAGCAGAATATATTGCTCTTTGTGAGGCTGCTAAAGAAATTGTCAATGTAAAATGTATGGAGAAATTGTCAATGGTTTATATAATGAATTAACTGAGAGGACAGACTCTGTAACAGTTTTTAGTGATAGTCAAAGTGCTACTGCGCTAATTTACAGTCCTGTAATTGGCAGAAGGACAAAACATATTAATGTAAAATATAATTATGTTAAAGAATTTGCTAGTAGTGATGTGATAAAAATTGATTATTGTAAAACTGATTGTATGCCAGCTGATATGTTGACTAAGGCAACTCCTCGTCAGAAACATTGTTTTTGTTCCAGACATATGGGATTAAGTGGGGCTGTTGAAAATAATGCCAATGAGTCTAATCTCATATGTATGTTAACTTTTTAGTTAAGTCATAGAGTTACTTTAAGTCAATGGATTTGCTGTCTTGTAGACAACCCGAGAGAAAAATGTTCTCTTCTTTTGTTCTCCAAATAAAACTCCACTGCTAAATATATTTTGCTATGTATTTTATTTCTAAAATTACATTAAAACTTAACTGAAAAAATAAAAGATGATATACACTTACACACTAGATTAACCGTCATATCTTTGTTTAATGTTCATAATCTTTATTGTTTGTTGGAATATTACAATTCTATTACAAATCTGAAAAGCCGTACGCACCAGAACGATTTCACGCACAATTTGACTAGATTTTCAATGATGAAATGAAAATTGGCGATTTAGTCGTTGTGTGGAAATTTGTTCGTGAGCCAAGTTAATCACGAATCTGATCAAGTAGTGAAATTGTATCGTGTTAACGCCATTTGATACAATTTACAGTATTTAAAAAAAAATTACACTGAATCGCACCAAGCGAATAGTGAATTTGTCCAATCAAATTTTTTTGTTGATTTGTGTTGTGTTAGTAATTTATTAATGCGCATAACGCATACGCAGCTTATGTGAAGGAGTATTGCCGGTAGATGGAACGTGCCTGAACCTATTTTCAAAGATTACAAACATTTTTCGATGTGGTGATACGAAACGTGAGATATTGAAAAAAAAAATGTTCTGTGTGACATTTTAGTTCAATGGCCCATGTGCATTATTTATGAATTATCGCTGTTTTTTCATTCAAATTTGGTGACAGAAATTTAAAACCAAATATTCAGGCAAATAATTTATCATGGTAAGGACTGTTTTAAGTATATGTTTGAGTGTATGTCTTCATAATTCTGTTAACTGGTAAATCATAACTTGTGGCTAGGTGCATGTTTTATTATTTAGTATTTTATCTCAATATCAACGAATTATTCGTTCATTTGTGAGTAAAATATGTTTTAAAATCGTGTATGGTCCTGGTGGAATTGCTACAAATTGTAGAACATTGTAGATATACCTATTATAATATGTGCTTTCAAGCCTAAGAAAGCTTTCAAGATGTGAATATTATAAAATTATAGGACGTGTTGTCGAGACCCGCTGAAGAATTTGGCAATGATGAAACTCTGGAGCGTTTATGGGCAGCAAAGGCTATGGAGCATAGTGATATATATTTCAATGTAAGAGGCTTTACTTTATCAGTTATTTCTAGGTTTGTTTGTCTATGTTATAGAATGATACACAGTAGCAATAATAGGCTTTCAGAAAATGTTTTTGTTTTTTTATTACACAGAACTGTACCAGGTATGACTTAATACGGAAGTATCTACATACAAAATAATTCTTTATGTACTGCATATTAATTACAAAAAAAGTTGAATTGATGTGCTGCATTTTATTTTAAATGAAAATAATGCGTTTCTTAGTTAGAATAGTATGTGCTTGTGGATATTTTTATTTTTTATGGTATAGGGGGCAAACGAGCAGGCGGGTCCGCCGCCCATGGGCACCTGTAACACTAAGAGTCACAAGTCCGTTCGACCGCCTTTTAAGGTGGGAGTAGGGGAAAAGGGGGGGAGAGAAGGGAACGGCGAGAATAGGGGAGAGAGGGAAGGGTTAGAGCCTCCGCTAACCTCACTCACACAGCAATGCAATGCAAACATTGCTTCACTGCCGGTTTTCTTTGAGGCAGGTTTTCTTTGTTGGTATCACTCCGCTACACGCGGGAACTGCTAGTAATTTATACTTTCTTACACATCACTAAGGTTTTTTTTTATTGTAAAAAAAATGATAATCACCCCTAACCTGATTATTTGGAGAATGCACAATCTGTTTTATGCCTCCACTCTTGACATGTAAAGTAAAAAAATAAAATAAACAGGTATTACCTCAAAAAAAAATCTTTTTTCAGAAAAGGTGAAAAACTAATTATAGTTACGTATATATTTATGCAGCTAGAAGAAAAATATTGTAGGAATCTTGTGTTTTAATAATTTTTTGGGTCTGAAAATTGGATTTTTGTAGTTATTTCCTATTGCTTAACAATGCATGTATTGAGTTGAGCCCGTGTTGGTGAATTAGGTGTCTAGTGTGGAGTAGTGGTGAAATTTTTAAATCTGTTTTACTAGTCGGTAGGTATTGAGATAAGGAGTTTGATGGTGTGCATAACTTAAAAATTTAAAATTTTGAGTTAGCTCCCTTTAAATCTAGGTGTGCGATATGACAGCTATATAATAGTAGTGATGTAGTAGAAAAAAACAAAAGTTGAATATACAACCTTAACCTGCCTGGTTAGAAAAGGTGTCTTCAGACTCTTTGTATTCAGACATTACAAATGTGCCTCAATTACCAACCATATTTTTTTTGCAAGTTGTTGCATGTATAAAATTATTGGTACTGTCCAAAAGATACATTTTGATAGATATTATTGACCAGCCACACTATGCTTCTTGTGCTTGCTGCTTATTATGCTGAATTGTTGTTGATTGCGAATAGAAGAAACTTTTTGAGTCTTTTCTTTGAGACCCAACCAAAAGCAAACATTGCCAAGAAGAATATAATAAGATGATGTAATGAATACAAGATGAAGAAGCTTTTCATTAGCAAATGTTGTTTTATAAAATGTATGAATATAACCAATTATGTTATTAGTCTGTAAGCTTTCTCTAAAAGAAATAAATAAATAAGACAAATTATGTAGAATATGATTTTATTGAATATTGTTTGCGTTCCAGATGTTATGCTCAGTTGACACAAGATGGCTGCAGCTAACCCCTCATGACGATCTGATATACACACATTTCAAGCAGGATTTTCCAGACTTGGATGTTTCGTATGTTAATGAGAATGAAATTAAAAACAGTGTAAACAAAGCCAAATGGAGAATATTCTGCGAAAAATTTAAAAACATTATCGAGGACTACAGTTTTGGAACTCTAATGAGAGCAGATACTAAAGGAGACTATTCAGAACAAAATACAATGTTGGTTCCTAGAGTACAGTTTTATGCCATTGAAATTGCTAGAAATAGAGAAAATTTGAACAATGAAGTCAAAAAACTTTACAAGTGTACAGCAAAACCTACAATAGACTCTCAAGAACATGCCGCCAAAATTGCCACTTAAAACTACAGCACCACCTACAGGCTAGTTTTGACAAGAAAGTTTGTCTCTAAAACAGTTTGAAAATGGACATTGGAGTAATTATGTGCTACCAAACAAAAACGGACTCGTACTTGGGTAGGAAATAAAAGAAACTTGTGATATTAATTGAAATAAAATGATTTGTATATTTTTTAATGACCAACAATATATTGAAAGGTCTGTGAAGAGACGCATTTTTTCTCTTGATGATTTATATAATGTGAGGGATAATAAAATGAATGAGAAAACCATAGCAGCTACACATAATTTTAACTTTATAGCAGTGTTAAATCAAAAAGTTATTATCAATGTACAAACTGTTGAAGTAAACTGGTACTCCGTGTTTGCATGTACTTTAACATTTTACGGATGGATGGATGGCTCTTAATGCCATAATATCTTTAAGGAAAGCTCTTCTTGTGCAAACTAGCCAACACTTATGCAAAATAAACTTTCTCAAATAAAGATCATAATTACACATAGTCTGTAAAGTTTATAAATTAATCATTATAAACATATTACTGGCCAGTTTTTTTTTTTTGAGAATTAATTATCATCATCTAACTGGCCAGATAGTTTCATGTTAGGCAGTAGCCACCGTCCCTAGTTATGAAACATTTCTAATATCTGCTTAAGACTATCATTATACTAGTAGTACCACATAATCAACTGTAACTATTACATAAATTATATTTAGAGTTGCTCCTTTTACAAAAACAACTTTTAATGTTAACGCAAAAAAAAACAATCAGTAAAATAAATTTATTAGAAATTGTTTTTGTAAAAATTTACACCTACCGAATAGTGAGTTGTGATCGTGTTAAATGAAAAATGAATGAGGTGGTGTATTGCTCATACATTTTTTATATTAAAGTTTGTACTATAGATTTTGAATAGTTTAATTTAAAAAGAACTTTCGAGACGATTGGAAGTCTCATTATTTTGGACAAATTATCCTCATAGCAAAAGCCTGTCATCGTCAATAGATCTTATACTGTTAATATCGCACACCTAGATCAAAATATTTTTTTTAATTATGCATACCATCGAATTCCTTATTTTAATACCTACGGACCAATAAAACAAATTTAAAAATAGCACCACTACTTGACGCTAGACGCTGAATTCACCAACACGGGCTCAACTTAAAACAAATATCCATATATTGTTATTATAATCCAATTTTCAGCCCCAAAACATGATTAAAACACAAGATTCCTTCAATATTTTCTAGCAGGATATAAAAAGCACAAATGTATACAGAACAGTAATAAATTTTTCGCCTTTTCTGAAAGAAGCGCTTTTAGGACTTAATACCTGTTTAGATCTGGGTGTGCGATATGTGAATAGAATTCTTTGTACTCCTTTTTAGCATAGTTAGTCACGGAGGCATCTGAATTTGGCATACTTAAAGTTTATATGTTAAAGAAGTGCAGAAAGGTAATTTTTTTAATGAATATGTGTTTTAAATTACAAATCTGCAGGGGTCCAGAATATATCATGTTGACCTCTCATGGTACGAAATGTCTATCTATACGATGACAGTTGAAGTTAATACTGGTCAATGATATGAAACAAAATATTTAAAGTTAATGACTTATATTATAATTCGACCACCAGGCCATCTCTATTACTAAATAAATATCCACTAAACGTATCTAGGTGGTCCTACAAGGTTTCAGCTTAGCCTTTGTGGGACACATACTGATAACAATGTTGTGTAAGTAATTAACGTAGTAATATACTATCCAAAATTTTCTACACTTAATCCTTACTAATATTATAAATGCGAAAGTAACTCTGTCTGTCGCTTTTTCACGCCAAAACTACTGAACCGATTTAAATGAAATTTGGTACACAGATAGTCTAGAGCCTGAGAAAAGACATAGGCTACTTTTTAATGCGAAAAAGGAGTGTAAGGGGTTGAAAGGTGGGGATGAAAAGTTGTATGGAAGTATTGTCAATTAGCCTAAATAATTAAAAATTCTACCCAAAGACACTGTTTCACGCGGACGAAGTCGCGGGCACAGCTAGTCTGTGATAAAAAGGACAATAATTTTTTAAATGTTAGTGTCTGGATGGTAACAGACGACAACCGACACAGCCAAAGGGGTAACGTACACAAGGCCTCGGTATAAGTCTACAGCGCATTCGCATGTATGGTCGCCTTATAGGTACCAGTGAGAAAAATTGTAGTAAATTCATCACATTCATTTTGTACAGACACTCAGTCTGAGTGGGGCAGCAATCAATTAAAAATTCCATGAACTTCACTAATTGATTTAAAAATGCAGTTCATAAAATTACGATTGATATTAATTACAATTAAACGTCAATTGTACTTTGCAATTAAATTATTTAGATTAAGCATTATTAATTACAAAATCAAATTAATCACTTCAATTAATGATAAATAATAATAATAATAATAACTCCACACATCTCACACACGGCCGTCTGATCCCAAACTAGGCAGAGCCTGTACTATGGTAACCAGACTGCTGATAAACATACTTATATATTTCTAAATACATACATATTATAGATAAATTACACCCATGCACAGAACAAATGATCGTGCTCATCACACAATTATTTGTCCTGGGTGGGAATCGAACGCACGACCTCTGGCTTAGCAGTCAGGGTCACTAACCACTAGACCAACAGGCCAGTCAGAATGTACCTAATACAATAAATATAACATGGCTAACACACAAGGAATCTGGAGCCTCGGTTGGCAGGTAGCATTGGCGAAAATCGTTGAAAATCTTTGTATCATATACATCTAACATAGTGTGTGGGTATTGGACAGTTAACCAACGGTGAATACGAGTTTTAAAAAGCCGTATATGCGAAACGTTGCCCGTGCACTAATCACGCCGATTCTATTGTACAATCGACTAAACTAAAACCTGACTTAATTTCTTCATATGAAATCAACCTTGTAATTTTCGCAATAAGGTCTATTTGTTACTGGCATCTATTCCTCAGCGCCACTAAATTTCACTAAAACCTGTCAACGTATACTCAACTTTATTTCCACGTAGCGAGTCCCATTTATTCAAATGCCGTATTAAAACTTGTTCAAAACGAACTATGATGACGTTATTTTAATCGTCACCTACGAAGACGCTAAAAACAGCAAAAGGCATTCAACGGATAGCCGCTCTCGCTACGTGGTATTAAAGTTTATTTAAGCGTATCAGACTTTAGTCGACAAATAAATTGCTTATTTTGATAACGACATATGATAACTACCTGTTTCAGTTTGAAATAAAACCTTGTTTCGAAGTGTACAAGGTTTACATCTTATATAAAGAAAATTTTGTGAATTTTAATTTAGCGAGTGAAGTAACAGAATTGGGACCAAATAGCTACCACCACGTTACCACCTACGTCATTTTCTGCCGCAACACAAGAGAGCCAATAACCAACCTCCTCAATCTGCTAAAGAGGATTTCCACAGGTATACTGTCGTGTTAAAATACTCTTCAGTATGTTCTGTAATAACTTACCTACCTTCAACTAGGTTTATTCAAACGATTCTAATAATAATTTGACATTTTCAACGTTGGAGAGCCATGCTTCGGCACGTATGGGCCGGCTCGACTGCGCTCGATACCACGGCCTCACAGAAAACCGGCAGTGAAGCAATGTTTGCATTGCATTTCGCCGCGTGAGTGAGGTTACCGGAGCCCCTAACCCTTCCCCTATTCCCGTCCTTCCCCTCTCCCCTCTTCTACTCCCACCTTAAAGGGCGGCAACGGGGGGGTAGTCATTTACCATGAGGTGACCCATCTGCTCGTTTGCCCCCTTTACAAAAAAAAAATTATCTTACACACGACTGTCGGATCCCGAACTAGGCAGACCCTGTTCTATCGTAACAAGACTGCTAATAAACATACTTATGTATTATATTACTAAATACATACATGTATATTATAGAGAAATTACACCCAGCCAGAACAAATGATCTTTCTTATCACACAATTATTTATCCTAGGTGGGAAACAAACCCATGACCTCTCTCTAATAGTTTAGTTTAATAACTACTACTACTAGCCATCTGCCCCGGCTTCGCATGGGTGTGTAGATACTAATGTGGTGATCAATTATCGTCATGTAATTATACAAATTAACACAAAACAATATTAAACATTATTTTTATATGTATAAACCTCCCAACTGAATCACTCTATCCATTGGTGTAAACCGAGTTAAAATCTGTTGCATAGTATAAAAGATCTAAGCGTACAAACGGCAGAAGCGACTTCGTTTTATACTATGTAAAGATAACACCTTACTGAGATTAACCATGCAGACTTTAAACCTAGAGAGGATCCTGTAGAGTAAAACACATTCTGATACAGTTTAACATTTATTCAGTCATCATCAATATTTTCCAATGGGTACTCTGTCATTATCAGTCCCCTGCTCCATAGAGCATCAGCTATTTGTAATTTATCCGAGTCATTGCCTAAGTCTAGACTCTCCACTGAAACATATTCTGGGTATGAAGTTATCAAAGTTTCTACAGCAGGAGCAAGGTCCTCTTCAATTTCTAAATATGGTAGTTCATTACCATGGTACTCTAAAGAATTTTCAATATAGTAATATAACCTTATTTTATCTTCTGAAACCATCCTTAGTATATTCTTACGTAGTAATCTTATTTTAGTATCAAGAGCTATTTCAACCCTATTTATGACTTTTCCATTTTCTACCATCACATCAGAGTCACCAAACACTGTGACTGCTTTCTCAATGTCATTTAAAACAGGTGGTAATGCAGCATGTTGATAATTTTTATGCATTTGGTCTACAGCTTCATCTATTGGCAAATGATTTTTAATTTTATCAAACAGTGTTAATATAACATCTTTAATCTGTTTTCTAACAGGAGTGTTTGAATCAGAATGAACGAGCCCAAAGTGATCATAGATATTAAAAGGAAGACCTTGTCTTAATTCTACATTTTCAATTACAGCCATTTGCAGTGCAGCTGGAAGCATTTTTTCAAATAAGTCTGCCCATGAATGTTTCTGGTACATGCTGATTGTAAGATGTAGTGAATGTTCTCCATTAATAGTGACTCCCTGATGTATATATCCTCTTGGAAAGTAGAGCATGTCTCCTGCTTCTAATGTCACTTCAAGTATTGGTTCACCAATTTCATTTTGGTTATAATTCTTAGACGAACTTCTTGGTAAAACTTCACTATCATCTAGTGGCTTGTATATTCGCCAGTGTTTTTTTCCTTCTGCTTGCAATATAAAAGCTTCAATGTCATCATAATGAGGAGCAAAACCTTGGCTGTCTGGAGGAGTTAGATATGCATTGGCACCAACAAAAGAATTGAAAAATTCTTGCAAAGTAGCATTTAGCAAATGTAGTTTAGCGATGTATGTTTGGGGATTCAGTAATCGTACACTACACCCATTCAAGTAGAAGTCCCATACAAGATGTGGATGTGCTCTTCCTTCAGGGTTGTGGGTATCTCTCTTACCATCAACATAAGATGTTACATCTATGTTCTTAGTAAATTGAATATTTTCTGTACGCAGCATATTATCTATGGCAGGTGTATTTATTAATTCCTTATAGTATTCTGGTTTTTTACGAGTTATGTGTAGTGGTTTCTTTTCCCACACCTTGGTAAGGAACTCGTCAGGGTCATAAGGAGCGATCATCCATTTAAAAACTTTAAGCCCTTCTTCAACACTATCAGTTTGTACTGGAACAAATTCAATGCTGCCATTGCTATCTAGTGTTGAGTCTTCACTAGCTTCTAAACTGCCATTATTAGTAAGTGACGTAAGTGACTGAGAATACACCTCTTCGACTTCTGTCTCTGATTCTAGGGGGAAAGTGTGAGAGGCAGGTACGTGCACAAAAACAGGAACTTCTTCGGGTTCTACATGATTTGATGTTTTTTTTTCAACAATTGCGGTTTTATTTTTACTCTTTGCGGCTTTACCTTTGGATTTTTTCTTTTTGTGCTGTTTTTTTTTCATTATGTTTTTGGTTTCCTTTGCCTTCTCCTGTTTCTTTTTAACTTTTTGAGCGATTTCTTTAGCAATTTCATCTACGTTTAATTTTGGTATACTTGATTGAACTTTCGATTTGTTCCGTTTCTTTTGTTTTTTAGCTTGATTTGTAGATTTATTATTTTTATATACAGCAAAAGCTGACACTGTTGAATCCATTTTTAGATGATTAAAATTTTTAATTACACGTGAGTAAGTATCCCTAAAAGTATTAATATTTATACTTATCTACTTCAACTAAGCAACTATAATTACAAAGAACTACTTATATACCTCTTTCAACAAAAAAATCTCAAATAATAATCAACTTTAAACACTGAAAATAATTTGAGGCAGATAAATCCGGCCATACTTATCTAGCAAAAAGTTAGGTTATGTTATTAAAAAAGAGTTGCCATTGCCAGATTGTTTAGAACATCTGTCCCTTAGAGTGTATATCTAAAGAAACAACATCGGCGTGGTCAGTTATGAAAACAGCAAATAACATAAAACACCTGAATATAGCTGTAAATAAAGTATAACTAAGGTAACTACATATTAACATATTTCTGTACTCAATATTATTAAGAAATTAAATTACTTCACTAACTTCACTGCTCCCAATAGTTAGTTTCAGAACTGAAGTTACAATGTGCAACTAATACCTATAAAACCGATGATTCTAAACTATGTAATGGGGTACGGCTTATTACACTTGGCTAAATTTAGTCATCTAAATTAAGTCGTTACTGAATTTGGAAATTAGAAGCTTCTGATCATGCTATCCTAAATTTAGTTACTGAATCAATTACCAGATTTAACAGTTAAAGCGCAACGAAGTTGGATGTGTCGTACGTGTACGAATTTGTAGCCTTGGCCGCTGGTTCAATTAAGATAGAAAGAAAGTTAAACGGTTTTATTGAAAATAAAGATAATAATGATGTAGGTAATGTACTAAAAGCTAAAAGAAAAATCGGCAAACACACCGCTCTCCTCATCAATTTAGGGCATTGATCAGACACAAAAATTAAATCGTGGGGCGCGTAAAATTTCTATCAACAGTCAACCGCTCATATCATTATAAATGCTGTTTACATATTTACTCAGGTTACGCTACGCCCCACGATTTTATTTTTTTAAGTCCCACACTATTGTATTGGGTCTGTCTGTAATATAATAGGGTTTGTAGTAAAATAAAATAATAAAAAAAATTCAAACTCAAGATACTATCCTACGAGACAATATTACATTTATATATATACATATTTATACATTTATATGTATATTTGACTGCTCATCTGGCGCAGTGATTTAAGTGGTCCCCTCCCCACTTCGCCGCGCCGAGTGTTGTGGGTTCAAATCGCACACGGGACAAAAAATTGTGTTATCCACAAATAGTTGTCCCGATTCTGGATCTTCTTTGTGTCTGTTGTTTAAATGTTTGTGAAGCCCCCGCGACATAGGAATATTTATAATGCGAGAGTTGTCTTAAAAAATAATAAAGAAAGTATTAGTGCAAAAGAAAGATTAGTCGTAACATTAAGATTTATTGCAACAGGAAACTCATATTAAGATTTTAAATTCAGTTATTTAATATTCGGGAATATTTTTTTATATTACCAAATATTAAATTGTATTATTCATTAATATTCGTCACTTTTTTATTCAATAATTCACGTCCTCACGCACGGACCCACGCAGCGACTGAAATCAGTAATTAAACGCGATTACACCTTCCTAAATTTAGGATTCTAAATGAATTAGTAAGCCAGAAACCGTGGTGGTATTGAAAATTCACATGTTAAATAATCTATCAACTGCAGAAAACTCCCTTAAAACACAAAGCTCATTGCCTTTTTACAATAACACTCAAAAAATTTAATGTTCATACGATAGGCGCAACTAAACACTTGATTAAAGAAAATATTATATATACACAAATAACAAACGCGTAGGATCTTGTCACCGAAATCTTCGCTTCTATTGGGCAATTCATTCATTCTATTTTTGTGCACAAATAAACCTAGGCCAGGTCTTAATAACTCGATAGTCTCGATAGGTTATCTACCTAATAACTCGATAGTCTCGATAGATAGATACGAATTGATGGCGCGACGTAGCGCGGGAGTGAGCATCGAACTAACGCGCGGCACGGCCAGCACGTGGCAGCCCACTGAATTCTGACACGTTTAGTCGACCCCGCCGTGTACATGCAGCTTTATACCTATTCAGCGGAGTGGACCTAACCTGCCAATACCAAGACCTACCATACCAATTAACCCATCTATATCGTGCCGCCACAAAATCTTACCGTATCCCTCTAAACGAAAAGAAACGTTTTGTACTGTTACTTCATTTTTCATATTATTCCATTTAATTTGAGATAAAAATCTTTTATAGGTATTATCTTGAAAAAACTAATAAATCATAAATTAAAATGAGTCACAATAAAACAATGTTATTACATTTTTAAGCAGATTTATTTACGAATTACTTCATATACAGTTTGTTTCTATAATGCGCTTTTCCATTGAAGGCATTTTGTGTTTTATCTATGTGCACTACGCTCTATTTACTAAAACAACTGATCAAAGAATTATGTATTTACTGAGTTGTACAAACATACTCAATATTTAGTTACCACGCTTAGTATTATTACTAAGCACGTAATCTCGCTTGCACTACTTAGAAATACTTTTATCCTAACATTCAATACATCGGTTTGATATTTTATTAGTAGTAAGTAGATATTTTTGTTTACTATATAGTATAAATAAAAATATTATAAATATCCGAGTGTTACTTACACAATATTTTTTCATCCTTCTACACAATGAAGTAAGAATCTGTTCGAGGATCAACTTTTATAAGAAAATAAAGTTTTATACATATAGGTTAATATGTTTATGATTTATATATATTTTTCATAACTTTGAGCATATTGTCATAGTTTGCTTTTTGAAATAAATATTTTTACAGAAAATTAAAGTGAGATTAAAACAGTAACAAAAAAAAATTAATTATAGAAATATTACGCCTTTAAAAGGATCTATATATTTGAGATTTGAAAAGGGTCACAGCCACACAGTTCACCAAAAAAAAATTAAGTGTATATTACAATACAAAGACTGATTTGAATATTATTACAATCATAGTTACGCACTATCAGGACAATTTCTTTTAATATTTTGCACGAGAACACGTACAGCTACACCAAAATGGGGTGCTAGGCTAGAAAACGACTTCGAGTTACACCCTGGGGAGTGGCAACAGCAACGTATTTGGGCTAAACGTTACTGCTGCGAACTTATGTTCTGCTGAGGCGGGTGTCATATACAATTCCTGCCGCTCCAGTGTGCCGCCCGCGCCGGCGAGTTTGCCGCCTCTGGCTTTTGGAGGATCAACACCGCGTTGCGTGTATTCCACATCTACCAGCAATTAGGTCTGGGTCGGAGACACCGTATCGATTTAAATGGTTCTTTCGACTTCCACATGACCGCTTCGTCGTGCCTCGGCAGGGTGTTACTCAGAGGTTGCCAACCACAAAACAGTACATCAACATCCTATTTCTTAATTTATTATATGATAACATTTTACGTTGTAATTTTATTATCAGTTGCATAAACGCCTATAGAGAGATAGTATAAATATTTTTTTACATTGATTAAATCCATCGAATCTACTAAGTTATTGGTCATCTATCACACATAAAATTGATACGTCAATTCCTATACACATTTTTTTAATGTTTACTTTATATAATGAATGCCTACCTAGTTTAATGTGTAGAGATACTTTTTAAAAGGATAAGTTAGAAGACTGATGTTAAATTTTACAAGTTAATGCTGGTTTTTCGATGTGGTAAGTAAAGTTTTTTTTCTGATATGCCCAAAATTTTAAACATAAAAAATGGATGTGGAGAATTCGTTAGAAAAAATCTTATATTTTAGGAAAATGTAAAACGTATACATAGGTATAGAAGGAAATGTTGTTATTCAGTCTGTTTAGATATTACATTGTTTTCGTCATTAGTTAATTTGCTTTTTTACCGCCATATTTTATATCGCAGCTACAAAAGTCTAAAAAATAACAATTCGAAAAGTTTGAAAATTTGAAAATACCTCTTCAGTCTTATTTTCATAGCAATTTACCAGCAGACTGTGATATCTCTTTAAAAGTCTCGGGCAGCAGATTAAATATTTGCATTACTTTAGGACGGTAGTTGAAAAACTAATATAAGGATAATAATTACGCATTTCAAGAAAATATTTTAAACTTCATATCAACTTAATCATTAAAAAAAGTAGTCGCCTAATAAAGATACCATAAATAATTTTGAATTTTTTTTTTATTTGACATGAGCAAACAATTGCAAATAAGCCTTGGTGGCTATTTTCCGGATACTGACAACGTGGAACTCCTTTCCAAAAATACAGACTTTTATCTTTCGCGTGAGTTGTTTATGATATAAATATTTAAAAACAGATATAGCTTTAATAAACAAAATAGGTGGTTCTACGTTGCTTCCTCCCTAGCACCAAATTGCCAATAATTCACGCTCGACCATAGACACGAATGCTGTTTAGTGAACGCGGATGTCTCTCGCGTGGACTGGAGTTGTGTCCTCAGGGCTGGGGCTATCGTCAAGATGTGGACGAATATGGACCACGGAACGTCGTTGATCATGGCGGTTGTAATCATCCCTCATGACAAGTCCTCCCATACCGTACCCAGGGCACACGACCCCAGAGCCACTGAGACGCATCTTCTCCGGATCTTCGTCAAGTTTAACCGAAGAGAAGACGGTGCTCAAGTTCAGTTGTGGAATGTCGTAGAAGACAGTCAGCGTCAGCATCAAGAACGTCAAGCCAATCAGCAAGTAGACTGTAACAAAAAAGGTTATAATAGTTTCTGTTTTTTTTGCATTTACACATAAATACATTATTTTTATAACTAAAAGGCTGCTGTTGAGTTTTGTAACAAATTTCTTACAGATACATTAAGTATTGGCTTTATCTTTTATAGCACCGTAGTAAATATAAATATGTCGTTTTAAGGTTTAGTTTTCTTACTGGATACATGAAGTATCCAGTAAGAAAACTATGTTCCACAAATGTGGACGAGGTTCACTATCAAAACAGAGTCAAAAATTGTTAAGACACCGTATCTTCTTTGTTTACCATTTTTATTTAAATTTAATTTCTTTGAGGTACCATATCTATCGTATATTCTGCTATTAAAAGATTTTTTTTCAAAATTATTTCCTTTTTAATATGTCTTGGATCTTTCGATCGATCTTTTTGATGGCCCTAAAAGTTATCAAAATATTTGACTTTTTTTTTATGGTTTTTTTTATGATGGCAAACGAGCAGACGGGTCACCTGATGGTAAATGACTATCGCCGCCCATGGGCACCTGTAACTCAAGAGTCACAAGTGCGTTGCCGCCCTTAAGGTGGGAGTAGGAGAAGAGGGGACGGGGGAAAGAGTGGGAAGAGGGGAAGGACGGGAATAGGGGAGAGGGAAGGGTTAGGGCCTCCAATAACCTCACTCACGCGGCGTAATGCAATGAAAGTGTTGCTTCACTACCGGTTTTCTGTGAGGCCGTGGTATCGAGCGGAGTCGAGCCGGCCCATACGTTCCGAAGCATGGCTCTCCCACGTAAAACTTTAAAAATACTGAATGTAGCTGGACGTAGTAACTACTTAGTAATCTGTGCTAGGAGTAATTAATCGCATTGTATAATTTTCTGACCATTCCCGGCAGCCGTTTTATAAATGACACCGTTTAGGTCATAAGTACTTAATTTTTTTTTTCTAAAAGATCATCACAGCTTTACTGTTACCATGTTATTTTGGTAAGTAGGGATTAAATTATTCTCTGTATGCTATGGCATCATATAATTTAGGTATTATTCTGTTTACAGATGTAAAAAATAAATTAACTTCAAAATTAGACTTAATATCTCAGTTTCACTGTAATTTATCCATTCGGTAGTCACCTTTTGTTGGTCCGCTGTGACCTAAAAGCGTCCATTAGACGCTTATGCAAACGTCAATCATCACCAAAAGTCATGATTGACGGATGTTCGTTGGTGATTGATGAAATAATATCGACATTAAAATCTCATCATGCAACCCTGAATCAATGCATTAGACGATAGGTTATTCGTCAATCACCGTTCTGATCTCAGTTATAATAGTGGCAAAACCATGGCATAACTGACAGAAAAACCTACCGTGTAATGGGCGCCAAAGAGTCGACCAAAAAGTGTAAATTATGATAATTCGCTCGTGAGCGTTTACTAGCGCGCGTTTACATGCATCCGTTTTAATTTTACCGACTTATTAATGTGCCCAAAAAGTGACCATTAAATTTTACAGCGTTTTTAATTTAAAGTAAAAGGCAAAATTACTTTACGTAAGGTTTCAATATCAACTAAACTAAAAAAAAATCGCTTAAAATGACATCGAAGGGTGGTGACTTCGTGACACGTTATACTAAGTGGAGCATAGTTGTAGAAAATAACAAATTAATAAATTGATATAATAAAGTTTTTACTTTATTTAAACATTTTGGAGGCATAATAAAGAATTGAATTGAATTGAAATGAGAAGTAGGTTGTGGAAGAGATGAAAATTGACGATATATTCTAAAACAAACTTACAAGTGGTAGCAACTTTGTAGATTGGTCGGTAAGGTTGTCCAGGGGCATCTCCGGGGATGTAGTCTCCGAGTCCAATGGTCGTCAGCGAGATGAAGCAGTAGTAGAACGAGTCTAGGAAGTCCCATTCTGGTTCCAAGTACGCAAACACGCTTGCCGGTATGACCAAAAAGAACACCACCAGTGTTGTCACTGTAAAAAAGGTTGTAAGTAGTTTAGTGTTAATTCACGTGCCAATGTTAAGTAGCAGATAACAACATGCTGCGACATCTACGCGATCTTTTACGTCATAATTATCTTAAAAAAAAAGTATCACCGACTTCAATGTGCTTTTTAGTGGAAAGTAGATGTATTTTGTTTTAAATATAATATGGGTAGGCCAACTAAACGCACTGCTCCAATGAGACAGCGATGTTTCGGAGCAAACGAAAACATCATCGACGTATACAATTTTTTGATATTTGTTTTTTAAGGAACCGCTCGACTGATTTCGATAAAATTTAAATGGGACCACCTGGAAAGTATACCCTTTGAAACAAAAAAGAATTTTCACAATTGGTTCAGCACAATTAAGATTCTCGCGCAGAACAATATGTTATACACCTTCCCAGGCGGGGCCGCCGTCCGCCAGACATAACCCCTATGTTTGACCATGTAGTGTCTGACCTATATGTATATATATATATATAGGTCACACATATAATATATCTACTTACATGAGTCGAGGATAAGGAGTAAACTCCAATAAAGCACAACAAAGCGTTAAAGCGTTACGCTCCCCCCGATCACTAAATTTTCCTTCATATTTTTTTCATACCGGGCGCCTTATATGACAATCGATTCTTAAGGAGTAAACTCCAAAACGTCTAAAGGAAAAAACTTGTGTTTTTAGTTCTCTGCACTGCAGCATGAAAGTTTCTATAGAAGATATACTTTATAAGCTTTAAGTATTTTAAATACCAATTTCGCTAACGGGGGAGCGTTAGCGAAATTTTCTTAAAAATTCGTGCAACTTCACGCCTCTAATGTTTATTATTTCGAGTCAGTCTCAAAATCAAATTGAGAGGTATCTACATGTAACAATATCCGCGGTCTGGTGTGACCTTGACGTAAAATCTTTTTATTTTTGATCACGTCGGAGTCGATTCCATTAAAAATGTCCATCAACTTGGAAAATAAAGACTCCTCTCGCAAAGTAACTCTCCATTTATCGGCTAGCGGGCTGTGCCAATAACTTAATAAATAAATCAGAATATTAAATACTTTTTGAACAAGGATAGATTTTATTTAATTTTAAACTTTAGGCTAATTTTACTCGCATTCTATATTAGGAAACTGTAAAAATAACAATACGTGGACACTGATAAAACATTGGCTGTTTTTTTTCTTGAAAATAAATTAAAAAAAAAAGGATCAAATAAAACTTTTTGCTCACCAATGATCATTAGATGCACAAGTCGTATAGTGAATGGTCTGTATAAATGTCCCAGAGAGGCATTAAGGGCCCTGAGTAGTGCAGTCGCAGGCAGGAGCAGTCGTTCCACTAATGCTGACAGCAGCACCAGTGTCAGTGGAATACCGAGGAGGGCGTACATCATGCAGAACAGCTTGCCTGGCTTTGAGAGAGGTGTAACATGTCCGTAGCCTGCAAGTAAAGAGATATATTGAAAAAAAAAATAGGCAGTCATGGGACTGCCGACAGAAGTGAAAACTTAAACGTAATGACGAACTTAAAACGTCACATTAGCAGGTTGGTGACATTAGTTAATAAGGAGCTGACAGAACTAAATGTTTAGATTAGCACCCTCTAGTGGATCTATATATGTATTATTAGCGTGACGGTCACGAGTTCAGTGCTTTTTCTTAATAGCAAAAGTGCACAAACGTGCATAGAGAAGTTTTCAATTCAAAAATTAAAATAATGAGTTAACGACCTTTGCACGCAATGGTGTGGATGCCTACTATTTAGGAGGCGGCCAAGGCTTGCCGAAGTTCTCGGGGACTTACTTTCTAGGGTATATCCAAGTCCCTTGCAATTACTTGCAAATACACCACTTGTGTTGTTACGGAACACCGTGTTGTTTTAATGCCGCGTTCAACGAAATTGAATTTTCAACGAAAATTTTACCGTCCGTAAGCAAAACGAATCGTTTTTGGTTTATTGGAACGCGGCATAAATCGGTTCGATTCCGACATATCACTTTAGCTAGTAGGGTGATGAACGGTGTAGATTTACACGATAAAAAAAGAAAAAATATATAATCTATTTTTATAAATAGTGTGATATTGGATATTAATGGATGGTTAAATTTATATTTTAGTGTCGATTATATTTTTTAATAGAATAAGTAACAAAAAATACCCGACTGCGTAACTAGCAAACTACAAGACAGTGACGTATCAACAGAGCTAAATATAAAATCAATGATTTTTTTTTTAATTTTATTATTATTGTTTTATGTGCCTAGTGCTACCTCGACCATTTCTGGTCTTTTGTAGCACAGTTTTGAAAATCTACACTAATATTATAAAGCTGAAGAGTTTGTTTGCCAGGAACTATTGGTTCGAATTGAAAAATATAGCTATAGGCTATAGGAAGCTATCGGCTATATAACATCACGCTACGATCAATAGGAGCCGAGCGTAACGCAGACGAAGTTGCGCGGGTAAGCTAGTCTCTCGTACATACAATCTACACTCACACCTGTATCCCCAAAGTGGCAGGCTGAGGTAGAGGACTCACGGAATAGGAAAAGCCCGCCGGTTTCGGGTCCTCACCTGCCCTTTCTTTAGAATATCACCAAATTGATCAGGGTATGGTCTGGTGGTCGACCCCAACCGGCCATACCACGAACTTTTGCTTTTTGTAGTTTTTCATATGTATATATTACCGTTACCATAACCGAGTAGGTTAACACATTACAAAGTTAAGTAATACTATCCAGGTCAGTCTAGGATGTGTGACCATTCTTAACACATTGAGACGCCTCCGTGCCTCAGAGAGCACGTTAAACCATCGGTACCGGGTGCCATAGAAACATCTGTGGCATTCGTTACGGGTAGTTGGAGCCCTAAAAAAGTTCGTCAACCGGGTCTAATTACAGAACTTCGATATCGCCTAGTACTTGGGTTGTGGACGTCTGATGGCAGTCGCTTCACGTAAAATATCAAAGCTCGGCCGTATCGTAGTTAGGTTAAAAGCCGACCCCAAATTAGGTAGGAAAAGGCGCGGAGGATGAGGATGACTTACCGATGGTCGTGACAACGGTAGAAGAGAAGAACAGTGACTGTCCGAAGCTCCAGTTTGGTCCACCGCTGATATTGCGGGACGCGACCACGCCACGGTTGCTCGCCTTCACCACTTCGTCAAGGAGTGACTCCAGGTCATCGTCTGTAAAACAAATCGGTTAATTACAAAATTCTGGTTTAAACTGAAGACTGATGAGACTTATAGTCGACCATAGCAATATATTTTGAGGACTTAATAGAATGATTTACCTTACGATAAAACTTCTAAATTTTACTTATGTTAGTTATTTTGACGGACCTTTTGGTCTAGTGGTTAGGTTAGGTTATGCAGATCAAATAGTTGTAAAAAGGATGTATGAATCTAGTTATATATAAGTATGTTATCAGCAGTCTGGTTACCATAGTGCAGGCTCTGCCTAGTTTGGGATTAGATGGCCGTTTGGAAGGTGTCTCAAGTTATTATTATATCTCTAAACAATTAAACAGGCTTTGAATAACCATTCCTCATTTTACCCCTAAAGTTGCTGTTTTCTTCTTCGAAGTCCTAAGAACCCTACAACCACACCACAAATAAAGATGAAAGTTGCATTAATATTAAAAAATATTTTATTCATACAGATTACTTCTACATTATCGGATGGAACATTTGTTTTAATTTTTTTCTTAAATTTAGTTAAATCCAAATATTGGTCTACTCAAAAAGCGCTGAAAAATCTGTTTCTATCTGTATTTCTCTTGAAGTTAAAGTAATTTAACGTGGCTGTTCATGACAGTTGTAGTGCCAGGAAGCCAAAAAGATAAAAATGGACCCCTGAATGATACGAGGCTTTAAAATTCAGTATTTACAATAATTCCGTTTGTAGTATCCTGGCATTATTTCAGTAAGCGGCTTATTTCTACTAAGTAACCTGCAGAGGCCAGCCAGTCTATTTGCCGTATAAAAAGTTCAAGTCATTTGCGGTTTTATTTCACGTACGTACATGCTCTGCAGGGAAAGGCGGAGTACGTTAATTAAATACATCAAAGGCAGTAACAGTGGGTGATTTTAATTATGAAATCTTACCTTACTAGTACGTTAATTTAAGTATTTAGGTAGGGATACGTCCTAGTTAGGACCTATGGAAGACTTGCTTAAAACTGAAGAGAAGTTTAATATTAAACTTGAAGGTGACTAACAAAATATTAATATTTTTGTTGGCGAATATGACTTTTACAGCAGTTAATTTAAGATTCAAATTATCTAGAGGCGTTGGTCGTTCGTTGTATAATACGATTTGTGAAAAATATCCTTTGGGGACTTTTTGTAATTCTTGTGTTGATGACAACAAACAAAATTGATGAGTCATAATGGAGCTTGGAGTCTGCTCCAAGCTACAATTTGTTTCTTTGTGAATGGGATGAGGTGTGTTCGCCTGCTGATCAGGCGGTCAAGGTCGGCCAGTGTTCAATTCAATTCAATTCAAAAAAATCTTTATTTCAGAAAATTGACCATCAATTATTCGAAATCGTCGATTTAATAAATAATTATTATAATTAAAAATTATAGATCAACACACACAGAGTCACCTCAACAATAGTTTGCTTCGTCAAATGTAAAATGATTAAAGAAAACAAAAATGGATAACATAATATCACATCTGCCTGTTTCGATCTATAACCGCCCGTTTCCAAATGGTTGAGCCTTGTGAGAAGAAATCGGGCAAACAAACTCACGGCCACTCTTTTAAAAAAGAAAAAACCAGGCAGTTTCAACAATATTCAGTAAATATCACATCATTTTGTATTATGTTTTTAAAATTAAAAGTAAATAAACTAGAAAAAGAATATGACAATAGGGAAACTGAAAATTAAGAAAAAAATTTAAAAGAAGCAAAGAAAATTACATTAGATTTCTATTACAATGCCATACCAAGCGTTTTTATCCTGTATATAATCCCCTACTGAGTAATAGCCCTTAAGGCATAGCTGTCGTTTTACTGTAGACTTAAACTTGTTTAGACTTAACATTTGAATATAATCGGGGATTTTATTATAATATCGCACACATTGACCTAGAAACGACTTGTTAATTTTTTGGAGCCTAGAGGCAGGTACAACAAGTTTATGTTTATTACGCGTGTTAAAAGAGTGTATATCACTTTTTTTACAGAAGTGATCTTTATTTTTATGAAGGTTAATTAGATTTTCATAAATATATTGGCACGCTACCGTCATTATATTAACTTCTTTAAATTTCTGCCTCATTGAATCACGATTGCCTTAGTTATAAATTGCTCGAACAGCCCTCTTCTGCAGCACGAAGATAGATTGAATATCGGCGGCATTCCCCCACAGTAGAATACCATACGACATTATACTATGAAAATAACTAAAATAAACTAATCTGGCTGTTTCAACATCAGTCAGTTCACGAATTTTTCTAACTGCGTATGCTGCTGAGCTGAGTCTATTCGATAATTTATAAATATGAGGGCCCCATTGAAGCTTAGAATCAAGAGTAATGCCTAAGAATTTTGTGGTATCAACTAGTTCCAACTCGTCTTCGTTAAGAAGTATAGTCGTTTTCACCTGTTTAATGTTTGGAGTAGTGAACCGGATACATTTGGTTTTTTCTCCAATAAGAAGTAAATTGTTAACGTTAAACCAGCGAACCACTTTCGAAATAGCATCGTCGTCAAAATTTGTACACATACGTTTTAGCCTAAATAAAAGTGAAGTATCATTCGCAAACAATACTGTTTCGTGGTTGTTCTTAACAATATAAGGTAAGTCATTAATGTAGATTAGGAACAAAAATGGCCCAAGTATATTTTTACCACAGACCCTAGAAATAGCTTGCCATTAATATCGACTTTCTGAATCCTATTACTTAGATAAGAAGTAAGAAGATCCAGCGCCGTATCTTTGATACCGTAGTGATATAATTTCCTGATCAGAGTTTCATGAACAACACAATCAAAAGCTTTGGATAAATCGCAAAAAATGCCTAGAGAATCGTGGGCATCCTCCCAGGCATCAAATATATGTTTTACAAGCTCTACACATCAGTTGTGGAGCGACCCCTTGTAAAACCGAATTGCTTATTATGTAACAAATTATGGCAATTCAAGAAACTTCGCATTTGATCATAAACAAATTTTTTTTAAATTTTTACTGAATACTGGTAGTACAGAAATTGGTCTAAAGTTAGTTGGGTCTGAAGTACTGCCAGATTTAAACAATGGAATGATTTTACTAGATTTCATCAGATCAGGAAATACACCACTATCTACACACTGATTAAATATAAATGATAAATGACTAATAACTACGGTAATAACAGATTTTGTAATGATTACAGAATTTCCTCAGAGGTCGGCTGTTTCTTTTAGATTTAGCGTGTTGAAAGCTTTGATAATTTCAAAAGGACTGACATGTTGAAACCTAAATACACTCATTCCTATCAACATTCTCCTTCAAAATTGATTCTGCAAGAGCTGGTGAGGAGTTCAAAGATTTAGTAGTCGACACAGACTGTTTCTGTCTGTCTGTTCTCGAAGACTTTCTTTTTAGGGTATACCCGGGTATAGACCCACTTGTGACGGTATACCGTGTGGTTAGTCGGTTCGATTCTGACATACCCTTCACCATTGGCTCCGGTGGGATTATGAACCGTGGGGATTCCCAGACGATTAAAAAAAGGTTATAAATCCAAGTCTGAACTATTTTTGACAAAATAACTCCGAATCTATTGTCAACACATTAAGGACATTCATAAGTAATGCAAACATAAATAATTATCTTTTAAAAAAAGTATCACCGACTTCAATGTGCTTTTTGTGGAAAATAGATGTGACTGCTCCAATGAGACAGTGAGGTTTCGGAGCAAACGAAAATATCATCGATGTGATTTTTAAGAAACCGCTCGACTGATTTCGATAAATATTAAATGGGACCACCTGGAAAGTATACCCTTTTAAACAAAATGAGAATTTTCTAAATTGGTTCAGGCGTCTTCAAGTAATCGGTAAACATACATTAAAAAAAAAAGATTCTGACCAATTGAGAAACTCCTACTGTTTGGAAGTCTGTTAAAGGGCTGTAACGCAAGAATCTTAATTATATAAATGTTGGTATAAAGTTACCCTCTGTCATTAAGTGACAAGGCTGCATTTAATCAAGAGAAGAAAATAAAGCCCTAGTACATTCTCCTCTGGTATTATCTGAACATTTCAGTAAATTATAATTATCAATTACATCAATAAATTATTTGTGTGTGTCGTACGACAATCCTGGGGGTACAAACTACTCGATAACCTACTTCGACTCCGAGGTCGGTCAATACTATGACATTATAAACATTACGTCACAAAATGGCCGCGGGAAAGTGGGATGTTGCATGTTGCACGAATTGCACAATGCGTGATGCACTTTGAGTCGTGAGTTCATGACATTTAGATTGTACATAAATGTTTATCAATCCTCGACTTTGATAGATTGATGAAATGGTGATAGCCTGTGATTCTGTTCAAATTGCCAATGATAATATAAGAGCAAAATCTACTCAAAATTCAAATTCAAAACTAAGTGACATTTATGAACGTTAAATTGAAGCTAGCTAGATCGGCACAAACAGAAGCCACAGCATGTACTGGATTGTCGAGGTAAATTAGGAGAAAACACCAAAATCTACTGCCTGCTTGTGTCGATCTATAACTTCCAGTTTCCAAAATGCGTAGAGCCTTTTGAGAAGAATACTGGCAAAGAAACTCATGGCCACTCTTTTTAAAAGTCAGATCTTCAGGTACAATAGTGTGTTACACGAAAGGTAAACAGGATGCAAGCTGATGCCCCCTGAATTTCATTTTATTGAAATGCTCCAAAAGTTAACGTACTAAAAAATAAAAATCACTCAGTGATACCGTTGAAGGTTTGAACCTTTTAAACATAGAAATCATTCAAGGTGCACATCTACCTTCATTCAGTTGTAAAATCTACTGTTAAAAATAATTCGTGACTGGATTAAGAGGCTAGAGTTGCAGGTGATCGAACCAAAATAATAGTATAGGCTAAAGAGTCGCTGACTAGGCCGACCAGTCACCCCAAGCAGCACCCGTTCACGAGTATGACGCATGGACCAGCCATCATCTCCTTCGCCATATCAGAGGGAAAGAAATGACCCGCCCCATGACGACGCCGCAAGCAATGACATTTTAGTGAGCATGACGAACCATAGTAGTACTCTAATAGTAACTAGGCCCTCTCGTTTAGGTTACCTTTACCTACATATCTACTTCTGTATTCATATTTTAAATCCGATTTCCTTTGTGTCAAATATTTTTATTTACGAATAAGTAGGTATGTTCATTTGCATTGCTCTAAGTGTTTCTACGTATAACTAGAATAACTAAGACCTTTAAAAAAAAAAATTCGTTATTTGTTAACTGTAAAAATGGTTTCATTTAATTTATTTTACGTTAACAAACCACGACGTCACACATTACACACAGAAGTATGTCTCTAAAGACCTACTGTACGATTAATAAAGGTTGGGGCCAAAACCGGCGGGGCACGATGGTGACGCGGCCTGAACGGTTAAAATGGCGGCATGGCGTTGTTTGAAAATTTCCATATTAAATAGAATAGTACATTACAATGTGTTCACGGTGGCCGCATCGTTCCCCACCCGCTTTTTGCCTCAACCTTTAAAGGAAAATTGATTTGACTTGACACACACAAGTTGGCATTTGCCAACTTGTGTGTGCGTCATAAGGGCACTGCTCACATAAATAAATCTGTCAGGAGTAACACAGTGAGTGTGTAATACAATACCTACTATAGTAGCTACGCAAGATGGGGTCGATGCATTTGTGCACTCCGATCTGTGCTAACGGTCTCCAGCTGGGTCAAGTGAGCTGATATGTAGTGACAAGCGAAGCGAGAGCGGTCCCATTACAATCAACAGATATGGTGCTAATTATGTGTTTCGAGTAAATAGGCATTTAATTACTTCAATTAGAGACGTTATATGGCGTCAGTGGCGACAACAGAAAAGGGTGACATCTTAAAAAATTGCCACAGACAAGGTAATAAAACGAACTACTTCACCAAAAAAACTGTATGGCGAGTATCTCGGAAGCATTATGCAGAATCTTCTGCTAAATCAAAGCGATACTTCCGTACTAATGACTGACGAAGCGACATACATAATACGATATATATAGTTATAATATTAATATGTATAAATAGGTTGTTCCTACCTTAAGCAATTCACCTCATGCACCTGTTGCAATTAAGTACGAGAGCCCTGGTACCCATACCACAAGTTAAATCTTATTTTAGTTACCAGCGGTCAACATAATTATTGTATTGTACATACATGTTAAGATTGTTATGACTCATGTGTAATTCCTTGGTATGTATCTTTTCGAGACAATAAATTATATTATTATTTAAAAAAATATATTATTATTAAGTCTTCAATGGTATGTAATATGTTATATATCCGTCTTGCCCTGATAGTGACGGGCATGAAGGTAGAAGATAACAATAGCACTCAAGTCTCAGTGTTTGCAAATTAAAAACGTCATAAGTGATTTTGAGTGAGAGACCTTCTTGGTCATAAGTAGTCGAATTATGGATGAAATCCAACTCCACCTAACTCTGTCTGATAAATAAGATTAGTAACTATGAGAAGGATGGTAAAAATTGAAGAAGAGACACCCCACTTAAGAGCGCTTCAAAGGCACCTTGTCATGTCATCATGCCTAGAAGGTCTGCCGATGGTGACGTATGTGTCGGGTCGTTCGGCTCTTTTCAATTTGGTTGAACGGGACGATGGGGTACGTGCGCCATATTCGTGAACGAGTGCCGTCGGTCGGGGCTGGTCATCTCCGGACTGCTTTTGCGCAAATATTTATATTTTAGAACAATATGTTACATTTTCCTCACATTTCATTTGCGCCATTAAGTAATGTAACCAGAAACTTGTAAAAAATATGTTGAAAAAGAGTATCCTTGGAGTTTCTTGCCTGTTGTTCTCCATAGGATCTACGTTTTGGAACTGACAACTAGCTTCACAAATATCTTGATCTGACTGACTCCTACTCCTGACAATTCAAAAATACCTATAATTGGTTTAATGAATGGTTTTGATTTTTTTTATTGACTTAAAACTTACCTTTTAAATTGAAGACATGTCTAAAAAAGATTATTTTCTCTTGTTCGGCGTTCAATTTTATTGGAATCTGTCTCTTGTATGTACGCCGGCAATTGAATTTATGATCTTTTTCTCTTAACTCTATAAAGGCCTAACTTTATTTACAGGTATTTAATGAGGTCAATCCGTAATCAGGCTTTTGATATTTCGTTTCCAATTACTGAAATCATATTATTACGAAGCTCTATCATTATTTTTGTGGTTTCATTCATGGAGATGATAGTCATCACTATTCGTTTATGTTCTTTCAGTTATTATATTATCTATTTCTTATAATTATGTATTTATATGGGAATTAACTCAATCACGAAATAGGTATTACATACCTCTGAATTTCCTGACGTTTCAACCAGGTTGCACTGGCCGTGGTCACAGGAGTCAGCCTATCATATTTCATGATCACGTTAATTCCCGTTTAAAAATTATATCATGGAACGCAAAAATTTAAAAGTTAGTTTTTATCTATTTATTTATAGCTTTTTTTTTTTTTTTTTTTTTATATTGGTTTCTGAGGCGGCAATAGTTAATTTTTAACTGGCTTGAAACCGCGTATTTGTATGCATTGATCTCAATTTTCCTGCGCTTTTCGTTAATAAGGTATCCAATCTATCTGTGTGCCAAGTTTTATTGGAATACCTCCAGCCATTTCAGCGTGAAGGAGTAATAAACGCCATTTATACTATGTATGTATTAGTGGGATTATTAGGCTATTGCATCTGATCCAAGTGACCCAGATAATGCGAGCAAAGATCAATTAATATCTGTGATTGCGTAAATAATATTAATAGATGGCACAAAGTAAACTCTTAGATGATATAAGGGAGTGATGTTTTCCTCTGTCGTGCGTAATGTACATATCTAAAGCGGTCCCTAGACGATCATGCAGGATTGCATGAAGGACCTATTGAGAGTCTATCATGCAGCATGATAATTCGCTTGGTATAATCATTTTATTCAGTTGATATAGATAGTACAGTGAAGAGGTCTTCTGCGCTGGGATGGAAATGTCTTTGTCAAAGGCAGATTTATAAATAAACTAGCAGCGCCCCTCGGTTTCACCCGCGTAAGTTCCGATACCGTGGGAATCCCGAGATAAAAAGTAGCCTATGTATTAATCCAGGTCTTCAGCTATCTACATACCAAGTTTCATCGCAATAGGTTTAACAATGTAACAAACATCCATCCATCCATCCATTCAAACTTTCACATTTGTAATATTAGTGGGATTATAATATTAGTGGGATAAATTTATAAAAATAAAAGGAATTGTCAATCAACTGCCAGCACGTAGTCTGCATGTTATGCACGTAGTTTGCATGTCATTCGCATCAATCAATATAATTAAACAGTCATGCATGCATGACAGCATGTAATAGGTACATGTCATGCCGCATGATCGTCAAGGGACCGCTTAACAGAGTCCTAGTTTCTTTGTTCAATCAATCAATCATTTATTTGCTGATATTTGTTTGTTAAGCTTATCGCTTTATGCCTTATCTACCAACCGATCATTATGAAATATATACACGTTGCCAGGGATGTCTTTTATTCTGAAAAGAGCACTTTTCCCGAGGGATAGAACAATTATTTTTACACGAGCGAAGCCGCGTGCAAAATCCAGTACTATACAATCGACCATCTATAATAATTTTCCTCGTAACATGGACCGAAAAGGAACTAAAATGTTTGAAAAATTAATTTTCTAACTATAATATTGCGTTGCAATGATCATGCTCATCACACAATTATTTGTCGTGGGTAGGAATCGGACACACGATCTCTGGCTCAGCAGTCAGGGTCACAAACCACTAGACCACGGCCAGTAAAAAGCCTAAAAGCCAGGGTTGGTCATGGGCAAGTGACGAGCGAGTGAACTACAACCTAGGAGCGCATGTCTTGCCTCCAAAACGACTCAAGAGTATAATTGCCGTCTATATATAGGCCGGTATAGGTTCGCAGTTTATTATCATATAAACTAGTGGCGAATGGATTTTAGTATCTGATGATAATAAATTATTTTTCCCCATTCATTAACTAATTACTTCCATGAACTAATTAAATCTTAATTATTTTTAACACGTTTTTATCAGTTTCACAATTACTTAAAACGGACTATGTAAACATACTTGGAATTCAATTTTAACCTACTTCTAATTGGCGTATCCAAATGAAACTAGGAATGTATGTAATACTAGCAGCGTAATAAAAAATAGCATATATGTTAATCCAGGTTTCCAGCTATCTACATACCAAGTTTCATCGCAATCGGTTCAGTAGTTTTGGCGTGAAGGAGTAACAAACATCCATACATCCATACATCCTCACAAACTTTTAAGTTTATAATGTTACTTAGATGTTGTTCGGAAGATAATACTATAATTTGGCATCGGCCGTAGGGCTTTTGGGTTCATATGATTTGTTTTGATGAGTCCAACAACAGATTGGGCTTATAAACGTTATCTGATGGAGAAGCCAGGAACAATGATAGTGTTTGGTAAATGACTACCACCGCCCATGAGCACCTGCAACTCAAAAGTCACAATTACGTTGCCGGCCTTTAAGGTGGGTGTAATGGAAGGAGGGAATAAGGGGTGAGGAAGGGAAAGAGGCAGATCGAAGGGTTAGGGCCTCCGGTGATCTCACTAACTCGGCGAAAAGCAATGCAAGCATTGCTTCACTGTCGAGCCGGCCCATACGTGCCGAAGCATGGCTCTCCCACTGTGTTCTTCTTTTTTACTTTTTAATTCGGTTTGCTATTAAAACATATTTTTTAGTTTTTCTAAACAATAGTTTATAATTTTTTTAGCAATTAATTTAACCAAACGATTGCGCACAACTTTGTAGGCTTCTCGCGATCGCGCGCGTAGCTTGTTTGGACATAATCATTTCAATCCCTTTTTCTGTGTCATGGTGAACTGCTCTCAGTAATTATTACAACATAAATAGTAATAATATACTTAGGTACCTAAATTTAAACATATTCCACGGCTCTGCCGCATATTTTTATGTTTCATAAGTGTGACGTTGTCAAAGCATTTAAGTATAATTAGATATTTAATTGAAGACTTCATTGTTTTGTTCTGTGCTACTAACTATCTCCCTACGAGTATTAATATCCTACTAATATTATAAATGTGAAAGTTTGTTAGAATGTATGGATGTATGAATGTATGGATGTTTGTTACTCTTTCACGCCAAAAGTACTGGACTGATTGAAACTTGGTATGTAGATAGCTGAAGACCTGGATTAACATATATAGGCTACTTTTTATCCCGATATTCAGACGGAATTGGGACTAACGCTGGTGAAACCGCAGGACGCTGCTAGTACATAATAGTTTAAAAAACTAAAAAACACGCTTTTCTATAAGTAAAACAAAAATAGAGTGAAACAATGCCTCAAACAATGCAATTCAATATTAAGATATTATGCTCATTAATTTTCTAGGTTATGGAAATTTCTTGAGCCTTCGATCAAATGTGACGGTAGAAGACGGCCCTTAACTTTGTGTACATTGAAACCAACCAGTTAGGGAAACCGGTTCAGAGAATTCAGTTATATGTATCTGTTACTGTTACATTAAACTCTATAGAGCTGTCATGTCGGTTCTAATTAACTTAAAACAAAGTATCGCCGTCTTTCATTTATTGTAATGGGCTGTATTCCACATTTGTAGGTGGAATATTTATTTCAAATTTGTGATCAACCTTAAATACCAACAATTCAATAAAAAGAAGAATTATTGATATCGGTTCTCAAATCCAAAGATATCGTGTAACATTATATATACAAAAAAAATAGTCGACTTGAGAACTTGAGACTTGTTTTTAATGTAACAATTTTATCAATTGATTGACAAAGAAAATGTATGGGTAAATACTTTTGAGTAGAATAGTTACGTAACTATAGAATTGGTGATCATTAACTAAATTTATACATATACTTAAATCCGACAAATATTATAAATGTGGAAGTATGGATGGATGGATGGATGTTTGTTACTCCTTCACGCAAAAACCACAGAACCGATTGCGATGAAACTTGGTATGTAGACAGCTGGAGACTTGGATTAACATATAGGCTACTTTTTATCCCAATATTGACACGGGATCGAGACTTACGCGGGTGAAACCGCGGGGCACTGCTAGTATGATATATTAATAACTAATATATTAGTAAAGATAATTCTAAACGAGGACATATTTTGGTTAACAAAAAATATCTGTACATGGATTCCAGATATTTCGATACGATATTTTAAAAGCTATGCAATAGAGCTCATATCCTACAAGATGATTGAGTTTGATCATATTTGATAATGAGGTTTGACATACCTCTATTTCTCAACATTTATTCACGACATGCGAAAGATTTACTCGGTAGGAAAAGATTGGATGATTTACACAAACTGATACTAAACGAGAGCCGCCAAAATGGTACCGGATTATCCTACTAATATTATAAACGTGAAAGTTTGTGAGGATGTATGGATGTGTGGATGTATGGATATGTGGATGTATGGATGTTTGTTACACTTTCACGCAAAAACTACTGAACCGATTTCGATAAAACTTGGTATGTAAATAGCTGGAGATTTGGATTAACACATAGGCTACTTTTTATCCCGATTTTCCCACGGCATCGGGACTTACGCGGGTGAAACCGCGGGGCGCAGCTAGTACACGTATAAATTTAATATATTCTACTTCCTACTAATATTATAAACGTGGACGTTTGTGAGTATGGATGTAGGGATGTTTGTTACTCTTTCACGCCAAAACTACAGAACCGATTGTGATGAAACTTGGTATGTAGATAGCTGGAGACCTGGATTAACATATAGGCTACTTTTTATCCCGAAATTCCCACGGGATCGGGACTTACGCGGGTGAAACCGCGGGGCGCTGCTAGTTATACATATGTCACCTTATGCAGTTTATTTTAATTTCTTTGGGAAAACCAAAAATTGTACACTGAGTATTACACAAGTTCACAAGTTACATAGGTTATTGTATAATCGACGACGTTCCTACAGATTACAAGTTTACTAGAAGATATAAAGCAGTTGCTAGTGGAAAAGTATTTTTTTCATCATATTTTATCATTTACTATTACAATTCGTTGTAATAAATTACGTGAAAAGGAACGTGTCAATATACAATGCATAATGTTTGTTTGCTCTTTGATACAATGGCGCAGTAATTGTTTCGATGCATTTTTGTGAGGCAATTAATGAAACCTATTAATTATAAATTAATCAAAGATAAAATAAAGAACCATCGATTCTTCTTAATGCAATAAAAATGGATTCACTTTTGGGGTGCAATTAATGGAACATATTAATAATAAATTATTGCAAGATAAAATTAATCGACAAAATAAAAACATTAAGTGTAATAAGTCTTCGTTTGATTGGATTGTTTCTATTTTTGGTGCCGACTTATAATTAGGGTTTAGTTAGGCTAACAAGTTTATAATTTCGTCGGTTTATTTTTGTGTTATAAGTTTTAATAATTTTTTGTGACTAAAATATAATTGTAATTAACCGCTACTTATTTCAAATTCTTACTTACTTAGGTAAGTATTATTTAATTATACGTGTAATTACTATATAATTACACAAATATCATCTATTATCATTTATTGTTATTCAACGACAAACACGGGATAGCGGCTGTAAACCGTTGTGGAGTTCCCTACACTGGCTTCCGCATCCATCATCGAATCAACTACAGGTCTCTGTCATTAAAACTACATATCTGTGTTAAGTTTCAACAAAATCGGTTCACAGGTATAAAGTCTAAGGGGAACAGATATTGGATCTCTATTTTTCTAATTTTATTGTGTGCTAATTGTGCTCATACAGACGAAATAAAAAGATTACACTGTCGGGTCCTTATCGTGTCACGTTCTAATGTAACGTAATTTGTCACAACTAATTAACGTCATACCGGGCGAAGTCCGAGACAGGACAGTGGACAGCCTGTGTTTATTTGTTCCCAGTCTGACGACACGTCTAGTAAGTAGTTGATTTTCGTTTCATCGGACCGGACCTTATCAGACCGTGCACAGCCATTAAGATATCGATATAATGACGAATTAGTTGCCGTGATTGTCGTTAGGGTATTCTTAAAAAAAGCAATTATTATGAAATGTATGACAATCCAAATGACCAATTATCACCATTTAAAATACATAGGAATCGGAGCTAGTAAACAAACCTTAAGTAGTAAAATAAAAATGTAAATTTTTGGTCAAAAAACGGATTTCAAAAACTAATAACAGTAGTTATTTGCGGCAGAATATAATATTATCATTATCATCATCATCATTTCAGCCATAGGACGTCCACTGTTGGACATAGGCCTCCCTTAATGACTTCCAAGAGGACCGGTTGGAAGCGGCCTGCATCCACCGACCACCTGCGATCTTTGCCAGGTCGTCTGTCCACCGCAAAAACATTGCATTGTAAATGTAACTAATATTATAAAAGGGAATGTAAGTTTGTTTGTTTGCTTGTAACGCTTTCACTACCTGTACTATTATGTATTCTGTGCTTTCAATATGCCTGAAATATTCAACCGATCAGCGTAAAATTTTGTACATATGTCAGGGTAACAGAAAAGGACATAGAGTACCTTAAAGTTACATGCAGGAAAGGAAAGGTTTACCGAGGGATACAAAAATAATAAATAGACACAGGGAGATATAACGCACACACACACACACACGCACGCACAAACACACACACGCACGCGCGCACACACACACACACACACTAATTTAAACTGTTTAATTTTTTATATTCCCACACTGTTTGTTATGTGTTATGTAAATTATACAACACCTATGCCCACCCTTTAGGTATAGGTTAAAAATTATATTTTTAGTTGGTTTAGTTTTCGTTTTCACGTTGGAACCCAAATACCTATTACACATTAAGTAACACAGTCTAGTTACGTACTACCAGTTATTATAATCTTGCCATATCTTCTTATCTATAATCCTATTTATTAATGTTTTATAATGATATCAATCCATGTGTAATATTTACAATCATATCGTGAAACTAGGATTTTACGTCACAATATATCGATGAAAAAAAAACTATGTATATATGTATGTACAATTATTTCTAATCTCATGAAACGACAAAGCAATTTAAACTCTAAAAAACTGTATCTTAGAGTTAAAAATTTAGGGAAAATAGGTTGTCATAGATAATGAGTTGTTTTTTTTTTATTTGCCTAAATAATTAATAAATGGGTACCTGTAATATTAGGATGACGAGCCAAGAAGTCTGCTTTAGCTCTAATCACGTCGAGCCGTATCTGATTCTCCAACGGCGCTTCTAAAGCCGAAAACACCAGAGCACCAGATGCCAGGTATACCACATAGAAAAACACATAGAAAACGAGTAGGAACGTGAATCTCGCCTTCCCAAATAATCTAGTAGTCGTAAATAAAGGCTGGAATGGGGGATGCTCTTCCTCATACAATATCTCTCTTTCGATTACCATTTTCTTGGGATAAGGCCACAACTGGCTGTGTACTGTCATATCATCGTCACTTCTGGCCGAACACATGCTTCCGTAAGACTGTATACGCGTGTACTTTGGCTTTTCCATTTTAAAGAAGTATGCAATGTCAAATTTAAATTTTAGAACTAGAGCGATTTAAAAAAAGAATGTTTTTAAATATTTTAAAACAAGTCCATAGTCCCAACGAATCCTGATGAACACCAAAAATTATGTAACTGGATTTTTTATTCAGCTTGTCAATTATTCCACAGCTCCAGAACACAAACCGAAATTCCCGGAACGCGCGGGATTTTGGTCAACTGTACTTGAAAAACCTTTTAGGATGATCAGGTTCAAAGAAAAGGCCGAATATTTCCGTCACTTTAGTATCACGGCGACAATTTTCCAGTTTATAAATGACCATTTTGATGCATTTTAGACACACGGACTGGTAACTTATGCAGCGGAAGCCTTACTTATGCTTGAAGCGAGTACGCGCGGCGATGACCGATCAATGACTGAGCGAATGCGTGGACGCACACCCGATACAATAAAGTAGATTCATTGGCCCGCTTCTTGTTTGTAAAGTACCCAAGATAATGATAGTGATACTACAATCAGAGTCTACCTACACGAGTTAATAAGTTTCGATGTTACGATGTACATATTGTAGGTCATAGAGATTATATAGAATCATGGTTCTGTTATCATATTGATATGGAAGGAACATTTTTTGTCTCGAGTCTTCTTCTCACAAGGTAAAAACTGATTAGCTAAGCGAGATGCTTTTGATGTATCCCTTGAAATCTGAGAAGTATTAAAACGTAAAGAAAAAAATTAAGTAGGTAGGTATGTACTTATGTTACATACATAATATAATAGTATTTTTTTTAAATAGTATTTTTAATCTTGATAATAAGCACGTTTTTGTGGACACAGAATTGAGTAAGTTAGACTCCTTTAACATAGACTATACTGTCAACAACATTATTTAATACTTTCTGATCCGAAAAACATGTGATATCAGGTCATGTAAAGAAGATAGAAAAATAGTTAGTAGTGTTTTAATCATAAACAGTCGTCACATATTTCGTGACGACGAAAGTCTGGCAACCCTGCTCATTCAGCAGCTTCAGCAGGAATAAAATAGTACTACGCTAATTACGCTAAGCCTTTAATAATCTAGGTTAGGTACTTACCTTTTTTATTTTTATCCAATTCTTAATCACTATTTTTGTTATTTTTTATTAATTATTATTACAATGACAATAAAAACATGTATGTATTATTATTTATAAACACCGTTTAATTGTTATTGTCTCACAATGGCGACCACGTCCATTGTCTTTGATCCACCAGTATAAAAAAGAAAAAAGAAAGCTTCATTTTAATATTTTTTAATTTGACTTATTTAACGTGACACGACTCACGATTCATGGTAAATAAAAAAAAGTTATGTTAAAAATTAAGAAGGAAGCGTCCAAGAGCCCCTGCAGACCTTGGCCGCCTGATAAGCAGGCCACCACACCGCCCGTGGAAATGTATTCGATCTAAAATCTGTAGGTAATATTGTAAATTCCATAAAAATATAATAGTTTTGTACCTTAGTTTAACTGTGTAATAACAATAAACAATAGGTATAATAGAGCCATATCTTACATGGCTCCATTGCACCTCTGTGCCAAGCAAGCATACAACAGTCACGCGGCCATTTGCTTATAGAACACGACACTCCCCACTGCCATAGACAGTTCATGCACCTAACAACATATAATACCAACTATGTAGTCTGATTATATCAGTTCCTCATATTCGTATACTTATATCTATCACTTGTTATATTTTCTTGGCATAAAAATCTAGTCAAGCCATCCTGGTATAATCATTATCATAAATGTTTATGTATAATGTATAAATTATTATTAGAGATGCTTCAAATTTTGTTTAATTTCAGTAAATGTAGCGGTTATGATGCCGAATAAATTCGATCAAATTGATTCAAATTTGAAACTCATTGATATTGAAACACCGATTTGTCGATACGGTAAGGGGATTTACTTTTAACCTTATTGAAAGAAAATAAAAAAAAACATTTAACTAACACAAGTAGATATGAAAGCCTTTCTTCAAAATATGAAAATCTGGCACCAAAAAATTCTTTGATAGCACATTTTCAGACACAGAATTATTTTTTTCTTTATTCTACCAGTTTTACATATAATCAGTCTGTTTATAATCTGTAATCTAATTAACAGTACATAATTTCATTGACGGGCCTGCTGTTTTAGTGTTAGTAGTAGAAGCTTAGTGTTCCTGACTGAGCCACAAGTCGTGGGCGTTGGGATCGATTTCCACCCAGGACAAATAATTGTGTAAAGAGCACGATAATTTGTTCTGTGTCTGTGTGTAATTTATTTATTATATGTAGGTATGTATTTAGTATTATATAAGTGTGTTTATTAGCAGTCTGGTAACCATAGTACAGGCTTTGCCTAGTTTGGGATCAGAAGGCCGTATGTGAGAAGTGTGGAGTTATTATACTATTATTAGCTAATCGTGTGCAATATCAAATATCTTCTCAAGTAGATACATATACATATATTGAGTTGCTCAAAGCGCGATTAGCCACTTTGATTTGATCAGCCATATACTGTTGACGGAGCTATATAATTTTACTACAAAATCTTATGTCAAATACCTCGAAATGCACGAATGTTGTTAGTACATTTTTCTTTGATCAGCGTTTTAGAAACTCGAACTGATTTGACACTACTGTTAACTTGATATCTCTGTAAATTGAACACATAAACTTAATATCCCTATTAAGTTTATGGTTAAACAATATTTTGATCAGTCTTTTAGAAACCGGGTGTCAGTTAATATATTCAAATTTAGGGTTTATTACCAGTGGTCTACCTACGTGGTTCACCTAGTAAAAAGCCCCAATCGTATTTGACGAAAATAATACACGTAACAAAAATGAGGCGGAAAACAGGATACAAAAGTCATTTTATACGCACGGTTGGAAGATATAGGCAGGCAGTATCGGGTTATCACAAAACTTGAACTGATGTCGCGTAAATACCCTGTTGATACTTTCTACTCCTAGTGATAACATATTTATAGATTATGAAATCATTTTTCTATCTATGTCCATGCGTTACTTGCCTAACTGCGCAATACCTGATAACAAATACATTAGGTTAAATATATTGAGAGGACCATTTGACGTAATAGGGCGTGACAGTCGTAAAGTTTAACACGTGGCTTTGCCAATTTTAAACAGAATCTTTGATAAGTTACTGAGACCTATATGGTCTAGACCTAAAGTGCGTTTGATAAGACAAAAGAGGAGAGACACTTTGAAGGGCTAGTACTTATCTGTACGACAGAAGATCTAGAAGGTGTGGGAGAAAGATCAGGAGCCTATATGAGGAATGTTCTACAGGCGCCTAAGATGTTTGTATGAGTTCCTGAGGATTGTTTTCTATGGTTTTATACTCCTGCAATTAACCCACTCATGACGTCACACCGTGTGGTTTTATCATAGAACTAGCCGTCCCCGCAGTTTCACTTGCGGTCTTATTGGCACTGCTCTGCTCCTATTCGTCGTAGCGGGATGTTATATAGCCTATAGCCTTTCTCGATAAATGGGCTATCCAACACTAAAAGATTTTTCAATTCATACCAGTAGTTCCTGAGATTAGCGCGTTCAAACAAACAAAACAAATTCTTCAGCTTTATAATATAATAGTACTAGCAACCCGCCCGGCTTCACACGGGTAGCAGACACATCTCCCACAATCATCAACATATTTCAATCAATTTTCATAAAATCTTAACAAATTATACACCTTAACCTCCTCATGTATCACTCTGTCTATTAGTGAAAACCGCATGAAAATCCGTTCAGTGGTTTTTCAGTTTATCGCGAACAGATGGACAGACAGACGCGGCGGGGGACTTTGTTTTATAATATGTAGTGATTTAATTTTTCACTTTAGAATGTTCAAGTGCACTTTTGTAGCTATTGAGATATATACCGACTGGAATATACAGATGGCAGAAAATTTGGTATTATAATTACAACAAGATGTATGAATAAATATGTATATATATATATGTAGTGCTAGATACATTATCTAGTTCTACGTATTGTGACACTTCGAAATGCAGTAGTCACTGCATTTATTTAAAGTGGAAAGCAACAATGCTCGCATTACAACTATGTAACTAATAAATGGGGTTTGCTTATGTAATTTCTATAACCATTTCATTTTCAACGTTAATGAAATCTGGTAAACCATTTTGCTGAGTCTCGCGGCTCCGATATATCTCATATCTTTAATGTTACGTAAATTTATGTGACGTTAACATTTCAATATCTTTATTAACCCTCAATGCAAAAAAGGAAAATGTTATAAGTTTAACGCCGAACTCTGTAAGGCTGAGGTCTGAGGCATCATAGCTCCAACGGATGGACTTTTGATTTTATTATTATTATTGTTTTAAGTGACTAGTGCCACCTCGACCATTTCTGGTCTTTTGTGGCGCACTTCTACTTTACAGTTCACTGCTCAGACTTATTGGCTTCGAGAAACCTCCAGATCTTATCAGCAGGGATTGTTTCATTTAGTTTTTTTTCCGTTTGAAATGTGACTTCATCGTGAGTGTTCTTAGTAAGAAACTTGTTCAGCTGTTCGAAGAAAAAGTTTTTTGAATAGGTCGAGTGTTTGATAACCTATTCCATTATAAAAACAAACGTGGCATAGTTAGGGATTGTTCATTAATCACGTGAGACTCGAAAGAGGGTTAGGGGTTTCGAAAAAAATCACGAAATATCACAAGGGAGTGTAGTGAGATATCACGTATACTAATTTTTTTTGTAGAAACGTATTATATCTGTATTTAAAGATAATATTCTGAATTTTTTAAATATATTTTAAACTAAAAAATATACGTTATTTTGGCTAACAGGGGGGTTAGTCTAGAACTTCACCACGTATCCCCAGGGGGGGGGGGGGTTAAAAAGTTGCTAAAAAACATCACGTGATTGATGGACGAGCCCTTACCGGTGACGTTTTAGTCACGAAATAAGATCACTTTTAAATAGAATAGACATGATTCAGTCATGTACGTACCTTTAATACACGGATAATCCTTTATGAAGTCGTTCTTCAACTGGTCAAGCTTGTCACCAATCTGCTTTTCCAAAGGACCCTCGATTGCTTGAAACACTGATGCTCCTGTCGAATAAAACATGCTTTTAACACTCAAAGGATTACTTACAGTTACTTAATTAACATATATTTGTTTTCTCTTTGTATGAAAATGTTTCGGTTAAGCAAATAACTAAATCATTGATTTTTAGAAAACATTATTGAGTGTTATTTATATTTATAAATACTAGTTATTTGTGTTCGCCTTCGCTTTATAAGTTCTACATATTATTGAACTAAATATAGTCTTAGTTACCTCTTTATAAAATAGCTAAGTATTTGTGAAAAAAATATTCAAATCGGTTCAGTAGTTTCAGAGCTAATCGACTATAAACAATCACATTTTTCTTATCTATAATATTAGTATATTTATGTAGGTTTTTAACCGACTTGAAAAAGAAAGAGGTTCTCATATCGGCTGTTTTTAGGGTACGGAACCCTAAAAACAGCCGATATGAGAACCTCAAAAGGTAAAAAAAGGAACCCTTAGGAGATCACTCTCTTGTCCGTCTGTCTGTCTGTCTGTCTGTACGTGTGTCACCACCGATTTTCTCAGGGAAGGGTGGACCTAGCAAGTTGAAACTAATACCAGATACTGAGGTCTATAATCTATAGTCTATTAGGTGTATAAAAATCACGGTCCTGAGTCAAGACGATAAAAAGATATGGGCAAATTTAGATTTTCGCGAAAACTTGTAAGTACCAAAATTTACCTAAATTTCCAACTTTTTTATTTTTCGGAATTTTCCCTTTACTTGTGCTGTGCTGTACAATTCTAGGTCAACCGGAAGTTCCCTAGAGGTTTTTGGTCGAATACCTATAGGGTACTTCTCATTTACCTAGAATCATGAAATTTGGTAAGAAGCAGGGTCTGGCGGCACCAGTGAAAGAAAAAACCGAAAGTCGTTAATATGTTGTTTTATCACATAAAAAAAAAGGTTTGTGATTACGAACTTATATTTTGCGGTTGGATTGTTCACTTTGCCACACATCGCAACCGCAAAGTTGAGTTTGTCTTTCGAAAAAGACGGGCAAAAGTCTTTGAGAATTGATTCCCGAGATGGACGTATACAAGTTTGTTTGCTTTATAATTATGCTATATAATATATGCTATATAATTATGATATAACGTATTATACTTTATACTATCTAAAATAATTATTAGCTAAAAAGCCATTACTACGACAACAGAAACCTTAAAATAACACGGATATACCCACCCTAGCTCGATATCCCTACAATAGGTACAATGATTATTGACTTATTAGAATAAACTACACAAAGATATGTCATACTTTAATAAATTAACTTAGTAATGTTGATGGGCAACATGTCTTTAAGATCATAGTGGTATATGGGATCCATTTACTTTGACGTTTGCGAATAGATTTTCATCCAAGTAATTACGCAGACATTCCTTCACCGTGAAGGCTTATTATATCTACATTATATTGGCAAATGAAAGCAAGTCAATCCTTTGTGAGATTCTTGCTAACATTTCAATGTACGAAAATATGTGGTAGTATTATTAAATCGAGTGAATCAATGGTGCCGATTCTATTGTACACTCGACTAAACTAAAACCTGACTTAATTTCTTCATATGAAATCAACCGAGTGCTCTTCGTAATAAGGTCTATTTATTACTAGCATCTATTTCTCAGCGCCGCTAAATTTCAATAAAACCTGTCAACGTATACTCAACTTTATTTCCACGCAGCGAGAGTCTTCATTTATTCAAACGCTGTATAATTGCCGTATAAAAACTTGTTCAAATCGAACAAGGATGACGTGTTTTTAATGTACACCTACAAAGACGCTTACTAAAAACACAGAGCAAAAGAGATGGCATTCAACGGATAGCGGCTCTCGCTACGTGGTATTACAGTTTATTTAAGCGTATCAGACTTTAGTCGACAAATAAATTGCTTATTTCGATAGCGACATATGTTACCTACTTGTTTCAATTTGAAATAAGACCTTGTTTCTAAGTATGCAAGGTTTACTTCTTATATGAAGAAAATTTTGTGAATTTTAATTTAGCGAGTGAAGTAACAGAATTGGGGCCAATGTCTTCTTTATTACGAAATATTAGCGCAGGTATAAGGCGATAGAACACACATATCCTGAAACTAAGAACTTCAATACTGCTCGTGAGTTTAAGATCCTTGACTCTATTCGCTAGAGATGGTGCTGTGGTATGTTTTTATGTGGATGTCGCCACATAGACATAGATACTGAAGATTCCAATACTCTTGGATATGATAAGAAAGTCTTGGAACTGTGGAGGAACTGTAAATTAAATAAAACCAACCACTCATAAATCTCTCTAAAACTGTTTAAGTGAGAGTTTAAATTGAAAAGTATACCAATAAGAATAGTTATTAATAGGTACTCAGGTGCTTCTCAAATAACTCACGCCTTTAAAAGTAAAATTACGTAACTGAAAGGTCATGATCGACGGTTCAATAATTTTTCAAGTTCAAAGCGATTTAAGAACGAAGTCGGCAGAATATTATCAAAAGCTAGAAGCTATCTTAAGTTATTAAATTGAGAGGTGAAATATACTTGACAAAAGTTGTGAATAGAGTTTTTTACTATTAAAAACATGTAACATATACTTAAATAGCCTGTATCTACTTAAATGAGGAACGAGAACAGGTGTCCCGATGAGCTTTGGGCTACTTAGGAGACATAACCTCTAATGATCTGTGATGCCTTCAAAATCAAAATCAAAATCAAAGTCATTGATTTCAATTAAACCCATTATAGGTATTTTTGAATTGTCAGGATTAGTAGTCAGTCAGACTAAGTCAGTCGTGTAGTTAGTTGCCTGTTCCAATAAGTAAATCCTGTGGAGAAGAACAGGCAAGAAACTCCAAGGACACTCTGTTTCAACATCTTTTTTACAACTGTTTGGTTACATTGCTTATATGCGCAAATGAAATGTGAGGACAATGTAACGTATTGTTCTAAACTATAAACAGAGTTGCGCAAACTACTACTATATGTAAATAATAGTAGTTCGGAGATGACCAGCCCCAACCAACGGCGCTCGTTCCAGCTAGCCATCGTCCACTTCAACCATATCAAAGGGAGCCGAACGACCCGACACATTCTTCTTTTCCATAGGTCTTTTAGACATTTTTGCTCTTTTGTCTCTTACTTTGTTAAAGTAGTGGATTCATAATATTCTAACTCCTCTATTTTTCATATTTTCAGTAATGGCAATTTTCTAAAAAATTAAATTTTAGCTTTCTGCACTTCTTCTATATCATCATCTTCCGCGCCTTTTCCCCACTAAGTTGAGGTCGGCTTTCAGTCTAACTACGTTACGGCTGAACTTGGATATTTTACGTGAAGCGGCTGCCATCAGACCTCCACAACCCAAGTACTAGGCGATATCGAAGTTCTGTGGGTAGACCAGATTGCCGGACATTTTAGGGCTCTAACTACCCGTAATGAATGCCACAGATGTTCGTATGGCAACCGGGACCGACGGCTCAATGTGTTCTCCGAGGCACGGAAGAGTCTCGATGTGTTAAGAATGGTCTCCCATCCTAAGACTGAGCTGGCTGGTATTACTTAACTTTGTAATGTGCTAATCTACTCGGTTACCACTTAGCCACGAGCCCCTCATCAAAGGTACCATTAGTACTATCGTCTGTCTTCGTTTTCGGGAGCGTTTTGCTAACATCCTGTATAATGCACTAGCAGATCCATTGATCTGATGCCTGCATATCAATGCAGCACTTTGTTTTTTAAAAATAGACTTGATGAACATCATCAACATGACCACGGTCAATGAGCTGCACAATAACTTATTCTTCATAGTGCAAACATGAAGAACTCTTCTCGTGTGATCAATTGTAGACTTCACATCAGTGTCGAGTAGTCATCGAAAACATAAAAAAAAACACAAAACATGCTTAATAGTGAATCATCATCCTCCGCGCCTTTTCCCAACTAAGTTGGGGTCGGCTTTCAATCTAACTACGACACGGCCGAACTTTGATATTTTACGTGAAGCGACTGCCATCAGACCTCCACAACCCAAGTACTAGGCGATATCGAAGTTCTGTAGTTAGACCAGGTTGTCGGACTTCTATTTTAGGGCTCCAACTACCCGTAACGAATGCCACAGATGTTTGTATGGCACCCGGGACCGACAGTTTAACGTGCTCTCCGAGGCACGGAGGGGTCTCAATTTGTTAAGAATGGTCACCCATCCTAGACTCACCTGGCTAGTATTACTTAACTTTGTAATGTGTTAACCTACTCGGTTACCACTTAGCCACGAGCCCCTCATGCTTAATAGTGAATATTGGAATTAATTTATTTGTATTTCGCTTATGTTGTATCTTGTAGCTTGCTAAAAATAAAACTTTATGTGGTCTTTAATTTTAAGTAAATTAAAAATCAAAAATGAAATCATATATTCAATTTCTCCTTATTATCTATCTGAATATTTTTAATATCTACTATCCAATACTTGTACGGGAATTGGCAACCCTACTACACATATACTCGTAAATCGTGGTTATAATGTACATTTTGGCGTTATATCATGAAGGTTATTCAAGTGCCTAGAGATTTAATATATTTAATGCAAGTAGGTACTTTGGAAAATGTTATTGGCTGGAGCAATGGAGAAGTGTATTAGGTAAGTAGTCCTCAAACCAAGTGATGTAGTGTCGCTTTAGACTTCATACCTCTCAACGTGAAAAGATTATGTCAATGAATGTCACGTATTCCAAATTTGAAAATTCGGAATCTCGGTTATATCAAGCAAAGTTTAAAAGTAAATAGTTGCAAAGAAATAATTTTAATAACCACTAGCCTGTACATTCGACTAGTGACGTGATGTGATACCAGCCCTTTTTACTTTTTTAGGGTTCCTTTCCTCAAAAGGAAAAAAAGAACCCTTATAGGATCACTTTGATGTTTGTCTGTCTGTCTATCAATACCTTTTTCTTAGGAACCCGTGGACGCATCAAGTTGATATTAATACCAAATACATAAGTCTGCGGTCCCTTGAAGCTGTAAAGATGTCAAGCTTCTAAGTCAAAGCAATCAAAAGATATGGCCACTTAAGCTTTATATTTGACCAAATTTGAACATTTCGCAGGTAAATCAAAACCTATAGGGTAGGTACCTCCCATTGACCTAGAATCACGAAATTTGATAAGAAGCAAGGTCTAACAGCACGAGTAAAGGAAAAAATCTGAAAGTTGTTAATTTCTTGTTATATCACATAAAAAATAGTTTTTGTGATTACAAACTTATATTTTGCGGTTGGATTGTTGACTTTGTCGTACATCGCAACCGCAAGAACACTGACATAAGTCTTCGAAAATTGATTCCCGAGATGGACGTACTATTTAAATACAAATTTGTTTGCTTGCGGAACCCTCGGTACGCGAGTCAGACTCGTACTTGTCCGTTTTTTTTATCCAAGCTGTTTAATACTTACAACATATGACTAGGTAAACGAAAAACGTGCGAGAAATACGAGGATATCGTTGTTGCAGCTATCAAGACTCTTAATAGATGCCGTATGGTACAAGCATTCGTCCGGCTTCGCATTATTTGCGTAGTAAGGCAGACTTATCACCCGAGACACAACTAAATTTCAAGAAATCTCGGCGAGAAATATGTATAAATGGCGTTAAACCTGCGTATAAGTCTAGCTTTGATTGATTTGACCTCCAGACATCTTTTGAACTGTGTAAGGCTAAACCCAAGTTAACGAGTAGCAGTTCCGCGCGGCTTCGCTCGCATGTACATATTTATATATTTTTTGCGCGGAACCCTAATTCTTTTTCCAAAATAAAAATAACCTAAGTTACTCCTTATAACACCAGCTATATGCCAATGAAAGTCCCGTGGAAATCGGTAAACCCTGCAAATAACTGTATGAGCTTAACAAAAACTATTATTTTCACATTACAAACAAACAATTCAAGTGTATTTATTTGTATTGACAACAATCTTGAGTTGGCGTTTTAGGTGGTGGAAAACGTCTTAACATGTATTTACTTACCCATGATCAAGTAGAGTGTCATGGCGGACGCCAGCACGAAGATGCGTAGTGCGGGTATGTTCCGCGCATCGACGATAAACCCCGGCATTACTAGACGCATCTTGGAGATACTACCTGTTGGCAAAAGTTTGCAAAACTTAGACAAAAAGACAAAGAAAAATAGTTAAAAAATATTTTTATTTATTTATTTTACTACACACACTATTATAACAGACAGACCCAATACAATAGTGTAGGACTTACTTTCCTAAAAAAGCAATATATCTATATAACACAAAAAGAGATGCTTAACAATAATAAAACAATTAATTTGTCGTATATAATATTAACTATTAACTAGTGCGTTAGTACACAATAAATGGCCTTTGTGAACTCATTTAGCGAACACGAAAACAGGTCCGGCGCCGCCGCCGCGACAGATACTCGTTCGGCGCGCTCAGTCTGACCTCCCGCAGGACGGTTGGGTTATGTATGTAACCACGGAATACCTTGAACACGTACGACTACGTGGCTAAAGCTACCTCCCTTCTTACCTCCATATAATAATACTAGCAGCACCCCGCGGTTTCACCCGCGTAAGTTCCGATCCCGTGGGAATATCGGGATAAAAAGTAGCCTATGCGTTAATCCAGGTTATCACCAGTTATCTACATACCAAGTTTCAGCGCAATAGGTTCAGTGGTTTTAGCGTGAAAGAGTAACAAACATCCATCCATCCATCCAAACTTTCACATTTATAATATGAGTGGGATTTGTCGTAATTAATAATTATAGTCCAAACCACATAACACATATTGGGAGTTGGGTATAAGAGACGAAAATTTAGAAAAGAATTTTGGCGCAAGGGTTTTATTGTCGGAGAATTGCTTGTGGAACTTCAATTGTTGGGTAAACTATTTTTACCTCAATGCGACGTGATGAGTTGAGATTTTTGAAGTAAAAACTTTTAACGCCTTTGTCGCGAGGGACTTTACAAACATCAAGCAACGCGTACGAAAAACACCAAGAAACTTTTTAACAAGAAATGAAACCAACGAAAGCAGAAAGGAATTCAATAGTGAAAAATAAACTTGTTATCGAAATTAATCGAACCCACAACACTGGCGAAATAGCAGGGCGACCATTTTATCCATTGCGTCATCCATGCTATATAGTTTAACGATACCCAAATTTAAAATCAATTTTTTTTTTTTATTAATTTTATTTTATAAAAAAAATTAAAAGATTAGAAATGAAGAATAATGTTGAATTTACCGGAGGCCCTAACCCTTCCCGTCCTCTTACATCCTTTCCTCCCCTTCCCCCTCTTCCACACTTCCCTCCACCCATCCCCCCTTCCACCCTTCCACTACTCCCTTCCACCTTAAAGGCCGGCAACGCATTTGGAACTCTTGAGTTGCAGGTGCCTATGGGCGGTGGTAGTCATTTACCATCAGGTGATACCATCAGACGGGTGTCTGCTCGTTTAGCCCCTATACCATAAAAATATTTATATATATTTTCAACATTATTCTTCATTTGTAATCTTTAGGTAGGTTATATTCTTAGAGTTTTATCAAAGATATAACTGGGTAAGTACTTGAGATTAATGAGTAGTCTCTTGAAAAGCTTATTTGATAGGTAAGTAAGTACTTTATTCCTACGCAATACGCAGAAAATACAGAGTAGACGTGGGAGAGGAGAAGGGCACACTTGAGTCGGTTAACTTTATCGACTTTCTTAACGATGTCAAATAATAGACTGTTTTAGGGTTCCGTTCCTTAAATGGTAAAAAGGAACCCTTATAGGATCACTTTGTTTCCCGTCTGTTTCTCTGTCAGGATGTCGGTCTGTCAAGACCTTTGTCTCAGGAACCCGTTTCATCAAGTTGAAATTAACATCAAACACTTTTTTATGGCTGCGGTTCCAGAAAAAAGATCCCAGAAAAATCATGGTTAGAGTCAACGTGATCAAAAGATACGGCCATTTAAGTCTTTAACAGAACATTCGCAGGTAAATCAAAACCTATAGGGTACTTGCTTTTGACCAAGAAGCATGAAATTTGGTAGGAAGCAAGGTCTGACAGCACAAGTAAAGGAAAAAATCCGAAAGTCGTTAATATGTTGTTATATCGTATAGTTTTTTTTTTTTTTATTACAAACTTTTATTTTGTGGTCAAAAAGTGGATTTTGTACTACATCTGTTCTTTGCAGTTCTGAAAATACTCTCCCATACACTAATATAGTACAAAGTCAACTTTATAACCGCAAAATAAAAGCTTGTAATAAAAAAAAATATAACAATAAATTAACGACTTTCAACTTTTTTCGACCCCAAAAGGATTTCATGTTTCTTGGTCATTGGAAAGTCCCCAGATAGGTTTTGATTTACCCTTTTTTTTTCCGAGAAAACCATCCCCAATGTGAAGTGTTAAAATTTGTTAACTGTTAAGCTTTAAACGCTCATTTTTTGATTGCGTAGAAGCTTGATTTTTTTACAGCGATCGCTGACAAATAGGTATTTGATGATATTTTCAACTTGATACCTCAACGTGTTTCAGAGAAAAAGGGTGTTGACAGACAGACCCATAGACGGACAACAAAGTGATCCTATAAGGGTTTTTCCTCTTGAGCCTCGGCCCCTAAAAACTATTTTTAGACGGTCGTCGACGTAATTGTAAATATACATTTTCAATATTTCAGCGGAAAGCAGAGAATTATTGAATATCTTTTGCACATTCGAGACATAGATATGTAATAACTTTATAAACATCTAGGTATACAATTTAACGACCGATGGACAATAACAGTGGGTGGTATTCTTTGACAAGGGCTCGCGCAGACCAGGGAGCCATCATGGCCGACATATTATAAGCAACAAAATGGCGTCGATAAAGACATTTAATATTCTAGGTAGATATAACGTGAACTCGCACGTGCCATCTGTCGGCTCCTCGTTGTCAATATTTTTTTTTATACCAGCTTAAATATGTTTTGCATTTTGTATTTATCAACAAGGAAAGAAAATTCTGTGGCCCTCCAACACAAAAGAAGGATCTTCCAACCAGGCGAGGTGATCATGCCTGGCGGACAGCAGACCACCTGTCAATGTTCTGAAGTTCTATCTAAATACTTATCGGCGTGAGAACTTTTATTGCGCGATGCAGGATAAATAGTTCCTATGTAGTTCTGCTCGTCTCCGCTAGGTGACGTTGAAGTATGTTTTTTCTATACGTGGAAATGGTATAGTTCTCAATATATTTATGTTTAAAACGTTTTTCGCACTATCAATAGTCAAAATTATCAGCTTAAATATAAATCTGTAAGATTTTCCAGTGGACTTCCTCCATAGAAGAAACACTGCAAGCAATATCGGTCTTGTCATTAGCAGGCCGGTTGAAAACGACGGACTAGGAATCATAGACGCAGATTTGTCCATAAGAAATTGCTTTTAGCGATAAGGCCGCCTGTGGTACATATTGTTTCTGCGATTTCCTTCTATTTATTTCTATTCTAAGGTAATAAAAAAACACTTGGTGGTTCCAATGCAAACGGATCTACGTTTCCCTATCTTCTTCTAAGTAAGAATGCTAAGAACATTGATGTACCTACTATAAATATTTGCTACTAGCTTCTGCCCACGGCTTCACTAGCGTTTAAGTTATTTTTTAACCGACGAAAAAAAAGGAGGTTCTCAATTCAACCGTATAATATTTTTTTTTTTTATGTCTGTTCAGCTCTCACTCCGTTATTTATGAACCGATTTTGATTATTCTTTTTTTGTTAGATAGGGTATACCTCAAGGGTGGTCCCATGTCAAGGAAGTCAGGATCTGATGATAGGATCCTGAAAAAATTGAGAGGAACCCTCGAAAATTGTATAAACGAATAGTGTTTCTGTTTACTTTTCATTACTTTATCAGGTATTGCGTTTAGAAATCATCACATCATGTAGCTGAGCTGATGATGAAAAAAACCATAAAATAAAATCTTTTTAACAAAAAATTAAACCGACGAAAATAACTAAAAAGCAAAAAATAAATAAACCTTAAGTCTTAAGTATTAGGGGTTTCCACAAAAAAAAAAAGTCTTAAGTATTGAGCTTATTTACATAAACTATCAAATTTTATATAAACTCATTTTGAGTCGGCGCCAAATAATAAAATGAATGATTACTTACGTAGGTACATATAAAATTTTGATAATTAAAAAATGTGTTGTTTGGCGCCGACTCAAAATAAGTACATCTAAAATTTGATAGTTTATGTAAATAAGCTCAATACTTAAGACTTAAGGTTTATTTATTTCTTGCTTTTTAGTTCTTTTCGTCGGTTTAATTTTTTGTGAGAAAGATTTTATATATCCGTCGGGAATAGTTTTTTTTTTCTAGATGAAAGGTACTCTATATACATATAATAATAATAACTTGAGACACGTCACACATGGCCATCTTATCCCAAACTAGGCAGAGCCTGTACTATGGTAACCAGATTGCTGGTAAACATACTTATATATTACTAAATACATACATTATATTACAGATAAATTACACCCAGACACAGAAGAAATGATCGTGTTCATCACACAATTATTTGTCCTGAGCGTGAATCGAACCCTCGAGCTCTGGCTTAGCAGTCATGATCACTAACCACTAGACCAAGAAACCAGTTATACTTCTGTACTCTGGACAAATAGCGTGTATATAACATTTCAGGGTAATTGTAATTAAAAGTGATTGTAGGTAAGGCGGGAAAGTGGAACGAACAAGTTCACTGTCGCATTTATAATATTAGTTAGGATGTGCTAAGGGGCTCGTGGCTAAGTGGTAACCGAGTAGGTTAGCACATTGCAAGGTTAAGTAAGACTAGCTAGGTCAGTCTTAAGCCATTCTTAACACATTGAGAGAGGCACGGAGGGGTCTCCGTGCCTCGGAGAACACGTTAGGACGTCGGTCCCGGTTGCCATACGAACATCTGTGGCATTCATTATGTGTAGTCGGAGCCCTAAAATAACTACAGAACTATCGATATCGCCTAGTACTGATTCGGATTTTCTATTATCATTCTTGGTTTTAATACCTAAGCTTTTATTCATAATAGTCTTCTCTCTAACATTATTATATTGGCTTTATCGGTAAATTTTAAAGTTCACTTTGTCAGTTTCAAAATAAGTTGTCTTTATGAAAAATCACGATGCTATTTCTTAAAGCTTTTAGTGTTTTACGTTATTCACTGGGTCTACCTCACCTATTATACAAGTTGTATAACAAGGTGAGGTCATATTTAATAATACAACAATAATAATAATATTTTGTGTAAAACAACACAGTTTATAATATACCTATGTGTAGTGAAAATTGTGGTGGCGTGTTTAGTAACCATTTAATTACTCCTCTTGTTTGTAAATTGTGTTAGTATTTATAATCTAATATTAATCGCGTGTCAGCTAACATTTATACACACATTCAAACAGAGATTTAGAGAGTATAAATATTATAATATGTAAATAATGTATACGGAAATTATAGGTTACCCGCCCCGGCTTCGCACGGGTACAAATTATACACCTAAACCTTCTTCATGCATCACTCTGACAGACAGATAGACAGACGCGGCGGCGGACTTTGTTTTATAATATGTACTGATTGGGGTCGCTGCTATTGAGGTGACAGACATAGTTGTATAGTGAAACTAATAATAATGAGCTAACACTACGTACACCCCTCCGTAATGAAATACTTCCTTTTCGAGCAAATGAGAAGCAGCGTTAGGTGTGCAATGTCATCTTACTTACGCCTTCCTACTGTCTTCTATACCTATTCCTTATCATCATCTATTACAATTAGTTACAAAGTCGAATTAATTAAATCATATTATGTGCGCCGATAGACAATTTCCTTAGGTACTTTTTTAACACGCTTTCCTAGGTTCACTTGAAACTAATTACTAATCTAATCGAATCTAAGAAATCAATTTTAACCTTACTCCTAATTGTCGCACCCAAATCAAACTTTGTATGTATGTGTAGTTCAAAAAAGAAAAAATTATTATAAAAATGTGTAGTTCGGATGACAAAACTATAAATTGGCATCTTGGAGCTAATCTGATGATAGGGCCAAGAGGTGTACAGTGGAACTCTTCAGTAGCTATTAGTAAACCCCTCGATTTTGGGCTCAATTGATACTTTTTTGAGAGTGCATCACTGGCTTGGTAACGATACCTTTTGCTTCTTTTAAGCGTGTTGTACTAAACTATAGTTATTTTTTTTAGCATAAAAGATGTAGAATTTTCATCATCATATAATCCGATAAAATTGATAATGGCTGCTTTATTTCAGAGTGCATCGAGAAAGGCGGTGGTATGTAGAATAGATCTATATGCAGTTCGTGGCCGAGGCGGTGGCATCGTTGGGGACCGATCAGAAAACGCAGGCGCGATGACCTGAATGCCTATACAAGACTAGTGAATATTTGTGTCTCATATATCTATAAAGAATAGGTAAAGACAATACCGTTCAAGTACCTTTTTTCCGAGGATTCTTAACAGACTTCAAAAAAGGAGGTTGTTAATTAGAAAATAAAGATCCCTTGATGATTGTCTTTGTAAATGTACTCTTTATTGTACACAAAGCAATAGGTTACAATATTTTACTTATATCTACTTACTAGCTAATGTTATATACAATTGGCGACCTTATCGCAATTTGCGATCTCATCCAGGCAACCATTGGGTGTATAAAGAAATATAAGAGAAGAGGGGCTGCAGTATACAATATAAGGAGCCTATGTAAAAGGAAATAAAAATATATAGCTAAGTGCTATTCAGAGATACATAGCATACATTTTGCAAATAAATATTAGGATGGTAGGTAAATTACGTGGGAGAGCCATGCTTCGGCACATATGGGATGGCTCGACTCCGCTCGATACCACGGCCTCACAGAAAACCGGCAGTGAAACAATGGTTGCATTGCTTTTCGCCGCGTGAGTGAGGTTACCGGAGGCGCTAACCCTTGGTCCGGATGTCTTAATAAAAGCCTCCTATTTAAGGCGCAGTACGGCACACCGTGTGGTTTTAGTCGGTTCGATTCCGACTCACCGAAAACCGCCTAAAAAAACTCAATAACCCTTCCCTCTCCCCTATTCCCATTCTTCCCCTCTTCCCCCTCTCCCCCCTCTTCTCCCTTCTAATCCCCCTCTTCATCAAGATGTTACTTTAACAAACAATACAAAAGTATACCTGTCCTAAAGTTTGTCTCGAAATCAAACAAACTTTGACATTGAATTTACAGAGACTGTCAAAGTAAGGGTTGTTTGTTCCAAAATACCCAAGTTCATTCTATTATTTACAATTTGAGTCTAGCTGCCTAGCAGTGAGATAAAATAGAAATCGATTTTAATTCGATATAGTGCATCCATATCAAATTAAAATCGATTTCAATTTGTGTAGGTACGAGCTTTTAAAACGGTATTGAGAGGGACGAATACGACGCGAGAGCGGTTTCATATTAAATTTTCATCTACTTATGCCTATATAATTTTTCATTCATTCCCAATTCTTCTACGCTTAGGGTTGACAACTTTTTTTTTTCACACTTAAACGGGACCAATTTCAATGTATACGCTATCGAATAAAATTAATGATCGAAATCAGACTACCCTGTAAAAAATTATGCGTGGGCATACATTAAAACTATATATATATATATAGTTACTGGTTGACTTGAGAAACTCCTCCGTTTTTTCGACGGTTAAAATTTTGGTAAAAAGTTTTCGGTAAACAGTATTCACCTAGGATCTTTAGGATCACCTAAACGTACGGATTTTTGCATTAGTCGATACAAGGTCCGCTTATTATACTGCTTTATTCGCATGTTCCATTACCCAAAAAAATAAAACTCCAAATGTCGCCTGTAAACGATTTAGCATATTTTAATATAATACACAGTATGCGAGAATAATGCTATTACTCACAGAGATTCAATAAATAAAAATAACATTTATTCCTCTCATAAGGTACAGTAGCTTACAGTGCATGGAATTACATTTAATAAAAATAATAGGTACTATAAAGTTCCTTAGTGAGAGCTGGAGTCTATACTAGGCTCGAAACGCTACGGCCGAAAAAATGTCCATATTATAACCATAACAATAACTATAACTTAAAACAGTGTTACAGCACTTTCATAGAAAATAAAAAAAGGAAAGTAATTCTAAATAATCTTAATTGATATCTAAATCTAACGTTAGTATGTTTGTATGTAGTGTGTTGTGTGTGTGTGAGCGTGTATGTGATTGTGCGTATATGAGTGTCTAGTGTGAGCGCGCGCGCTTGTTGAAATTTTAGAATAGACTCTCTATATGAGATTTCATAACTAATTTAAAAAAAAATTTCAATTCTTTTTTTTTTCGCTTAAGAACCCTTTCATATGGCAATCAAATTATTTATAGCTAAGAACCATAGACAAAATAAATTATAAAAAGTTCCTTTATTTGTATCATTTGGTTCTTTGTCGCACCGCTTACCTATTTTGTAACGTCAGTTTAAAACTATAGCAGCTAATTATAACTACAACGTTCATATACATGGTTTTACACTGCTTTTGCAACAGTGGAGTCACTTGCCGCTTTTCCACATTCCTCTTGTAACCATCACTTTTTTATTACATGTTATAATTTCTTTAGTCTGTGGAGGCAGGAAACGTATTGTACGGTTATCGTTTTTGTAATGTTAAAGCGAAGATTTTTCTTTTCACTTGTGCTTGTGCTGTCAGACCTTGCTTCTTACCAAGTTTCATGATTCTAGGTCAATGGGAAGTACCCTAGGTTTCATTCACCTGCAATATGTTCAAATTTGATAAAATCTAAGGCTTAATGGCCATATAATAACATAATAACTTCATACCTCTCACACACGGCCGTCTGGTCCCAAACTAGGCAGAGCCTGTACTATGGGAACCAGACTGCTGACAAACATACTTATATATTTCTAAATAAATACATATTATAGATAAATTACACCCAGACACAGAACAAATTATAGTGCTCATCACACAATTATTTGTGCTGGGTGGGAATCGAACCCACGACTTTTGGCTTAGCAGTCATGGGGCGGGTCATTTCTTTCCCTCTGATATGGCGAAGGAGATGATGGCTGGTCCATGCGTCATACTCGTGAACGGGTGCTGCTTGGGGTGACTGGTCGGCCTAGTCAACGATGCTTTAGCCTATACTATTATTTTGGTTCGATCAACTGCAATTCTAGCCTCTTAATCCAGTCACGAATTATTTTTAACAGTAGATTTTGTAACTGAATGAAGGTAGATGTGCACCTTGAATGATTTCTATGTTTAATAAGTTCAAACCTTCAACGGTATCACTGAGTGATTTTTATTTTTTAGTACGTTAGCTTTTGGAGCATTTCAATAAAATAAAATTCAGGTGGCATCAGCTTGCATCCTGTTTACCTTTCGTGTAACACTAACACTATTGTACCTGAAGATCTGACTTTTAAAAAGAGTGGCCATGAGTTTCTTTGCCAGTATTCTTCTCATAAGGCTCTACGCATTTTGGAAACTGGAAGTTATAGATCGACACAAGCAGGCAGTAGATTTTTGTGTTTTCACCTAATTTACTTCGACAATCCAGCACATGCTGTGGCGTCTGTTTGCGCCGATCTATGATTTTAACTCTAGCTTCAATTTAACGTTCATAAATGTCACTTAGTGTCTTAATTGAATAAATGATTTTGAATTTGAATTTGAATTTGAGTCAGTCACTAACCACTAGATCAACAGGCCAGTCTTCTTTTTTTGATTGTGTTGACTTGGAAGCTTGATTCGTCCACGGCTTCCTGAGAAAAAGGGTCTTGTCAGATAGACAGACGGACAACAAAGTGATTCTATAAGGGTTCCTTTTTTTCCTTTTAAGGAACGGAAGCGTAAAAAACAATTGATGGCTAAGATTTTCCTGAACTGACTCATGTCAACCGCAAATCAGTCTGACTGATATTAGGTTTCTAAAAGAAAATGTAGTTTCTTGGGAAATACCGTATTATTCATTGCGGAGGCCGTACAGAAAATTTCCTTTGCCTAGTATTCCGGTAAAGTTTAATATCGCGGAGTTTGAACACTGCACACATTCCTCGTGGACTTATACTGTTTGTCGACTTTGTATTGTATTTGTACTGGACCTAATCCACGTTATTTGAGAAAATCCCGGGTCTCGTGTAATGTCACGTAATTAGATTTGGACCGGAAAATTCGGATAAAAAAACGACTTGTTTCATTGGGTTTGTCTAGGTCGTAAGAAAACTAAACTTTTTAATTGTTGTGTTGCTAAAAAAACATTTAGTTGTTCTTTTATACCTTTTCGATTTTTATATACCTATCTACGCGAGAAAAATATGCTTACGTCATACCTTAAGTTACTTAAAAATTGTATAACTAGACTTTTTTTTTAATATTTATTAAAGATTACGTACGGTTTTACTCACGTGTGTACTTTGAGGATGCCCGACTAATTTCGGACCCAATGGGGGCCCTTTATCAATGATTGTAGCATCCTGGTGCGACAGAGTCAGGCGCTACAATTGTTATAGTTTTCATTTCCATTAAATTTGGTAGACACTTTTTAAGTAGGTACTTATCTTACTTATTTATGTTGAAAAATGATATGAATAAACGAACTTTGTTTATTATTTAACTTATTACACCAGCTAACTGCCAATAAAATCCCTTGCAACTCTAGTCACAAGTACGTTTCCGGCCTTTAAGGTGTGGGACTATTGGAAAGGAGGAGGACACTTCTATTTTATTTATTTGTGTTGACTATTCATCACAACAATATATTCTCAAGTTACAGAGATCAGTTTATTCTGATTTCCCGCCGATCAAGCGGAACTATTATGCTAACTAACATTCTTTGAAGTCCAGCGTCCGCATTATATTGTTCCATCTCTATGAACAAGGAAATCGGTATTCATTTTACGTTGATTCGATCAAAGAATACTGCTAACTATAAGAGCCGAATAAAATGCAACTTCACTAACTCACTTAATTATTTACTAAGGATTGACATGACTAATTTCTATCTCAGCAAATGTTAGCAAAAGTTTAAAACAATTTTGTTACTCTGTTTGTAATTTCGAGAGGTTAAGACTTTTCATACATGCAGAATATATTTAACACTAAACGATCTCAGCTCTATCTGTAAAGTAATAGAGTCTGTGCGGAAAGAGAACCGTCGTAGGATTTGAGGTTGCAGCAGTGCTAAATTACCTTTTTACACTGTTACGTCATTATTGTTTACTGTATTGTACAGTATTGTTTACTGTCAAACTATAATGACGTAACAGTGTTGTCAACATAACAAAAAAGATAATTTAACACTGCTGCGACTTCAAATCCTATGACGGTTCTCTTTCCACACAGACTCTAAAAGCTATTGTCTCAAAATAGTTCTCTATGTTACAGAATGGTTTGGTCACACATGTAAAGTCGATTTTTTTACTTTGCCTGGGCACGTCCTGCTATTAATTCTACATTATTTTTCTACCCAGACCGACTAGAAGTTGTAACGGGAGCCAATGGATACTCTTTGAGTTTAATATCTAAAAGAATATATATGTTTCGATGATGATTGGAATTGAATGTAAACCAAAACAAAATAAAAATAACGTAACTTTATTAAGTTTAGAAAATACCTACTATGTTAAGAAAAATGAACATTATTTATACAAATTATAAAGTATTTTAATAAACGATGCCTCGTTTATAACAAAGTGAGAGGTGCTTCTCCAATGTTTTTGTTTTTATTCCGAGAAATTTGTCTACAAGGTGGTTAATATCTAGGTATTTTTTCAACATCTTGGAATAAGAGTTCTTACTTTTAACAAGACATTTTAGTAAAAGCCAACACTTTTAAAATATCTTTTACCGAATACCAGGATCCCGAGAATTCAAACGTTCCCAAATGAAAATACTTTGATTTAAAAAAAGTATAGATATCGTAATTAAATATTCTCTATTAATCAAAACTGTTTCTGTTGAGACGTATTTCAACACAAGAGAGGTCAACGAGTACAGTAACAAGTTAACTTGCTACTTCGCCAAAAAATAAATCTGTTTTCTATTATTTTTATTGAGTAAATGGAATAGGCGTTTGTCTTCCAACTCACCTGATCACGCTATCTAAGAGAAATCTATTCACTCTACTCTTGAACGTTCCAGGATTATCAGTTCATTGGCATAGTGTAATAAATAAACTAATAGATAAATACTTCATGCCAAAGCTTAGTTCCAAGATAATTGATTAACTACAAAAAAGTACACAAATAAAATTACGTAAGTACAAGAATTCCAGATATAATACACAACTGATTATATAATGTTATATATATTTTCTTGACAACAGATTCACATCAGCCATGTGTGTGTGCGTGTATGCGCGTGCCCGTGTGTGTTTGTGTATGTGTGCATTGTGTATTTTTAATTAACAAATAATATTTTATTACGAAATCATTACTTTTTTTAATTCAAAGTATTTTCAATTAGGAACGTTTGAATTCCCAGGATCGTATTCTGTAAAAGATATTCAAAAAAATTTTGGCTTTTACTAAAATGTCTTGTTAAAAGTAAGAACTCTTATTCCAAGATGTTGCATTTATGTGTGTGTTTGCATGATTGGTTCAAATGGTATCTTTTTTCAGTAAATTAACTAGCAATGTTAATGTACGTTCGGATGGATTCAGTAATTTTAGACATACAAATATACACAAATGTCAATGCTATAATTTAATCTCATAATGTATTGTAAACTGGTACTGTCTCCTTCTAGTTTTTATTAAGTATTATTTGTTTATTATACCTGCTCGCTGTGTTAACACGAGCCCGACGAAGGTGCGGAAGGTGGTGTTAGGGGACAAAGCGTATTGTTATCTATGGGTCGGTACTTCGGTCAGTTGTTTGCGCTTTTTACCCTGTTTCTAACTGTTTTATCTATCATATGAGCATATGAGCATATGAGCCCAAAGGGGTTCACTAGTAGCCACTGAAGAGTAATCCACGTCCTGGCTCCATAATGAGATCTGCTCTAAAATGCCAAGTTATGGTACCGTTATCCAAACTACAAATACATACAAAGCTTTATTTCGATATGACAGTTAGAAGTAGGTTAAAATTGACTTCCAAGATTTGTTTGAACGATGACCGGCAAGTTAAGGTAGGTAATTAATGGACGTATAATAGAAGGCAATAGGGAGCGACACTTTTCACTACATATTATAAAACAAAGTAACCCGCCGCGTCTGTCTGTTCGCGATAAAATCAAAAACTACTGAACGGATTTTTATGCGGTTTTCACCAATAGATAGAGCGATTCATGATTAAGGTTTAAGAATATAATTTATTAAGGTTTTGTGTCGAACGTGTGTATGTGTAAGGAACGGCCGTTCCTCGTGTGCAAATTTTGAAGTCAATCAGATACTTTTATGTTGGTGAAAATAACTTTAAAATATTTAACTACATAGATACATATGTACGGTGAGAGACCTTACACCTTGTGCTGATGATAACTGTGAGTACCGCGAGCCGAGGTGTTTTTGATTGAAATAACGGTTACTGGTACTAACTGTAAATGATACAATTATTATGAAGCAAACGCGGCACCGCGCAGTTGGTGCTAGCGTATGCAGAAAACATTAACTATGATATTGTACGGGTTTGCTCGTACATGCTCCCAGGCACGGGAACCATCTAAACTTAAAATTATGACATAAAATTTATATCTAAAAGGATAAACACAGTTTTAAAATATAATTGAAAAGTTAAATGAAATTACACACGTAATAAGATCGTATTTATATTTAGTCGATTCCAGACAAAGTAAATAGTGAAGCCATCATTAACTGTTAGAAATTAGAGCTCAAACGCATTTTGTACATTTGTTGTTAAGTTCTTTGAACTCGCTGTTTATAAATGCTAACTCAATTTTAAAGTCATATTTGAATTACCAAAATACAATAAATACTTTATCAAACATTAAAATCCGATTGTTATATATTTTATTAAGTCAATAGCTAAAATAAAGGTGAACTGAATCGAAACCAAGTTTATTTATAAATACAACTGATGGCGCCAGTGGTTCGGCCTCTGGATGTTTTGAAATACTAACATATTTAAGTCCGTGGAAACGAAAATAAATTGACCTTTTAAAGCGAAACAAGCTCAAGGGATACATAAAATAAATAACTATTTTGAAATAAATTTCGCTTATTCATTTGGTGGCAGATTTAGAATTTATATATGCGTTGGGTTTGGCGTTGAAGATCTTTAGCAATCAGACAAAGTCCACAGCTATTTCTATATCAAGATTTATAATTTATCTTTGTTCTACGTTCCTGTTTTTAGAGGAAGGAATATTAGCGTGGGTTCATGTCATTAATGTACCTACTGGGTGGGGTTTGAACCCGCAATTATTTATTCGCTCTCGAAACTTATGACGGAACGACGTCATTGTAGATATCATTTTGATGAGGCACTTAGGTGATTGCGTGTTCTTAATTTGAAAACGGAAGAGTGGTTATCTGTAGTGCCTGAGTGGGTTAAGGTGTTTGTTAATATGAAAGACACCACCGAAACATATATTAATATTTCATTCTTAGAAGTAATTAAGAGAGGTCTATGTCCAGCAGTGGACTTCCTAAGGCTGAAATGACTATGATGATGATTTTATTGCACACTTCATCACTTGCCGCTTCAACTATATATAGCTGAGTATACCTAAAACTTGTCAAACTAAAACAAGTATCTTGTCAAAAGTTTAAATTGTGCAAAATTTCTAATTTAAAACAAAATTAAAGAAACCGTTAAATACCGTATCTGATTATGTTAAAAAGCATAAAACCTACTTCAAGGCGTCCAAATCATGATACATTTAAGTAAGCAGTATTTTTCAGCGTTTCATTTTCCGCCCTTACAGGTAAAATATTTTATACAAAATTAAATTGGACTAACCTAAACATTAACCTTGCTAAAACCAGTTTAATTAAAAAAAGAATAATTGAAAACAAATAACAGCGTAGATATCGTGTAACAAACCCACAAAAAAAAACTGTCTAATTGAGGAAAAAAATAGGTTATTGCTTTAATAATAAAGAAAAAATACACACAAATTTTATTGTTCTCTAGAGGAAATAACAACAACCCACGTATCCTTATGTTAACATATAACGATAAATATCTTTACATCGATCGGTGCCTTACAATTTATTATAACTTACTTAGTGGGTTGTACAAAGATACCTAGATGCATGACATATGTAGGTACCTGTAATACCAACTACTTCAGTTATATTAGTGGTTCGTAAACTTGTATATTCCCCCTTCAAAACTATAAACTAAATACCCTTGAGGGCATTAAATCAAACTCAATTTTCTAGATATTTCTATAACTTTCTACTCGCTATGTGAACTGGCGTAGGACGCTTTTCTCAATAAATGATATTGCTTTCCAAACTAATGTTCTAAGTAGACTTGAAGATATATAACATTTCTCGTAGATTAAAATATTAATGTTGGATTTAAGGACTGAATGAATGAATGACGTCTGATTTAGAACATCGGTATAATCATTCATTATAATCATTGTATTAATACGTGAAGAGAATTCCTTGTACCCCTTTTTTTTTAAATCGCCAACGTAATAATGTGAATATTGGAATATTACAGTTTATATATAGAAGAAGTGCAGAAAGCTAACATTTCTAAACAATATGTCTTACAACTTTAAAAATCAAGTGAAAACTGCTTAATGAAATTACACGCGTCCAGTCTATATGATTACCTGTCATGGTAAGTAAGTCTATACAATGACAGCTCAAGTTATACTGGCCAATGAAAAAACCATGCTCGAAATTCGACCGCCACGCGATCTCTAGTTTTATTAACTTCAAGAACGAAATCATTTATTGAGAATTCAGACTATCAATTCAGCGTTGATATTCCTCTTTTAATATTCATGTTCAATAGTGCCCTATGTCCCTTTCACATCCCAGGCTAGTTTTTAATATTCATGTTAAATAGTGCCCTATGTCCCTTTCACATCCCAGGCTAGTTTTTAATATTCATGTTAAATAGTGCCCTATGTCCCTTTCACATCCCAGGCTAGTTTTTAATATTCATGTTAAATAGTGCCCTATGTCCCTTTCACATCCCAGGCTAGTTTTTAATATTCATGTTAAATAGTGCCCTATGTCCCTTTCACATCCCAGGCTAGTTTTTAATATTCATGTTAAATAGTGCCCTATGTCCCTTTCACATCCCAGGCTAGTTTTTAATATTCATGTTAAATAGTGCCCTATGTCCCTTTCACATCCCAGGCTAGTTTTTAATATTCATGTTAAATAGTGCCCTATGTCCCTTTCACATCCCAGGCTAGTTTTTAATATTCATGTTAAATAGTGCCCTATGTCCCTTTCACATCCCAGGCTAGTTTTTAAAAAACTCCACAAATTATTATGACCTACTTATTCGGCTCACTTGGATACATTGAAAATGAACCGATGAACCGAAAATCTATAGGTATAAAAGAGACCTACATTCAATGATTTCAATCTTAAACGATTGGCACACATATTAAAATTAAAAGACAGTAGAATTGTAGATTTCTATCAATATAATTATAATCCAAGTTTGTCCATAATGAAGTTGCATACACATACACATAATATATAATAACATATATTATGTGTACATATAATAATATATCCCTCAGAAATGTATAGTTTATATGTTAAGACGTTGATGGTTGGATGTGCACAGGGATTTAAAACTGGCAAAAAGCAGCTGTGTATTACCACAGAATACATAATAGCACATGTACAGAAATCCCACTCCGCCAAATCATTAAAATAAATAGCGACTCTTGTTCCGACATAATAAAGTCGCAATTTAGGTCACACAGCGCTAATTACCTACTGTTATATTTACCTAGAAAGAGAGGCTTTCTATACCGGAACTCTTATTTGTTCTGACGACGCCGCGACGTTGGGTTTATCTTTTTTTAAACAATTAATTAATCTGAATATTTAATTACCAATAAGTTATGTGCCTATTACTCTATTTTTGTGAACAAATAAACCTAGGCTAGGTACTAGTAACTCGATAATCTATTATATGAACTGAATCAAAAAATAGTCTCCACACCCCCTCAAGCTTAAATATTTTATTTTACCACTTTTTCGGCGTGATTGATGATTGGTATATACCCTTGCAAAATTATAGGTTTCCCGTACTAACCGTCTCTTAGCTAAGCCGCGTACAGACAGATAGAGGAAGGTAGCAGAACAGTAAGTGTTCCTTGTTAGTACTATGGAACCCTAAAACACATCTAAAATTAGTAAAAAAAAATTGAATTTAGGAGTCACGGTGGAGTCAATAGTCCATATGGCCATTGGCCATATTAGGGTAATTGACTATCGAGTAAAATCAGTATCTGTTTAAGAATCTATCTAAGGATGTTAATAGAATATTGGATAAGTATAACATGTTTAAATAAATAAACACAATAATTAAAATGGATGTGGAAACTAAGATTTTGTTTAGAAATGTGCATCCACGTAGGAAATATTGCACCTATGTAAAAAAAAAAGAAACAAAAAATTAAATACAGATTTTTTCAGCTGATTTAACTATCTATCGACTAAACATGAAGGTCCTAAAATATGACTACACCGTTAACATCTGTGTATAAACACAATATACGATGACTCTCGCAACGTTATAAGTAGACACTACAGTAGCTTTTAATTAGGTCAATATACGAGAAGAGATGGCCGAAGTCCGCTAAAGTAAAGGTATCAATATCACTGAAAGCACAGACTACGTAATGGTATCACTTAGTAATAATTTACAAAACAAACAAGGTTAGAAGGAAAGAAGTGCTTGTCAAAGGAAAAAGGCTGCGCAACATCCGGCGTGGACCGATATTACCTCCGTCGAACATCGGTTCCGTCTGGCTACGACCACGAAGTACGAGGCTCTATTAGACAAAAAAAAAATAATTACAAAAAACCGGTCAAGGGCGAGTCATAATCGACAAAAAAAATATTAAGATCGAGCCAAAAAAACGCGTTTCTAGTAGCAGAGCCCTCTTTAATTTTTATTTTATTTTTCAAAGCGTTCTTCTCTTCTAGCAAAACCTTTTAAAAATTAAACAACAACGAATTAAAAAGTATAAAATAATTTTTGATTTTAAAATAAGTATTTATAAAAAGTTATTATAAAAATATACTAAAAACAACCTACGCTTTTTACCTAAAAAAAATATTTTATACTTTTTAGTTTTTTTTAACTATATTTTTTTTTTAATTTTAACAGACATTTTATTTCCGTACTCAAAAATTTATTTATTCAATCTGTGGTAAAACACCTTCATTTTAAAAATATTATTATAATTTTTTTTTATTGTCAATTTCAATGATTTTGTTTTTTATTTTAATGTAGACATTTTTAGAACTGGACATTCCATCAACGTCCTTGGTATTAAATACCTATAGTTTCATTCATGTCAGTCCTCTCTCATACGAACGATTAGCTTTATCGCTCAATTTTCAAGTTTGATTTCTCAGTTTCAAAATAAGATTTTTATATTAAAAATCACGAAATTTCAAAAAAAAATTGAGGGAAGGGAGAAGGAAAAAGGGTCGAACCTAAAATATGACCACACCTTTCTGTAACATCCTGTATATAATAATATATTTATGGCCATTCCTTCAGCATTAGTTTCAGCATTAGGTCATAAAAATTTAGTACTCCTGACAGAAAAAACCAGTAGTATACTACACCCTTTATTTACGATGTAAGTACATTTTAACTTAACGTTATGCGTTATACTGATATAATACATTTTAGATATTAACTAGGTATAATAATATAATGTATTACTTCAAATAAAACATAGTAATACAATGTGAAGCAGGTCTGAAAGTTAGGATAAGAAAATTGAAATGAGATCACCAATCGACACGCCCCGCTCGTCACACTTCAATATGGCGGCATCGTCAATTATATTCAGTGAGCCGTCTACTTATCCCTCTTCAACAAAATTCTTACTGAATTCCGAAAACACTTCTGTTATGTTGATATTCCTGTGTATTTATTTATTTACTATGATGCCAATTTTGAAACGTGTTTTTGCTTGTCGTAATTTAGTTAAACTCTATTTAGATATATTTTATACATGTTTATTTTATTGGGTAAATATTACCGTATCGTGACACCCACACACAGCAAAAACCAGCCGAACTACGTTACAACTACTGATCCTGCATCACGCTATTAAAATTCTCGCGCTGAAGAGTATAATTTATACAACTTCCAAACATCAACTTAACCTCGTGGATGGGAGGATTCTACCTTTGAGATGGCATAACATTCGTAACTCCACACATGTAGTTAACAGTTACAAAATCCCTAACTTACTGTCATCTTACAGAAATGATGGTCCTTCACGCGATATTGGGCAGTTAGCAAACCAATAAACAGTTTTCAATAACATATATATCTATCCTTATAAAAGCATTAGGACGCCATGACCCTACAATCATCTCTTCCTCGAAAGTGGTAAATTTTTTATGACTAGTGCCAGGAGCATATCTCAATATCTATGCGTATATTTCCTACAATCATTCGTCATGTTGCCGGCCTTTCAGGTGGGAGTAGGGGTAGGGTGAAAGAGGGGAGGGAAGGGTTAGGGCCTCCAGTAACCTCACTCACTCGGCGAAAAGCAATGCAACATTGCTTCACTGACAGTTTTCTGAGAGGCCGTGGTATCACTCCGGTCGAGCCGGCCCGTACGTGCCGAAGCATGGCTCTCCCACGATACGATACTTATTATAAACCTGGGTATCATATCTTTCTGTGAAGATGCATCCTTTAGTATAATCCAGTTACTATCGCTTGAGCGGATTTCCGCTTAAAACTTTGCAGCGAGACGGTAGCTCTTGTAATGCCTTTATAACTAGATTGTAGCTAAAAATAAACCTTTGTGAGAAATTCCGATTCCATTATGTCGAGAACATGACGCAGTTTTACATTTTATTTTATTAATTAATCTTATTGAATTCACTTTAAACATAACTACAATTTTATATACGCTATATTGCAATGTTAAAGGAAATAAAAAAAACTGCGTTTAAAAAAACCGACTTCAGAAACTAAAAATTACAAAATAACTCAATAAAGATTTCATTTAATACACCTCTTATGCAAACCTAATACCTTTAATATTAATAAAATACTATTATTTGTATATCCTAACGAATGATAGGTTTGAAGTCGGTGCCAAGCCAAATGTAATAGTAGGTATCTACACTCTTGTAGTGACTTCGAGCGGGATAGCTTCGTCTAGAGCAAAACAACCCAAGCGGGCAGACACGACAGAGAATAATATAGGTTTAACATAGGTATAGTTACTCATTCAGGTATTAATCAATACTTATAATAATATTATATATATTTTTATCAAAAAGGTTTCATCTGTTTCACATCAATTCACATTGTTCTTTAGGTTTTATGTACGTAGGTTAATCTTTAGTGTAGGAATTTCATTACAGTAAATAAGCTGTTTATAATATTAAGTTTTATTTTGTTTAGGGCTTGGCACCGACTTCACACAACTGCACAAACGTACTTAAAGAAGTTTTCACTTAAAAAATTGCGGTGGCGCAAGAAATCCAGCACTTCTAAAAATGTCTTCGAAGCCCATAAAAAGTCGTAGGTACATATTCTAGTGATGAGACCTCTCGCACAGCTTGCATACTCCTTCGATTGAAATAATAAAAACTCTTTGAAATGCGAGAGGCCTGGACTGGTGGCCCCAAACTCGAATTTAGAACATGTACGAAATATTTTATGAAGAATAAGAATTGAAGACAAGTGAGTCGCCCAGCGGACAGAAGACTGTCTGGACGACTGACGTGCAATGTGCACAGAATAATTCAAGAAGTATTATTTATAATTAATTTGTTTGAAGTTATAATTGTTACACGAATAATCTGATCCTGATTATATCGCATAGTGCGTTTGTTTGCTCTTTTAATTTTCCTCCTCTAGATAGAACCTATCGAACCCGGTTACCATAAAGCCCCAAGCTTTATACGTGGTGGAGTACGCCGCAGTTGATTTAGAAGAAGTACTCCACGCGTTACAATATCTAAGTTTACGTGTGCAAAACTAATATACGGTAGACAATTTTGATAAGTACCAATTTTTTCATTTTTCCTTTTTTTAATGAATAACAACAAATCCAATTCACTTACTAACACATCAATCACAATTCAATAATATTAGTCTTTATAATCTGTGAAAATGTGCGCGTTGTATGAGAACGAATGACGTCAGGGTATTGATCGTTCGCGCCACAAATACCTACTATATAGTCATATATTATGCATAGAACACATTATTGACTAGTAGTATTTTTAATCTGTCTCTATGGAATTAGAGATAGGCATGAAGCTCTACTAATACTTGTGTTACTTGTGTGTAATACGTGTTAGTGGAACTTCGTGGAGTTAGGTGCTTTTTGAAGTGAAAACTTTTTGGTATTTGAAAAAAGCACTGAACTCACGTGACCGTCACGCTAAGATACATATATATATATACATGTTTGTGTATATGTATAATGTGTAAGTTAGGTTTTCAGTTCTGACGTGCAGTTCTACGACTGACAGTTTTTTAAAGTGAAAACTTGTTTAGTTTAGTTAGACAGTTGTGCAGTTTTGCTATGGGGAAAAAACACTAAACTCGCGTGACCGTCACGCTAATAATACATATATAGATCCACTAGAGGGCGCTAATCTGAGTCTCTATATTGAGTTCTATCAGCTCCTTATTAATTAGACTTTAAAAATATAATTTGTTCAATAAAGTACTTATTATGTGCACAATTGATATGGTGAAATAAACGAAAACATAATTGTAAATTTATTACGTAGTTTTATGTTTTCACTTCTGTCGGCAGTCCCACGACTGCCTACTTTTTTATTCTAACGTTTAAATTAGCTTTTTAAATTGATAAATAATAGATTAATTATATTAACGCTTAACAAAGAATAATTATTATTGAAGAGTTATGTACCTATATCCTAATGTTTTCTGTCATGTACGCTTACAGATTTATCTTTCAAAAATAAATAAACCAATAGTGCTCTTGACTAAAAGCTTGGGACTAAGCCTACTCTCTAAATTGAGCAAAGAGAAAATAATTTTATTATTATAGTATGTTAAAAAAATATACCTACATTTACATACATTACTTTTATAGCATTCTAAGTTAAAAGGTTCTAGTAAAACCAGCTCCATCATATAAAGGATTGCTACTTAACATATAACGTGAAGTGCTCAGCACAGCCGTACAGGGCCAAAAAAGTTAATGTTTTAGTACCTACTCAATGCTTAGGGTACATCAGAATATAAATAACATGCAAGATATCACGTGGTTGCGTAATCAATTTAAATTTCCATTAAAATCTTCACTATTAATTCATCTTTTATCATCGACTGACCTTTTTTTTATGAACAATTAAAAGTAATTTTTTTAGCTTTTTAAGATAACTTTTCTTCTCTTTAGTTTCCTGATAAGTCAATTTCAAATCAGTTTATCTTTCCATCAAAACAGTACGTAGAAATAACGTCTTGTGACGTCGTGCTTCGCTATTGTCACTTTTAGTGTCAATTAAATCATAGTCCTCTTCCAATATGCGCCATAGCATCATGAAAATTAAAATGTAAGTAGGTGTCTGGGCAACTACGCTTTTTTTTGTTATATCGCGTTATAGATAGCAAAAGATAAGCAAAACTTTAACCAAATTCAAGATTAGATCCAAACCGTTTGAGGCGTTACTGAGATACATGAAGTATATTTATATTATACACTGCTGACTGAAAATTCAAAGCTATTAGACAAATTCATTTTAGAAGTGTAGTTAGATAATTTATTTTAATCATAGGAAACGCAATGCGAAATCCATACACGTTACAGAATAGGACAGAACAGACAATACCCCTTTGTATTGAAAAGGACATAGAGTATCTTTCATCCAAAAAAAGTATTGTTGTTCAGCAAATTAACCTTTAGATGGTCGTCCGGTTCGACAAAATCTACCTACATTAACGCGAGCAAAGTCTTTTGCAAAAAACTAATCAAATCAAATCAAAATCATTTATTTCAATTAAACCATTATGGGTATTTTTGAATTGTCAGGAGTAGTAGTCAGTCAGACTAAGTCGGTCGTGAAGCTAGTTGCCTGTTCCAATTCGTAGATCCAGTGGAGAAGAACAGGGAAGAAACTCCAAGGACACTCTTTTTCAACATTACATTGCTTATGTGCGCAAGTTAAATGTGACGACAATGTAACGTATTGTTCTAAACTATAAACAGTCGCGCAAACTACTACTATAATTATGTAAGTATTAGCAGTTCGGAAATGACCACCCCCACCAACGGCACAACTAAAATTTGAAATGACCTGAAAGTTGATAAGAATAACGAGATTGTTAAGAATACACGAGTAAAGACAGATTTTTCAGACAGATTTTTTGAAACCATCTGAACTATTTAGCATGGTATTCGTAGCATCAGCATAACGATCCTGACATATGAAAACACCTTAACTTAACAGACCAGGACGATAACATCCTACTAATATTAAAAACATGAAAGTTTGTAAGTTTGGATGTATGGATGTTTGTTACTGTTTCACGCCAAAACTACTGAATACTTAATATAATTATTAATATAATTTAATGAATTGCAATCAGACTTAAATAGAGAATTAACTAGATTATTCTAATAATAGTTAATTCTCTATTTAAGTCTGATTGCAATTCATGAAATGGAAGAGGAACAATGACAAATTATGGCTTGACTTTGTACATTGAACCCTTAATCATTGATAACTAATGTCTTGTGTTCATGTGTGTGAAATTACCCAATACAAGACCCAAGGAATATTACAAAGTGACTGAAACATACGTTAATTTATTGACTTATGGACGCGTGATTGTGGCCGTAGGATAGCCGCCGCAGCTACCATAACCAACACAGGGTTAATACCTAGCTGCCTAGCTACTCACATTGACGGGGACGTAGGGCCAGCGAGGAAGGAAATATAAAAAAAAAAAAAAACCGGCCAAGTGCGAGTTGAATTCGCGTAAAGAGGTTTTCGTACGATGAATATGTATCTACCATGGTTTTTTAATTAAACTTAACATTGTAGTTGAAGAGCATGGTTTACCATACATTGCAACTGCAAATGTAAGTATGTACTCGTACGCACAATATTGAGCGATTTGCCATGCATTTAAGACCATAATTATACTTCCCATAAGTTTTTCTGTAATATGTGAGTAAAATACTATTTTTTCCAAAATTTTTGGCTCAGTAGTTTCGGAGACAAGGGAAGGCAGATGATTAATTTTCATCTATTTTTCTTAAACTCTTCCCTTTTAAACTATTAAACTTAAAATCCATCGCGAGAGACAGTCCTCGCAACAAGCTTTGTTACTTGATATGGCACACCGCACAGTTTGCAAAACCCGGCCCCAATATTCAAAATTCATTTAAATGTAGATTAGAAAGCAAATTGGCTGTGATAGAGGGACAGACAGACGCACGAGTGGTTCCGTAGTCCGAGGAAAGGGTTCCATTTTTTCATACAGACATACAGAACAATATTAAAACCACAGTGGAGGTCATAAGACCCTTTGCCGTTTGTAATGAGAGCAAATCCGTCAACGGTGACCATAATACGATTACGATGGTCATCAGCCTGAACGTCAACATTCAGGACTGTGAAGCTCTTTGGACAAAGAAAGAACTCTAAAAATGGCTAAGATAAAATAGTAGCAGGAAGAAAGAAAAAATGTGGTAACCTCGTATCTTCCCCTTTTCAGGATTGACAGTTAACCAAGTGCAATTGCCGCGTGATTTCAAGATATAGATGACTGACAAGGAACGGTAAAGAATAAAATGATTCCGTACAATGAAAACATTAAAACTGCTTCTGATGCCGGCTTATACTAATAAAGAGTGTTTTTTTTTAATAACGTATACCTGTAACGTGGGTTTCACATTGCTAGTATTCTCATTAACCCTTTCAGCTAAGTTACATGCTTGTGTTAGGAGTGGGTCCACGCCGGTAGTGCACTGGGTAAGGTCGACAACCACTTGATCGCAAGTCCGACGCCTTAGCCATTACGCTAACTCCACTAGTCTTTCAAAGCTTGTGGTAATTTTGGTAGCAGCTATCTATTTTGTAAAGGAAAAGTTTAACAATTTAATAAAAGTATGTTGTTATTGTTACAGTGGCTCACTTATTAAATAAAAATTAAACTTATCTATGAGTCTTTAAAACGAAGAAATAAAAAAGTAACACATGTCTATTTTTAATTAGTATACGCGTGTCACTCAATATCTTCCAAAAATAGTAACATTATGTGGGTGTAGGATCCTCAATACACATCCCACGCCCCATTACACATTGTCTCATCAATTAATTCAACCACAGACAATCTGAGCTGGCGTGAAAACTGAGTGACATCACATCCCGTCAGTGAGGTAACCAGGGAGACGAGGGCAGGTAGCTGGCAGACACACTCAACTTATCAACGAGAGCCTGGCCCTGACCTTGTCGCGATCGATACGTTGCTAGGGCTCACAGACAATCTGTGGCAGGACACCTCACCCTATTTATACATTTGTTTTAGTATAGTTTCTACAATTTAACTACTTGTGTTTACATTATAAATATGGGATCTTAATGGAAAACTTCAATTTATAAAATTATTTTCATAAAGATATGTAATTAACTTCTAAACTCACTTAACGGATTACCAATGCCTCTATTCAGGAGTAGGTAACGCAATTGGTTATTATTCAGTTTTTTATTTTTTCTTATGGAATAGGGGGCAAACGACAAGACGAGTCACCTGATGGTAAGTGACTACTGCCGCCCTTAGGCACCTGCAACTCGAGAGTCACAAGTGCGTTGCCGGTCTTTAAGGTGGGAGTAGGGGAATGGGGAAGATGGGGAGAGGGAGGAAGGGAGGGAGGGAGAGGGGAAAGGGGGCAAGGGAAGGGTTAGGGCCTCCGGTAACCTCACTCACTCAGCGAAAAGCAATGCTTCCATTGAAACCATTGCTTCACTGCCAGTTTTCTGTGAGGCCGTGGTATGACTCCGGTCGAGCCGGCCCATACGTGCCGAACCATGGCTCTCCACTAACAAATTCTATCCCACGAATGTGTTTTGTTTTCTAAATATGTAATTGATTACATGGACGACGTACCTATGAGTATGTTTTTAACTAACTTGCTATTTATTGTGTTGTATTCTCTTTTTTGGTTTGATAATTTACCGTCAAAAATTATTTACAGAATAGACCTTAATTAGTTTTAACCGCTGCGAAACGAGACAGAGTACGACAGAGTATCTCACAATCTCATTAAAAAGTCAATTAAGCAACAAATTGCGTTTCACTTTTTATATAGCCGATAAAATTACAGGGGAATGTTTACCTTCTATCTTGACGAGTTTGGTAATAAATTTATTTAGAACATTATTGAAGATAAATATTTACTTTTAAAATTTTTTACTGGTCTATGAGAATCTTTATTTATAACCTACGGCAATTCTGACTATATATTTTAGTACATTACAGGATTACTGATAGTATGTCGGCAATATGTCGGCCTATGTCCTCTATGTAAATGGCAACTATTTTCGAGTAATTTCAAATTTTATGTTCTTTTCGAAGATATCGTGGTATACACGTAAAAAAAAGCCTATGTGTGGAATTACTTTTTATCATTATTATCTACATGCTAACACTTATCTACATACTTTTTATCATTATTATCTACATGCTAACACTTATCTACATACTTTTTATCATTATTATCTACATGCTAACACTTATCTACATACTTTTTATCATTTTTATCTACATGCTAACACTTATCTACATACTTTTTATCATTATTATCTACATGCTAACACTTATCTACATACTTTTTATCATTATTATCTACATGCTAACACTTATCTACATACTTTTTATCATTATTATCTACATGCTAACACTTATCTACATACTTTTTATCATTATTATCTACATGCTAACACTTATCTACATACTTTTTATCATTATTATCTACATGCTAACACTTATCTACATACTTTTTATCATTATTATCTACATGCTAACACTTATCTACATACTTTTTAAATCAAAGGAAGGTACAAAACTTTACAATTTTCATATTTTTAACAGTTTTTTTTCTGCAAAAAACAATAATTTATTGGTAGAACATTTATGAAACATGTACAACTTCTCAGCCATCCAGCGACATGCAATAACATACCAAAAGTTTTACGTTGGGTAGTTTAGTTTAAAAAAGGAGTGTGACTGTCCTAAAAAAAAAACATTAGAAGTCCTCTACTTGTAATTTAATTTTGTCTAAGACTCTGTAAGCTATCATTATGGTGGACAATGTACAGGTAATTAGAAAAGGCTCGATGGTGATCGAGGTGAACTGAGTCGGACTACAGACAATAAAACGCCCAAGGAGCGATCCCATCGAGAATGCCACATCGTCTCTTCGTTATAGCTTTACTATTTCATTTCTTTATATTTACTGGTGCAGATAGTTACCTAAATAAAATTGGATGAACAAAAAAGTTAATAAAAAATGTTTTTTATGTTCATACCGGGTGTTAGTGAAAAGCTCCTACCGAAAATGAAGACCTTCCTTTTTGATGGGTCAAAAAAAAACGATCCTGATCAAAAACAAACAAAAAAGCTTTTATACCTTTTTACGCGCGGGCGCAGAAGGCCGCGAGAGTTTGGCGCCCGCGCGTCCGTTGACCAGAGTGTCAGCTGTTTTTCATTTTTATGTTATGATTGTCGTTTCATTTAGCTGTACTTACATGATGAAACGTGAAAAATGCTAAAAATATTTTTTTTCATCGGAACGATTTGTTTTCTAACCTATCATCAAAGGTGCCATTAGTACTATCGTCTGTCTTCGTTTTCGGGAATATTTCACGAACACCCTGTATACATGTGCAGATGAATGTACTCGTATAAAGTCCGTCAGAAATCAAATCAGTGTAGTAAAATGGGTAGCGTTTCAATCACATTCAGTTTATTTTAGTAGAATGTATTTACGGATTAAATTAAATTTCGATTTATTTGAATAATTACGGATGTTTGTTTGTTGGCCAAGTGGTTAGTTACCCTGACTGCTATGCTACAGGTCGTGGGTTCGATCCCCACTTGAGTTTGGGTGTTCTTTGTGTCCGTTGTTTATATGTTTGTAAAGTCCCACGCGACACAGGAGTAATACCTAATGCGGGAGTTGTCTTTTTAAAAAACAAAACAAAAACCATACTTATTAGCTTTTTAATCATTAATGAAAAGACTTTCAAATGTCTAAATTTATTGTTATTTAGTATTTTTTTCTTTAAAGTCATAATGTTTGTGTTCTCATAACACCTTTTTCCAAAAGGAACCGTGTAGGAAAATTGTGATAGTGTATCTCATGCGGTATTATCAAAATGCAGAGCACTTTATTTTCTGCTCGTCGCAATTCTGGATTATGGTCTACACAATAAGTAATTTAATGATGGCGCCATTTGTCATATTGCGAAGGAAAGATTGAATTTATTAAATGAGAAAGTTCAGGAGCCCTATGTGAACTAAGTGCGGAGATCATGTGACTTAACCCCCTTGATCTGTGAGGCTACTAGGAATTTCTGGTCTAGACGACAAACTACTTGAAACTACCGATAATTAATTACTGGGCTGAAGGCCGATAACATAACTCGTGTTCATTTCATTTTACTAATATTATAAAGACCAATGATTGACGATAGACGGATGTATGGATGGATGAATGAATGAATGCATGAATGAATATTTTTATTGACATTTGTTTAATAAATAACTGTATCACAGTTATTTGAATCCCTGGCCCCTGGACTAGTAAAAAACTGTATTACAGGAGGCAGATGTTTGTAAGTGTTTCAGACAAAAACGGCTGAACGGATCTGGATGAATTTTGGCACATAGAGAGAATATAGTCTGGAATAACACACATACTACTTTTTATACCGAAAAAAGAAAAGGTTATAAAATATATGGGATAGATTTCACCAAAATTTCAAAGGCAAAGGCTACTTAATAATAAATAAAAAATAATAAATCAATGTGACAGTGACATAGATTTTTTTCTTTTATGTTATTATAGGGGGCAAACGAGCTAGACGGGTCACCTGATGGTATGTGACTACCGACGCTCGTGGACACCTGCAACTCAAGAGCCATAAGTGTGTGCCTTTGAGATGGGAGTACGCTGTTTTCTTAAAGGTTTCACTTGACCATTGGTGTTATTTCATTTCAAAATAGAAACTTATATTTGGGTACCTTAATCAGCCGTGGCTTATTTTCGCCTACGCTGGAACACAACACATGTCTTGAACACAACACACATGTCTTGAACACAACACACATGTCTTGAACACAACACACATGTCTTGAACACAACACACATGTCTTGAACACAACACACATGTCTTGAACACAACACACATGTCTTGAACACAACACACATGTCTTGAACACAACGCACATGTCTTGAACACAACACACATGTCTTGAACACAACACACATGTCTTGAATCAGTAATGTGTCGCGTTCGCTGTATAATTTTGGTAATAACTTCTAAATATATTCGTCACATGACATCCTTGTATCTATACAAAAATTTAAGAGTCTCTTTGTAATGTCGTAATAACAGCATTTTACTGTCTGTCTGTCTGATTTATATCAATGGTGATTTGATCGCCAGAGTACGCGTTGATTAAACCGCAAAGACATGATCACAATTTGATCGTAAAATGAATTGGTTCATGTATTCATTCTAACATTATTCGTTCTATAAGCCTCTTCGTGCAACGTTTGTCAGCTTTTTCTCAGCTGAGAGAAACCCAGAAATAAAACAAAAAACTTGTAACTCACTGAGATTACTTGTTTTGTATACAAACAAAACAAATTCAATTTAAAGTAAGTTATTACTTTCTAAGGGGGTTAGCTGATATATGATGTACCTACATATGAGTTTATTTTTATCCTTTCGCAGAGAATAAAATCTGTTATAAGATTACTATTTGTTTAATTAAGTAAAGCCAACTTAAGTTTTTGACGTATCAAGTACGTTTCATTTATTTATTTATGATTATTTTACAAAACTATAATGTATTTATATATACGTAGACGTACTAGCTGCACCCGGCATGCGTTGCAATGCATTTTTTTTTAACTATTAAACAATGACGGGAGTAGGGCAGGAGGGTGAAAAATACTCTACGACTTAGGTATTCTCATACCTACCAAATATACTTACAAAAAAAAATCATTAAAATCGGTCAAATCGGAGGAGTTCGACCACAAAGTGAGTCGAGATTTTTATATATTAGATAGATGTATGTACCTATGTATAAGTATTACCTACCTACCTATTTATATATATATTAAATATATATAATAGCTCTTCTAATAAGCTCTTAAGCTAATAAGCTATTCTTTGACCTGTTGGTATCAGAACCACCCACTTTAATCATTACACTCCTGTACATTCAAAGTTTGCCTACTTATTTGTCCCTTGTTGCATTCTACGCCATACAATATCTGTTTGTGTGTTTTGTTTTTTTGGTGTACAATAAATAATCCTTACTTACTTACAAATAAGTTAAAGGAATAAAGGTCATGTGGAGCTTGAAGATAAACTTAATATTAGAATAATATTGTACTTCTTTTATGTACTTTGTAGCCGAAGACGGAGTTATTCCCTACAACATCAGCAAATCAGCACGTTGGTGGCTCCCACAAGCCATCAAATACAATATTAGTTAGTAAGCTAATATTGTTTTTGAATCCATAACGTGGTACAAAGTTTATCTGCCAGTTTTGGGATCTAACTTTAGTTTACACAGATGGAATGTTCAGAACACCACTTAATTGTAAGCTACAGAATATACCGTACTTTTACACAAGCCCCCTCGGGCCGTCACCCCACCGGGGTTTTCGGTGGGCGGTGTGTCGGAAACGAACCGACAAAACCACACGGTGTGCCGTACTGCGCCTAAAATAGGAGAGATCCGGAAACAGCTTTAATAAGACATCCGGACCCCTCCTAGCATCTACCCGCAAAAGCGCGGGCACCACCTCCGGGTAAAACCTCTCAATTAGGCGACGTTCAGACGGAATTTTAGCCTATAGTCATGAGTTGAGGTGCCCTATGCCCTAGAAGGATTACCACTCAACCCCCGACAGACTTCGCCTGCCTGTCAGGACGTTAGGCGGCGTCGAATAGTATGTGGGGGCTTTCCCCCCTCTACGTAGTTGCGTGCGTGGGATGCGTCACGACACTGCTCCGCACCTGCCTATTTGCCGAACCCGCTGCTCTTAGGTCAGCGCTCATGGAGGCCGGAGATCGTTAAGCGCTCTCCGGCTCCCGGTGCGTCTCCTGCGGGATGGGAGAGTACTAATTCTCTTACGTTCCCTCTCCGCCGCCTCTTTGGTGTGCATCACCTCCTCGCAGAATGAGGCGACGGAATCCCATGCGCTCTCGCTGTGGACCATGGACAAAACCATGGTCTCCAACGAGAGGTAACCCGCACCAACATATTATAATACCTGCAATACACGTATGTCTCAAACATTTATTTATAAAGGCCAGCATACCTTATCTAGACATGTTATCCAGTGTGTGGAATAATTTATCAGGACCATCTGTTCGTAATTTCTCCGACAAGAATAAAATATTAATAGACTAAGTAGTTTAGCTATTTTCGTATTCATGAACATTGTACAAAATGATACAGTATTATAAATATATAATACCAACTTCGTGGCAATACTTCATTAAAATGGAATTATTTATAGAAACTACAATTGCCTTTCTGAATTGTAGATAATGATGGCATAGAACATTCTAACACATATTACACAGCACTATCTAGACTCTGAGTTACAGCAAAAAACTAAAATGGCGCTGGACTCGGAGACTGACTATTTGGTATTGAGGCAGACCAACTGCCCGGTGGGCCGACGACATAGTACTGACTATTTGGTATTGAGGCAGACCAACTGCCCGGTGGGCCGACGACATAGTACTGACTATTTGGTATTGAGGCAGACCAATTGCCCGGTGGGCCGACGACATAGTACTGACTATTTGGTATTGAGGCAGACCAACTGCCCGGTGGGCCGACGACATAGTACTGACTATTTGGTATTGAGGCAGACCAACTGCCCGGTGGGCCGACGACATAGTACTGACTATTTGGTATTGAGGCAGACCAACTGCCCGGTGGGCCGACGACATAGTACAGGGGGCTGGCAAAAAATTTATGAGTACGACAAACAATAGGGAGACTTGGAAATGTCTAGAGGAGGCATTCACCCTTGAGTGATGAGGGTTTCTTACCTATAAAGTATTATAGCAAAAAAAAAACAAATTGTAGAGTTAAAATAGTACAATAAATAAGCGGTTTAAGCGGCGGTAGCGTAGTGGCTAAGGCGTCGGACTTGCGATCAAGTGGTTGCGGGTTCAAACCCCACCTAGTGCACTACCGGCGTCAACCCACTCCTAACACAAGCATTTAGCTTAGCTGGAAGGGTTAACAAGAATACTAGTAATTTGTGACCCACGTTACTAGTTTTCTTTAAATTCTTGTTGTTTTGTAATTCTAAGTGAAAAATATGAGACTGAGCGAAAATCGAACCCGCGATAACCGACATGGAAGTCCTATGCTCAGCCGCCGCGCCATACACGTCATTGTCTATATGAAGATACACAACTGCCATTGCGAACCTTGTCTGAAAGTGCCGGTGGCAAAGTATCTTGCCAGGTATTACTACAAACAAGTACCTTCCACCCATTTCTGAAAATGGTTTTTATTTGATCTTAAGGCGACAGTAAACCACCATCGGGACTTACGCGGCTGAAACTGCAGGGCGCAGCTAGTATATGTACTCTTTCGGCAGTCTAGAAATGAGTTGATAACGTCTCATATTTGAAATTACGTAGAAATAGGTACCGCCTAGCAGCGCCTTGCGGTTTCACCCGCATAAGTTCCGATCCCGTGATAATATCGATATAAGAAGTAGCCTTTATGTTAATCTAGGTCTTCAGCTATCTGCGTACCAAGTTTCATCGCAATCGTTTTAGTAGTTTTGGCGTGAAAGAGTAACAAACATCAAACCATCCGTCCATCAAAACTTTCACATTCATAATATTAGTGGGATAGTGGGTTTAGGGGATTACAGAACAAACCATATTCTCTTTATAGACATTGACTGGCCTGTTGGTCTAGTGGTTAGTGACCCTGACTGCTAAGCCAGAGGGCGTGGGTTCGATTCCCACCCAGGACAAATAATTGTGTGATGAGCACGATAATTTGTTCTGTGTCTGGGTGTAATTTATCTATAATATGTATGTATTTAGAAATATATAAATATTTTTATCAACAGTCTGGTTACCATAGTACAGGCTCTGCCTAGTTTGGGATCAGACGGCCGTGTGTGAGACGTGTGGAGTTATTATTATTATTATTTGTTGTGACATAAAATAACATGACATTTGTGATGATAATGACTGAATAAGTTATGTATAAAACGAAAAACCTTCTTATTATCTTGTGATGTCATGAGTCATGATTCAGTAAACGGCACTAAAGGTCGACTGTCATTAATCATTCACGTCCTGCGCCGTGACCCGGGCTCGTTCCTGTTATTTTTGACCTTAATCGTTTATTTATTTCTCATTATGTATGAGGGACGTTCTATCCTCTACTTAAATACACATGTTTCTATTACTTGCTTTTATATCCATTTCTCTTTTTAATACATTATAAAGGTTAGGCTTTATATAAAACACGCAATGATCTGTGATCTCTTTATACTGTAGTATTTTTTTGAACTTGCGTTTGAAAGCTAAAAGCGTTCTGTTTTCGAATTCTGTCACTCAAAAAGCAAAAATGTCTATAGGAAGATTAACCTTAATCACTGGCTGGCTTGATTAGAGGATTTTAAAATTGGAACATTTTTTGTTGCAAAATATGGGCTTGGTAACACAATACCTTTTAGGATTGAGTATTTTATCATTTAATTTTTTTTTAATCGACTTAAAGTGGGGTTTACTTAACAGTTTAGAAGGTTTTAAATCAGATAGAGTTATTCCTTCTAAAGTTGTGACACAGCTGAGAGCTACGTATACTTGTTGATATTCACGCTGTATCAACATTATGACATTTTTCATACTAGTTGTCGGGGTACAGGAAATAATGCAAAACATTCATGCATCCAATGGTTCATTTGCAATAAACTCTTTCGCAATTTAACATCTTGCCTTTTTAACCGACTTCAAAAAAAGAGGAGGTTCTCAATTCGACTGTATGTTTTTGAAGTGAAAACTTCTTAAGACACGTTTGTGCACTTTTGCTATGGGGAAAAAGCACTGAAATCGTGACCTAATAAGCTAATAAGACATATGTAGATACATTAGGGGGCGCTAATCTAAACATTGAGTTCTGTCAGCTCTTTATTAATTTATGTCACCAACCTGCTAATGTGACGTTTTAAGTTCGTCGTTTCGTTTCACTTTTGTCGGCAGTCCCGTGAATGCCTATTTTTTTTTATTTGAGAAATATTTTTTCTCTCTTTTTTGTCAGTCAGGAAATGTTCTGAACATTTTTTGACTGACAAAAGAGAGAAAAAAATGCATTTGCTAACTTTTTTTACTTTTTTAAACGCATAATTACTACCACGGGTTTATATAAACTCAAAAATTTATAGTTGTCTCTCTATTTTTTCGATTGAATTCCTTCTTCACGCCATATTTGGAGCCAGGAGACAATAGATATTGCTGTGCCCGAGATGCGCAGTTGTTTATGTCGATGTTCGAACAACGGTAAAACTCAATCTTGAATGGATAGAAAATAATTACACAATAAAAGCTTTAGGGCTTAAATTTTATGATTGATTTTATGTTATTCACGGCTATTGCGAACGATTTGTAATTGTCTATAGCGTCGTAAGCTCTAAAAAACATGCTATAGTCACGTTTTCATAAATCCTCATAAATATTTAATTTTTGTGTACTTAAATAAGTCAATTATTTAGGTATAAAGGTATTTGTATACAGTACTAGACGTTCCCACAGTGTCACTATCGTTTATGGTCTTTACTAAGCTTCTAAGGACCTATGAACTTCCCCAAAAAATTGAATTTTGAAAAGAGTTAATTAAAAAAGAAGACAAACTCTACAGATTAATTTTAGTAAGATTAAAACCTATATTCTGTACAGATGGGACTTTGGACTTATAAAAACTTCACTACAACTTTTCTGACAAGTGACAACAATACATTGTAAGAGAAAACTCATGAATAGGAAAAGGTAAAATAAAAGAACACAGAAATAGACAAGATATACTCGCATTTAGCCAAATGTTCGACATTCAATTTGCACAGATATGCGTGTAATTACATGCCAAAAGCAGTGCCAGCTCACGTTTTCAGGGTTGACCGAGTACGATCTAACCTTGTGTTGTAGTCTATTTTCTACTTATGAACATGACATATAGATGGGCTCGTGGCAACCAAGTAGGTTGGCACATTACAAAGTAATCCTAGCCAGGTCAGTCTAAGATGGGTGACCATTCTTAACATATTGAGACCCCTCCGTGCCTCGGAGAGCACGTTAAACCGTCGGTCCCGGGTGCCATACAAACATCTGTGGCATTCGTTACGGGTAGTTGGAGCCCTAAAAAGTCCGACAACCTGTCTAACTACAGAACTTCGGTATCGCCTAGTACTTGGGTTGTGGATGTCTGATGGCAGTCGCTTCACGTAAAATATCGAAGTTCGGCCGCATCGTAGTTAGACTGAAAGCCGACCCCAACTTAGTTGGGAAAAAGGCGCGGAGGATGATGAACATGTCATATAGATGTAGCGACATAATGATGACGCAGTAATTTGTACACGAAGACGCGAGCATTCGCCCTGCGCAGCAGTCCGCTCTCCGTATGCAATGAGTTAGGTTGTAAATTTGAGTATATATTAATATATACCAATATATTATATGTATGTAAATCTTTATTCTATATCAAGAAGTCCGCATATTTTTAACCCAACAACAATAATAACAGTTAACCATGTTACCCCTAAATAGATAAAAAACTCAAGTCTTGGTTGCTTTACGCTAGCAACCAGGCCGCGGCTTGCACGGTTAGCAGATATACCTTCAGCTTCAAAAGTCACAAGTGCATTGCCGGCCTTTAAAGTAGGGGAAGGGGAGAAGAGGGGGATAAGGAAGGGTTAGAGCCTCCGGTAACTTCACTTCACTTCCGGTTTTCTGTAAGACTGTGGTATCTTATACTTGTGACTCTGCAGTACAGACTCTGAGTTGCAGGTGTCCATGGGCGACGGTAGTCACTTACCATCAGGGGACCCGTCTGCTCGTTTGCCTCCTATAATATAAAAAAAAAAAACTTCTCCGGTCGAGCCAGTCCATACATGCCGATGCATGGCTCTCCCACGATTGGTTTTTTTTTATGATATTGGGGGTAAACGAGCAGATGGGTCACCTGATGGTAAATGACTATCGCCGCCCATGGGCACCTGCAACTCAATAGTTACAAGTACGTTGGCACCCTTTAAGGTGGGAGTAGGGGAAGAGGGGGAGAGGGTGACGAATGGGAAGAGGGGAGAGGGGCTGGACGGGAATAGGAGAGAGGCAAGGGTTAGGGCCTCCGGTAACCTCACTCACGCGGCGAAAAGCAGTGTAAGCATTGCTTCACTTTACACGCGAGCATGGCTCTCCCGCGTTAGTAAATGAGGGTGAGTAAATTCTTTAACTTTTTGTACTTAATAATATCAATCCCATAGTACCTTATTCTAAACTACATACTACAGCAAGTATTTACGAACTATTTATCTCTACTTTTCAATGTTGAATTTTAATAATAATAATAAATGTAATATCTACCATCCTACTATCCAAATAAAGTTGGGAAAATGCCAGGAAGATGATGATGAGTTTGAACTGTTGTTGTCTAACGACAGGTTTCCATTAAATCCAGAATATTTTTTATTTCCATTTACGAGTCACACTTTTGAAGTAAGAAGAAGACGGTAGTTCTTCAGCTACCTTCGCATCGTCCTTCGATAGATTGGATGCGGAAGGCGGAGGACCGTTTGCTATGGCGCACATTGGGAGAGGCCTATGAGACAGTGGGCAGCAATACTCTGATTGATTAAGTCATTTCGAAGAAAAAGGACCCAAAAATGTGACAATCCCCTTTAAGCTAGTTTTAATAGCCTGATCAAACTGCAATGGCTCGTTGACTCTGTGACAATAATGCGTGCTACCTACAAGAACTGGGTTCGATTCCAGTGAGTGTCACTGGATTTTTGATCCGTTTTGAAATTCTGTGTAGCAGCAGCACGTCTAGAAACCGGCCTAGTAGACAGTAATAGGCTCATTCTCTATTCGTAAAAAAAATATAGCTCTCGTAGTGTAGGTGTAATACACCTCTGTCTAACCCTGCAGAGATTAACAGGTAAGTATTCGAAAAATAATGATAATAAAGAGGACATTGGCGATTAAACGATGTGCATGTATGGTGTACCGTGCATTAGTAGAACAGTTACGTGAAAAAGTTATTTACTACTCGAAAATACCGCACATATTCTGCTCGATAAAAATAAAAATAAAGATGTTGATGATACAAGACATTGAAACATTAAGCCTACCACGCTACGTGGGCACGTAGCGTGTAGCACTAAAGCGTAGCCAATTTGCTACGCTTCGTAGACCACGAAATCACCGTAAAAGTGACTTGTAAACAGTTTGAATAAACATGACATCAATAATAATAACTTCACACATCTCACACACGGCCGTCTGATCTGAAACTAGGCAAAGCCTGTACTATGGTAACCAGAGTGCTGATAAACATACTTATATATTTCTAAATACATAAATATTATAGATAAATTACACCTAGACTCAGAACAAATGATTTGGCCTGGGTGGGAATCGAACCCACGACCTCTGGCTCGGCAGTCAAGGTCACTAAACACTAGACCAACAGATTTAAAGACATTCCTCTCCACTCATTAAAAAAAACAAGTTAAAACTATATTTCTAATTGTGAACTGTTAGCATAAAATATAACTAAATAACTAAATTCGTAAGGGAAACGAAAAAAATAAATTCAAAGTACATTTAATTAAGTTTATTACCCATAGAAACAAATATAAATATGTTTTTATAATTTAATCTAAACTTACCGTGTTTCCCCACAATTATATTCTTCAAACTCACCAAAAACAATTCAGCTATATTTATAGTCTGTACTTAAAGTCAAAAAACAAAATTACCAAAACAGAAGCATTCCTAAATTGAAATTTAAAATGTTAAGTTCGCGGTTTATTTATACCGAGCTGACGGACCTCCGTGCAGCCAACGGCAGAGGCGGTATCTGAGTGTCTGAGAGCCTACGTAGTATGCTATCAAAAAGGCTGTTTTCAGTTCAGTTTCAAGCCCTTTACATAGGGCGACTTCATTTAACCATTGTGTGTAAAAGTCTTTATTCCTCGATAGAATAGTTTTCACTACAAAAATAGTCACTGCTTAACATCCACCCTAGGGAAGGCCTAGGGTGGATGTTTCTATGTACATATAATATGTATATGATTACAAAAAATATTCACATGTATATATGTGTGTTTACAACCCATAGTACAAGATAACGCTGTGTAATGTTCCAAAGTATCAATATATTATATGTTTCGTAAAACACAAGAAACAACTTTCGAAGAATTATGTTTATATATTTTATTTTGGTCACCTATAATTGTACGATAATTTATTTTTTTGATAAAAATAACAAATCTTTACTTCCAAATGAATGTTTAACAATTATTTACTTATAACGATAAATAATATCAGAATTAACTTATGTGCAAAGCTATAGGAACGAAAAAGTTCCTTTCCTATTTTTATTATAAAATCGTTAACTTGCCGAAAGTCGCGTCGAAAGCTTATCATGAAGTATAAAGTTCTCTTCACTCTATCAATGACTGAAATACCGCTGCCATGCGCACTGCGCGCCAAGCTTCGTTCCACACCGCCATTGCGCTTTTATCAATGGACCCGCCATCTTATTGAAGTCATAACATGGCCGCTGATTTATGTAATATTTGTTTGGAGTTTGGTCAATTTATGACTGTATTTGTGGTTAACAGAGTATTCCTGCGACATTTATTAAATATGTTAAGTTTTGGCGGCAAGATTCTACTTTTGCTACTATTGTCATAGAACCGGAAAATGCTGTACATTTTCCGGTTCTATGACAATAACATTTTCAACAAAGTATTTTTAGTTGTAGAAGAGCGATATTTTTATTTACTTCTATTTTGTTGAAGTTAGATTAGATATATCCTTATCGATTGAATGATTAGAATTATCGTTGATCGTAAAGTTTAAATTTAAAATTATACTAGCTGTTACCCGCGACTTCGCACGCCTAAACTAACGTAAAACCCTTTATTTTAGAACATGTTTTAAAAGAAATTTGAAATAAAGTACCTATTTAAAGTTGGTAGCTTTGTGAATTGGTCCACTTTTAGATATGAACCTGCGTAGCTGTTAAGTACTGAAACAGAAAAAGGAAACCTTGTTTTCGAGCCACATTTTGAAAACCAGCGTTGCATGTCATACATGCAGCATATGCTGCCATTTTAGATTGCAGATGGCGGCCATTTTAGACTCGCACAGAATGGGACCTGTTGCTTTGTTTTTTTTTTCTCTCTCTCTCTGTTTTAATTTAGATTGTAAATATTATAAATTTTAGAAATAAGTTTTTTTACATCTGTGCGTGTTCAAAATAAATATTTTTTCTTTCTTTCTTTCTTTCAGTGACAAAAAGAACAAAGAAGGTTTCTGCAGTAAGTCAAAGGTAATATAGCTCTTCTTAGGTTAACTGATTATTCCTACCTGTAAAGTACGTGTCTGCCAAATACCTATTATTTTTTGAGTTTAAAAATAAAATTAAAGAATACCCAAAAGCAAAAAATGTTTTGACCACCTGGACGGTGTCTATGTGAAAAAAAAAACCTTACATGTTGTAAGGTTTTTTTTATTACTATTTATTAATTTACAATCTAAACCAGAATTACTCAATTCTATGTCAATAGTAGCAAAAACCAGACTTTCACATAAACTTACGAGAGCCCTTAGACGTCCTTATTTCGGCCCTTGGCAGGAAGGTAGTTTAGTTTACAGATCGTTAGTTCAAAAAACAATAAACTTTAACCTTTTGAGAGCCCTTAGAATCCTTGATCTGGCCATGTCTCAAAATCCATTCTAAGCTGACGTGTCCTACCTATAAACTATCTCACTGCTAAATATCAGGCCTCTAGGGCAGGGGTCGGCAACCTTTTGAGTCGCAAGAGTCAAAATTACAATTTACAAAATTTCTAAGTTTTGAAAGAGCCAGTTGTTCGTCGTAGAAAGAATTTGATGACCTTTTTTTTTAGGCCTCATATACAAAATGTTTTGGAACATCCCATACTTCTTGAAGTTGTTGCGGATAAAAATATGAATTAAAATGTTGTTCGCCGTAAAAAGAATTGATGACTTTTTTTTTAGATAAAAATGTGAATCAAAATTGTAATATTACAATTTTTGTTAATAAATAGTATTTTAATATTTGCGTATGGAACTAAAGAGCCACAACTTCACATCCAAAGAGCCGTATGTGGCTCGCGAGCCGCAGGTTGCCGACCCCTGCTCCAGGGCAAATAAACAAGGACTTAATACAAACTTGCAAGGGCCCTTAGACCCCTAATAACAGCCTCTACTCAAAAACAAAGTTCTTCTTAATAGGTCAAGTAGTTTTCCAGATTGCGTGATTATAGTTAGTAGATATATAGATAGACTAGCCGTGCCTGCACGGAACCCTAATCCTTTCCCAAAATAAAAGCCTAAGTAACTCCATATAATACCAGCTATCAGCCAGGAAAGTCCCGTGGAAATCGTTCTACCCATTCCAAAGTTTATCCACAATAAACAGACAGACAGACTGACAAAACCTACCTGCAATATGTACCTATAGTTTTTAGTCAGAGTTCGACAAACGACGTTCAGCCCCGGTGAGGTGTTGTTTTTTTTACGTCAAAAAAAAAGGTGGCAAATAGTTTTGGTTAACTGTAGTCTAAATTGCCTGAAACACGGGTTTGAGCCAGATAATTATGGCAAGTTGATTATAACACAAATAAAACTAAATGCATGAAACGTGTAACGTCACTTGACATCTTTTACCAATTGTGGTATAATGTTCTATCTGAAAAGATCTATTCAAAAAATAAAAGAAATCATTCATTCATTCATTCAGGTTTTGGGCGCGTGATTTTACACTTATGTTTTTAAAATTATTCAGGATTAGTAAATTAGCCTATCATCCTAGAATAATGTTATTTTATAATAGTATTTATTGCGATTACAATAAAATATGCAAAATCGTCTGGAACGCTCCAGACAAATTTGCATATCTAAATTTAATTTGCAAGTGATGAGTTATTATATTTGAAAGCATCAATTCGAGTATTGAATGCGTGTTAGTTTATGCGAATAATCCAACAAATCCTTTTGCATAATTGAATTTACCGATTTTCATTATTGAACCACAAATATACAATGACATTGGTACAAAAAAAACATTTCTTACTAATATTATTTGAAGATTTCAGACTTAAGATTAGATTAGATGACTTAAGATAAGTTAGGGTTTAATATAAATCAAAAAATATAGACTTTAGATACCTATTCTTAGTAAATAAAAACCGGCCAAAGGCGAGTCGGACTCGCGCACCGAGGGTTCCGTAAAATATTTTTATTATATGATTTAATTAAAAATTTACGGTTTTTGCAATTTTTCCTTTATCTGTGCTATACGACGTTGCTTCGTACCAAATTTCAAGATTCTGAGTTCACGGTAAGTACCCTGTAGGTTTTGATTCTCTTAGTGTCGAAAATTTGCGGAAATTTGCGGCATAAACGGCTGTATCTTTGGATTGCGTTGGCTTAGAAGTTTGATTTTTTTACAGCTTTGAGGGACAGTAGACCTGAGTATTTGAAATAAATTCCAGCTTGATACCTAAACGCATTCTTGAGAAAAAGGGTCTTGACAGACAGACGGACGGACTGACGGACAACAAAGTGATCCTATAAGGGTTCCGTTTTTTCCTTCCTAAAAATGGATTTATCGATCGAAATACTTTTTACGTCAGTTCGATCAAATTACAGTTGGCAAAGTGTGAGTTTTAATACGATTCTGACTACCCTTTCCGGGACCCAGGCGTGAGTTATGTGTGTATTGAAAATTCTATGTTACACGTAAGAATCGACACACCGCAACGCGTTAATACATATTTATTAGTAATTTTCGAATTCCACGCAATCCCTGATTGAATTAACATCTAACAGACATTCGCAAAAATGTTTCCGGAAACGAAATTAGGTTGCGTGGCGAACTCCTTTGAGACTGTTCGCTGACTCACGAAATTAATAAAATTACAAAGTTTCTCGTTATCTTTGATTCTCTGGAATTTGGTATTCATTGTAATGACAGGATTTTTATTCAATATTAGTAGTGATGACAATTTTCTAATCATCTAAATTCTATATACTTAATTGCTTTGGCCATCAATAAAATTAGCCAAATTGATTGCCATATTGATAAATAGAAGTAATAAGCGCCAGAAGGTTGACAGTATTTTTTATACCACGTGTGTGGCAAACAAGCATACCTACGGCCCATCTGACAGTAAGCGGTTACCGTAGCCTATGAACGCTTGCAACTTCAGGGGACTTGTATGCGCGTTGCCAACCGTTTAACCTCTAACCTATAATCTGCTGTGTATGTTTATATGTGTATAGTAGAGTTATTTTGTATTTTAATATATTAAACATAAATTAACACGTTCAACTACAAAAAGAAACGCACTGTGACTCTTGAGTTATAGGTGTCCATGGGCGGCGATAGTCACTTACCGACAGGTGACCATTCTGCTCGTTTGCCCCCTTTACCTTAAAAAAAAAGTAAATACTATACTATACATATATACAATACACATATAAATACAATAGGTTTGACAGTATTTTTAGTCAAAAATTGGTTCTCCCTTGAGTAAATAGCTAATGGTTTATTTAAAGAGCTGAAACGTGTACCCTTCATTGGTGATAATGCTTATTTCAGATGCAAACGGTTCTCATACCCTAGAGAATGCTGTACATGGCTTTGGATTGACGTAAAACAATTTTAATTTTGCAATAAATCTAATAATAATATATTTTTTCACATTATACATACATTTTCTGAGTCCCTACGTAGTTAGTAAAGTATTGGCATTCGCGATAATATTTTTTTTATTTTATAGGTGGCAAACAAGCAGACTGGTCACCTGATGCTAAGTCACTACCGCCGCCCATGGGCATTTGCAACTCAAGAGTCACAAGTGCGTTGCGGACTTTAAGAGACTTTAACTTTGAGAGAGGAGGGAAGAGAGGAGAGGAGGTAAGGGGGGGAGAAGGAGGAGAGGGAAGGGTTAGGGCTAGTAGTAGGCTCCGGTTACCTCACTCACTCGGCGAAACACAACGAATCGTTGCTATGGGGCCGGTTTTCTGTAAGGCCGTGGTATCACTCTGGTCGAGCGGGCCCATACGTGCCGAAGCATGGCTCTCTCATGTTATTGTATTGAAGTTGAGGAACATTGTATAAACGTTGAATATATGTATGTATATTTGGTATATAATACTTTAGTAAAACAATAATAAAATTTGTTCCATTATTTTATAAGAAAATCGTAGAAATACACACATACATACATATTAATCCTCCTTTTTTTTTAGTCGGTTTTTGTATGTTGGTTACAAATTGCCACATTTGTCCTGCCTGACAATGCTCTCCTTTCCCAACGAAATCCATATTAACTTTCCGGTCACAAAATGAATGTTTTAAGCATGAAACTTAAAAATTACTTTGGCAATGCAGAGTAAAAAAATGTGTGTGTCAGCTCCGACGCACGACTGGAGTTTACAATTTACTGGAGTCTCTCTCTCTCTCTCTCTCTCTCTCTCCCTGCCTCCCTCCGTCCCTCCCTCCTTCCCTCCGTCCCTTCCTCCCTCCCTCCCTCTATATGTTCTGTATATATTTACACATATATATAACATAAAGGTATACATATATCTACTTACATGCGTCGAGAATAAGGAGTAAACTCCAATAAAGCATAAAAAGCACAATAAAGCGTTACGCTGCCCTCCGATCACTAAATTTTACTCTTCATATTTTTTTCATACCGGGCGCCTTATATGCAAATCGATTCTTAAGGAGTAAACTCCAAAAAAAAAAAAGGCAGTCATGACGAACTTAAAACGTCACTTTAGCAGGTTGGTAACATCAATTAATAAGGAGCTGACAGAACTCAATGTTTAGTAGTGCCCTATAATGGATCTATATATTATTATGTATTATTAGCGTGACGGTCACGAGTTCAGTGCTTTTCATAGCAAAAGTGCACAAACGTGTAAAGAAGTTTTCACTTCAAAAAGTTTAGATCACTCTCTATAGCCAACCAAATAAAAAACAAAAACCTGTTCCCAATTAGCAAAACTATACAATCAAATTGCTTTTAAATTGAATCCATTAGCAACAATGTTCTTTTAAAACAGAGGACAGAACAACTCTGAAGTTATATAAGTAATTATTCCGTTACTACTTGTCGCTGACAGGCTGGTTACAACGTTTTAATTGCATAACCGACACAATATAGGTACTTCTACTTATGAATAAAACTAATCAGCAAGTAAACCGACCTTTAAAAGCCCACTTACTTATTACCCCACACGGTATGCATAAACAATGTGCCTACTTCTATTTCTTTTAAATAATATTTTAACCCCTCTCCCTCTCCTATCTCTGTATCTGTGCGTCTGTGTACCTGTGTACATGGTGTATGTCTGTGGCATCGAAGCACATAATCGGATAGACTGATTTCGATTTAGGTTCATTTGTTTGAAAGTTCAGAATGTTCTTAGCTATAATTCATGCACATCAGTTGAGTGGTTCGAAGATTATCAGCTTCTTTCTAATCGATGAAGGGATTATAAATTTATTTTAAGACTACTGGTAACATGGGATGTACATTATTAATATTCTTGTTCACTCTTAAACGCTTATTTTAGGAGTAGATTCACGACGATAGTGCACTGGGTGGGGTTAGAAGACACAAACGCTTGATAGCAAGTTCGACGACGCCTTAGGCGTCGATAACACGGTAGGTTTTGCTGTCAATTTTACCACGTGTTATACAGTGATTGTTGGTTGCATGATATTGATTGCGCATAATCTAGAGTTTTACTTCATGTAAGCATTAGTATTGACTTTTGGGATTGAGTGACGCTTGCATGAGCGTGTAACGGACGCTTTAGATATTACGCTACCGTCGGTTATTTAATTTGTGTTCACAAATTTTTTGCACTTCAGAGTTTGGTTTCCCTTACACAACATGTTGATGATTGAAATCCATTTTGGATGTGAAATCAATCAAATCGCACACAATGAATTTAAAAATATGAACTAACACTAATTGGAATCAAATTTTAATTACATTAACCAATAATAAATTAATGAAAAAAAAATGTTTACATTCTTTTTTATGGTATTTAATTGTACATATCTATGGCAAAAGCAATAAAAACCAGTAATTTTATACTGCAGGACTCACTTGTAAAATGAAATAACATATTTGTGTTCAAGATTCACGACGCCTTTGAAACGTGATACGACTATTCAGTAACACTGACATTTCAATTACAACAACCCTTTTATTAAACATATTAACTTGCTCTGACTTTAACTAATATTTGTATGAGATTATAAAAGTGGTAGTATATTGACACTATTGCCTTTTGCCTAGGTGCCTTTTCAAATAAATTCAACTGGAAGTTAATATTACCTAACGCAAAGGAATACCTATCAAATACCAGAAAAAGGAAGAAGGTGAATCGGGGTAAGGAAAAGGCCTACTACACCCAAGAAGGATCGGCGTCAGGCAGGCAGCCGGCCACAAAAGAAACAATCCAAACCCCTTGGCAATGATAAAAGAAATAAAAGTACAAAAGATAATAATAATAACTGTATTAAGTACCTACACATTGCGTCAACGCCAAATAAAATTTGGAAAGAACAGGAAGTTTTTCTTTTATTTTTTATTTTTTTTTAAAGAATACTAGTAACGTGGGTCACATATCTTGTGTGTGTGGTGTCTTGTGTGTGGGACTAGTATTCTTGTTAACCCCTCCAGCTAAGCTAATGCTTGTGTTAGGAGTGGGTTCACGCAAGATGATGAATACATATTAAATTAACTATTTAGCATTATGTTTATGTTTGTATTTATATTATTGTATTGTATTTATATTATTCGTTTAAGTAAACGAAGCGCTACATGCCTTTATAAGCTATCAGTCGGTCCGACGAAGGCTCGCCTGGCAGTTCAGAGTGGCGTGCTGATACCATAATTTCATACCATAATTAAAAAAATATATATATGGTAGCTAGCGTTGGGTATGTCAGTAATATGATGAGATGAGATCACTGGGAAGTATGTACAGAGTAAGATTGGTTGACAGAAAGAGGAATGTATAAATTGAGGAGAAGTGTGGCTTGAAAAAGATCCTGCGATGGTGTATCCCTAGAAGTCCTGCCGATGGTGGCGTATATGTCGGGTCGTATAATATGGTTGATCTGTACGATGGCTGGCGTCATGTTCGTGAACGGGTGCCGTTGGTCGGGGCTGTTCATCTCCGGACTGCTATTACTTAAATATGTATAGTAGTAGTTAGCGCGTCTATTTATGTTTTAGAATAATAGGTACGTTACATTGTCCTCACATTTCATCTACGCTTATATAAGCAATGTAACCAGAAATTTGTAAAAAACATTTTGTAAAAAGAGTGTCCTTGGAGTTCCTTGCCTGTTCTTCTCCATAGGATCAACGTATTGGAACAGGCAACTAGCTTCACGACTGACTTAGTCTGACTGACTCCTACTCCTGACAATTCAAAAATACCTATTATTGGTTTTATTGAAATAAATGATTTTGATTTTGAAGGACGAAGTGACGAAAATTGAAAAGGGTATGCTGAGGTGGTTTGGACACGTGGAAAGAATGAATACGGTATTAATGACAATACAAGTATATAAGGCGAAAGTCAGATATAAGTGAGTCAGTTACGGCCTTATGTTTGTCGTAACTGTATTTATGTTTAAGTACGTTGTTGCTAAGTACTTATAGGAGCACTCTACTACCCATTATCTTATTAGGTTTACGAAACCGGAAATCATCCAGTCTATTAAGAAATATTGTAATAGACAGATGTTGTATTTAGTAGTTCAAATAACCCGATAGATTACGTAACTTGGAAACAAATAACATTCAAATGTTATTAAGTTTTAAATAAACAGCCATCAGCTCGTCGCCTAATGGCGGCCATAGTTGGCCATAGTATGTATTGCACAATTACATTAATTCGCTTTAACCTTTTCTTAATGCGATATCAGGCTACCATAGAGTGAAAAGATGTTGTACAATAGTCGAAAAAATATAATTTAATGTTGGTCACAGACAATTATTTTTACTTTTCTTTTGTGGAGAAAACACAGTTACTACTTTTTGCCTTAAGTTTGAAGTTGTAACGTAGCAAGTTGTGTTTGGATGATCTTGCCACCAGATCTACGATCTGAGTAAAATTAGTAGCCACTATCAACACAGATATTGACTCTGTGGTCGCTAGTTCTTACTCGCGTTCAGCTAGCATTATATACATATATCATGTTTCGCATTCTTGTGCTCACTTTTGCAAATGGCTGTGAACCAAATTTATTAATCAATCATAACAAAAAATATTATAAACTAAACGAAGTCGCCATAATCCTGAGCGGAGAAGTTCATGAAGTCCCAAATTTATTATTTTTGAATTGGCAAATAAAATTATAATTTATCCTCCTCCTGAAATCATCATCAGAGCATCGCTACCAAATCCAAAACGGACCATTTGAACCCAAACTCGAGGGGTTTATTATCTCAGATCATATTAGATTACATTATATCAGCCCCAAGATGTCAAATTATAGTATTGTCATCGAAACTGCATATACAAGCAAAGTTTCATTTCTTTAAGACAGTAAGATTGTAGGTTTAAGTTGACTTCTAAGATTTGTTTATACTGGGCGTTAGTGAAATGCTTCCGAAAACGAAGACAAACGATAGTGCTAATGATGCCTTTGATAATGGGAAAACTATCTTTTTACAGTTTTTATTAAAATTTTCGCGCTAAAATTTTTGCCCGCGCGTTAGCTGTTTTTGATTTATTTTTTATTAAACTATCGTTTCATTTAGCTGTACTAACATGATGGAGCGTGAAAAATGCTAAAAGTAAAATTTAAATAAAAAAATGTTTTATCGGGATCGATTTTTTTTTCTGAGCCATCATCAAAGGTACCATTAGCACTATCGTTTGTCTTCATTTTCGAGAGCGTTTCACTAACACTCTATATAGCTAGTTAGTTACAAGTGAATCTAATAAAAGCGTATTAAAAAGCTAAGTTTTACTATGACCAAAATGCAATAAGTAATTTCTGTACATTTAATTAGTTTGACATGCAACACTATAGCGAGCGCGATATAATTAAAAAAGAACGTGTGCGTCTCGTAGACAGAAGTGATAACTTAAACGCCAGACAGACTGGCGCCGTAACGCGTTACGTAACGAAGCGGTTTACCCTCCCATAAGAAATTATCACTTGAAAAAAACGTCATGTTTTCTACATTTTTAATCCTTGATGCTACATATATCAATATATAATAATCAAAGCTTTCTTAAGTACTGCCATATTTCTTTTTTTTTCGTAAATTGTATTGTAGGCTTTTAGTACTTAACATTTTAAAATATGAGTTGTTTTCCTCATCCGTTACATGCAATTATTCATCAAGTAAAATCTTACTAATATTATAAAGGAGAAAGATTGTGGGGATGGGTGGATTTGTTGTGGTTTGTTACTGTTTAGATATATTCTAGTCTGAAATAGCACATAGGCTAAAAATATACAGTTCGTGTAGAATAGATTTTACCAAAATTTCCACGCGAACGAATATTCGAGCAACAGCTAGTCAATTATAAGTTTATAACCCTTATTTGCGCACGTATCATATATATTAATCGCAATTTCTGTCACCAGGTTTCAAGTATCGCCTAAACTCTTCATTCATATCTAACTTTAATAGAAAAGACTGAGATATAAATATTCAATAACTTCCTATTCATACCTTTTCACTCACACCCTTCACAAGGGTCGCAGATCCCTTCCCGCGCTTGCGTGAATCAATAATTCCCTCTCCACTAAGCTACTACTTGTTAATGTCAAAATGACGTATGAAGCTACTACTGTAGTAACCATTGCTGTCTTAGTTAATACGCGACAGTAACATAGGTTTCAAAGACGGCCATGAAACAAGTATGAACTAATTTCTCACTTACTTCGCTTGTGGCTTGTGACTGTCTCAGTACATAGTCGCGCCTGCGCTTTGCATCCGATGGACCAAATTTTTAGCAAGTGTAACACACGATCTGTGTAAAGTGCATTTGTTTTGTGTGAAAACAGCTTTAAATAACAGTGGAAAGTGAGTCTGTTTGATGTTTTTGTGTGTTGTAATTAGTACTGATAGTTTTGAAGTAATTAGAACGTGTCGTTCTTTTTTTATTATGTCGGATTTTTCTTTGTGTGATAATAACAGTTTACGGTAAATTTTTTTCTTCAACGTCCAAGTAATTAATTAATTTTATTGTCGTCATTTATAGTTGAAGATTCGCACTTATTTTTAATCAAAATATAGCCATAGCAATAGTCAATGGAGTATTTATAATGATTTATATATGTTATTTACAAGGCGCTAAGTGAATTTATTTGTATTCTAGTCTCGATTTATTTATATATTTTGGTGAAAAGTTTTTCTGACAAAAAGCTAAACACAAGTTAAAATATACATCCGATGATATACCATATCCTTTCTATTTTCAATTTCTATTTATTAATAAAAAATAAACTAATGCGTACAACCCATAAACTTGGTAAACTATCGTAATGTGGTGTACTATCGCACCTACAATAATATACTAAGTTTATGGTACAACCTATACCAATTATAATCTCTTGGTCGTTATGGAAGATAATAATGATTAAAATAAAAAAATTAACGCCTGATCGTGGGCCGTTACCGACAGCTATAAACAATCACAACATCAGTGATATCAGACCAACCCTGATCTATTTATTGTGATATCACGTTATGTTTAAGAACTAAAAACACGCGGCGTCTACGACATAAAGAGGTACATACATACACTCACACCTGTATCCGCGAAGAGGTAGGGGCTGCCATCCGTCCGGGTTTCCCCGGATTTGTCCTAGTTTAGAGAGCGTCCTAATCGCGTCTAATACTATCCAGGTCAGTGTTAAGATGGGTGACTATTCTTAACAGATTGAGCCGTTAAGCCGTCGATCTTTGTTGCCATGCGAATATGTGTGGCATTCGTTACGGGTAGTTTGAGCCGTAAAAGTCCGACAACATGGTCTAACTACAGAACGTCGATATCGCCTAGTGCTTGGGTTGTGGAGGTCTGATGGCAGTTGCTTCGCGTAAAATATTGAAGTTCGGCCGTTTCGTATTTAGACTGAAAGCCGACCCCTACTTAGTTGGGAAAGGCGCGAAGGATGATGATTTTTGTTTGGTACTACACATCGTTGTTATTAATCTGAAAAATAAATGACGTTGGTACCTGATAATAACAATTAAATGGGAATGTAACTTATTCGTTGGAGAGCCATGCTTCGTCACGTATGGGCCGGCTCGACCGGAATGATACAACGGCCCCACAGAACACCGGTAGTGACGCAATACGCTCATTGTGTTTCACCGAGTGAGTGAGGTTACCGGATGCCTTAACCCTTACCTCTCCCCTTCTTCCCCCCTTCCCTTACTCCCACCTTAAAGGCCGGCAACGCACTTGTGACTCTTGAGTTGCAGGTGTCCATGGGCGACGATAGTCACTTAATATCAGGTGACCGTCAGCTCGTTTGCCCCTTATCCTATAAAAAAGCTTTATTCGATTTCTATGTTTGCTTCCTAACTTTATGGCCGCAAAACGAACTACCGTCAAGATGGACCAATCAGGGACGCATCACAATTTTACGGGTGATAAAACCGTGCAGGTTTTTCTTCATAATTTCACGATTTGGCATTGATAGATTATTATTGAAGAATAGAGAAAATAATAGGTACATTAAATTGGGTGCCTATGCTCAAAATAAATTATTTTGCCAAGTGTCGCAATAAAATAACTTAAAATACTGTGAAAATTGACGTCCAGTTTTATTTTAACAATTGCAATTTAGATTATATTGTTAAATTAATGATTATATAAATGATTTGACAATACTAAGGCGTGCCGTCACGACGGACGCTACCGTTTTGACATTTACTAAAGAGATACTGAACTGATTTGACTGGACAGTCATCTATCCCCTATTGTTTTAAATGGTTGGCTGCTACACCACACACACACACACCACAATTTTTGATATAAATAACATCGCGAGAATGTTTATAAACTAACTGTGTACATGGGTCTTACAAGGCACACATAGTCCAAACTATGCTTTTGCGAGTGCCAGAACATTAAAATTATTATAATTATATTTAGAATGACATGCGGTGCAGAATGCCTATCACTAGGCCCACCGCCGGACTCCATCCTGCATATGCCTCCTCCGCCGCTGCCAGCATTCCTGGCTAACGCAGCCAACCTGACACCATCATGCCGCGCCTCTAAGTGCCCACCAAGCAGGAATAATGAAGAAAACGCTATATTCCCCGGCGTTGAGTACCATGAGCTACCTAGACACGGTGAGGTTCTACTGACTTGTGGTTATAACATCTAAATTTAATTCTGGATGGCTGGGAACACACTTTATATCTTCATACAGGCTCCCGTACAAATCGGGCCTGTTTGTCTAGTGGTTAGTGATCCTGACTGATAAGCCAGAAGCCAGAGGTCGTGGGTTAGATTCCCACCCGGGACCAATTTTTTTTTTTTTAAAGAATACTAGTAACGTGGGTCACACATTACTAGTATTCTAGTTAACCCTCCAGCTAACCTAAGTGGTAAGTAATTGTGTGATGAGCACTATCATTGGTTCTGTGTCTGGGTGTAATTTAATATATAAGTATGTTTATCAGCAATCTGGTTACCCCAGTACAGGCTCTTCCTAGTTTAGGATGAGATGGCCGTGTGTAAGTGTCTCAAGATATTATTGTTATTATTACACCGGGCTAACGTTCAAGCTCGAAGTCTCTTCTCTTGTTTTCTTCTTTGCTTCTTAAAGCTAAAAGCGATTCGGCTATTTTACCACATGCCAGAACGTCATGCACACCGAAGAGGTTGGTATGCTACAGTATGCAGTGCAACACTTCTCCTGGATCTACGTATTGGTAACAGCAATTAGCTTCACAACTGACTGACTGACTCCTAAATTATTTTGATTTTGAGTGACCTAGCGCCGGTTTAAAAAAAAAAAACACTAACTATTTTTTAAATCATAGGCCGGTGGGTGTAGGTGTAATCATATTAAATCATAGGTGAATATCTCGCTGTGGTCCGTAGAAGTGGAGAAGTGACTATTTACCAATTAAGGATAAAAAATTAACTAGGTTGTTTCTACTGTTTGCCCTTTTTCTCTCAAGCATCGTGATTTGCTAAAGAGGGAATATATTTCTAGGACTAGCTTTCGCTGGGACACGACTTTCTTCGGTGCCTGCTGCTGTAGATAGACTACATTATACAACTATGAGCTTGAACGAATTTAGATACTTCTTCATAAAACTCATATCCGCACCATTATTTGAACGATGAATAAATTGATTCATCATGACTCTCTAAATTCAAACATGTAACGTCACTGCTAACTGAAAGTGATATATGACACAATGTTTGTTCCAGAGCCTGCTGCGAACGACGACACGTGGTTCCTGGTGCTCATCACTTGCTGCATCGCCGTACTGTGTATAGCTGCCTTACTGGCACTCTTTCTACTTAAATGCAGAGAGTAAATACATTTCTTTAACTTTATCTTATGTATATATACGTACTACCCGGCCGCATTGCTGTGACTAAATAATTTGTAATAAAAGCTATCGTTCCTAAATTGAGATAACAACTATCCTATCTCTCAAATTGGACCAAACAACACACAGGGTGCAAAATTTCAGTAAAATCGGTTAATTTAGGAGTTCAGTAGTGGTGCGTGTTCTACATTTTTATTTTAACTGTATGTGCCCATTTAAGATTTAATTTATATCTTTAATTGTTGAAATCAATAAAATTATAAGAACAAAAAGAAAATTCTACTTTCGGGCAGATCAACGTCTGCCGGGTTCGCTAGTAGATCTATGTACTAATATATTAAAAAGCGTTTGTTTGTTTGGTTGAACGTGCTAATCTTCGGAACTACTGGTTGGAATTGAAAAATTATTTTAGTGTTGGATAGATGTATCTTCATTCATAAAAAAAACGGGCCAAAAGGCCTATTCTAGATTATAAACTCTGATTCTGAACTATGTGGTACTGTTCTTGCGTCGCCTGCATTTCAGCAAACCTATGCCTAACTTGGTCTGTAGTCGATTTTATCACCACTTAACACAAAAACTGTTTCTCAAACAACTCACCTTTTTCATTGTTTAGGGCCCGCGGAGGATGCAAAAGCGGAACTGGCAAAGCATCCGGTTCTAATGCATTGTATGGAGGTGCAGCCTTGGACTCCCGCGTCTTATGGGCAGCTTTGACCCCTCGGGGGACCAGACACTTCGTCGCTGACACATACCCTCACGACGAAACCGAAGACCACCACTACGAATGCGTGGAGCCCCCGCTGTACAAACTTGGGCCTCCAGAAGACTTGACAATCACTCGTCACTTTAACGTGGAATATGAAGACCCTGCACCCTTAATCGAGAGCTACAGTGACAGGACTGAGGACTACTTCCGAAATGGAATAGATACCCTCCGACGTGGAACGCGGCCTTTAGTCTCTTCACCTACAAGGATCGAACGTCCGAACCTGCCCCCTTTGAACCTTCAGCCTCGCACTCTCCGAAGGGCCCCGCACTCCCGTCGAGTGAGCGATGCTAACAACTCGGAGAAATCGGCCATCTGAACCGAGACTGGCGCGGTATTCTCCGTCGCCAACACAACCGATGTCGATTACGATTGGCAATCGATTGAGAACTCAAATGTCGATCGTCTCGTTTAAGGACCACTGTTTTCTGAAGTGTTTTGATTCTCAGGACTATATAGTACGCTTCTAAAATTTAAATTGTGATGTTTTAATCGGGGACTTCATTTCCAACACAGTAATTTTGTAGTTCTTTTAATTAACTCAGTCCCTTGTTAAATGACCGTTCGTTCAAAAGCATGCAGTTCGGAAGCTGTACAAATGCCTAGCACCAATTTTAAATGCTTTTAGATCAAATTCATGCATCAAGCAATATAGAGGAGAGTGTTTTAAGGCAACTAATTTTTTACTCGTAAAGATTGTTATAATATTAGATATAGATCGGAACTTAATCGCAATAATTAAAAGGTATCGTGCAACACAGTCTTTACTAGCGCAGGCGTCTTGATCCTACTATAAATGGTACCATATTTATGTCAATAAAGATTATTATTACTATTTATAAATATTACCGAAATTGAGTTCCGATTTATAATTTAATTGAATACGATCTCGCGGTAGTTTAAAAACGAGTACCTAAATGTTATAATTAAAAACCCATATAATACAAATAGAACATAAAACTATGCTTAATAAATACATTTGTGTCCATATAATACAAATAGAACATAAAACTAAGCTTAATAAATACATTTGTGTCCATATAATACAAATAGAACATCAAACTAAGCTTAATAAATACATTTGTGTCCATATAATACAAATAGAACATCAAACTAAGCTTAATAAATACATTTGTGTCCATATAATACAAATAGAACATCAAACTAAGCTTAATAAATACATTTGTGTCCATAAATAGTAAATAGTCTGTGTGTTTGAACGCCTAAATTAATTTTTTCTTGTAAATAATAGTTCTTTTTCATTTTAGTATCTGATCTATATTTGTGTAAGCTATGTAAATGCTAATATTGATGCTCTACTTCCTAAGTGCATACTTAGTCTAGTCTCCAGTCACAATTTTCTAGTCATTGTAGCACAGTGTGACATAGTTCATGTCTATTTTTAATCAAATGTGTAAATCCAATAAATATTTTGTTTTTATAACTTATGTATAACGGTTTTTTGTACTTACCAATAAAGATTATTATTTATATTTTTTTTTTCTTTTTAAAAGACCAGGTGCAAGTAGAAAATTAAAATCGCTGTCTTAATAATTTTTTTAATGTTGTGGAAACCATACCGGAGCCAAGGGTGAACTGGTATGTCGGACTCAAACCGAGAAAAACCACACGGTGTTCCATCATAAGTTAGTCAATTGCCCTGCAATTGACTAACTTATGATGAAACACCGTGTAGAAGGCCCGGGATACCTTAAGAAGGAAGCCTCCCTTCAGGCTTTGGCCGCCTGATCAGCAGGCGCCGACATGTGGGGAGCGATTTAATCTAAACATTAATACCAGGCACCGGTCACCGAACCGGTGGAACTCGGTCGGTTAACCTACCACCATTTGAGCATTCACGATAGGGGCAGCCTAATAATCTGCTGTGAGGCTGATGTCTATGGTAAAAATACTTTCGTAGTCGTCTAAATATTTCTCTATCATACTGTACTGTACTACTGACGTGACACTTATGCAGAAGAAGTCGAAGTACGAGAGTATTTTGTTGCTTATAAGCCGGTAAATGACTTTTCAAAAGCAGGACTCACTGACCTCTTTCTTGATGATGCAGTTGAACTAGAACTTGACCATTGTCGAGGTAAAGGATACGATAATAGAGCGAACACGGTAGAAATAAATAAATGTGTCAAAGCCAAAATTCTGAACCAATATCCTTTTTTTTGCAGCTTTTTCTTATATTTATTTTTTACAGCTTCAAGGGACCGTAGACATAAGTATTTGATGTTAATTTCAACTTGATGCCTATGCGCGTTCTTAAGAAAAATGGTCTAGATAGACAGAGAGACAGACAAATAGAAGGACAACAAATGATTTTTCGCTTAAAAATTGAAAAATTGGAGACTATTCTTCTAACGGAGATACGGTGTGATCTTTTAGAGGTAATAAATAGTACAAGCACCAGTTGACATAATAAACTGCGCCTATGGACATTGTAACGCAAGCCTATGCATCTCTGATCGATTGTCAGTAACGCGTAATAATTTCGATCAATACGCATCGGCTACTAAAGAAAAAACCCTAATTTTGTCAGCTCCTTATTAATTAATGTTACCAACCTGCTAATGTGACGTTTTAAGTTCGTCGTTTCGTTTAAGTTTTCACTTCTGTCGGCAGTCCCATGACTAACAATTTTTTTTAAGTGAAAACTTCTTTAGGCGCGTTTGCGCACTTTTGCAATGGGGAAAAAGCACTGAACTCGTGACCGTCTTTTTTTTTTGAAGTGTTATCTTTACTTTATTAAACTTGTGAACTAAATACGTAGTTACAAAATTAACGGCACGAAATATCCAGGGATACCGGAATCTGTGTGTACTTATGATGATGTCACTAGTAGATGGCATCACTTTTTGAAGTGAAAACTTCTTTAGGCACGTTAGGCACTTTTGATATGGGGAAAAAGCACTGAACTCGCGTGACCGTCACGCTCAGTTGATATATATTGTCATGATGACATATAGATGTGTGTGTATGTGTTTTCACTTCTGACGTGCAGTGCAGTCCTGCGACTGACAGTTTTTTATTCTTAATTTTAGTTAGTGTCACAACAATTAATGATCGATAATAACCAACTTTAAGAAAAGTATCACTTCGATGCTTTTGCAATTAATCATGATGTATGTGCATGATGAATTGCAAAAGCTTTATTCTTCATACCTTAATTATTAAATAAACCCTTAGAGGCGGAATATTTTCTTCAAATTCAAATAGCACCAACCTTAAGTAAAACTAATTCAATAAAAAAAGAGATTATTGAAATCGGTTGACAAAATGACTAAGAAATAGCGTAACAAAAAAAAAACATGTTTTGGAAGTCTTTAAAAAAATTCCTTTGAATCCTTGTTGGTTTTTGCAAATATAGCCATTTTTAGAAAGTTGGATAGCAACACTGTACTGGTATTTGACATTTGATTTCTGATTGACAAGTGTTGACAAGTTTTGCTAAATGCGTGCTATGTGCTATGTTTGTGATTAGAATTTAATAAACTATGAACCTTCGTTCAGTATAAAACTCTTAACTTAAAATTAGTCATATTAAGCTAAGTTTCAAATAAGGCAACATAATTACAAGCAAAAATGGCGGAAGAAGTAATGAAACATTCGGTGCACACTTTAGTGTTTAGATCTTTGAAGAGATCTCATGATATGTTCCTTGCTAACCAAGGAATGTTGCCGCCAATCGACGATAAGGCGTAAGCACATTATACTTCTTTAATAACCTTTGCCTTTTTCCTTCTTTTACTTAAAGCAACTTGGTCCACCACAGGAGACTGGATACATTTAACGCTAGTATTGAATTTCCTTAACACCGAATTCCTTATTTGCTAGTTTAGATTGGTGTAGTAGTTATCTAAATACAGATTTTTTTATATAAATACTGATAGTTTTCGTATGATGCTGTTTGAGGCTTAAAACTGACCTAGCTCAATTCTTGTGTAGAAACAGCACATTAAGTGTAGCCCTGTTATTCCTGCTGGTGAGTGATATCACCAGAGATCTTTGGAAGAAAGAGTGTTAATTGCCCAGGTGGCACTGCTAGTGCTAAAAGTGTGTAAAGACACCTGTAACTGCTTACGACAGCTGATGCATATACTTGTTTGTCCGCTCCACATGTTTTCAAATTTTACTGTATTTTTATTAATACACTTCTTTTAGCTTCACTTGTAAGTTGTAACTAACTGTGAAAATAAATCTTAGAAGTAAATTTTAATCTACTTCAAATTGTCATTGTCTTGTTAACCCCTCCAGCTAAGCTAAATGCTTGTGTTAGGAGTGGGTTCACGTCGGTAGTGCACTGGGTGGGGTTTGAACCTGCACCCACTTCATCGCAAGTCCGATGCCTTAGCCATTATGCTACGGCCGCTTTCGTTGGTAGTAAACCCCTCAAGTTTGGGCTCATATGAATTGTTTTGACGAGTCCCACACATGGGCTTGGTAGCAATGGTCTGATGATGAAGCCAGGAGGTGGACAGTGGACCTTTTTTTTAGTTTTTAATACAGTTTGCCATTAAAATGTTTTTAGAGTTTTACTCCATCACAATTATGATAATAACTAGCCTAGTGGTTAGAGACCCTGACTGTTACACCATAGGTTGTGGGTTAGAGTCTGGGTATTCTTTGTGTCCGTTGTCTGTATGTTTGTAAAGTCCTCCGCTTTAGGGATATGGGTATGAATATAAATAAATATTTGTATGTAAAAATACAGTGCAATGAGTCTCCAACTATGATCACATATTTTATTAATAAAATCTCATTCTATTCCACTGATTAGTACATTAGCCATTAACCCATTAAACATTGATTACAGAGAAAAAATGCTGAAAGGAGTTAAAGCACATGATAGTTATGGACAGGTGATGGATGCAGTGCAACAAGCACAGACAATTAAACAGCAAGACACTAGGAGCCAGCCTGATATGCCACATGACACAGGTACACGAAAACAATATCAATTGGATCAAGTCAGAATTGTGGCTGACTGTGAATTTTAGGTTTAAAATACTTAAGTAATATTATTAACAGTAACAGTTAGCATATCAGCATATTCTGTAAACCAAGCCTGAAATGTGGTGCAAATTCATTCACTAATTCAAACCAATGAAGCTACTGTAGAAAAATTTGAAAACTGTTCGAAAAAGTATTTAGTAGTAATGTATTGTCAGCAAGTCTGTACTTAGCCCCCGTGATGAACCAAGGCCCAACCCATGCACAGCTGTATAACAGTTTATACTCACTAAACCAGATAAATGTATATTTTGTATTTACAAATATCTTGCTTCTGTCTTCTAAATATTTGATAGAATAGGTTCACTAAAAAAAAACAGCAGCTACTTATGTTTGCTCTATATTGATATATATATTTTTTGTTTTTTTAACAGAAATTGCAGAATCAGCAGCCCTGGGTTCCGAAGGTGCCCTTCTACCTTTTACCGGCCCTACACCTACAGCAGCGTCTGCAGGAGTTGTAGCTGTACCACGCAAACCACCTGCAATGCCTAAACCAAAATGGCATGCCCCTTGGAAGTTGTTCAGAGTTATATCGGGGCATTTGGGATGGGTCAGATGTGTGACTGTTGAACCAGGAAACGAGTGGTTTGCTACTGGTAATTACAAAATATTTTTATATAGGAAGATAGTACAGGTTTAAAGAAGGATCAAATCTCTTTTTGAATATCAGGCTTTCCACATGTATAATATTATCTAAGTATTTACGGGAATTAATGCGATCACAAAAAGGTATTACATACCTCTGAATTGCCTGATTGGTCACAGGCTGACTGGATAGTACTATAGATAATATTATATCATGGAACCCGAAAGTTTAAAAGTTAGTATTTCCACATGTACATAAAAAAAATACTACCAAAATGAGAATCTATTCTGATTTTTCATAACTTAGTTATGAAAAAAAAATACAAATGTGAAGTCAACTATAAAAATAAATTGAATTTAGAACCACTGATATATAATTTTTTACAGGTGCTGCTGATAGAGTGATAAAAATCTGGGACTTGGCTAGTGGCAAACTTAAAGTGTCCCTCACAGGCCACGTCAGTACAGTAAGAGGTATATCCACCATTTTCCTTATATCTATTTTGTAGATGTTTTATTATTATGATATGTACAGATTATACAAAATGATTTATCATTTCAGGATTAGAAGTGTCAGCCAGACATCCATATCTGTTCAGTTGTGGAGAAGACAGACAGGTCAAATGTTGGGACTTAGAATACAACAAGGTATGTCTTTCAATATCTCTTCATCTCTACTCTATCTCTGACTGACTCATTCATCAAAGCAGAGCGTCACGTTAATTTCCGTTAATGTAACCTTAAAATTGAAAAGAGAGCGAGAGAGAATATGAATATTTGTTTGGTGCAGGTAATCCGCCACTACCACGGCCACCTGTCAGCGGTGTACTCGCTAGCGCTGCACCCCACCATCGACGTGCTGGTGACGGCCGGGCGCGACGCCACGGCGCGCGTGTGGGACGTGCGCACCAAGGCCAACGTGCACACGCTCAGCGGACACACCGACACCATCGCCTCACTCGCCTGCCAGGCCGCCGAGCCACAGGTAACCACTATCACTTACAAGCGCGTCAGGGACGTGTGCACCGAGGCCAACGTGCACACGCTCAGCGGACACACCGACACCATCGCCTCACTCGCCTGCCAGGCCGCCGAGCCACAGGTAACCACTATCACTTACAAGCGCGTCAGGGACGTGTGCACCGAGGCCAACGTGCACACGCTCAGCGGACACACCGACACCATCGCCTCACTCGCCTGCCAGGCCGCCGAGCCACAGGTAACCACTATCACTTACAAGCGCGTCAGGGACGTGTGCACCGAGGCCAACGTGCACACGCTCAGCGGACACACCGACACCATCGCCTCACTCGCCTGCCAGGCCGCCGAGCCACAGGTAACCACTATCACTTACAAGCGCGTCAGGGACGTGTGCACCGAGGCCAACGTGCACACGCTCAGCGAACACACCGACACCATCGCCTCACTCGCCTGCCAGGCCGCCGAGCCACAGGTAACCACTATCACTTACAAGCGCGTCAGGGACGTGTGCACCGAGGCCAACGTGCACACGCTCAGCGGACACACCGACACCATCGCCTCACTCGCCTGCCAGGCCGCCGAACCACAGGTAACCACTATCACTTACAAGCGCGTCAGGGACGTGTGCACCGAGGCCAACGTGCACACGCTCAGCGGACACACCGACACCATCGCCTCACTCGCCTGCCAGGCCGCCGAGCCACAGGTAACCACTATCACTTACAAGCGCGTCAGGGACGTGTGCACCGAGGCCAACGTGCACACGCTCAGCGAACACACCGACACCATCGCCTCACTCGCCTGCCAGGCCGCCGAGCCACAGGTAACCACTATCACTTACAAGCGCGTCAGGGACGTGTGCACCGAGGCCAACGTGCACACGCTCAGCGGACACACCGACACCATCGCCTCACTCGCCTGCCAGGCCGCCGAACCACAGGTAACCACTATCACTTACAAGCGCGTCAGGGACGTGTGCACCGAGGCCAACGTGCACACGCTCAGCGAACACACCGACACCATCGCCTCACTCGCCTGCCAGGCCGCCGAGCCACAGGTAGCCACTATCACTTACAAGCGCGTCAGGGACGTGTGCACCGAGGCCAACGTGCACACGCTCAGCGGACACACCGACACCATCGCCTCACTCGCCTGCCAGGCCGCCGAACCACAGGTAACCACTATCACTTACAAGCGCGTCAGGGACGTGTGCACCGAGGCCAACGTGCACACGCTCAGCGGACACACCGACACCATCGCCTCACTCGCCTGCCAGGCCGCCGAGCCACAGGTAACCACTATCACTTACAAGCGCGTCAGGGACGTGTGCACCGAGGCCAACGTGCACACGCTCAGCGGACACACCGACACCATCGCCTCACTCGCCTGCCAGGCCGCCGAGCCACAGGTAACCACTATCACTTACAAGCGCGTCAGGGACGTGTGCACCGAGGCCAACGTGCACACGCTCAGCGGACACACCGACACCATCGCCTCACTCGCCTGCCAGGCCGCCGAGCCACAGGTAACCACTATCACTTACAAGCGCGTCAGGGACGTGTGCACCGAGGCCAACGTGCACACGCTCAGCGTACACACCGACACCATCGCCTCACTCGCCTGCCAGGCCGCCGAGCCACAGGTAACCACTATCACTTGCGGCAAGCGGTGGGACGATTATAAAAGAAAAAAAATTAAAGACTTAGCTATATACATAATATTTTTAATTTCTAAGGAAGCTGTAACCTTCGTTGGCATTGAACTTAAATTAAACTGATTTTAATAAGTATACATGCATTTTTTTTCAGATTATAACGGGCTCCCACGACTCAACCATCCGTCTATGGGACCTAGCAGCCGGCAAGTCAATGTGTACACTCACGAACCACAAGAAATCAGTGCGCTCAATAGTAACACACCCCACGCTATACACGTTTGCATCGGCTTCCCCTGACAACATCAAACAGTGGAAATGTCCGGAAGGAAAGTTCATACAGAATTTATCCGGACACAATGCGATTGTGAACTGTATGGCGGTTAATCCGGAAGGTGTGCTGGTGAGCGGAGGTGACAATGGCACCATGTACTTCTGGGACTGGCGAACCGGGTATAACTTCCAGAGGTTACAAGTGAGTTTCCTTTCAAATTTGAACTATTCAGTGGCTAGTAAATCCTTCGTCAGTAGTAGCCACCGAAGAGTTCCACTATTCGCTTACTAACTCCCATCATCAGATCAGCTTCAACATCCTAAATTGTCATCCATACTACATATACTGGCCTGTTGATCTAGTGGTTAGTGATCCTGACCACTGAGGCAGAAGATAGTTTGATAGTTTGATTCCCACCCAGGACAAATATTTGTGTGAGGAGCATGATCATTTGTTCTGTGTCTGGGTAAAATATATAAGTATGTTTATCATCAGTCTGCTTACTATAGTACAGGCTCTGCCTAGTTTGAGATCAGACGGCCGTGTGAGAGATGTGTCCAGTAACAATCACATTTTCTACATAAGGAAAATGGTATGTAAATTTAAAAATTTCATATTAAAATGAAACTTCTGTAGTTTCATTTTAATATGACTATTAGAAGTAGGTTAAATTTTACTTACATAGTTTATAAGTTAGGCTAATAAATTCGTATAAAAAAGCGCTTTCGCGCGTAGTAATTAGGGTAATTAGGCTTCGACTGGGTACTCTACATAAAGTGAAGCAGTATTAGTGCGATCTATGTAAATAATTAGATGTGAACTTAAACGAGATAATATTGACCGAATTGCACCGATCCTCGTCACGACGGGACTGATAAGGCACACATGGTATTTGCACTATCGGTACTTCGACACATTACACTTACGATGTTCGTTGAACGCTGTTGAGTTGAGATGCATTTCTTCGATGACAATTACATTTACTAATAACGGGATTCAAAGTCACGAAAGTATTAAAAAATTATGTAAATGATGGATGTACTAAACCGATAACTGTTTGTTATTCAGGCGGCCGTCCAGCCTGGTTCCATGGACTCTGAAGCCGGTATCTTCTCGATGACGTTTGACCAGTCAGGGTCCCGGCTCATCACGACAGAAGCCGACAAAACCATCAAGATATACCGCGAGGATGACACCGCTTCTGAAGAAACACATCCCATCAACTGGCGACCAGAGATTTTAAAGAGGAGAAAGTTCTAGACAATAAATGACTGATTTTTAAGAAATTTACTCAAACTTGTTTAGTTTTTACTAACCTTAAATATATGAATACAAAAGCTATTAACAACCCGTGAAAATAGCTGTTGGGGGGAATATGCCTGAGACAGATTTAGGTGAAATACAAATTAAGACATGTTTAGTTCATCATTTAAGGATCACTTTCATTGTTGACTTAATCATAGCCCGGTTTTTAACGGACAAGTCAAAACAGTGTGTTTAGGGGATTCGATACCGAGTCTCAAAAGATCAGGATCCCGATTAAAGATGTTATTTTTATGTGTAAAACATTTTTGGAATTTACTCCTTAAGAATCGATTTGCATATAAGGCGCCCGGTATGAAAAAAATATGAAGAGTAAAATTTAGTGATCGGAGGGCAGCGTAACGCTTTATTGTGCTTTTTATGCTTTATTGGAGTTTACTCCTTATTCTCGACGCATGTAAGTAGATAGATAGATAGATAACACTTTATTTGTACATTAGCAATACAGTAGAAGATACATTTTCATAATTACAGTAAACAGATAATGTACAAAGGGCGGCCTTATCGCTAGATGCAATCTCTTCCAGGCAACCTTAGGATGGATCAAAATGATTCGGAGAGATAGTGGCAGTTGGTGTTATATTTGAAATTTTAATTATTAGTCATTTCTAATAAATATGAAAAATAAAAATATACAGATATTAAATATTAACATACTTTAAATACCAATAGGCACTTATACATACATAAACCTAACTATAGTATATATATATATATATATATAATTAATATACCTTACAATATATAATATACCTTAATACAGTATACGTTAAGCGATCAGTAGTAACTAAATACATATTAATGAATCCTAAGGTGAAAGATAGTGTTCATGAACCATTTTTTTTAAAATGGTTGCTGATTGTGCTCGCCTAATATTTAATGGTAACGCATTCCATAAGCGTACAGCTTGAACAGCGAAAGATTGGTCAAAATATTTAGTGGAATGCTGTGGTATCTCCAGTCTCAAATCCTCAGACGACCTTAGACATTTTTCATGTGTGTCATGAAGGAACTTAAACCGTTCTTTGAGGTAAAAAGGGGCTTTAGGGTTGAATAAGATGTTATAAAGCAAGAAGAGGATATGAGTACTCCGGCGAGAGCGAATTGGAAGCCACTTGAGCTTTTGACGGAATTCTGAGATGTGATCATATTTTCGTAGCCCATATATGAATCTTATACAAACATTTTGAAGTCGCTCAAGTTCATCAAGTTGTGCTTCAGATCTAAGTAGATATGTGTATACCTTTATGTTATATATATGTGTAAATATAGGGAGGGAGGGAGGGAGAGATTCCAATAAATTGTAAACTCCAGTCGTGCGTGGGAGCTGACACACACATTTTTTTTTATATATGAATAGAACTCTGACATCTTATTTTGTTTACCCCGGAATCCCGGGATTATCTATAAAAAATTCCGGGACTAGTGAAACAGCCGGGATCGAATTCTCTGAGTGGTGTTATTGAGTGTCTTGGTACCATTTCAGCTTGAATATAAAGACATTCTTACTCTCATGCACATATGATTGACCACTTCTAGGCTTCCCATCCCTACTATAAATTTCGTCCAAGCGTTTGTGTTATTCGGAAACATGTTGTAGACATTGGCAACCTCTTAACATTAGAGGGCCCTGTGATTGTGCGACAATAAAAAAAAAAGTACTCAATCTTACATGTTTTGCTAGACAGCATTTTACAATAAGGCGGATCGTATTTAAGTAGTCGGTGTTTACACCATGATATGAAGATAAATAAAACGATTAAATAATTTTATATTTTTTTTATTGTTAAAAAAGTAAAATTATAATTGAATGGTACAAGCAAATGTGTTTGTTAACACAATATACAAGTCTCAATCTCATTGGAATGTTAACAATAACACATGCGTTTGAAGCATAAAGCATATTTTCTTTTTTATATATTTTTAAACATTAATTCGCAAAATTTGGAAGTACAAATGTCATACTAATTTTTGATCATTATTCTGCAAAATCTTGTTTTCAATGGATATAATACTTATTTGAGTATATTAATTTCCTTTGCTTGCATTGGCGTAACAATAGGGTGGCAGAGCGGCGGTGTAGTTTTCAACATAACGAAATGGGAAGGTACTACTACAGGTACACAGTCCACTGACTCATTTGCGATCCCGGGCACAAAAGGTCCTTAACACAGGAGCCATTAATTACAAAATGAATTAATCAATTAGCCACGGGTCTCAGACGGTATAGTTACGCCACTGTCTGCTTGTTGTAATTAATTGATACAATATTTAACTAAAAATATTGAATCAATCCATTAAAATGATATGACATTTATCGAAAATCAGTGACGGCATAGGATTTATAGGAATATGATTTACATTCATATGTGTAGTTCATAGGAAAATAAACAATATTTGAACAAAAACATGGCAGTAAATTATCGAGTTTATAGGTTATTGGCTAGCCTAGAGTTGCACTTTGTGCACTTTTGTTTCGGGAGATAAAGAGCTTTTTTTTAAATACAAAAATATAATACTTAAAAATATAATGCTAGGAAAAAAATAATAGGTATACATTTTTCTATTCATTCTTAAGCTCCCTGAACGTTTTGCACCGACAAAAAGCTCGACAGTATAATTAGATAAGAGCTAAAATATAGATAGACAGATAATAATATCCTGGGAAATTGGATTAATATTATTAAAATCATAATGTGACTACGTCAAATACAGGTACCTCCTGGGTGATAAAACTTATAACAAATTAAACCTTCATGAAAGTAAATTACATCAAAATGAAAAAAAAAATTGTTTGTCTGTAAAATCGGTTTACGGACGATAATTTTACATGATAACGTCTGAAAACAGTGGAAGAGAGATAGATGCGTCACAAGCCGAACGCTTAGGCCGATCGTGCCTCTATCGCTTGTTCCGCGCTCTTGCTTGCACGCTCGGCTCAGGCGGAACGTGACAACGAGGCATGCTTTCGATTTATAAGACGTTATTACGTCAAAAAAAGTTTTACGTCACGCCCTCATTATTTATCCCTGAGTCGTAGGTATAAATTATATTCGTAAATATACTCTGTATTAGAATTTTCAATTGAGGAGTTTTACATTTTATTTAAAGTGGTGTCGGTACTTGCCGAGCTCTGCTAGCTACCACACGCCTGTGTTATTGTTTTGTATATTGAATGCAGTTGCGATAATAAAATGCAATAAAGGCGGAAATGTGCAAGGTCGATGTGATATCGTTATGTAATAAAAATCAGCGAGACGACGTCGATTTACGAGACAGTGTTTCTTCGAAAAATATAAAAAAAAAAAATCAAACTAAGGAGGCTCAGTAGCGGCCCTAGCTACTTTTTTAGGTGATGCGAGACCCCAAAGTGGTGCCCCCTATATATTCAAAACCTCAATTTTCGTATGTTATTCGCCGTAAAAAGGATGGATGACCTTTTTTTTTCACACCTCGCACCGCCCTAGGGCCGCCCTTGAGGAGGCTCCAACCTGAGATCGTTTTATAGACACGTCTTTGATCATTGATTCAATGATACCTTACTAGTATTAAGATATGATTGTTAGTGTGCCCAGTCCCACTTAGGTAAACGTGTCTGAATCACATGATAATATAGCCCAGGCGAGCACGAGTTTTTCACCGAAGAGTTTTTTAGCCGACTTCAAAAAGGAATAGGTTCTCAATTCGTATGTTTATATATTTTTTCATGTATGGGGTCGTCCATTAATCACGTGATGTTTTTTAGCAACTTTTTAAATATAAAGCGCTTTTTACGAAAAAAAAATACATGCGATAACTTACTACACCCCCCTTCCCGTTTTTGATATTTCGTGATTTTTTTCGAACCCCCCCTTTCGAGCCTCACGCCATATACCTATAGACGGATTTGCAAAATTCTTTTTTTGTTCGAAAGAGGTTATTTTTTATCATGGTTTAGGCGACTTGAAGTCGGTTATATACTTTTTTAAAGTTAATTATCTTATAACTTGACAGGTGCACGCATTACTATCGAAACTCCAATGTAACAACACTGCGGCGCGCCATTATGTCGTGCGGCGACAAACTCATAGTGTGCGCCTAGCCTTAGTCGTACTCTCGATACGTACACAGCAACAATGACCATATAATATAATATATCACAACCTAACCCATTTTGACCCGTTTATTAGTCAATCAATTTACTCGATCGGTTGCCGAGGCTGGACGCCACTAACTCGCAAATATTAACTAATATTAACGGATTACAACTTAGTGGGAAAAAAACTCCAGTAAAACTCTTCTAAAATCTGTTTTATACATATTGCAATTAGCCATGATATATATTTTTAATTAAAGCATATTTATGTAAGTATTTAAAATAATTGTTGAGCCTATGGTACAAGCCTGCCAGCAAGCTTCAACCTTGTAGGACATCATTTATTTTCGTTGGTAAATTTTATTTTGTACTGACTTTTAAGGACCTTTATAATACTCCCCATTCCATACATGTAAGCAATATACTCTACCCTGTCATTACCTGCCTTTCCTCTTTTAATTTTCTCCCAATTTCCCCATCATTAAGTCCCAAAGTACCCGGTTGCCCACCATTATGTAGATGGGACCAAATTAATTATAGGCAAAAAGTGGGTACTCAATACGCCTCCGCATACCCTTTTCGTAGCACAGGTATACTCAGGGTATATACAAGTATGCAATATCTTGTAAGATTTAAAAATGCCCTATGATTGTAGATTTTCAAAGTCTTGTAACAAATAAGCTTTTACAAAAATACAATGTCCTACATACCACATCTATTTATTCGTACTCTTGATATGTCGGTTATTATATTTCATCATCTAGCTCAAACTCCTCTTCAGGGAAATCACCCACCGTCACATAGACGGGTTTCACAAAGCCACCATATTTTGGTGGGCATGTAAAATATCGCTTGCCATTTACTCTGAAAAGACAGAGAAGAATTCGTTATTAAAACATTCTTTATGATAAAGTTGATCTTTGTAAAGTTTAATTTTTTTTGCTGTTTCTAAAAGTAAGAATATATTAAGTGCTAAAATAGAATAAGTATTTTTTAAGTATTTATTTGCTTCGTCAGTATTTTCGTGCTTTCAACATTTTCGGAGCATTGACTGGCATCACGATTAGATTAAATTTGGCATATATTTATCTTTGATAACAATGCAATAATATTACGTTGTGATGATGGAGCTGGAAGGTGTTTATAGGAACTCATTCATATTTTCAAATCATTTGTTATTAATAAAAGCTGATTTCAATATTTTAATAAATTATTATAGTTCCTTTTTGTCTACTGATGTTAGCAAAAGAAAGAGCGCAATGCGATAGTAAATCTACACTGAAGAAGACGCTATGTTAAAAGTATAAGCGGGTAATGAATAAAATACCCCTGACTCAAAAATCACTTACACAGTTGAACAGATTTTCTTGAATTATAGCTAAGAACATTCTCAATCAAGTCATCTTTCAAACAAAAATCTAAATCCAAATCGGTTCATCAGGAGTGGGGTATACTAACGATCCGTCGTTCTTGCCGCGCGGCTCGTCGTACTGCACGCCGATCCAGAGCCCGCGCGCGCCCTCCAGCGGCCCGTTGTAGCGCACCGTGGCGCGGCGCTGGCCCTGGCGCGGGACCGACACCTGGCAGCGCGCGCCCACCAGCACTGCCTCGGCCAGTCTGTCACATACCGTGTATTATATGTACAGGCGAAGTTCCTTCAATTGTCACCCAACTCACCCACGCTTTCATATTTGCACACGTCAAAACACAGCAGCTCGTACTTGCTTTGCTCGTATTTTTTACGAGTTTACTATTTAAGAATCGATTTCCAAATAAGGCCCCGGTATAGAAATTTCATGAGCAGTGAAATGAATAAAAAGTGTTACATTTTCTGTCACTTTGAAATCGAGTATGTGTATGAAACTGTGTGTGTGTGTGCGTGTGCGTGCGCGTGCGTGTGTGTGTGTGCGTGTGTAAATTAAATTGTATTGTATAGGCCATGCGGCGGTTAACCGAATAACCGGCAGATTTTGGAACTCAGTTTTTCTCGTCATAAAACCGGGTTTTTCGGTTTTTTCGAATATTTTAATTTTGACTAAATATTACACAAAAAAAATCTTTTTTCGAGATCCGCCAAAAATAATGGCTACAGATATTTTTTCTCTACATAGGAATGTTCCTGATACACTCAAATGAAGCTAAGGAATAGTTTTATAGTCATCAATAATGTCTACTTACTTGGCCTCATCCTCCAACTCTTTCTGCTGCTGTTCTTTAATTTTTTCCATTTCCTCTTCATTGTACTTGCCAAGTCTATTGCGCTGCAAAAACGAACGGAGAGTATCTCCCTTCTTCTCATACTCCTCCTCACTTAGACGAAATCTGTACAGAATTTCCCAAAAAATATGCATTTAAGTGCAGACGGGACATCTGAAAATCTTACGTTAGAAATTCCAACACATTCTACAAAGTTTTTGGATACATCCTTTACAGTACAAGCCGCACGCCTATGGAATTCATTGCCGGAGGCTATAAGACGAGCACGGACAGTAAAAACTTTTCAAAAGCTCGTCAAGAATCACTACTTATCTCTGTAATTACTACGTTTTATATATGTATGTGTATGTATGTATACGGTTATATATATATATATATATTTGAATGTATATACGTATGTGTATATATATATATAATTATAGTATTTGTTTAACGATGTCAATATATTGTTATGTACCTTAATAGATTTATACAATTGAAATGTATATTAGCACCATTATTGTAATTTTTCTCCTTCTCTGATCGTACACTCAAGTGCTAATAAGACAAATGTGCACCAAAAATTACCTATTCCTAACTGTATAGTCCATCTACAGGTTGCCTGTAAGAGATTGCAGACTGCGATAAGGCCGCCTATTGTACTGCTGTTTCTAATGTATTTCTTTTTAATTGTATCCTATTTATGGTGTGCAATAAAGAGTATCTATATATCTATCTATCTATCTGATGGTAAGTGACTACCGCCGCCGCCCATGGACACCTGCAACTCAAAGAGTCACAAGTGCGTTGCCAGCCTTTAAGGTTTAGGGGAAGAGAGAGAGTGGGGGAGAAGTAGTTGTAAGATTGATAGGTACATAACTGGTAATTGAATATTCAGATCAATTATTCTAACCCCTAACATTGCACATCTTCAGATGAGATAAGAGTTACGAGATAGTCAGAGAGGCAACTTCTCGGTGAATACAACTGTAGGTAATTTATTAGCACTGTGCAATCTGAATTGAACTTTATTGTGTCAGAGCAAGAGTTGCTGTTTATTTAAATGATTTTGCAGAGTAGGTCTTCTGTACTGCTGTACTGGTACTATTATGTATTCAGTGGTACAACTGAAATGTCAGTGATCTAATATATATATATATATATATGTCTGTGTAACATTATAACAAACAGGCTCACTTTCGCATTTATGATATTATTATTTATGGACAATGCACAAGAGAGACCTCTCAAGTTGCAGGTATTCATGCCTATGAATACCTGAGGTGTTTATATTTAGATAGATAGAACATTATTTATTGGGTGTATTCCCGTTGTCCCCATCAATGGAGGAGGAGGATCAATGGAGGCTTTGAATAAAATAATTTAAAATTAGTCCCACTGTCCCCACTGCCCTGAATGCACTAGGGAGAACGCTTGGATTTGAATTAAAGAATATGCCCATACCCCTATTGCTCTTATACTTCCTAGTATAGAAGTATAGACAAATAAAAATAAATTCCTACTTTCTCTATTAATATGCATATATTATGGCAATGGGGACAACAGGATTAAAATTGGCGACTTCTCGTTATCCCCATTGGTAATTCAAGATAACAGTAAAAATAAAAACCTTCATTTCGTTGTCCCCATTAATTGGGAAATACTCCCTTTATTGTACACCACAGTGGGACAGAAATAAAAAAATATTAGTAACAGTTTATACTAAGCTGCAAGTACAATGGGTGGCCTTATAGCTAAAAGCGATGTCTTCTAGACAAGCTTTGTATGGAAACAACAGAGGAAAGTAATCGGTAGCTGGTGGCATACCAAAAATATATAGAACGGGAACAATGAAATAATAAACATAGTATCTAGGTAAAGCGAATTATATTTGACTATTTTGGTGGGCTGTCTGATTGTTTATCAATGTGTATAAAAGTAGATGGTATTCCGGTTGTTTAATATAAGTGATGAGATGGTGTCTCGCCGGCGTGACGGGACAAAGAAGAGTATACAAGACATTATCACGCTACTGAAGGAGACTGATCCTGACGATGTGCCAACGTTTGTGGCGAAGGACTTACATGAGTTACCTCCCGTCACTTTCGACCACGTCGACGTTACTGCTCTGCTGAAGGACATTGTCTATTTAAAGGCAGGTTTAGCAAATGTACAGAAGAAGCTAGAGGCATCCCAGATCACTGTCGCAGACTTGCGCACCAAACTAGAAGAGGTACGTAAGTCTGTGCCAATAACTGGGTCACCGGTGCGTGTAAGTAATATAAACACGCGCCGCGGTGCATGCTTAGATACATCGGCTGCAAGCTACGCGTCAGCAGTTTTGTCACCGACAGCGATTGCAGAGTCTGCATTGTGCGCTGCGAGCGCTTCACGCAGCTCCACGCCCGCCGCCGCAGCCCCTCCCCGCAGCGCTGCGAGAACTACGCGACCTGCTGACCCAAAGGTCTCTACGAGCACCCCTGCTGCTCTACCTGCTAAGCCCCTGCCTATAAAGGCAAAGATTCGGGCCGATGAAGAAGGCTTTGTGACTGTGCAAAAGGAGGAAGCTCAGATCGCGAAGCACTAAGAACTGCTGCGGACAGGTCCCAGTGGACCCTAACGTAAAGGTGCGTGTCGCTGCGCCGAACACCCCGCTATAGATCTCTCGCCTACACTACACCACTGAGGCTGAAGAGATCGCGAAGTACGTGCGCCAGAAACTTAATTACGCGCCGAGAGTGCAGCTGCTTGAGTCGCGCCGCAACGTCAACTTCAAGGCGTTTGTGTCCGAGTACCCAACTGTTATCTGCACCAGGTGTTAGAAAATAGGGGGGTAAGGGGAGAACGACGTCTAACATCTAGTCGGCCCCATTGTCAACCTCACCTGCACGCGTCTGTGGTTCGTATGAATAGCAGACGGCGGGGACCTGCTTTGGTCTGGTCTCCGCGGTGCCCCCTGCTAGATAACAGACGAGGCTCTGGCGACCGAACAGTGGCGGTATAACCATAAACCCTACTAGGAAACTGGTGGAAGAGGCTATCACGAGCCTTGGGGACTAAATACCCTCAAAAAGAGTGGCAGTGGTACCTTGGGTAAGCACCACGGGGTTACACCCAAAACAATGAAAATGATGAGTACTAATGAGATTTATGTGATGCGCTGCGATCCGGCTAGCCCCCGGCGCTCACAGGTACCCGGGCCTGTGAGTGAGAAATTGGTTACCGAACACTCTGTAGGTGTGGCTGTCCAGGCTCCTGCACGAGTGAATGCTACTGGTGATACCTACGTAGATGCGAGTAACCAGGCATCTACGTCAATGAATGCTACTGGAAAACGATTTGTGCAACAAGCTTTTCACCCTAGTTTGTTTACGAACAGACCAAGAAGTCAATCCAATGGAAACAAACCACAGCTTGAAGCTACCAACACAAATCGCTCAACAAAAGAACAGAATAGTCAGACACCAACTAATGATACCAATAACACAGCTTGTCCTCCTGAATGGCAAAGAGTTCCAATAGCTAGAGGCAACAAACGAAAGAAGTTATCACAGTCGCCATCTCCTGAAACAATTAAAACTACTAATAGGTACAATGGCCTACAGATTGACCTAACGGAAGATGAACCAGAACTCAAAGAGAAACGCCCAAATAAACCCCCACCGATTATCTTATATGGCATTGAAGACATTAATAAATTAACCGAATTAATTAACACTGTTGCTGATAAAGACGACTTCCTCCTAAAAATAGTAAATAAAAATCAATTGAGAATAAATTCCATAGACATAGACGCATACAAGAAAATAATTACCCTAGTCCGTGAAAATTGACGTATAGGCCACACCTTTAATATAAAGGACCAACGCTGCTGCCGTCTAGTAGTGAGAAATCTCCATCATTCGACTCCGCATAGTGCTATCGTAGAAGAAATCGAAAAAACTGGAAATAAAGTACAAGGAGAAATAATTAATGTAAAATATGGCCCAGAAAAAAAACCGACGTCGACATTTTTTGTGAATCTTATGGCTGGCCCAAACAACAATGCTGCTAAATTAATAAAATCTATTAACAACCAAATTGTGATAATTGAAGAGCCTAAAAAAATAAACACAATACCACAATGCCAGAGATGTCAACAATACGGGCATTCAAAAAATTATTGCATGCGGCCATACCGCTGCGTAAAGTGTGCACTAAATCACAGAACATCCGATTGTCCTAAGAAGGACCGAAACACCCCTGCCATCTGCGCGTTATGTGAAGGAGCACACCCTGCTAACTACAAAGGGTGTGAGGTGTATAAAGAAATATTATCTAGAAAAACTGGTAGACAAAAGCCAACGAAAGTTACTACATATGTCTCAACCCCACAATATAAACCAATTAATGTAGGACAACCAAGCATTACCACAGCACCACAACAACAACAATACCAAATGTTTGAGAAATCGAGACAAACAAACAAAAATTCCATGGAAACTAAATCTTATGCAGATGCTTTGAACACACAGCCCACAGCAAATAATAATAACTTGGAAATACTACTCACACAACAAGCTTTAAAGCTAGATAAACTATTAGAACAAATGTCAACAATGATGAACCTTCTCACAACTGTAATCAACAAACTTGTTAATTGAAATGGCAACTTTGAAAGTAGCAACGTGGAACATAAACGGGTTGATTAAACACAAATATGACGTACAAACTTTATTGGAATTGGAAAATATTGACATACTTCTTGTATCTGAGGCCCACTTAATACCTTATCACAACACAATGTTAAACAATTACACCATATATTCCACATCCCACCCAGATGGAACAGCTCATGCAGGTACAGCTGTAATCATCAAAAAACATATCAACCACGAGATTCTTCAGGAGTATAAAACAGAGCCAATACAAGCAACTACCATAATGGTGCGAGATAAACAAGGATCCATAATATTATCGGCTGTATATTGTCCACCAAAGCACACCATAAAGGAAGAAGAATTTACAAATTTCTTCAAAACCCTGGGACATAGATTCATATGTGGAGGTGACTGGAACGCCACAAGCGTTCATTGGGGATCACGATTAACCGTACCCAGAGGCCGAGAAATGAAAAGAAGTATAGACAAAAACAAACTATACGTCCTAAGCACAGGTGAACCTTCGCACTGGTCTACAGACCCAAACAAAACTCCGGATCTTATAGACTTCTTTGTATATAAAGGATTGTCAAACCATTACTTAAGTGTGGAGACTTCTTTAGACAGCAGCTCAGACCATACACCAGTAATAGCCACAATAAGTACCACCATAATTGACAAACCAGTGAAAGAGCGCTCTACACCAAGAAAACTGACTGGAATGCATTCAGGGACTACATAGACGAAAATCTCAATTTGAAGGTAACACTTAAATCAAAATATGACATCGAGAAATACGCTACAAGCTTAACAAACCTAATACAAACAGCCGCTTGGAAATGCACACCGATAAGCAAATCTAAACAATATAGTAGAAACCTACCCAATGATATAAAAACAAAGGTCCTGGAAAAGAGACGACTCAGAAGAGTATGGCATTGTAGTCGACACTCCCAAGACAAAAGGGCATTAAATAAAGCAGCCGCCGACCTAAAACAGTATCTTAAAGACATCGAAGAGGAAACCCTACAGAATAAATTAGCGAACTTGGATCCCCAAGCTAAAAACGAGTATTCACTCTGGAACACAGTAAAAAGTAGTAGGGTGGCTCCCCAGGCCGCACAACACCCCATCAAAAAGAGTGACGGCACTTGGGCTAGAACTGACAAAGAACGGGCTGAGACGTTTGGAGAATTCCTGCACGAAGTCTTTACTCCGAATGGCGGTGATGTAGAAACTGAGAACGAATTACAAAACTATCTAGATACTGACACAAAACAATTATGTCTCCCAATGCAAAACTGCTCGCCTCGCGAAGTCCAAAGCGAAATAAAAGGTCTGGAGGTAAACAAGGCTCCTGGCTTCTGTCTGATAACAGCTGAAATTTTACAACAACTTCCTAAAAAAGCTATTGTCGGTATAACACAGCTTTTTAACAGCATAATTAAGATTGGATATGTCCCAATAATATGGAAAGTATCAGAGATAGTCATGATTCCGAAGCCAGGCAAACCCCCACATCTTGTGTATTCTTACAGACCAATTAGTCTACTGCCAACCTTATCGAAGTTGTTTGAGAGGATTATCTTGCAACGTCTAACACAAATACTCAACGAAAATTATCTCATCCCTAAGCATCAGTTTGGCTTCAGAATTGGCCATTCGCCTATAGAACAGGTTCACCGGGTTGTCAACAAAATAAGAGAAGCTCTCGAGAAAAAGCAGTATTGCTCTGCTGTTTTTCTTGACGTGCAGCAGGCATTCGATAAGGTTTGGCACTTGGGCCTGCTTTTCAAAATGAAGAACCAACTTCCACATAACTTCTACCTGCTCTTAAAATAGTTTTTGGAAGATAGAATATTTAGAGTTAAAGTCAATGACACCTACTCTACCTTTCAAGATATAAAAGCCGGTGAACAAAGTCAGCAAATGGATGGAAAAGTGGCGCATTAAGACCAGCTCGACCAAATCAGTGCATATCACCTTTACTTTAAGAAAGGACAACTGCCCACCAATAAAACTTGGAAGTGACGTTCTACCCCATCAAGATTCAGTAAAATACCTGGGCATGCATCTTGATAGGAAGCAAACATGGAGAACACATATCCAAAAAAAACGCGAGGAGTTGAATATACGGCTCAGAAACCTAAACTGGCTAGTAGGCAGAAGATCACACGTCACCATGGAAAATAAGATATTCATCTATAAAACTATAATCAAGCCAATCTGGACGTATGGCATTGAGTTGTGGGGATCAGCTAAAAACTCTAATGTGGAGATTTTACAACGGTTCCAAAATAAGGCACTGAAACTTATAACTGATGCACCTCTATTTATCAGAACGAGTGAATTGCATGAGTACACAGAAATGAAAACAGTCAAGGAGGAAGTTGAACACAGAGGAAGATTATACAAAGACCGTTTAAAAGCACACACTAACACTCTAGCAACGCTGTTATGTGAACCAGTACATGAAAGAAGGCTCAAAAGGCAACACATATGGGATTTTGTTCATTGACAAATCCCATTTAAATAAGAGACAGCTTCCTCAGTGGAGGAACAGTTCTCTCCTGTCAATAAAACTCCCACAATAAATCTGTTAAGGGCTTGTGAAGCCGATCGCAAGATATTAAAAAGAGAAAAAAAAAAAAAAGGTGTTAGATAAAAGCTTTTGGCCGAGGTGTGGAATTCCGTCGCTTCTATGGACAAGTACCAACAGACCGCACAAAGACTGAGTGCAAGTGAAGAATTACTAACTTAGTTTTAAGTTTTATTTACTAACACAATGTTTTAGTATGTATATTTAGATTAAGGTATTTATCTATGGGCCTATGTAGCCTGAAATAAATGGTTTATGGTAATGTAAAATGGTATTAAGGGAAGACTTTAATGTATATTTACCTTTCTGCACTGTCACTAGCTTCAAAATCCTTGACAAGCATGAACTTGTCTTCAACATGTAACCTCATACCATCGTCTATAGGATATGAACCCAGAAGAGCATTATCATTGTCTATGTCAGCCACATAATTGTTCTTCGAGTCATAAATCTTTAATTTCATTGTAGTGGCAGAGCCCCCAGTTACAAGCTCCAGCTTCGTCTGCAAGTAACACATGATTTAAATGATTTAAAAATATTTTAAAATAACACAGCGAAAATAAATGTCATTTATTTTTCTTTTAAAAATATTTTTTAGGATGGGGAACAAACTTAGTGGAATCTTTATTTGGTGAATCATTCTAACCTTAAATTCGCTAATAGTAATCCCTTTCTTAAATCTTCTCTCAATAGGAGCTGCATCTTCACTGTCAGACTTCGTGATAAGTAAATTCACAAAGTCTTGAGTTATTACTTGAATGCCTTCCATATTTTCACCAGATTTTGTATTGAAAACAAAAATATTTGCCGTCAGCGGCGCCAGCTGTCAGATTGTCAAACAGAAGATGAAGTAGGGTTGCAAGATATATATCTATGCATAAAAAAAAAAAGATATTTACCTTTTGAGGTATCGAATCAGTTTGAAACATTGGTTACAGACCAGTAGATATTTTACGATATATCGATGTATTTTAATCAATGCATCGAATAAACACCTCATACATTTATACTTAAACTAGTCAAATGAAGGTTTTCCAGCTCTGTTTAAACCGTCTTTTTCCAACCATTCCTAGGACCATTTTTGAAGTGAAAACTTCTTTTGGCACGTTGGTGCACTTTTACTATGGGGAAAAAACACTGAACTCAAGAGATATAATAATAAATAATCATTTATTAATACATGATAGTGGTACAGTCAATACATACATATTATCACAAAAATATATTACCTAGAAACTAATGCAATCGGGCTCTGGTACCCGCAGTTCTGTCAGCTCCTTATTAATTAATGTCACCAACCTGCTAATGTAACGTTTTAAGTTTGTCGTTTCGTTTAAGGTTTCACTGCTGTCAGCAGTCCCATGACTGCCTATTTTTATTTGGGGTAGCTCGTAAAAATAAAAACTTTCAACTTAATTTCATCTGTTTTTACGGCATTTTTAAGCAATAAATTCGCAAAAATAATATATATATTTAAAAATAAATAAGTAATTTTAAATTTTTTTTTGGGTTTTATCGATTTCTTGAAGAGCTACATTTTTTATACGGTCTATACTTTTGAGGTATTTAAAAACAAAAGTTTTTTCCAACTTTGCGAATTTTTTAACAATGTTTTAAAACATTTTAGCTGTTCCTGAAGACGGGTATTTAATAGTCTAGGTTACTTCTATAGGAAACTATTTTTTTTTTTGCTGAAGTGTCTCCCAGTTTTTGAATCGATCAGTCGAGATCTAAAACAGGTATTTCTCTTGCTCTATTGGGATTTGTGATTTTTTTCTACAAAAGAAATAAAGTAAAAATATGAGTAATAAATTTTTTATTTGTTTATTTATATTTTCCTATCCTATTTCGTCTTATATTTTGACCCCAATCTATTTTCGTCCTTATACTAGTGGATCTTTTTATCGATGTTTCAATTCGATATATCGAAAAACATATATGTAACCTTTCTGATGGATGCATCGCAAAAAACATGTTGGATGTTTATTTTAAATGAACATCCCTAAGATGTAGCGGTTAGCGGTAGTAGTAATGATCAACTCGAGTTGAGCTTAACTCGATTTCGGTACTCCTTATCTTAGGTTTGGACTTGATGTACACAAACGAACTTACAAGAGTTTATTTTTCTTATTACAAGCTTAATTTCTTAATAGAGCTCAAAAAGGAGGAGGTTCTCAATTCGTCTGATTTTTTTGTGTATTTTGCGCAATGTACTAGCCATTTGTGAATTGATTTCAATCATACTTTTATAAAAGAACTAGCTGCCCCCGCAGTTTCACCTGCGTTTATGATCACTGCTTCGCTCCTATTAGTCGTAGCATGATGTTATATAGCCTTCCTCAATAAATGGGCTATTTACCACTAAAATAATTTTTCAATTCGAACCAGTAGTTCCTGAGATTAGTGTGTTCAAGCAAACAACCTCTTCACCTTTATAATATTAGTATAGATTTTTTGTAGGTACTCAAAGTTGGTCAAATTTGAATAAAATATTGTATAAATCGTTACACTGGTGACTTGATTTTTGTCTGTCGGCAAATTGAAATTACATCATGCGATGCAAAATGCAACCCACCACAGTTTTTGATTATTATGTTAAATCAAAACCTAACGGAACCCTCGACGCGGGAGTCAGGATCGCACTTGTCCAGTTTTTTTATTAATAATTATTCCTTAACCACCTGCAACTTACGAGAACTAATAATATAAAAGACCATGAGACATTTTTTTTATATCATCCGTTTATTAGAACTTGACTTAAGCTCATTTCCTCAAATCGCAGCAGTATTTTGTACCCTCAGACCATTAGGTATCAGATTTAGTAACCTAAAAAAGTGACATCCGCATTTTAATGAATATTCATTAGTCCCTACGAGTAGAACTCCCAGTGTCTTAATTTAGTATGTTGTAAAAAAAAAAACTTAATTTCCGTGTCTAGAGAATTGAGTTTTGTTAGATTTGCAGTTATAAAAAGCCATTCCAGGTGCATATTGTGCCGTTTTTGTTTACTCAAAAATGATAATAGATTACACAGAAAAAATGTTTTACTGAAATCAATATTAATTTTTCTAGCTCGAAGTAAACCCTCTATTGTATTTGTACCAGTACAAGAAGATTCCTTATACTAAGGTTTATCTCACCCACAAAAATATGAAATAAATAAAAATATGATTCTTAGGATTCTTAACTCTGCCCTATATTTTGAGAAAACGATTTTATGTACTAAGCTCATTCTAAAATAGGGTTATCACAAAATGCCATCGACTGCTTTATACTTAACAAAGACATGAAGTTTTCTCTTACTATAGGGACAATGGTCAAAAAAGAAATCTTTCTGTTGCGTGTATTGAACGAACATTGAAATAAATTTTCTGTTTCGAAAGAATATGGAATCAACATTTGAATAATCCTCATTACTGTCGTTGTCGGAGCACTCTTGTTCATGCATATTTTCATCTGCTAGATAAATTCGTTAACAGCCTTTAGAACATTTCGCTCAGCAGCTGGCAAAGGAAGAGAAATTTTGTTGACGATAGAGGCGAAGCAATGAATATGATCTGATGATTCTAGTGCGCGATGGAAGAAATCAATCATGGTTTATCTCTTGTCCATTTTGCGACATTGTTCCACTTCGTCTCTACGCCAGAATTTAAATCTGATTTCGGCTGCTTGTTCGGAGAACATACCAACCGAAAGAGGATCTGAAAATCTCTCTATGGTGCTTCGCTCTCATTTTTCCATATACCGTATATTACTGTGGGGTTTTAGCAAGCTGAAGACAAAGGCCGCTTGCCGCGCCACTCGGAACCTCTCACCGGTAATATTCGGATGTTATGTGGGTAGGTACTTTATACATACTGAATGAAGATTGGAATTTTGACCTGTCAGGTCAGGTCCATTCCGCAGTATAGTTATAAAGCTATAAGTACAGGGCGGGATCGACTAATCGTGCCAAAAATTCAGTGGGATGCCATAGGTACCTGCTCCGGCCGGGACGCACGTTTTATCGATGTTCACTCACGCGCTGTGTCGCGTCATCCGTTCGTATCTAGACTATCGAGGGATTAGCACCTAACCCAATGTTATTTGTTCACAAAAATAGAGTAATAGGCACATAACTTATTGGTAATTAAATATACCGATTGATTAGTTATTTAAAAAAAGACAACCCTAACGTCGCTGCGGAGTTACGCGATAAAAAGAGAGGCAACTTCTAGATGAATTTAAATGTAGGTAATTAGCGCTGTGAGACCTGAATTGCGACTTTGTGTCGGAACAAGGTAGCTATTTATTTAAATGAGCGGAGTGGGACTTCTGTCCCCGTACTATTATGAATTCTGTGTCTCAGTACGTAAAAATCGTTCTCTCAAAACCTGGGCCCCGAGTTGAAAATAATAAAACGTTTTCGTGTGATCTATTATAATTTTCGAGTAAACTGCTTCGTAACCCTGCTATACAAAGAAAAATACGAATTATTTTCGGTATTGTGACTGTAAGGTCGCGGAAACCAAGATTTTTTGAAAGAATTGAGAATTCTACTCGAGAATTTGTAGTGTTAATAAAATGCGGATGTAACTTTTTGGGATACAAAAATACTGCGTACTGTAAATTTCTTATTAAAGCACACAACGTGACTACATGAACAACTATTAATGAATTATTTAAATATCCGATTTTAACAAGACATTAATTTATTTAAAGATAATCTAATGCGCGTTTGCAATTTTCTATTTTTTCCTGAAATTATTTGGACAATATAAAAATAATAGATAAACAACAACATAATTTTTTTGTAGTTTGGACATTTTTTTATATTATGACAGACAATGAAACAACGGGCGGGCTTTTTATTTCCTTTCGATGTAAATGCAAGTTACTTTTCTGTTGAGGATCAACTTGCAACTTCTGGTCCTCTAAAGCTTCCTCTATCCGAAGCTTATTTCGACTGCTGTACGAGGTTTTTGAAAGCTGAAATTATAACAAAAAAAAAGGGCACAAACTAGTCAATGTGTGCAAAAGTGACCTCGCACTTCGGGCCTGGTTGGTGACATCCTAAATAAGTGTTTCGGAATCTAATCAAACATTGCTACAATCAATTTTATAAAATTTTATTTAAGCAAATATGACAAACACTGAAGCATGCATTGAAATTATAACGCTTATCTAAACAGCTAAATTATCCTATCACTGTTTAAAATGTTCTAATTAATGGCGAAGCTAAACTTCAATGAGACTAACATTATAATTTCATAAAAATATGTTACATATAAACACCCAAAACTAATAAGCATACATGTTGCTATTATCGCAGTGTTTCTCAATTAAAATATACTTATTGACAGCCTACGATAATACCTAGATCCATAAAGAATTAAGCTACTGATATAGTGCCTATATAAATTTATAAAACAGGTAATATCTATCATATAGATTTAAATAGTCGTTATTTTGAAATCCATTTCCTACCACCACCAAATCCCTAGAGATGAGTCAATGTCTAAAATCAGTTATAGATCTAGAAATTGTGAATATTTTTACCACCAAAATTTAGGTGGTCTAATTATAATAATATAGAATTTAGCTCAACTAATGTTGTCAATAAAAGTATACACAAATACAATTCAAGAAATCGAAGTTAATAAAATAATGTTGAAAAACGTATAATCGTCGTGATTTATATTAACGTATTAAGTTGTATAAACGTCCGCATTAGAGTCGACACGAAGAGCTCCAACTCTTGCGTATATCCAGGGGCTGATTCGGGTGACGCGGCCGCCGTTGAGGTATTTGCACACATTGCTAGCGATATAATATGTCGAAATGGCAATCGTTCGTGCAATCAAAGGTGAAGTAATCTATATTATCAAACGGAACAATGTATACATCTGTTACTGCTCGATCCCATTTCGACATTACATAATAATAAAATAAAAACGCCCGCCGAGTACAATTGTGGAAATTATTTACTGTGGCTCATTTAATTGTTGCAACATGCATGTAGCGACAATAGGAAAATTATATCGTAACTGTGAAAACAGTTCGCGGCCATGTTGCAACGTCACTACAATCAGTGGTGTGATTTACCGTGCAATTGTTCTAGACGCGCGTGTCATGTGTATCATTAGCAACCGTACCTGGCCCGGGTCACTCGACTTGAGCGCCCAGGCGCGTTCCTCTTCACCCGATGCCAGCCGGCGATCAAAACAAAACACCACTTTGGTAACCAATAAGGCACTCGTATATTTTAACTCTGTTTTGTGTATAAAAAAATATCTTTGGCGTTATAACGGGCAGTGCAGCCACGCTTTGTGAGAGTGGAGCGCGACTGTGGCGCCACAAAGCGTAGCTGCACTGTGGCGGTGCAGCTCGCTGACGTCACCCGAATCATTTCCACTGGAAATACCCGACTTTCCACTTGCGCCGATGTCAAACCCCTTCTTTGTTCTCGGCGGACTTCATCTCAATAGGTTCGTTCTCATCTCTTTGTTCCCGCTCTGGGCTAAACATGTCTACGGCTTTCGGGGCCTCGTTTATATTCTCAGGGCTCTTTGCAACAGGTGCCAGTTGTACCTCATTTTCTGCAAGTATCGAAAAGCTTGTGTCGATACATTCACCAGCATCGTACAAGTCAGGAGATGGTTCAACTCTAACAGCCCCTGGGGTGGGTTCCATATTCATAGGTGCCGAGTAACTCTCTTCGGTATTTTGTTGCTTCTCGTAATTTTTCTCGTCACTGCTAGCACTTGCGTAATCTTTTTCCTCGTTGTGAGTATCTCCAGCAGCTACGTGTGTTTGTTCAGGTGCTTCAGTTCTGTCATCATTAGGTTCTGTACTGTTAGAGTTCCTCCTATCACATAGTTCTGGCACTTCTGCTTGGCGCTCCTGTTGTACGTTTTGTTTCTCAATTATCTCAACGTTCTCTCCGATCTCAGCACTCTTGCCATAATTACTAATTTCAAGCTGAATCTCCATAAGTTCTTGTGGATTATCGTTATCTGCTGCAGTTTGCTCCATACTCTCAGCAGCTTCTGTAGACTCTTCTGCCGCGCCCCATCTTGACTTTCTATCTCTATCCCTTCTGGAGTTCCTTTCATCCTTCGGAGGATCTGCCACTTTCGGAGGATCCTCCTGTTTTGGCATCTCTTTCTGATTTGTGGTATCAGTATTTTTCGGGACATCAGTTTTTTTAGAAGTATCTGGCTGTCTTTGAGTGTCTGTTTGTCTCGGAGTGTCTGTTTGTCTCAGAGTGTCTGTTTGTCTCGGAGTGTCTGTTTGTCTCGGAGTGTCTGTTTGTCTCGGAGTGTCTGTTTGTCTCGGAGTGTCTGTTTGTCTGGACGTATCTGTTTGCCTTGAAGTGTCCGATTGTCTCCTGGATCTGTTTTCGTCGTATGGTCGCCGCCTGTCGTTACGATCTCTGTTAAATCTGTCGTCGTTTTCCCGAGGCCGCCTATCTCGGCGACGATCTTCCCAATCGGGACGGCCCCGTTCCCGATCGCCCCAATCACGCTCGCGTTCCCGATCTCCTCCACCCCAGCCTCTGTCTGGAAATTGTTCGCTATCCCCGTAGCGCCGACCTCTATCAAAGAACTCTGGAGGACCGTCAAACCGGGGCGGTCCGTCGAAAGGCGGTCTATCCCCATCAAAGGGCGGTCCATCAAACTGTCGTGGTGCATCAAAAGGTGGCCGTGGGCCATCGAAAGGCGGTCGCGGTCCATCAAATGGCGGGCGTGGGCCATCGAACGGAGGTCGAGGCCCATCAAAAGGTGGACGGTTAATACCGTCAAAGGGCATTCGCCCGAAAGGCGGACGTTCAAAGCGTGGTCCACCTTCGAAGATTGGAGCTCCGTCAAACGGCGGGCGTGGACCATCAAAAGGCGGGCGTGGACCATCAAAAGGCGAACGATTAAACGGTGGTCCCATGCCATTGAATCGTGGCCCGAACGGTCCTGGCCCTGGGCCATCCATCCAAGGTCCTGAAAAGTGAAGTTAAAGTTAAGCCTACCTTTAAAAGGGGACAAGTTTAGTTTCATGAAAAGTTAGTTTGTATCAGGTTGTTATATTCATACCTAACCTTGTTAATAGTCATAATAGCAAGATACTTTAAAACTGACAGTACAGCATCTCTTTAAGGTGCTCTGGAGTGGTTTCTTCTCGCAATATGAGTAATACAAAGTTATTTTAATCGCGATCCTCTGTTCGAAACCATGATATAGATGATAGTACTGTTACTACAGTTCAATTACCCAACCACTTCATAGGTAATTTTATAATAAATATTGTAGTTTGACCCTCTCCCTTTGTTCTAGCTCTATATTAAATTGTTGTGCAATAGACATTTTTGGAGATCCATACCTTGCATCGGTTGTCCAGGGGGTCCTCTCATTCTCAATTCTGCAAATAGAAATGGTCAATTATTGCAAGTGGAATCAGTTTGATAAGTAAGTAATATTAAAAAGCCTTGTACTGTACATGTTGATGTTATGTATGAATGAAATTTAAGTCAAGTTTTGAGAGTAGAAATGTTACCACGAAAATTGTACTGATACTGTGTCGTGTGGCACGATCCCAGAAAAATGTCACTGTTTTAATAGTGTTATTTTCCTATGTTTATAGGCCAAAATTGAAATGATAACTTTATGAGTGTGAGTCGTATTTCATTATAAAGATTTATTCGTAGACTGGATAAAGTCTACGATCGTGTTCGGTATCGGTATTTTATGAAGTTAGTGTACGTTTTATAATTTTAATAAAATAACAATAAAACCATTAACGTACTTTGAGTACGTTATTTAACTATTCCTTTTGATTGAATTTTAGTTAAATTGGATATTTAATAAATGAAAAGGTATTTCAATGCATTTAAGTTAATGAGTGAAGGATAGGCACAGAGACAAGGTAGAGACAAGGTGGGGACAAGGTGGAGACAAGCACTGACCGGCGCGGAAGGGCGGCGCCAGCAGCGCGGCGGCGGGCGGCGCGCGCACGGGCGCCCAGCCCTCGCCCGGCCCCGCGCCCGCGCCCGGCCCCGCGCCTGCGCCCGCTCCCGCTCCCGCTCCCACTGTGCACAAACACGTACATGTAACACCACCACTTTCAAATTTAAAAATCCGTTTTAATAACTTCAGAAACCAAACAGTACTCAAATGTTTAAATAAAGTTATAATTTTACTAAATCGATCCCTATTTCAGGAATTTTTAAAATCGTCCCTAAAAGATACACACTAATAAATCCGTTTCTAATAAAATCCATAAAAACTAGCTGCAAAATATTTTTAAATTAGTTTTTATGGATTTTCTCAAATACCGAGTGAATAGTTCCAAAATAAAAAAATATGTTCGATTTAAAATTACATCCTGTATAAGATCGTCTTTTCAGCAGCCGTCTTACATCCGTATAAGATCAAGTGTTTAGAAGTCGCCTTTCACTATCTTATTTCAACTTCAATAAAGCTATCGGGACACACCATCAAGAAGTTACAATTTTCCATAAAGAAAATAAAACATACACATTTCTTGAAAGTAGTACTCGCTGCGTAACCTGAACCCATTTTTCTTGTGAATAAATTATACTTTGCACTCTTCAACTTCTATATTTTATAAACAGTCTAGCTTCGTCTGAGATTCAACTATCTAGGATTTCGTTCCCAAAGAGTGCAAACGGGCGGGACTCTTGGCTTCGAGGCCACGATGTCTGTGTATTTTTCAACGGCCGGTTGGCGTCGTATACGCAGGTCTTGACTCACCAATATTATCACTCTCTACGCGCAATGCCAGTCAATAGGCGTATGGTTATCCCTATCCCAATAGTCCATTAAGGGAACAGCACTTTCTCCAATATTTCACGGTAATTGTAATTGCGGAATTATATAAGACGTCTCATTAGCGGCGAGTTTAGTTGCAACTGGTTAGTTTTCAAACTTGACGTTTTCTTGTCAAATTTGATTAATTCAATCTTCTGTCTTCTCTCTTCAGTGCTTGCGAGAAAGGGATGGACAGAGGGTATGTCGTAGACAGGGAATAGGTTTAGGTAGTATTGGTAGTTTTTAATAGAATGGCTTTAACAATTACTAAACCTACGCTGTCCTTCCGTCCATCTGTTAACGGGCTGTATCTCATAAATCGTAATAGGTAGCCAGTTGGTATTTTCTTGTTGTTACTATTTAGAACTGTAAGGAACCCTTTATGTGCGTATCCGACTCGCACATGGTCGGTTATATAACATTTGTTTGTTAGATACTACTGTTAATTCTATCTTAGAGCTTGCAGTACAACGAATATTAAAAAAAAACCAGTAGGCGATACTTACTAGGATCTATCCCAGGTGGAGGTCCATCATGTCTGGCCGGTACTCTGTCAATCAATGGCGGCCTCTCCCTACTCCCGTCCCTTGGCTCCGGTTGCTCAAACTCTTCCCGTTTGTCGTCCCTGGCGGGTTTGCCGTTAGCCATCTCCCAGAGACGTTCTTGCAAACTCTTCTCAGGTGGTTCATTAGAGCTCGCATTTCGAGGAGACTTCTCGCGGCTTTGTTCTCTGTGATAAAGAGGGGAAGTATTACAAGAAAGGTTGGAATCAATTGAAAATAGTTTTATTGTTGCCTGGAGTATCACCTCGTATTTTGAATCTATATAATATGTATGAAATATTCATATTTTTTTGTTTTGTTTGTAGGTAAACGAACAGACGGGTCACCTGATGGTGAGTGACAACTCCGCCCATGGGCATCTGCAACTTAAAAGTCACAAGTGAGTTGCCGGCCTTTAGGCTGGGAGTAGGAGTAGGGGGAAGAGGGGGAGAGGGAGTGAGGGAGGGAGAGGGAGTAGAGGGGAGAGGGAATGGTTAGGTAAATGTTAGTATATGTTGAACATCTTTGGACCAATTTGCTGTTTGTATGAAAACTTTTTTAGGCAAGTTGGGCACAATGTATGTGAGTGTAGGTATATGTAAGTTATGTATTCAGATCTGACGTTCTACGACTGACAGTATTTTTTTTTTGGATAATCACGAAATCTGCTTAAATATGAAAGTGTAAAATTTTTCTAACCTAAAATAAAATTGAGCTGTAAGTGTTTGTCAGGGACCCTTGTTATTGTTGAAGTCAACTCACCTATTGTTCTCTGGTCCTCTGTTTGAGAAGCGATCTCTATCTTTATCTCTGTCTCTGTCGCGGTCTCTCCTGTCGCGCCCGCGGTCTCTGTCGCGATCTCGCCTGTCTTCTCTATCACCCCTACATAATAAACATTAACATAAACTCAAAAATAACCGATAACTAGTTATAGAGGAGTTTTATTGACATGGCAAGGTTTTACTCACGCGTTTTACACACTAGGGTCTGTGGCGTCTGACAAAGACGGAGCAGGTCTTGGCTAGACCAGTCTGTCATTCTCGAAATAAACACGTGAGTTTAACCGTTTATCGATATGTCGGCGAGTACGGCAATTTACCGATAATAACACAGTCAATTGATTTTATTGTACGGATGCGGGGGAACGCCGTGACGTCACGAGTCACGTGACCGGAATCGTTCGGACGGACATTGAACACTCTTTTGAAAGCCATCAAGTAGTTCGAACCCTCCAAACGGGACCGCTGGGTCTCTCGCTCAGATTAAATGAAAAATAAAAATGATTGTGAACAGTGTAGTTATGGTTTGAAAACTACGTCATGAACCCTCTACCAGATATCCCTACTGATGACGGTTAAGCTGCCAACTTATTGCATTCCCCGACATATATATATTAATAGGCGAAAAGAATTCTTTGTACCCTTTTTAAGCAAATTTCAAATGCTGACCTATCACGGTATGGAATGTCTATACAATGATAGTTCAAATTATACTTACTGGTCATGATATAAAACATTGAAAAATACATTCACACAGTTTTAATAACAAGTATCTTATGGTGTAAACTTCACCTGTCTCTGTCCCTGCCACGGTCTCGGTCCCTGCGATCTCTATCTCTTCTGTCTCCTCTGTCACCTCTATCTCCCCTGTCTCTCCTATCGCGGTCTCTCTCTTTCCTGTCTCTATCCCTGTCTTTCCTCTCGTCATCCTGTTTGTCTTCTGTTGACGGCGGTGGCTGGTTGACGTTGAATGGCGGAGGTTCCGAGAGGTTGAAGCCTGGAGGTGGTTCGGACGCGTTGAAACTTGGTGGAGGTTTTGATAGCAGCGCTTGGATCTGGGGGAAACAAAGAAAATATTAAACTAAAGATATTCATGTTTTTTTTTTAGAATATAGGGGGCGAACGAGCAGACGGGTCACCTGATGGTAAATGACTACCGCCGCCCTTCCGCACCTGTAACTCACGAGTCACAAGTGCGTTGCCGGCCTTTAAGGTGGGAGTAGGGGAAGAGGGGAAAAGGGGGAGAGGAGGGGAAGAGGAGGGGGAGAGGGAAGGGTTAGGGCCTAAGGTAACCTCGCTCACTCGGCGAAAAGGAATGCAATCATTGCTTAACTGCCGGTTTTCTGTGAGGGGGAGGTATCACTCCGGTCGAGCCCATACGTGCCAAAACATGGCTCTCCCACGAACAAATAAAAGCAATCTTTAATTAAGACATGTGAAGAAATTGATCGTAAGCGTGATTTAAAGATAATACCTGATCGGGAAGAAAAGCAGGCGGTGCATTATTAGTGACGTCACCGTTGGTCTCGTCGTTGTGATCCTCGGTATCCAAGTCCATGGCATCATCACTGTGACTTACTTCGCCGGTCCTCTGTTGTAAATACAAAAATAATTAGAAACACGTAAATGGTAATCGCATACACTCGACTAAACTGAAACCTGACTTAATTTCTTCATATGAAATCAACCTTGTATTCTTCGTAATAAGGTCTATTTGTTACTGGCATCTATTTCTCAGCGCCACTAAATTTCTCTAAAACCTGTCAACGTTTACTCAACTTTATTTCCACGCATAATTGCCACGCAACGATAGTCCCCAAATTATAATACAATGCGTAATGCGTTTTGTGAATCGGGCTTTTTCGGGAACTGGTATCAGCTCCTGTGATTATGCAGCACGAGTCACAGAACGCATTGACTTTCTGAAACAGAAAGTTTATGCATGGGCAAACCGTATCCGGAGGTACAAGAAAAGAGTGGACCGATATACTCAGAATCGTTCATTCCAAAGGGATGAGAGGTGGGTTTATAGAAGGTGGGAGCAGCCTGATTTAGTGAGTGACACACATTTCCCAGAAGCTGAAATCACAAATACATTTTGGCGTAACATCTGGGCAATGCCTGTCACTCATACAGAGGGTGATTGGATGCGAGATGTCAAACGTTCATGTGAGTCGATTGATAACATGGAGCCAATGTTAATATCTGACATTGATATAGCTTGTGCAGTTCGTTCGCTGCCGAACTGGAAAGCAGCGGGACCGGACGGACTGCATAACTTTTGGTTAAAGTGGCTCCGTAGCTCACATGTATGTTTGGCTTCTCAATTTCAATCATGCTTAGAATCAGGTTCGCTGCCGACTTTTATGACAACAGGCATAACTCATCTGCCGTATTGTAGTATAAAAACTTGTTCAAAACGAACTAAGATGACGTTATTTTAATCGTCACCTACGAAGACGCTTACTAAAACACAGAGCAAAAGAGATGGCATTTAACGAATAGCGGCTATCGCTACGTGGTATTAAAGTATATTTAAGCGTGTCAGACTATAGTAGACAAATAAATTGCTTACTGTTGACCTTGTGTTAAAGTGAACAAGGTTTACATCTTATATGAAGAAAATGTAGTCAGATTATAGTTTAGACAGTAGTGTTACAGAATCGGCACCATAGTATGCCTTGGTTTTGAGGTAATTTTTTTAAATATGTACCCCATTTAAAACTAAATATGAGTCTTAGCTTTGGCTGGGAATCGCGAGGCGGGCGAACGGCCAGTAGTGCGGCAAAGACCGAGGACAAATAATAATAAAATTTTGGGACATAATACTGTAGCATATCAATCTCTGTGATATGAATTTCGGAGTGGTATGTGAGGTTTACTGAATTCGTTTTCTTTTTTTATTTATATATAAAAATATAAGATTTGAAAGAAATAGAAGGCGGTCGATGGCTTGAAGTTCGGAGATCGATCGAGCTGGTTGGTTGGCAGCTCTAGAAGACATAGAATAATTAAAACGTTTCTAGTATTGTGTAAAAGTTCTCCTTGCCTCAATATATTTATTATTTCCAGATATTAGAATTTAATTTATGATCGCACGTAAGACACCATAATCCCATGAGAGGTTATAGAACATGGATGAACATATTTAGATACATTGTTGTTCTAAATACATATAAGTAATTGTATTTCCAAGAAAAATGTATGTAAGCAATAAATAAGACAATAGATAGTTACCGCGGACTGCAAGGGTTGTGAAGGTTGCGAGAGCGCGGAGCGGGCCGGCGGGCCCAGAGCGGCTGGCGGGCCCAACGCGCCTGGCGGGCCCAGCGCGCCCGGCGGGCCGTGCAGCGGCGCGTGGTGCAGCAGCGGCACGCCGCCCACCAGCCCGCCCACGCCCACGCCCAGCAAGCTGCTCAGGAACCCGCCCACCATACCTGCAACACGCCATGTCTTCAGCGAGACCGAGGTTTGGAGCCTGACAGACAATATGAGTACCGACGACCATTGGAAACTGAATGGACATTACAAATACTTAGATAACTTAAAAACATAGATATATTTTTCCATAGACATTGGAAGAAGATATTACTTAATCGTTTTTAATCGTCTGTTAAAAATTAAGCATGTTATAAACAAATTATTGGTAGATAACTGATTTTATTAAATACCGCATCACGTAAACAACACGAATATTTAATTTAAAAACAAATACCTTTTTTAAAAATAAAAAGTGTATGTGTGTGTGTCAGCTTCGACGCACGACTGGAGTTTACAATCTTACAGTGACATATTTCACATAATATTATGTAGACGCTGTACAGTATATATATATATATATATATTTTACTTTACTTACATCTCTCTCTCACTCTCTTATTCTACGACATACTTACATACATGATTTCAAAGTGACAGAAAACGTAACACTTTTGAGTTAACGCTTTTATTAATTTCACTTCTCATAAAATTTCCATACCGAGAGCCTTATATGAAAATCGATTCTAATGGAGTAAACTCCAAAAATATTGATATTGGCGTCTTAGGCAGAAGTTAGGTGAATTGTTGTTGTTTATTTTTTGGTTGAACCAGTCACAACTTTTTGCATTTGAATAACCCAATTCTTGTGTCAGGTTGTAGGCTATTTGACATCACGCTACAACCTTTAGGGGTGGAGTATTGAGTAACGCAAGTGAACTGCAGGGAATAGCTAGTGAATAATAAATTTGAACTCACCAGGCTGAGGCATGGACTGTGGCGGCATTCCTGGAGGAAAGCGAAGTAACGGACCTGTCGGAGGAAGACCAGCATCACTTTGTAAACCTACACAAAATAAAATACTATTACAGTTTCCATTTTTAACTTCAAGTACAAGACCAAAGAGAGGTGTGAAACATCGTTTAACTTCTGAGTCAGGTAAAACTACTTCTAGAAGAACAATTAGTTGAAGTTCTTCACAAGAACAAAAAAAATACAACTTTTGTTGAACTGTTAAAATATCTATACTTTTATACTAATATTATAAAACTGAAGTTTGTTTGTTTGGTTGAACGCGCTAATCTCAGGAACTACTGGTTCGAAGTTATTTGAAAGTCCATTTATCGAGGAAGACTATATAACATCACGCTACAACCAATAGGAGCGGGGCATCAATGAAAAATGTTGCAAAAAATGGGAAAAATTTACAAACGCAGACGAAGTTGCGCGGGTCAACTAGTTTAAAATACAATACACAAAATACCTATTTCTCGAGACAAAAATGTATATTTGGCAAGTGAAGTGTCATGTAATGAACTATCCAACTCTAGTAAAAAGGAAGGTAAACGATGGTGAGTAGTGGTATATTTACCTGGAACCCCCGTAGGTATGCTGGGCGGCCGAATGCCTGGAGGCATGCCTGGCCCCATGCCGGGCGGCATGCCCGCACTCATACTGTTGAAAATAATTACCTTTCATAAAATAACTATGAGAGTATGTTCGGGATAAGAAAAGCACCAATTGATTACCAAAATGGACACAATTTATTTTAAAACTTCGCTATAAGCGATCTACCATTACGAAATTTTAAATTAAAATCATTTTTGCTTGAAAATTGCTTGAAATTTACACATTTGAGGAATATTTTAATTATAAAAAATGGCAAAGATAAATAACCGCTGTTTCTTATATATATGTATAAAATTAAACCATTGATATGGTTAAACATGCTGAACAACAAGTAAAATTAAACCATTGAATTAAAGTTAAACCATTCGTAACCGTGTTTAAACGCATATAAATCTATTCTCTTACATACAAACATAAGACATATCTCATCATACCCAGGTGGCGGCATCCTCGGCACGGGCATGGACAAGCTGGCGCTGGGCGCGGGGATGTTGGGCGGAAGGGACAGGCTTGCGCCCGCCAGGCTCGGCATGTTGGGCGCCAGGCTCACCGGCGGCAGGGACCCCGCCAGGCTCGCTGGCGGCAGGGGCAGGTTGCCGGGCGGCAGGCTGGCCGGGTGGTTGGGCATGATGCCGGGACCCGCTGGTGGCATGCCAGTCAGCATAGTCATGTTATCCATCATGGATTTTGGGAGTATCTGTTGGAAACCAAATATCGCAATGTTCATATTTTGATATGCAAATTGTAAGACAAAATGTGTATAAGGCTTATGCTAGCTTATGTAAAGAAGTTCTAGCTATCATACTACAAATGCATATTGTGTTTGCGTCATACATATTATGTTTTGTCTATAATATGTATATGTTAAGTATTAAGTTAAAATGTTATATATTTGTAGTATAGAAACTGTCTGTATAAATGTTTCTTCTTACACAACCAATTATTAAGAAATATAAAAGTTGTTTAAACAAAAGTGTGGTGGTTTAATACTGACATGTAATTCTGAGTTTTGTACAACAAGCATGTTTGCAAACATCCCACACAGTCGTTAGTTGTACATCCCTCAGAATTACATGTCAGCATTAACCAGCACAATATTTCCCTCTTTTTTTATGGCTCCCTTCTAAGAGGTTTTAGTTCCTTGACAACAGATCAGAAGGTGGCATGCTCAAATCACGTCAGGATCACCACTGTAGTGTATGGTCACTCTTCACTGTATATTTGCGTATAAGGTATGTGTGCAGGAAAGATTATGATACTTGAGATTACCAAAAAATATATTTTATTAGGACCTAACAAAGACTAATGACTGGGTGGGGGTTCGCATACATCGCTTGTTGGACAATACTCAGAATTGCATATCACCACAAAAGTGTACTGTAATACAATCTTTATTTTGATATTCTCTCTCTGGGGTCATCAAAGATAGAAATTATCAATTTACTTATTTTTAGTAATTTCTTTGAGAGAATAAGATTAAATACATATACAGGTTGTCAATGAACTTTACTATAAAAAAAAACTCCATAAAAATGAACTTAATCTTTCTAAGTTAGATTTTGTGGATTTTTTCAATAACTGAGTGGGCAGTGGCGCAGTTACCCTGGGCGGCAGCCAGGCGGGCAGCGTGTCCTCGTCCACGGCGCCACCGTCCTCCAGCGCGTCCAGCGACAGCGCGCCCAGCGCCCAGCGCTGGTGCAGCGCGCCCCACGGCAGGTACGACACGCCCTGCTCCGCCTCCCAGTAGTCCTTCCACTCGCGCCCCTTCACGCCCTTGCCCGGCGCCCACGCCACCTGCGACGATCGACTGTCACATTATATCGTGAGCTGCGTGAAGTCACATAACATTATTTGTAAACAAAAACTTAAAAAATATTCTATCTTTATCTAAACGTCTATAATAGGTAAATCAGCATGACAACTAAGTATTAGTATTATTTACACATGTTTTAGCTAGTATATTTGTTTATAGAGGAACAGCTATTATATCCCTCCAACACAAAAGGAGGATCCTCTGACCAGACCCTTTGAGCCTGGCGGTCCGAGGCCCAACGATTGATTGATGCTAATGGGCGAAAAACTTTTATTGCGCGATGTAGGATTATTAGTTAGGTATTTCCAATGCTTGATGACGAATCTGTACGTGCAATAATACCTTAAAAAAAAAGGAAATCGGTTGGAAATTTCATATTGTTTTTTTTTTTATATTAGGTAAAATTTAGATCCGAACTATAAAAAAAATAATTGCCAGAGGACTGATTATCTGAGCATATCTGATATCATGTATATAATATGGTGGCACAGCATCGTCAGTATATATTATACAGGACAGCATAAGAAAGACAGTAAAAAAATATATTTTTAGTAATGAATGTTTGACAGGATATTGTGCTTAAAAAGCTAAGATAAGATGTTCAAAGGAGTGAAATGAATTAAAACGATTAATTAGATGTTCAGAAACAAAGTAAGTATGTATGTTGTGAAACATTATGCACAGAATTTTATATTAGAAATAAATATTTTAAATTAAAATTTCCAAGTGTTAATTGTGGAAATGAAATAGCACAGGGGACTGTTTTAATGTTTGTTTGGAAAGTTTTAGATAAGAAATTATAACTTATATTGTTGTAACTATAACTGCATCAAAGAGGAATATTCTAATGCTTGCTTTTCGATATATTTTATACTATGACATGACACAGTAATACTTCAGGAAAAGGTGGTTCGGCCAGCCGTTTACGTGTTTACAGGGAATCACCCACACCCACAAAGATCGTAACAGAAAGCGCTAGAGAGTTATCGGGAGAGTTGTCTCACGGTGATCTCCTTGGAGTGCAGCTTGTGCTTGTTGAGCTTGGCGATGGCCTTGGCGGCGTCGCGGCGGCGCTCCATGACGACGAAGGCGCAGCCGCGCGGCGCCACCACGTCGATGGCGGCCACGCCGCCCACGCCGCCGAACAGGTCCGACAGCTCCTCCGGCGTCGCCAGCTTCGACAGGTGCCCCACCCACAGCGTGGTGCTGCACACTGCACGATAACACTTCTATGAACTGCACTGCCCACCGACTGATTCACTGAGTTGTGGGTGAATCTCTCCAAAACTGAATCAGAATTATGTTCTAACTACAATACTCACCGCTAAGATTTTCTTTTTTTATTGGTGGCAATCCTTTTTTTTCTCGTTCTTTTTGTTTCTCCCGTTCTGCCTCTCGCTCTTTGTAACCTTTTTCTCTATCTTTGTCTCTCTCTTTTTCTCTCTCCCTATTTTAAAATAATTATAATTAACATTTTGTCTAAAGCGACATTTTTTGCTCTTTATATCACACCATTTGTACATCACATCTCCAACATTCTCTGAAGAATGAAATCTAATTACATATTACACTATAACATATTTGGTGAACAAAAGAATGTTACTGTAATATGACTCTTGTTCATGCTTCTACTTTTTGTATTCCTACTAATAAGACACTTTGTGAGAAAGACGAACTTCGTTAGTTCTCTTATAGCCTGCATACGTAGCTAGTCCCGATTAAGTCAGTGTTTTAACATATTTCTGTACACTGTACATAACAGTAAAGGTCTTCACACACAACCCAGCAATAAAGTTGTCATTCAAATCTGACTATTAAAACGTGATCGTATAATATATATCATAATGTCAATATGAAAAAGCCGACAGTAAGCGCGTATTGACATTATGAAATGTATTATATGAGAACGTTTTAAAACTCAGGTTTAAATGACAACTTAATTGCAGGGCTGGAGCCGTGACGTGTGTGATGACCTTAACAGTTGAATAGTCAGTCTTAGAGTAACAGGAGAGAACCATAATAAGTTTTCAGATTGATATAGTTAAAATTAAGTGTGTATGTATCAAGGAAAATGAGACAAATTAATTGGTCTTAATCTCAGTCAGCATACCACTTTTTTTAGCTTGTTGGCGTGGTGCTGTGCGTCTTCTGACATGTATTGCAGTCTAGCATAGAGAAAGTGTTATGTGCAAGTTTGTTCACATGAAGCTATTGTTAGAAGTGATATTAACATGTCTCTCAAAAATACACCTGCTGTACTGCCTACATTAGGTGTGGTGTTCGTGCATATCTACAAACGTATCTCCAATATTATAAATACCTACCTTTTCACCCCCTCTCCCTTTACGAAATCGATTGTAATAAAAAGTCTAGAGGACAGTCAAATTTATGTAAATGTATGTATTTATGTAAAAGTAGGAAAAACGTTAACCATGCTCTTTTGACTAAAGTTTGTGAAATGTGGTTTTAATTCACCTATCTCTGTCCCTGTCCCTCCTTCTCCTCGGCGAGCGCGAGCGCGAGCGCGAGCGGCGCCGACGTCGCGGGGACTTCGACCGAGAGCGGTGGCGCCGCGACTTGGGCGACGGACTGCAATTATAACAGCTCTTCACTACTGTAATGGTCTTTTGATAGACTTTAAAACAGTAAACAAGTTTCTGTTTTTATAGACTAGTAATCTGCGTCGGACACTACATTACTATGTTGTTGAGGAAATAATTAGGAAGAGGGAGTACCCTCACACCACCGGCGTTAAGTTGTATGAATACCTCCGAGAGTCACCCCCGTGACTTATTCTGTCAATCAGGGAGGAAACACGCATTCCAATTCCATTCAAAGTTATAATTTAGCTTAGTTTCATAACAATATATTATGTAGAGTATTCTAGTACCTTCTCGAACTTAGCTAAAAGTCTATGAGTGTCTATACATGTACTGGATGAGGTTCAGACGCTCTTACTGCTACTATAAAGACCTATAATCTCCTCAAATCCACAATCTAGATAAATCATAGGTCAGTGTCCCTGATATGACAAGTGAATAACAAACTATACCTTACAGTGGGTTTATAGCATTATTCATACCTAGAATCATTGGCATCAGGTATTTCAATAACTTGTGGGCCGGTCTCAACAAATTCAATGTCAGACTCGTTGTTGCCCATATCATCCTTATTTTCTGACTTGTTTTGGTTGTCTTGCTGTGAAGACTGAAAAGAGAAACACACATTATAATATTATATGTTTTAAAAGAAGAAAGGCCGCAAATATTTTAATAATTTTACTTGCAAGATGAACTTATCATCACTACATACTATAAAACAAAGTCCCCCGCCGCGTCTGTCTGTTTGCGATAAACTCAAAAACTACTGAAAGAAATTTATTTCCGGTTTTCAAAAATAGATAGCGTGATTTATGAGGAAGGTTTAGGTATATACTTTGTTAAGGTTTTCTGTAAATTGGTTGAAATATGATGATGATTGTTGAATATGTCTCTGCTACCCGTGCGCCGTGGCGGGTTGCTAGTAGAATATAATTTATGATCATCGATAATTATAATTGTTACTATAGCAGCTATGAATAAAATGACTATAGGTCTTGAGCTTATGAAACACTTCATAAGCATAGCAGGAAGAGCTAACAGTGCTATTTACTTGGTGTATACAACTAAAACTTATTTTTATTTATTTATTTATTTAAAGCTTTATGCACATAGAGTACAGAGGCGGACTTAATGCCATAGGCATTCTCTGCCAGTCGACCTTCGGATGATGCACAGAAAAGAGGAAGTAGGTGCAATAAACAATATATTTTAGTTTATTAGGTAAATTTGCAAACAAAATATCAGACAAAAATACTTAAAGTATATAGGATAAAAGACATATCATAAACATACATACAAATATGTACACAAACATAATATATAGATACATACAAATAAAAACATAGTAACGATTTAGATGATAAACTATGGGCAAGTTGCTTCTGATAGTTGTTCGCAAAAGTACTCCTTTACTTTCACTTTGAATGAGTAACGATTGGTGGCCATCCTGATTTCGAGGGGAAGCGCATTCCAAAGGAGAACAGATTGAACGAAGAAAGAAGAGCCTACAAAGTCTGTGGTGTGAGAGGGACAAAGAAGAAGAAGATTATTTAGGGAATGAAGGTTTCTATCATGATTACTACTTAAATATTGGAAATATGAAGTTAAATACGTTGGGGAAGATGTAGAATTAAGGATGGTAAACAGGGCAGTGAGGGCTCGCAACATACGGCGCTGACGAATAGGCAACCACTTTTATTCTCCTTACATAACTACAATACATAATAAACCTTAATACATACCATAAATGGAAGGCCTGGGTTTTGGTTGTGTTGCATCTGAAGGTCAGACATCATCGGCATCAAGTTCTGCAAACAAATCAATTGGTATTATAGTTTGTTGATCTAATTCTAAATCATAGAAAACCTCCCATTAGTCTACACTAGTAATGAAGATTTATGTTTCTTAAATCTTATATACATGTACATCAGAATAACTATAAATTACAATTTAAAACACCCCCAACTCGAAAATCCCTTCAACAATTAGAGAGAGATGATCTTCGAACGGCTGAACAGGTTTTCTTGAATTACATCTAAGAACACTCTCAATCAAGTCACCTTTCAAACAAAAAAAACGCACTTAAATCGGTCTATTCGTTTGGGGGCTACGATGCCACAGACAGACACACAGACCCGTCAAACTTTCAACATGAAACTATTGTATGTTACTAGTATGTATCACATGAAAGGACGGAGACAACTTGACATCATTATATTATTATTATGCATGTAAGCATATTGTTGAGAGTTCTATAGCGCTTTAGTGGGCTTAAATAAAATAAAAATAGTTTCACTTACTGGTATCTGCATTCCCGTCATCATCTGCATTTGAGCCTGCAAGCTCTGTAGCTGTCTCATTATCTCAGGATTTGTTAGTATACTGCAATGTGTAGAAAAGATAATGTCAGAATTATTAATTTAGCAAGTAGTATATAGAACATTGAACAGCAGATAAAACCACATATTTCATTTTAGTCATATTTGAACTCGACTAGCGCCTATTTGTGCCAGTGAATGCAACATGTAATCAGTAGGTAGGTAGATCAAGCTTACTTGATTCTACTGGTTTTTAAATTATAATTGTCTATAGATACTATTCAACTAATCTGTAATGCACAGTATGTGTTTGTAATATATTCAATTTAAGACAATGTTCTGTTTGTCAATAGTAAAAAATGACAAAAAATTATTATGAATTAATTAAAAAAATATATCACTACGTATTATAAAACAAAGTCCTGCGCCGCGAACGGATTTTCATGCGGTTTTCACTAATAGACAGAATGATTGATGGGGAAGCTTAGGTGTATAATTTGTTAAGATTTTGTGTAAATTGATTGAAATATGTTGATGATTGTTCAAGATGTCTCCGCAACCCGTGCGAAGCCGGGGCGGGTTGCTAGCATTACAACAATTAGGAAAGTACCGCTTAATTCTTAGGGTATACCCGGGTCCCTTGCAATAGACCCACTTATGACGGAACACCGTCTGGTTTTAGTCGGTTCGATTACGACATACCATTACACCGATAGCTCCGGTAATGTGATGACCCATGGGGGATTCCACAGTAGACAACTATTTTGTCATATTTTGCCTTTGTTATTTTTCCATAGAACATAAAGGCATCAAGATGAAAATGAGGTTTTGAATAACAAGTTGATATTGATAGCATTATTAATCTCTTGAGCTCACCTTCCCAACGCGTCGGTGGTGTTCTGTGCGTGATGTTGCGGGGCGTGACCGGCGTGCGAGTGTGAGTGCGAGTGCGAAGAGCTCTGCGTGCTGGGCCCGCCGGTATCCACGGGGGTGTCGTCCTCGCTCTCGTACTCAAAATCGTTCAACAGCTTTCTATTGAACTTGGGCTGAGAATCCGGCTCATCTTGGAACTGTAAATTACAATAAAATTATATTAAAGAAGATAAAAATGAGCAATTGTTGCGTTAGATATGAAAAAAAAAAACATTATTTTCTAGTTTCCAACCTATTTTATTTTTTTAAGAAACCAGCTAGGTTTATAGTGGCATTTAGTAATGAGATAATACTTAAATTTCGAAATTAGTTGTGCCTGTTTTTATACTAATGTAATAAAGCCAAAGGGTTTGTATTGTTTTTTCTTGAATATGTAGTAGACCCAGCTACGCTTTGCTGTGGCTAAATAATCAATAAAAAATATTCTGACTATAAATTGAGATAAAAAAGAACTTACAAGAGATTATAAGAAACACTGTATTCTTGTATTCTATCTCATTCTCTCACAGGCTAAATCCTATTTCGGAATGTTTGTCTCTTTTTAGTGAGTTTTTGTTTCATCGAATTTCAAATCACAATGATTTTAAAGAAGTTTTACTTCAAAACTATCCTTTCTCTCAAGTTGAACCAAATTGCACAGTGTGCTAAATTTCATTAAAAATATTGTAATTACTTTAGGAGTTTGTTAGTAGTTCTTTTTCAATTGTTTAGAGTTAGTGAGGAGGAGAACACGAAATTTTTGTATATAAAGATTTACACCCAGTGTCTGAAAGGTTGATCAAAATATTGTTTAACTAACAGAGCTGTTCAGTTAACAGTGGTATCAAATCATCTATGATCAATTTCATTGAATAATCGATTTAGCAGTGACAAGGTCTGTTAACTGATCTGATGATTAAGTCAAAGTGCCTAATCTGCTTTCAGCAACTCAATGTATACTTGACAAGAGATTTGATATAAGATATGATGTAAATATTATAATATATATAATATGATTAGAAAAGTTTTGCATTCCAGAATCAAGTTTTTTGTTTGTTTAAATGCACTAATCTCTGAAACTACTAGTGGGATTCAAAAATTTTTTTTTGTATATGATAGCTGGCTATCATATACAAAAAAAAATCTGGATTCATGAGGGCTATGTCAGATCACGCGTCGACCCTTAAAGGTGGAGCAGTGGTCTTAGACGAGGGTGAAACTGTAGAGAACGGCTAGTAATAATACTAGCTGTTCCTCATAATCATACTTTTAAGCCACACCTAATAATATAATTGATTTATTTAAAATATTAGCTGTAGCCCCCTACTACATTTCGCCTAGTCGCCTATCATTTAAAGCAAAGGTTCGTGCGTTCGCACATCAGAACAGCAGAAATATAAAGGTAATTTTGTATTTATTATATATATAATTATATTTAAATATTCTTGTATGTATCTATTTAAGTATATATAAATTTATTTGCCTTTTTTTTCTTATTTCACTCATTCATACTTTTTAATGCACCTATTTCATTCATATCTACATCACCCTAAGGTAGACTGGCAGAGAATGCTTTTGGCATTAAGTCCGCCTCTGTACACATTGTGAATAAAGTTTTAAAATAAATAAATACATTTTCATTGAAGTATATCACGGTAACTTTACATTTTTTCGGAGATAAAAAGTATGCTATTCCAGACTATGATCTGCGAGGGCGGCACTGAAAATTTCGGGAATCAAGGAAGTGACACAACATTACTATTTAAAAATTTATTTATTGCTTTTCGAAGTATTCTCCGCGAAATTTGACACATTTTTCCATACGATGGAACCAATCATTGAAGCAACCATTCCATTCGGAAGTTGGGGTCTCCAAAATGGCCGTTTTGTAGGCGTCCACAGCTTTTTCAGGTGATGAAAATCTCTGACCACGCAATTTATTCTTTATTTTAGGGAAAGTATAGAAATCATTAGGGCTTAGGTCGGGGCTGTACGGCGGATGGTCTAATAATTCTATGTTTTCTTGCTTTAAAAACTCTTTTGTTCTGTGCGGTGTGTGAGAACTTGCATTGCCGTGATGGAGGATGATGCGGCGGTTGCAGTTCTCTTTACGGAGTTCAGAAACGACCTGTGGCAAACAATTGCTAGCATACCATTCTGCATTAACCGTTCTTTGTCCCTCAAGAGAAATAGTCGCAACATGGCCGGTTTTGGAGACAAACGTGGCCACCATTTTTTTTGCAACACTCCGCGAACGAACAATTTTTGTTGGCTTTAACTCATTTTCGAACACCCAAACTCGTGACTGGTTTTTTGTTTCGGGTTCGTACGCGTATATCCAGGATTCGTCACCTGATACGATGTTGTATACAGCATTTGAGGATCCTGCGTGAAATCTTTCGAGAGTTCTGACGCACTAAGTAACGCGAGCCGCTTTTTGCTCTTCACAGAGCGAATGCGGTATCCATCGGGAAAACAACTTTTTTACACCTAATTGTTCATGCAAGATTATTTGTATTTGACTCATGCCAATGTCTAAAGTTGCCTGAATTTCGCGGTATGTCACATGTCGATCTTCCTCAATCAGCTTACGCACAGCATCAACGTTTTCTTGGGTGACTGCAGTTTTTGGATGACCTTGACGGCGATCATCACTGAGCTTGACACGTCCACGTTGAAATTCAGCAAACCAGCGATAAATTGTGGTTTTGGATGGGGCTTCATCACCGAATGCAGAAATCATCCGGTCAACACACTGTTTTTGCGTTAAACCACTTCGAAAGTCATAATAAATCATCGCTCTTGAATTTTCTCGAGTCAATTCCATTTTCTCAACAACTAAACAATTTGACAAAACCTTGTGATAAGACCGAGAATCTTTTTTTAAATAAATAAATGGTATTCGATTTTAATATGACAGAAACAGTGGAAATATTCGTGGATGGAATGGATTCAAAAAAGTTCCGCCAGGACAACGTTCGCCCAGCGGAATCAGTTTATAGCGAATTTCTCCACAATGGCTGCATGCACAAATTTTTTTTTTACCATACACAATTACACGACGTCAGACACTAAATATCTGCATAATTAAAATCTTTAAATTCAACAACATTCCGCTGCGCGAACGCACACGAAATATTCCATTCCCGATACTTTTAGTGCAGCCTATGTATCTCTGTGCCAAATTTCAACCAGATCCGTTAAGTCGTTCTGGCCAGATCCATCCAATCTTCCGCTTTTATTATAGTAAGATTTAAACGAAAGATAACATGACTTACTTGATCACCACCCATTGGAGATGGCATCTGCGGACTGTGCTGACCAGGAGACATTTTATTATCTGATGAACTGACATTTAAGGTGCTACCTGTAACATTACAGAATATAATAAGCGGCGGTAGCGTAATGGCTAAGGTGTCGGACTTGCGATCAAGTGGTTGCGGGTTCGAACCCCACCCAGTGCACAACCGGCGTGAACTCACTCCTAACACAAGCATTTAGCTTAGTTGGAGGGGTTAACAAGAATACTAGTAATGTGTGACCCATGTTGCTAGTATTCTTTTATTAAAAAAAAAAAAAAAAATGTTTACTATTTGTTTACACCATTCTTTATAAAGTAGCTTTGTGTGTATTTTAGATCAACACTTGGTTGAATAACAATGGTTATTTACTCATTTTTAGGAGACATAATTATTACTGCAATAGTTGATTTAAAGAATAGAAAATTAACAGATACAGAGTAAACCTATATTTTTTGTTCTACTTTATAGTTGTAACTATCGTAACTTTAATTTTTGTTAATATAAAAAAAATTATAAAAATAAATGGAATGGCTGCTTAGGACTCAAGGCCCTACTAAAAACAAGGCTTGAGGCTGGCTTTGTCTTTTCAAATTGGCGCCTGTTCTGATGACCAACCCAAACAATGATTTGAGGGGTTAATAAGCATACTAGTTGCCTTTTTTAAATAATTAAATTCATTTAAAAAAAAACTAATAATAGCAAATGCAAAAAAGCAAAGCATGGGATGCTTTTTACTATATTTATACTACTATTTTTGTAACATTTAATGTTAAGCACCCCACATTTTTTACCATTTTTAATTTTAGTTTGGTTTGCTAAGAGGGTTTTTTTTATTTTATAATGTATTTTCTCATATTGTAAGTCTTATATTGTCATCGGTCCTTGATATATGTGTAAATATTCAAATTATAATCATATCAGACATCTTTGAAGTTGATGAAAACTATGTTTATAAATTCCATTACATAGATAGATACAGGTCCAACTAATATAAAGCATACTAGCTTTTGAACTTTCACATTCCATGATATAATTATGATTAATTCACATGGGAATCTCATAGGTATGTAACACCTTTTCGTGATCGAGTTAATTCCCGTGTGAATACCTACTAATATAAAGCATGTCAAGGTATCATACCATTGGCTGTATTATTTTGCTGTTGCTGTATTTCAAGGTGTAAAGGGTGGTTAGGGTCGGCCATGTCCAGCAAGGGCTGGATCACTTGTGGACTGAACACATTGTTCTTCTGCCACAGGTTAAGGACTCTGATGATGTTGCGCTGAAAGATTAGTTTTAAAATATATTTATATATTAAAAGAATATACATAAATTACTTCTTTGTATTTTGATACAGTTTTAGAACATTGGCCTGGAAATCAGACTACTGACATCTTTATTTATTAAATTATTTTGCATATTTTATAGATATGACATGTTTTGCTGGTATGGATATCAATATTCATTTCACTAAAGTACCAATAATTTACTCTTAAAGTGTGAAAAAAAAAAACGAACATTATATCAATCCCTAAAATTTATTTTAGCATTTTATTTTACATTATATTAATATTGATTTGTGCTTAATATTTCTTTTACACATATTTTTTTTTGGTGACGGGGTGGAAGATCCTAATGGATGTCCTCCGCCTTTGGGGAGGCGAAGGGGTCTGTCGGAATCTTACCGACTAAAAACCACCCCGGTGTTCCGCTAATTGCCTATGATCAGGGGAGCGAGAATCGCCATTGCATTCTTCCGCAACCCCCGATAGGCATTGACCCGTCTCAACCTAGACGGGTCCCGTCACCCGTGGGTCGCACTCCTCTGAGAAGCGCGCGTGGAACACTACGCTCTACCTCTCGGGCCTGTATCTGTTCGGACGACGACTTCCCCAAAAGTTCGTCGCCCGCAGGCCGCTTCCTAAGGTGGCCGGATGTCATTGAACGCCCTCCGGCGCCCGGTGCGTCTGCTGCGGGCAGAGAGAGTCGTACTCTCTCTGCCGTTCCGCCGCCTCCTTTGCGGACATCACAATGCGGACATACATGTATCCTGTAGCTCAATTTATTCAGTAAAGTACTACAAGGGCTACTAATTATTATTTGAGGTAGATAATTACCTTAATTAAGTAGCCTTTGTTTTACTTAATAGTTAAGAAATATTATTTTATTTATATTGTTTTTGTTTGATAGTTTAAGTAAAGCCCTTTCATAATGTTTACTTATCCCTGAATGTTACAAAACTTGTAAGCAATTGGAGTATTTTCAGTACATGCACAAGGTGTTTTGAGAATTAACTTGAATTTCTTAAGAATGCATGTTTTTGAACTCATAGAAACATTGTTGACATCACAAAATGACATGTGTGATATTTGTATTAATATATAAAGGAATCATGACAGTGGAGTACTTCTAAATAAGTTAATTTTTATCAGTTAAAGTTTCCAAATATGTTATTAGTACATAGATAAAAGAGGGATAGATTATAACCTAAAACAGTAATTTTATGTAACTAACCTTATCTTCTGGAGGACATCTGAACAAGTTAGCAAATGTCTGTTGCATGTTTTTGGCGAACCTTGGAGCAAACACATCCTTGTCTTGTCCGAACTGGTGCCGGGACTGTCTCACAATTGAATCTATCACGTAAAGACCAGGCACTTTGTACTCTGGCTTGCATTTCTGTATGAACTTTTCAACACTGTGCACTACATGTTTATAAAACTTTATAGCCTTTATAGCACCTCTGGTAATAGCACTCATCTTCGCCTTTGATATAGGCGGCTTGTTGTCGTACAACCCGGATAACTGCAAGAAAAAGATTATTAGTAAGGTGCCACGGAACATTTAACTCGATGCGACATCGTAATAAAATATACCTCCGCGTTGAACGACTTCACTTCTGGCATATCCATTGTGGTGCAATGCTTTTGTTCACAAATTTAACTATAACTTAACGCGGCCACAATAATTAATTTGCGACGAAAAAATCATTTTTGTAGCAGAGTCAACATGCTCAAAATTACAAAATGGCGTTTATCAAGATTTGTCGTCTATGCCATGCATGAGACAATGTAATACACTATGGTGGGTGATACCACCGGGTGATACCATACCAGTAGCAGTATTCGTTCCGAAGCATTTCCACAGATCTATTAAATGATAGTCTGTTGAACACTATGATGGCAATCAGTGCTCCTCCCGGAGTACATTCGAAAATTTGTAACGTTGAAACTTAAATATCGGAAGACTAGACAACAATCATGAACTTTTTATCTTGGCTTTCGGTTCTTCTTCTATGACGAGAGTGACGAGCCTGAGGAGAAGAAAAAAGCTGGTGTAAGGGCGCCTGAATTACATTTTTTATTTTCAACACAAGTACAGTTATATCCATGAACGAATTGGCAAACATTTAGGGGCTATGATGCCACAGACATACACAGACACAGACGTCATACACGTTAAAATCACTAAATCTTTTTTGAGTCGGTGGTTAAAAATTGGTACGGATGGTTTGGAGTTTTTCAAAGAAACTTTTTTGGGTTTACTCCTTAAGAATCGATTTTCATATAAGGTGCTTGGTATGAAAAAAATATAAAGAGTAAAATTTTGTGATCGAAGGGCGGCGTACCGCTTTAACGCTTTGTTGTGCTTTTTGTGCTTTATTGGAGTTTACTCCTTATCCTCGACGCATATAAGTAAATATGTGTACATAAACTGTACAGCGCCAACAAATATGTATAGTTGTAACTGAACCTCAGATTTGCCTACTGTTTATTATTAAGGCCAAGTTTTGTATATCTTGATCTGTTGTCTGTATCTATACCTATTGAATACAATAAAAATAAAATAATTTGACCAATAACTTTTGTAGAAATTATTTAAAATAAAATTTATTAACATTAGTAAATTATTTGTGATGTTTTTCCTTTTTATTATTTTTCATTCTCTCGTAGGCTACTTATCTGAAGTTTCACTTCTGCCGTATGGGAATTGCACACACACACATTATTTTTGTATTAACTTATAAATGTACAAGTATACAATGTGTCAGAATCAGGGCTGCCAGTTTATATAATTGGACACAAAATTTGTATAATTCGGTTATCTTATGTATCCTGCTTGTATAGTATATTGCATTGTATAATTAAATACAATATCATTACTGATATTATAGCGTAATAAGTACGTACTTATATAGAGAGAGATACTTAAAACCAGTCATGACTGTGGTACACCGTTAAACCGTTATCCATTTAAATTAAAACACCTTTTATTGAAATCCCCAAAGAGTGACGTACTATAATTATAATAGCTGTACAACACTGATTTTGTATAATAGTATTTGATTTTGTATACGTTCTGAGACTCGGTTTTATAAAATAAGGTGTCCTTACTAAGGCACTAATACAAATAAACTAAGGCGGCTACCTTAGTTTAATTGTATTAGTGCCTAGTAAGGATAATACTGCATGCAGCATGTTGAGGTTTTTTATATCTTTCGTGTCAGCTTTTAGGAGTAACTGATCCCTATTTTTGTGCCAGCTGGCTGATAAGGGTCAGAGTTCCACTCTAGCCAGCCAGCTAGGATCGCGCAGTTGCTCGTTCAGTTATTGCCAGCTGTGTAATACGTGACTATATATTATTAGTTAAACTATAAAATAACGTGCATCGTGATAGTATCACAGAGTACTTTATTGTAACTGAAAGTGCGCAGCGGATGTGTAATGCTTTGATGAATTTCTAGGTCTTGTTTGAAGTATGCGGCGTGCATACGCTACATATTCCTGAGCCGAGTATACTTACCCTATATATCTATGTAGTAAAAACATATTATTAAAACAGGATGCCACCTACCCCAACGACATGCGTCGGGTGTTGATTCAAATCAAATTCAATAATTTTCTATGACTAGAAACATACCACTCGATGCAACACGACGTTGAGATTTGATTGTGTTTGATTGCACCAACACGCGTCGCATGTCGTCGGAATTTAATAGAATATTACAGGCTTTAATTATAGATTTAAAACAAAAGATACTACCAGTACGAGACGTTTCACTGGGTCTACTTTCATATGAAGCATTAGCAGCATAACTAGATTCAGTTTTCGTAATGTTATAATACGCGATAATCATAATGATACGATGAAATTATTCGTTTAAGGTTTTTCAATTAAATAGGTAATAGGAGGTAATAGATTTACCATTTGATTTTATATTCGTTAAAAAATATTGATATGTTAAGTTAAGTGAATAAACATTTACTTTTGTTTAGAATTGGAACAATTTTTAGCTAAAATAATACTTATAGATTTAGTAAAATAAATGCAATAAAACACCATTCTCTGTCTGTAAAAAACATTGATAAAGGAAGAAAAGAGGATGTGCTAATCATATATAATTTGTAGTTTTACAAATAGCATGCAAGTAAAAACCTAATTACAAAAAATATATTTGTCTCTCTTTCACTTATGATAGTTTACATTTGTAAAAGAGTTCAGTATTATGTTAAACATTTTTTTTGTAAATGTCAATAAACTCCGCCTTGAAGCCATTTTTGTAACAGGACGCCATTTTATTATTGCATAGTTTGTGGTAGTTCTCCTGTCATTGAAAGCGTTCTCCGGAGTTTATTTTCGATTTTAACTGTGAAATGCGTCTATTTTGGTGTTTTATTTGTATTAAAAGGTCTAATGAACAAAAACGGCAAAGTGTTGCATTAGAGTGTTATACAAATTCCCGTAAAAACTACAAAATATTATCAAGTTTCAGGTTAGTTAATGTATTTTCCATATTTCATGTATATTTTTTGTCAGAATTGTTTTATTTCTTATGTATTCTTAATAGAATTGGTAATTAAGATTGGTTTGTAATGTTATCTAGATTGCTATATGACTACTATCAACTAAGTTATAACAAGTAAAATATTTGACTTCTTTACATACCAAACTGTGTTGTGTTCGTGTTTTGTTGTTATCGATATTAACAATGATTACTTTCAAACTCTAGTACTCTACCTATTACTAGTGAATTTTATTATAAATTATCATCAAAACAAATAAATAAAATCGAAGTGTCTGTTTGTAATGTCAAATTAATAGTTTTTGAAGCTTATACAGGTTTCTCTCAGATAGCTGGTATTATAATGAGTAACGTAGGCTACTTTTATTTTGGAAAAATAATTAGAGTTCCGCTAGCGAAGCCGAGCGGGAACTGCCGGTTAATAATAAAATAGATAGAACGTCACTTTATAACTTTTATTTTTTGTTTTAGGGAAATTGGAAAGTAACAACCAACGACATCAAATTTCGAACGAATATGAAACAAATGGTTTCATATCAAGGAGACACTTTATTGAACTATTCATGATTTTTTTTTTAGTCGACTGTTCATCGTGTATCATTAAAGTGTAATTAAAAGAATTAAAATAGGCAGTCATAGGTCTGCCGGCAGAAGTGAAAACTTAAAACGCCGTATCACATTATTATGACCGTCACCCGAACCTATAACTTTTGGCCCTACCAAAATGCTCAACGCGGGTAAAGAAGTTTTCAATCACAATTCAGTATGAACTTCATAATTCTAATATTAGCACGATAAACCACTAACTACACACACTAACCTCACAACGTAAACCAAATAATTGTTAAAATAATTATTATTACGTACCAATTAAAACTATTAAATTAATAATGACAAATATTACATATTAATTGAATATACTAAACACAGCGACACAACAGCGAAGAGCAGCTGACTGTATCTTTCTCGCTCGGGTACACCCGGTGGTCCCGAGTTTACCCAATCGAACCCTTGATTTCAGAGCGTGACGGATCAGCCTAACTTACTACCTACGAAAAATATGTGTGTGGTGCGCCAAAAGAAGCTTTCACTTCAAAAACATTTTAGAGAAAGGCATAAACAAGAACATCTATGTTTCGCACTAACTTTATTGGACTTTAATTGGTTACAGTTATACACAATACAATACAATACTCTTTATTGTAAACCATAAAAACAAGTTTATAACATTAAACAAAGACAAAAAGATAATGGTATAAAAGGCGGTCTTATTGTTATTTGCGATTTCTCACAGACAACCCTTAAGTGCACAGTTGCAATGATTTTGTGTATAGGGCAGTTAACAGGTGTACTGGTTTAGCTAAGTAGCAACTTATATGAATATGAAAGAAAAAGGATAAATAATAATTGTATTACCTTACCTATATATATACACATACATAAATACCGATACTAAAATAAACAAATACAAATATCTAGTATTATAAGATAGTGAAATATTATATAAATATTTAGAAAGAGTATAATTAGAATAAAGAAAGAGTAAAATTTAATTTAAAATTTAAATTACCTCCGACTCGAAAATCCATTCAAAGATTAGAAAAGAGTTGATGATCTTCGAACACTCTCGATCAAGTCAGTTTGCAAACAAAAATAAAACGCACTTAAATCAGTCTATCCGTTTTGGTTTTGGCCACAGACAGACATATAGATACGCCAAACTTATTACGCTCCTCATTTTGTGTCGGGGGTTAAGTAATTCTACTAATAAATATATAAAAAAGATGCCGCAAAATAATTGTATTTAAATGTAACCTTTTTTAATAAATATTTGAGATTTAGTTTATATTTTCTTTTTTTATACAGAACATGAATACTTAAGGTATAGTTTTAATATTTAATAGTAAATAATTGAAGCAGTTTGTTAATCACAAGAAGAAAGTTAATAAATATGTGTTTTGTTTTAAGAAAGAATAATAAATATTTATAAATAGCAAAGTTATTGTGAACTTGTAACTTATTAATATCTTCATTTAAAAAAAAGATCTAAAAATTTATATTCACAGACGGAAAGGACCACACGTGTCACACACAACATACGATCTTTAGAGTGCTGTTTTCAACTATAGGTATTACATTATCTGTCCGTCTGATCCTTTTGAGCAAGATACGAGTGATTTCTATGTCATTAATACATACACATACTCTTCCTTCACAAAATACTGAAAGAAAAACATGTTGATATGGTATTTTTGACAAAATCAGTACAACAGTATTTTTTGTGGGTGGAGTTAATATGACGCCATATTTGAGAAACATTTGGCTGACACGTTACCATATTTCATATCAACTTTTCTTCCTATATCTATGGTAAAAATTATCACTTTTAAAAAAAGTTGATGCGTCGAATTCAAAATCCCTTTTGGCGCTTAAAAAAAAACAAAAATAAAAAATTCTTAAATATAATAACTTCAAATAATACAATTACCGACCTAAATAAGTTCATTTATTTTAACTGTTTTTGGAATAGGTATAGTATTTATTAAATACTCTGTGTTTGCTGCAGAAAGTATATACGAATTTGCAAGAAAAAGTTAGTGCAATTACTAAACGAAAAATTCGTTTTGAGTTTTCTCAGCCGCTGTGTCTGCTGTTTGGATTTACATTATAATCAGTTAGATCATTGTAGAAATGTTTTGGTAGTTCTAATTTGCAAAAAAATTACTGTTGGACAGATCAAACTCATTACAGGACCCAGTAGGTAATATTTATCAGTGTAGACGGGATGACTACCACACTAAAGCATTTCATCAATAATTTTGTATTTAACATTTTATTAATCTTTAATAGTTTTGCTTGTTAACAAACAATATGTCATTCTTTTAATTTGCGTATACCCTAATCGTTCTTTAGGCCTAGGTACATTGATTTTTTTATTTCAGGTTATTATCGACCTGTCAAGGAGACATTTTTTCCGTAAAGCTGTACTTGCAAAATTCGCAAAATAGGAGACGAAAACCCCTTTAGGTTTTCTAATTTTATATCGAATCTGCCACCAATAGTAAGTTGGATCAAATTTAATTATTTAGAATCAATACTCTTACTTCGTACGTATGAGCTTTGAATGTGAAATATGAGGTGTGATTATAAACATTTTATCAATATGATAGGAAAGATTTCAATTGTAAATTATCTGTAGCAGATCTGTTTTACTAGTCTATTAAAGTTAGTTAGAAAATGTGTATTGATAATGTCTTGAATCTGTAAGTATTTGTAACATAACCTCTTTTAGTGTATAGTATATTCATTATCATATGTTTCTGTCACACCCAGCTGTTTGGACGTCTAATTCTATCTATGTTACTAGGTATGTTTAGATTCCTAGATAAACATTTTCCAAATGTAAAGAACTGAGTGTATGCAATGCATACTTTGGTAAAATAACAATAAAATAGGAACAATATTACATCTACTGACATCAAACAAGTTATATACCTTGAATACCTTACCTTTTTAAAATCTTTAATTAAATAAGTAAATACTTTTAAGATACTGTCATGATGAGTAGTCTAAATACTGGATAGTAAATTTTGTTAATATTGTACTATCTTGTAATGAAAATAGTAAGCATAATAAATTTAACACTTTTATGATGACACTTACATGACATGGTGATAACATAAAATTTCACAAACTGAGGAGCATACAATTTTTAATATTAAAGCTTATGTATAGAAGTGCAGAAAGCTTAAAAATTTTTTTTTGTGTTACGAGTTAAAAAAAATTGTGAAAATGGCTACTGTCAAGCTACACGCATCCAGGTTATAATGTGCCGACCTTGTGTGGTATGGACTAACTGACAGTTCAAAGTTATACAGGCCAATGAAATAAACCAAAAATGAATTTTGTTAAACTCTGTTGTTTTTGACTATGCTTGTTTGAATGTAGATTTTATTAATCAATTCAGGTATCCCTTAAAGGTACCCCATGTCTTTTTCTGAACCTCTAGCAGTTTGTATATAACATTTAATGATGATCAGTTGACTAGTAAAGAGTGTTAAAAACATAAAAAAGAAACCAACTTGCTTTTTGCCAAGTGAGTGAGGTTACAAGAGGGCCTCCCCCCCTCCCCCCCTCTTCTACCTTTCCCCTACTCCTACCTTAAAGGCCAGCAAAGCAGTTGTGACTCTTGAATTGCAGTAGGAGTTAGTCATTTACTATCAGGTGACCCGTCTGCTTGTTTGGTCCCTATACCATAAAAAAAAACTCACTGTCACATTTATGATATTAATTAGGATATTTATGAAGCAGTTTGTGTTTGTAAACAATATTATTTGTTGTTTTATAAATATTAACTACTATTTCAGTTGTATACTTTTCATAGTTGTCTAAAAGTGCATTTAATAGTACAGAAGCAAAAGTACAAATTCAGAAATGCTACAAGGAGGACTTCTTAAATTAGGCAGTGCCAATTTAAGTAGCAAAATAACTGTAACCTGCCTTCCTCAACATCTTTGTATAAGCCAAGCACTTTAAAACATATTATTTTAATAATCTGTATCTGTGACATCTGGCAGTACTCCAAGGATAAGATTATACCTTTAGAAGAAGATTAGTAGTCATTCCTCACTCTCCCACATTTATGGTCACCATTCTGCTTATAAGACTCTTAGCAAGGTTTAAATTTCCTCCTCAAGAAGTAGGCTATCAAAAACAAAAAGATTTAGTAAAAATTGGAGTGGTGTTTGGGCATATATTAATTTAAATCGGAATAAACAAGATCAATTTAAAAGTTAGTAAGGCCTTGGGCACCTTTTTGGTGTCATTTAACTATATTCTATAAGATTGAATAGACTTATAATGTTTCTTGTTTTATAGTATGTAATTGAACACAAATACATTTAAATGTAGTTTCTTCCTTATGCAACATGGATCGTCATTAAATTGATATTTACTGGCATTGCCACAATTTATAAATAGTTTGTACGTAATTTCTATGATATAATTATGTACACAACAATATGATCAGTTATGTAAGCGGCCAGTTTATTCTAAGATATTTTATGAGAGTAAGATTTCAAGGTGTTCTATAGACAATGGCATTCCATTAAAATTTAAACTGTCCAACTACCCTACAGTAGAGGAGAGCTTGAAAAAAGAGCCAGGCATGCCATGGAAATTGAAATTGTTCAACTGGAGAAGTATGCTAACTGCCTTGCATTGGCTAGCAGGATAGGAGATCTCCGAAATAGAACCTGGCATTTCACTGGAATTGAAACCCACCTAAAGAAGTATGCTAACCCTACGAAGGATATGCTTGAAGTCCCACCACAGCCTTTCCCAGCTCTCTGCTACTGCAGTGGAGAGCTCCGAATGACTTTGGACTTTCTTCATTAGAACATTATCTGTGATAGCTAGTGATTTAAAATCACCATTTCATTATCTATGACTGCTTTCTTTATCTTTTTTTATTTTGTTGAAAATATAAAATTCTAGTGATTCAATTGTCCAAATACCTTATCTTTAGACAGGTCTTGGCTTATCAATTGACTATTTACTTCCTCTTGTCATAAATATTTTATATTAACAAATTTTTGTTTTACATTAATTTACATACATTTTGATGCAATGATTAGGAAATACCTAATCTATTAAACTATCTTTTGACCAATTGTAGAAGAAAATTAGACAAAAACATGTCTTTATTTATTTAAAACATTGTTATTATCAAACTGTAAAACCCTCCTATAGCTGAGAGCGGTGTTCCAGAGAAAGGAGTATTAGTGATCTGTAAATAATTAATTGTATTTTACTATATTTAATATTACAATGTGCACTTTTATATTTTATCACTTTTGAGGAGCTGTGGAATTTTCCAGCTCAGCTGATTTTAGAAGTCTCGGCCCTTTTTAATTGTCTTCTCTTTTCTTTTTAAATCCTACGTTATTATATAATTCAAAATAAAGCTCGAATTGACATAGCTATCATTTCACATGCCAGTGCATTATTTATGCTAAACAGGTTGGAATATTACAACACTAGTACACAGTAATATTTATAATTAAATCATCATTGTATCACAGTCCATTAATAAAAACATGAAAAAGAAACTTTTTTTTCCAAACTAAATATTTAATTTCATCAATATAACCACCGTTCCCTACAAGGCAAAAGTTTCTCATGATTTATTTGTACTCGGATGTCAGGTTTCTCTCTCTATTGCTTGTAAAAAAATAGTCTTGTCTAGGGTGGTGGAGCGATGCCACGCTCCAGCAAACGGACGCGGAGCGGCGCTCCCGCGAGTGGGGGCGAAGTCCTGCCAGGAGCGACCGCAATAGACGATCATCATCACCACAAAAGATCTAGAAATAGCAGGTAAACATTACTACTTCTAATCTTTTAGAAATTCTTATAAGAATACTACCTGCGCCCGGCATGCGTTACAATGCATTTTTTTCTACGATAAAAAAATGGGGGGTTGGTTGACACACCGCCCCGCCGAAAACCCCGGTGGGGTGACGGCCCGAGGGGGTTTCCACAGGTACAAAAAAAATGAGGGTGAAAAATACTTTACGACCTACATTTAGGCAAAATGCAGGTCATAAAGTATTTTTCTCACAGAAAACCGGCAGTTAAGCAATGCTTCTATTGTTTTTCGCTGAGTGAGTGAGGTTTCCAGCCGTAACCCCTCCCTCTCTTCCTATTTCCCTCTTCTCTACCTCCCTGCACTCTCCCTCTTCCCCCCTTCCTCTACTCCCACCTTAAAGGCCGGCAACGTACTTGTGACTATAGAGTTGCTAGGCGGCGGTAGTCACTTACCATCAGGTTGACCCGTCTGCTCCTTTGCAGGGGGCGTTTGAAAAAAATATATATATACATATTACCTAAGGTTTTGTACGTATGTTTCAGTTCACGTCGACATTCCAAATCAGAAGACACAAGTTTTAGCGTAAAGAAATGTTTAACTTGGTTTAAAGAATACACATCAGTTTCCGAACCAGATGTTTTAGGTAAGTTATTACATAGATCTTACTCTATTGTCCCGCTGCTAATAAATATGTCGTCGATTAATCATTGGCATCCTCATCGTCATTAGTGTTGTATTATTTATTGATCATATATAAGAATGCAAAGCGAAAAAGGAAACGAAAAACCCTAATTATATTTACTAGTATTATAACTGCGAAAGTCTTTTCATGCGTTTCTTACTCGATGACACTGAAAAGGCTCGATTGATTGGGATGAAATTTGAAATGGTATTTCCATTCCAAATTTCAAAAAAAGACTAGCAACCCGCCCTGGCTTCGCACGGGTAGCAAAGACATCTTCAACAATCATTATAATATTTCAACCAATTTACACAAAACCTTAACAAATTATACACCTAAACTTTCCTCATGAATCGCTCTATATATTGGTAAAATCCGCATGAAAATCCGTTCAGTAGTTTTTGAGTTTACTGCGAACAGACTGACACGACAGACGTGGCGGGGGACTTTGTTTTATAACATGTAGTGATTAGCACGTAGGCATAGGAGAACCTATATCCACATAGCTACAGTTATTATTTTTTATTCAATTATTACATTCAGTGTTGACCCTTTAATCTTGTGCTTGGATGATATTAACACTACATTAACACATTCCTTATTATTTATTTAATACTTCCTGCATTTTACATTGCACGGGGCGGACTTAATGCCACATGGCATTATCTACCAGTCTTATTAGGTGTGTAACTCGGGACTTAATCGCGATAATATTTAAAAGGTACCATACCTCTTGGTTACCCGACGTTTCGATTGAATTGCACCGATCGTGGTCACGAGTGGACTGATGAGAGTTCAGCGACGCCTCCGTGAAGTGCGAGTTTCAGCAACTACCCGCACTTGGTCTTCACTATTTTTCGTACTGTCGGTACTGCCACACTACACTTCCGACGTCCCCTGAATGATGTCGAGGGTGTACTCGCTGACGATAGCATTTGCTGATGACGTGAGTCCAAGATGTTGATAAGCGGTACCCATCTTGTACATCATCATCTTAATATGTATCAAAGTCGCGAAAGTTTAAAAACAATTAACACATTCCTTAGATAAATAAGTAAATAATTCACGAATAAAAATATCTACATAATCACATACATCAATGCACAAAAATATTTGCTTGCTCCTTCTTTGATTATAATTAGACTAACCGCTCCTCGCAGTTTCACGTGCGTTTATGATCACTGTTCCGCGCCTAAAGGTCGTAGCGTGATGATACATAGCCTTATTTCATGAATACTCTATATTATAGCATGCAGGCAGTCTAAACTGGTGCTGACGGGGGTCTCACCATGTTCAACTTGCAAACTGCTTAGTCTCAACCGACTCGACATCAGGATAGTTGTAGGAAACATTACGGGCCACTTGCTCCTAAACCGGCACCTATTCACCATCAATGCGACTGGAGTGCGAAGGAGTGGCCACACAACGCGTAAATATCCTGGAGAGTGCAAGTTTGCTTATAAAAGCCTGTGAACGCCCCAGGAGGCTTCTGTGCTTCTGGAAGGAGCTAGGCTATATATCCATAACAAAAAGAAATTTTCCAATACAACTGGACATTAGCATGTTTAAACAAACAAACAATCAAACAAAAAACTCTAGCGTTATTATATTATGGGTTTGTCTGTTTTCAGGTCCCGAAGGCATGGAAAAGTTTTGTGAAGACTTAAATGTTGATCCAGAGAATGTTGTAATGTTGGTAATTGCATACAAAATGGGGGCAAAACAAATGGGCTTTTTCACACAAGATGAATGGTTAAAAGGTAAGCTTTGACGATACGTTAGTTTCCTATGAAACAATTAATTTAACCAACCAACCAACCTTCGTGAAATTAAGTGTTTGTTGCATGAAATTAACTATTTCCAAGTTTGTAATTCTTTTTTTCAATTTCGAAACATTAAAAATAAATTATTTGACAAGCAATGTATGACGTCATAAGCTGGTATCTCATACAAGTATAAACAGAACTATTTTGAGGTTTAATAAAATAATAATAATAACTTGAGACGCTTTCCACACGGCCATGGTAACCCAAACTAGGCAGAGTCTGTACTATAGTAACCGGACTGGTGATAAACACACATTACTAACCACTAGACCGACAGGCCCTTCAAAGATACTGCTTTAGACTTTTCAGTCAACTACCATAGCCTCATTCAATATATTTCACAGCGTAAAACAAAATATCTGTATGCAAGTGTCTTTGTATAAATTGTAAGCCTTTTCTGTTCCAGGACTAACAGAGTTACAGTGTGATAGTGTGCATAAACTACAGAACAAATTAGAATACCTTCGTAATTTACTCAATGATCCTTATATATTTAAGGCTATATACCGATATTCATATGACTTCGCAAGGGTGAGTTGAATAATAATAACTTGAGTAATTTTTAAACCATGACATAATTTAGTGTAAAGTCATAAGTACAAAATAGTAAACTTCATAATACCTAATTTTAGTTATCAGCTGTAAATTGCAATTTGATTTTACTGCTGTTTTATAACTTAAAGAGTTGAAATCCAGAGTTCTTTGGGTTTATTTCTACTACCTCGTATTCTAGTAAAACAATAAAAGTTTATTTCTTCTCGCCTTTTAAAAATTTGTAATCGTTTATAGCGTTCTTCTAAAATTGAATAAAACGTATTGGAACGTCGTAATCGCTAGAAGTATCGCACTGTGACAGGACAAGGACCAGCGCTCGCTGGACACGAGCACGGCGCGCGCGCTGCTGGGCGTGCTGCTGCCGCGCTGGGCGCTGCGGCCGGCGCTGGGCGACTTCCTGGCGCGCGAGCGCCGCTACCGCGTCGTCAACCGCGACCAGTGGTGCAACATCCTCGAGTTCAGCCGCAGCGTGGACGCGCACCTCACCGCCTACGACGCGGACGGCGCCTGGCCCGTCATGCTCGACGAGTTCGTGGACTGGCTGCGCGCCGAGGGCTTGGCGCCCGCCAGCTGAGAGCGCGTGACGCGTGACGCGTGAGTAGCGAGCGAACTGGGCTCTTCACGATCTTCAAAAAATTGCTTCGAATCAATTTAATGTAATAAAAGTTTAATTTTCATACCTTCATTTAATTACTCGCGCCGCGAACGACACGAAGTCGCGTGACGTCTCCGGTGTGTGACGTCATATCGACATTTGAATAAGCGTATTGATATTAAATTAATGAACAAAAATTACGACTCGAATCTGCCTCACCTTGTCAAAATAGTAACGTGATGTCACGCGCGCCATGTTAGAAAATCAAGAGTTTACCACAGATTAAAAAAAACACAATTAAAATAAATTAAATATTTAATTTAATGTATATATGTATAATTACGTTATCTAATTAAAACATAATACTTTATATATATATATTTCATTACAAATCCTTACATTAGTCAACATCCTAATTTGAAACGAAATTTTAACAAGAAAATATCGACATTGAAACAAAATCGTTGCCAAAACACTACGTTTAATAGGTAGGACTATTCTCTCACGGCAAACTGAAATCATAATTCACTCAAGCGCTAGTGTAGTGGACATGCGGCGCAGACGCAACTCGTTATCGATGAAAGCGAAGTCGTAGAGCGCAGTGACGGTGAATATGACGTACAATTCTTTAATTTAATTTTTATATTGTTATCATTTATTTATAATTCTTTAGGCACGTTGGGCACTTTTGGTATGGGGAAAAAAAGCACTGAACTCCGTAACCGTCCGACCGTCACGCTCAGACACATATACTACACAGTGAGTGTGTATATGTTAGTTATGTTTTCACTTCTGACGTGCAGTCCTACGACTGACAGGTTTTTTAAATATCCATTCTTGATTACACAATTACAACAAACTTTAAGATCATCTTTATCGATATTTGATTGTCGTCCCGCTTCTAACACGAAAGAAGCCATATCCTACCCATAACTGGGACAGAGAGAGCACAATATTGTTATCCCGCTTCGATGATTTATGACTGAGTCTGCAGTGAGTAAATAATTTACTATAGATCAGTATCTCTAGTATGAGTCTTCACGATGAGTGTGGCTGATTCTCTTCGTGACTCATTTTAGGAACCCACTGCTGTCGTTATTAATAAATATATAGACAATTCAAAAACACTTGTCCTGAACTGAAACTTTAAGAATCTACAGAAAAAACTCAAACAGTATTAAACTGATTAAACACCGTGTACGTTTCGGCGTTCCGAAAAACTTACAAAAACGTATTTCTGTACTTACTACATACATATCACAATGCAACAGTCAGTTCATCATAAAAATGCGAAATAAGGATTTCGTTATTGTTTTGATTTTGCAAGACCTTTAACTGATCTGAATCCACTGCCGAACGTGCTGAAACACCGCTGTCGCTTACACATAAAAAATACTGATAGGTTTTTTTCAGGTCGAACAAATCGAATCTTGGGATTGCTTTGGTAAAATCATAGAGCAACTCTTTGTGCGGTTACTCTTTTCTTTTGGTTCATTTTGAGATCATAATTATTCCCCACTGCTTCTGAGATATTAGTTGAAGCTGTTACATTTTCCTGGCCAGGTTATATGTTGCCGTAAACTCTTAAGAACTGTTTCGCTTTGAACTCGAAACTGCATTACTATACCTTGTGTAAATAGGTTTCGCAGTAACTATAATTTTACATACCACCTATAATTATGCATACATTTTTTCTCTGATAACGTCCCAAAGTTTCTAGGAGTGAATTGCGGTGTTGTGAGAATGGAAATTAAAATCATTAGATCATCTTTGCATAAAAAAAAAAAATAGTTCAATTATTTCAAGTTTAATTAAATGGACTTTAAATATAAACAGAAATTGGTTTGATTGCATAAAAGAGTCGAGAAGGTAAAGTGTTGTACTAGTAAAAAGAAAAACATTGTATCTAATCTTTCCAAATAACTGTAAATATTAAACTTTCCTTCAAACGTCCAAATAAAATGTTGAAGTAGAAGTAAGTTGCATTCATTGTTTAAAACCCAAATAAAATTATTCACTGTTTTTTTTTTTTAATAAGCTTACTTTAATAAGTTATAATAAGTAAGTAATAATAAGTTTTCTGCAAGCACACTGCAGCGTCACTACTTTCAGATATCCAAACGATCTAGTCCTTTTTGTCGGTTTTATGTCATTTCTCATTTACCTTAGGGAAGTCTTAGCCATCATTTCTAGTTATTCCGCCTTTTGAGAAGATAGGAACCCGTTCTATTATTTTGAGTGGGTACCACACACTTCCATTAGTAAATCCTTAAGTCACCATTTTTGCCAACAACTTCTACTACGTGCAGAACTTTGCCCTAATGTCAGCCGGACAGAAGTCTAGTGCCAGACCTTATCTAGAATCCAAAACGGAGAACCTATTTTTCTCTTCGCCGTTTCTGTACTGTACCCTCTGCTAATCAGAGGGACACGTGAAGAAACAGCAAGCCAAAATACGGACATCCAAGTCCGTTTAATACACTGTCCAGGTGGGACATACTATTCTCTTCCAGTCTTTCTCTTCTCTATTCCAAAAATCCCTTGGTAACAGAGCCTAAAAATATCCATTTTGTCACACAAATCAAAGGAATTTTGCGAAGCATCTACACGTTTGTGTGGGCGTAGCATCGTTTTTGCACTGGCGTTGAATGTAATATGCAAATATGCACATCCACATAAATAAAAAATAATACTACATTATTACTGCACAATACAAAGCATAACAGACTTGTTATAAAGTGACAAAACAGGGAAATCATTCTATTCAATATTTATTGAAGGCGGTGATCCCATTATTTACGGAGAGACATGCATTTTTTGTACAAACAAAAAATATGAACTGCGTTGTTCATCTGTTCTTCGTTTTTTTTTTAGCGAACTATTGTTTCCATTCTGTTAATGTCAAACGAATTACTGTGCTTATGAAAATAAAACAGAACATATTTCGTTTCCATCGACAATATTTTTTAAACTTATTTACCAAATGATTCGAGCCATCTCGTTAGTATACGATAGACTTGTTTATTGTAATCTTATAAAAAATAACAAAAGATTATTGGAAAATATTTTTCTTTTTCTAAAATTCGCGCGCATTCAGAATGGGATGGAACCTTCATGAGAAAGTCATTGTTGAAGTTAAGAAGTATATTCAGGTTGAGATTAAATAATTTCATTTTGTTTAATTAATTTTATGTATTGTACTAACAATATGTTTTTGTTGTATAGTAATGTCGTGTCGCGAGTTTGGCGCTGAAGTGAGCGGCGCGAGTGCCTCCTGGTCCCATTCTGATGACGCCCACCTCTATACCTTACATATAACTACCATTTTCTTTAACTTTTGTTTTATAGAAAACATTCTGCACAAGTTAAGATATATTAATTTAATATTTTCCTTCACAAATGTAAATATATATTAAATTATCATCGTGCTATTGATTGGCCGACACGAGGAGCATGATATTTGTATGGTCACGACATTATATTGTATTTAATTATGTATTATTTTGTTTCATAGCCAAGTAGATGTAGTTGAACTTGTATAGTTTTAGATCTGTGTATATTATGATTTGTCACGCTCCTCTTATGTGTAACGAACATATTTCATTGAATAAAAGCAATCTCAAGTGTATGAAAAATATAAATTATTATATAAAATACCCACCGAACCGATGTTATAAATATTTGCAATAAAACAGTACAATAGACAAAGTAAATTAAACAGCCATGTTTATTTTTGAACCTTACCTTGGTGGGATTAGTATAATGTATTGCAGTAGTAAAGTCACCTTCGGATGGCTTTACCACTCATTTTGAACTCAATGCAAAGTTACTTGATCACATGCAACACATGTCCAGTGTTTCATTATTGTGCATAAAGGCATAAATATATTTAAAGCGTTTTAAGTTGTTTAGCATTTCGTATAGTTTTTTGTATTTGTAATTTAAGAATGTTGGTGATGTGTTGCATGTTGGTTTCATGGAAAATAATAGACTTGATATATACTGTGAACGCAATCTTAGACTGGATTACTGAGGCCACTACAAATCATGTTCCAATAGACTAGATCTGTGTCTAGTCTAAACAAGTAGCCTTAGGTGTAGATATCGTTTTAAATAAGATGTGTAGGTAGTATATTCAAATTCTCTGATTGTAAGTAAAATATTTCTCTGTAAAAATACCGTGTTTACGAAATTAACAGTTAGCGCGTATTATGAATGGTGGAGACTTTTATGGCACTGAATGATGACAGTTATATTGACCAATACCAGCACAATAACCCATTTATATGTGGATCAATAAAGCGAAATCGCAATATTATGTTTGAGATTGGTTATAGATATTTACAAACGTGGATTTAAAGTATTTGTTGGAGGAACATAGAGAGTACTCTATGTTCCTCCTAAGTAGGGTTGCCACCCGTACTACAATATATAGTATCGTACCTACTATGTTACAGGACAATATAGGTAGTATGAGAAATATATTTTCTTCACTAATTCAACTGTCACCCTTTTTTTATAGTACCTGTAAATGGAACACACATCGCAGCTTGTATTATTTCCAAAATTAAACGCATTCACGGAGTTTAATAATGATTGAATGTATTTGAGTTGAGTGTACTATAACATTTTTCTGAATTTTTTCAAATAACTATTTAACAAAAGTATTTCTCTTCCAAAGGTGACATGCCTTCTCTTGAGTGAGAAGACCTATGCAAGCAACGATGCGTTCACGCTTGTAGTGTGCGGGTTATCCGTTGTCTCACATTAATGATGAACGAACGACAACAGATGTTTTTTTTTTTAACCCATGTACCTATCTTCTATTAAGTACATTTACTCATACTAGGATTGGCTGTGTATTGGTCGTTTTGAATATATTTTTTTAAATATAATTGGGATTATTACGGTGCGTCAATTTGCGTGTACACAGAATTAACTACGAAACATTTAGGTAACTGTAACCGATGTTATTACATGAGGAATAAATAAAAATATTTAAAAACAAACGTGTTTTGTTTACCAAATCATTATTTGAAAATGTAATTTGTGTTATGCTCTCATTAAAAAGAATTGGTTATTTTATTTCTTTGTTTTATTGTGTGTATATATAGGTACCACATCATTTATTATCCAAGTATATTTAAATATAAATGTTGGTTCTGCTGTTTTGCCGTGAAGAAACCCTTCCAGTGAACCACATGGTCAATAAAAGATTTACTACCACATTCCCTCAAAAAGCACGCGCGGGCAGGCCCGGCTTTCATTCCTTCAGTGCCCTTTAGTCAAAGACTACAATAGTATATAGGATATAGACAGGCAGCTCTGCTTCTTTTTATTGACAACACAAAACTTCGCCTAGTGGTCAGATACCGAAAACTAATATAATAAACATATCTATAGGTATATATATACAATTGAACAATATATAGGTACCTACCTATACGGTGTATGTATGGGTTTTATTGTTCCCTGTTTCTTGTTTTTTAATGGTTCTAACATGACATGTTTATACTTTAGCTAATTAATGTATGTTTATGACTAATCTCCGATTTTTATATTCAAGTAACGGATAGTTTTACACATAGAACAACCAACACTTATATTGCAAAAAGAAAAGCACAAGAAACCGACAATCGGTACTCATACGCAGCCATTTGCAATGTAAGTGAAGTGCTGCCAATCTAATATTAATAATTTCCAAATATTAAAAAAAAAATGTTTGTTCTTACGATTGTATTTTTTGTGTTGGTGAACAAATTGTTGTTTGGATAGAATTTTAAGTGGTTTTAGATATTTAATATGCAATATTTTGTTATTTACAAATGCAAATTTTAAATCGTAATACATTTGAGAGTAATAAATTTCCCCTCATAAAAATCATAAATTTAAATAGTGTAACACAGTAATTTAAGTTCCGGTATCTATCCTTGTGATGGCACTGTACTCAATAAAAAAAGTGTAATTCTTTTATGTTCCAAGTTGCCATAGCATGCCTTTAGTCGAATCAGAATAAATATCATGTCCAAGATAGAGAATCTTCTAGAAAGATGCAAGACAACTGGATGTTAGGTGAAGTGGTATATTAGAATTGAATCGATTGAAGTGTTTCTTCAAACGTTACTAGGGCACTAGGAGCCTTAGCCCTATATTCCCAAGCCTGCTTTTTTTAGGAAACCGCCAGTTGAAAATCGTTGCCAGATCAGCGCTCATGGACCCTTCTTCCTCGTAGTCAAACTTTTTGGTCAAACTGGTTTGACCAAAGTGAGATAGGAGTTCAATTAAAAAATAAAAAAAAAAACATTTCAAACAAACAGATCGTTTTTACACTACATGGGGCACACTAAAAGTTTTGCACTTCTAGCTAATCGCATATTGCATAAAAAATATTATTATACACTTTATTGATTGACTGTACCCATTTTTAACTACAACTACAAACAGCTATACAGGGAGGGTCGTTAAACAAGTTTGACCACGAGGAAACGTAATTCTTCATAGTCAAACCAGTTTGACCAAACAGTTTGACTACGAAGAAGAAGGGCTCATGGACCCCAGACATCGTTCTGAATGCTGGAGTTTTTTGACCGGTTCTTACCCTCTTACCCCCTTAGAAGCCTAATTGTCGAGAATGGCGTTTAGTGTGCGTGTGTCTTATACTAGTCGTCCCTGCAGTTTCACCTGCATTTATGGTCACTGCTCCGCTCCTATTGGTCGTAGCGTGATGTTATATGGCCTTCCTCGATAAAGGGGCTATCCAACACAGTATTTTTCAATTTGAAAAAGTAGTTCCTGAGATTAGCACGTTCAACTAAACAAACGAACAAACTCTTCAGCTTTATAATATTAGTATAGATACGGGGAAACTTACTTAGGAAGTTGGGTAACGGATGTAAATAATATAAACAATATCAAAATATAGAAGATAGAAGACATTATAAAATAAATTTATTTACAATAACGATCTGCTTTCATCTTGCTTCTACGATCTAAAAGTGTTTCATGCAAGGTTCCTTCCTTTTTAGCCATTTTTAGTTCTTTTACACTGCCATCATTCAGGCGTAGTTTTTTGTCTTGGAACTTTTGGAATTTTTTTCTGTAAAATAACATTTAACTTATCTGTTTTTACTATGTATATCAAGAACAGTCTATACTACAATTTAAGCTTTTGTAATAGTTGCTACCTCTTGGTTAGTCGTCCTTTTTTGGTTGCTAATTAAATTGGACTGTTTTACACCTATTTAATCAACCATACCTATCTCAGCGCTGACCGTAATTTTGGCGATTTAATATTCAGTTCTGCGGGTATGCAAAATATGCGACGTCACACCAGGGAAGGGGTGAGTCCGACAAATGTGACTACCTGTGACAAGGACGGAGTGGATCCAAAAAATCATGATGATTTCATCATTATAGCAATTATGACAACATAACATCGCTTGATTACATAAAATTAGTAGTGACATGATACACCCTGTGACACTGTTAATTTATAATACTTTTTTTTTCTGTTTATTTGTGATTACGAGGGCGGCACTGAAAATTTCGGGAATAAAGGAAGTGACACAACATTACTATTTAAAAATGTATTTATTGCTTTTCGAAGTATTCTCCGCGAAATTTGACAAATTTTCCATACGATGGAACCATTGAAGCAACCATTCCATTCGGAAGTTGGGGTCTCCAAAATGGCCGTTTTGTAGGCGTCTACAGCTTCTTCAGGTGATGAAACAACAGTTGTCCGTGAACGAACAATTTTTGTTGGCTTTGTGGCGACTTCCACATACAGCAACAAGAAACATCTACAACCTACTAATCCTGAATCGCGCTATGAGAGTTCTCGCGCCGATTAGTATATATACAACTTCCCAACATCAACCGTTGGGCCGCGGCCCGCCAGGCATGATCACCTCGCCTGGTCGGAGGATCCTCCCTTTGTGTTGGAGGGACATGACACCCGTTCCTCCACAGTGGTGACCCCGACGGGATTGGAAGCAGCCTTCATGAAGCAGATCAGCAGCATCATCATCGCCACCATCGTATACACTCCTACAGCAATGAGCGGTAATCAAGTCTCAGCCAGCCAGCATCCTCGGCCTCAACAGGGATACCACACGCCTGCAGCGACCGCTCCAGCCTGGTTACCCCTACGGCCTCATCAGCGTCTAGGCACAGCACACTGCACCTACGGTCCACGTAAGAAGAGCATCTCTCTCCCGTCTACGCAGCAGCCAGCCACTACGCAGCAACCGCCCCGACTCACTGGGACCAGCGGACTTCAGCCCCGACTCACTGGGACTAGCGGCATTCAGTTCCGACGCACTGGAACTAGCGGAATACAGTACCGACTCACTGGAACTTGCGGCACTCAGTTCCGACTCACCGGAACTACTCACTACTGGCCCTGGCACACTCCTTAATAGAGCATAGACAGCTGACTCATCAAGATATCGACCTCCAGTTTTGGAGGGGAGTGATGTGGCGACTTCCACATACAGCAACAAGAAACATCTACAACCTACTAATCCTGAATCGCGCTATGAGAGTTCTCGCGCCGATTAGTATATATACAACTTCCCAACATCAACCGTTGGGCCGCGGCCCGCCAGGCATGATCACCTCGCCTGGTCGGAGGATCCTCCCTTTGTGTTGGAGGAACATGACACTCGTTCCTCCACAGCTTTAACTCATTTTCGAACACTCAAACTCGTGACTGGCTTTTTGTTTCGGGTTCGTACGCGTATATCCAGGATTCGTCACCTGATACGATGTTGTATACAGCATTTGAGGATCCTGCGTGGAATCTTTCGAGAGTTCTGACGCACCAAGTAACGCCAGCCGCTTTTTGCTCTTCACAGAGCGAATGCGGTATCCATCGGGAAAACAACTTTTTTACACCTAATTGTTCATGCAAGATTATTTGTATTTGACTCATACCAATGTCTAAAGTTGCCTGAATTTCGCGGTATGTCACATGTCGATCTTTCTCAATCACCTTACGAACAGCATCAACGTTTTCTTGGGTGACTGCAGTTTTTGGACGACCTTGACGGGGATCATCACTGAGCTTGACACGTCCACGTTGAAATTCAGCAAACCAGCGATAAATTGTGGTTTTGGATGGGGCTTCATCATCAAATGCAGAAATCATCCGGTCAACACACTGTTTTTGTGTTAAACCACTTCGAAAGTCATAATAAATCATGGCTCTTGAATTTTCTCGAGTCAATTCCATTTCCTTAACGCCTAAACAAGTTTGACAAAACCTTGTGACAAGACCGAGAATCTTTTTTTAAATAAATAAATGGTATTCGACTTTTAAAACCAAGGAGTTTTCAATTAAAAAGATTTTAATATGACAGAAACAGTGGAAATATTCCATTCCCGATACTTTTAGTGCAGCCCTCGTAGTAGTACCTAAAAATATGTGTACAGGGGTCGAGCCGTCGTCAAAGTCGAGTGTTTTCGCCATTGAGATAAATATCAACTCGATATTTACTATAGTCTATGCCGACGGCATGATATTCTTCTGCTTGAGCCAGTTTCGGTGGTTACAGGTAAGCATGTCAGTGGCTAAGATAACTATATACTTATGAATATTGTCAATTGTCTATGCAATTATTATTAGATAAGCTGTAATTGAGTCTAAATAATTTTCTAATACGATGTGTGCTACTATACTGATTATGAATCTTAATATGTACACATTACCTATTTATCTATTTTATTAAGCTTAGCAAGAAACTTATATCACTATTCCATTACACCAAGAATCCTAAACTTAATGATATAGAAGTGAATTCTTAAACAGAGAACTGAAAACTTTTGGGAGCTGAATGGCGATACAAAAGTGTATATTTTATAGAAGTTTTACTTACACATAATTAACTTCAACTTGTGACAAATCAGCCTGTTCTTCATCAGGTATAACAGCTTTGTTAACCTCCTTGGTCCTGTTGCTTCGTATATTACAAAACTCATGCTCTCCTGCTGATGTGGAGCTAGCAAGCACTGAATCGTCTTCAGGGTCTATTGACATGAACTTGTTTAAGGAACTCAGGATTGCTGTTTTCCCTGGAAATCAATACATGAAATAAATAAAAACCCATAGACAGTGTGAATATTAGGGTACTTTAATGATCAAGTTCATACTGAAGTTGGTCTACTGGTTAGTGACCCCCTACTGCTGAGTCAGAGGTTGTGGGTTTGATTCCCACCCAGGATAAATATTTGTGTGTTGAGCATGATCATTTGTTCAGTGTCTGGGTGTAATTTATCTATAGTATGTATGTATTTAGAAATATATAAGTATGTTTATCAGCAGTCTAGTTAACAAAGTACAGGCTCTGCCTAGTTTGGGATCTGTGTGTGAAATGTCTCAAGTTATTAAATTTTATTAATTTTATGATTTGAATTAGATACCCAAAATCAAGGCTATTAGTAGGGACAATAAATTTTTAACCCCTCACGCAAAAATGAGGGGTGTTATCAGTTTATGTGTCTATCTGTCTCTGAACATAGCTCCTAAATTGTTGGACTGATTTTATTTATTTTGTTTGAAAGGTGACTCGACAGAGTGTTCTTAGCTTTAGAGCTTATTATTGCAATTATTTCAAGAATTTTGCTGTGCAAACATCATCAGCTTTTTTCTAATCATTAAAGGAATTTTCGAGGATTTTAAAGTGTCTCAGTGCTATTATATAAGTGTTGTACTTTAATAGTACACTTGAATGTATAAGGTTTATGAGTATATAATGTACAAGGGTTTGACAGGTTACCCCAGACATGCTTTTTGAAGTAGGTACATATCAGCGGTTGTTTTTTTTTTAAAGACTACTAGTAACGTGGGTCACACATTACAAGTATTCTTGTTAACCCCTCCAGCTAAGCTTACTGCTCGTGTTAGGAGTGGGTTCACGACGGTAGTGCACTGGGTGGGGTTTGAACCCGCAACTACTTGATTGCAAGTCCGACGCCATAGCCATTACGCTACCGCCGCTTAAAACATTTGCAGCCAGTAGGCTATTGAAATTTTATCGCGCCTTCTGGTCGGTCTATCTGATTCGATACCACAGGACAAGACATGAAAAATAATGTAGGTCCCAAATTTGCCACCCTAGGCTCCAGCCTACACAGCCTGCTGGTAAATCCGCCACTGTTATCTATCTTAATGGATATGTAATATATGTATACCTATTTAATATGATATAATAACAATAGTAATGTTATTGTATCGATAATATTTGGTATTCAATAAAATATACAGTGCCAATATACAGCAACTGTAGCTCATAAAGTACTTTTAATTTTTTTTAAAATAACTGCCATACTAAAGAACTCTTTTTGAAAAATGTAAACCTACATACAACTAATTGTTTGTAGGTTTACTTTGTCTTTCCTACCTCCAATACATTGTTGTACGATACTGCTAACAGTAGTGTACAACAATCTATTGGGCGTCCTGTAACATATAAACTTGCTTACCATTTTCAAAAACAGGCTCCCACTGTTCCATAGGCCCAACAGCATCTGACCTTCCTGTAACTACCCCTTCTTTACTTACACCTAAATACTTTCCATACCCTGATTTAAGAGCAAACTTATTTTCTCCGGCTGGGAATGCTGTGAAGATTTCTTCAGGAGATGGACCAGTGCCCTCATCATGTGGAGCTCCAATTGTAAATAATCCATTGTCAAGAGCAGAAACATAGGCATTGTTACTAAATTCTATGGATATTGAACCGGTTACATCTTCTATCTTTGTTATCTTCCACCAGCCACCATGTTTGATAGAGTCATCGTTGACATCAGACCCATCTGCCTGACTTTTTTTATGACTCTTGTGTTTGCGTTTCTTACTCCTGAAAGTAAACAAATATTTTGTTTGTCTAAATTTATATATAATAAATATAATAGTGACAGTAAACATTTAAACATCAAGACTTAGCATTAGAAAACATTAGGGTTTTTTTTTGGTTATAGGCGAAAAAGCTCGAGTGTCTTGTGTTCAAGAATTTGGTTTGTTTTGTTTATCTTAAATAGTTTTATACCATACTCACTTGGGTTTATCTCCTTTTAAAATTAATTTCCCGCGTTTAACAGCTGCATATTCGTCAGCCATATTAGGCAGGTAGGTACTTTAAGTTGTTTTCCCAAACTTTTATTTATAACTGTCTATTCACCAGGACTGATACTCTTAGGAATGTCTAACTAAGAGATGGGGATTGAACTTTACGTAGGCTTAATTCGCTCTATTGTATTTTTATGGGAATCTGAATGTATCAAGTAAAATTATTATGCGGACTTAGGTTAATAAATATACTCTGTTATTTTTTTTCTTTTGACAGTTCGTAACGATTATTAGTCCATTAGTGACGTCCTTACACGTTGTCTATTCGATTTAAAATATGAATCGATTTAATTTAAAAGGAAATATCGATTTAAAAAAAGAAAAAAGTTATATTTACTTAAAACTTACTGAATTAGTTTAATAAATTATTTTACCCACGTATAATCATATTCCACTGCACTTTATAATATTATGTTCAATCCCTGTACTCCAACTTATCTAAAGGAACGTTTCACGTTCCTCAATGACACTCACACAAGATCCTTGAGATCGTCGGAATCACTGGAACTGGCAGTACCTAATCATTCTACCCGGTTTTATGACAAATCTTTTAGTGTACAGGCTGTCCGATCATGGAATACATTGCCTTTACCTATTAGACGTACCCAATCACTGGCCGTATTCAAGAAAATGGTCAAAGAATATTACTTGGCTTCTTAATTTCTCCTTTTTTGTCATTTGCTGCATTTATCGGATATAATCTTATTAATCTAGAAATATATGTTTTATTTATTATATATATTATGTTTATGGATATGGCGCATATAAATATGTAAATGTTACAGAGTGATTACATTTGTTTCCCTGTATTATCTATCTAATTATATTGTATATGTTTATAGCTATCATTTACTAGTTTTAAGCCTAAGATGTTTTGATTCAAACACCAAAACTAACCATTAGATTATTATATTTTGGTAATTATTTTTCCATCCCAAGGTTGCTGGGAGAAATTGCTTTTAACGATAAGGCCACCCTTTGTACATACCAATTTTTGTAAGCTTACTTTAAACAATATTTACTGGTGTACTTGAGCGTTGTTGCGGATAAAAATTTGAATCAAAGTGGCTATAAACTTGGCGATGTAAACAGCGATATTTCGAAATTGGTTCACTGGTTTAACATTAAAAACTTACTTCTTAAGGGAGAAAATACTAAATGTATACGATTGAGAAAAGTAGTCAGATTAGTCTATTTTAGTTATTTTCATGGTATAATGTGTGTAATATAATAAAATAGTATAACTAAATGAAAGTAGGCAATTTCTTTATTTATTTTACTGCGCGTTGTAAAGTTTTATTTTACGTACTCACTCAAGTTAAGTTTTCAAGCCACTGTCAAAAAAGAAAACAATAATCGTCAATACTTAAAAAAGACAGCCATCGTGGAATAGGAATGCTCATCGTGGGAGAGCCGTACTTCAGCACGTATGGGCCGGCTCGACCGGAGTGATACCAAGGCTTCACAGAAAACCGGCAGTGAAGTAATGCTTGGTTGCTTTTCTCCAAATGAGTGACGTTACCGGAGGCCCTAACCCTTCCTCCCCTCTTCCACCCTTCCCCTGCTCCCACCTTAAAGGCCGGCAACACACTTGTGACTCTTGAGTTGCTAATGCCCATGGGCGGCGGTAGTCATTTACCATCAGGTGACCCGTCTGCTCGTTTTGGTCATTCCAATAATACAGAAAAAGAATAGTACATAATATGAACAGTATCATTATGTCTATAAATGGTAATGAATTTTACAACCAAATGAAATTTGGTAATTTGTATATTTATCTTAAACTCCAGATCTACTGAGACTTCAGATAACTCCAGAAAACTTCCAGATCGTAGACGAATAAATTTATTATATTATATTAATCAGCTTATACGGTTTATATGAGATATAACGCAGTAGATAATAGGTTATTTAATATATTTTATAATTTACTATATTTACAATACGCCATAATAGATTACTGTCCATCACTATTTATGTAGTAGTGGGAACTATCAGCCCTTTGGTCGTCTTGTCTGGTGGCAGCAAAATAATAACAAAATGAATATCAATAAAGTACTGTCTTATTGTGCCTACAAGCTATTTTATTCAATGACAAAAGATAAAACAATTATGTGAAAAGGAACGTGTCAATGTGCAATAGTGGAGCGATTGTTACAACATACGACATTACGCTTGCTTGCTGTACAAGATCGCGTGACCAGGCTCGGCAATCTTTTCTCACATAAGGCCGTAAAAGCTGGTCTATTATAAAAGATGTTAAGGCTCGAATGTGCTGGTGGCTTAAATTGTGCAATGTATCAATAATCACGCAACGTAAAGAAGAATTCAAGTATGCGGCTTTCCGGTACAAATGTCGCATCAAATGGGCGAGTTGCTTCCGGATCCTTTATTAGTTATGAAACAGAATATGCCTCTACATGATCAAAAGGTTTACTTCCAAAGCTTCCGAGAATTAACTGCCTTCACAATACGTCCGGCATGTTTGCTGAGGCGAGAATGGACGGATTCTAAGCCATCATGCGAAAATAATACGCCTCGATCATGTGTCGAAAGCGCGTCAAAGCCGACAGTATCGTTCACAGCTTTGCTGGAAATGGGAGAACCCTTCGTGCGTACTAGATGTATTTACAGGCCCCTTTAGCGCTGAGTAGAAAAGCTTTGTATCGTGTCACTGTATGTAGAAATCTCCTTACAGAATGGACTTAAGGCCTGTAGTACAACGGCCGGACCGATTTAGCTACTTTTTGTTTACAAATGTTAGTAATAGTCCAAGTAATAAGTTTTAGTTACAAAAAATTTAAAATTTACCTTTAAAATGTGGAAATTTATTGGAATCTGGAAGTAGTTTTTCCACTAAATCAAAATAAGTTATTGAAATTTGAATAAAACAACGTCTGACGGGTCAGCTCAATAAAAAAACAGTTAATCAGTAGATGTTTTATTATTGCAATTCTAGTATCTTCGACATTTCGAATACTTCGCTGGTCATGATGACGAAAATGTTTTTCAAACTTGCTTATTAAAGCCGGCCGCTAGTCGACACTAGTGAGCGTACTTCTGGATAGTGGGAGAGCCATGCTTCGGCACGTATGGGCCAGCTCGACTCCGCTCGATAGCACGGCCTCACAGAAAATCGGCAGTGAAACAATGCTTCCATTGCTTTTCGCCGCGTGAGTGAGGTCACCGGATGCCCTAACCCTTCCGTCACCCCTATTCCTGCCCTTCCCCTCTCCCCCTCTTCTCCCCTCTTCTCCCCTCTAATCCCCCTCTCCTGTCTTCCCGCTCTTCCCCTCTTCCCCTATTCAAACCTTAAAGGGCGGCTTGTGACTCTTGAGTTACAGGTGCCCATGGGCGGCGGTAGTCATTTACCATCAGATGAACTCTGCTCGTTTGCCCCCTATACCATAAAAAAAAATAGTTCACTTCCGTTCCATAGCCACTCGCGCTCGCAAGCGAGGTTGGAAAATGAATTAAGCGATGTAGGCTGTTATTTGTATACCCATTATTTTTGAAATATTTATTAAAAACCCAAATGTTTCAGGTATCAGCTGGTACCTATTTAATGTTCAATAAAAAGAGCTTTGCAAAAAATACATTCTTTAACATTATTCTATTTTTTAAAAAAAACTTGTGACACATTAAAAAAAAAGAAAGTACCTATAAGCAGTAGGTAAGGCACAGATAGTTTTAGACACGCTGAAAACTGCGCTGCCCTACTGTCAAAACGGGATGTCCTCCAGCCTCTAGTACAGTAGTAGTTCAAATATTGTCTATATGTATGTCTCACTTGTTGTATTTAGAATGGGAAACAAAGCACCTAATCTACTAAGGGTAGGTACAATTTAGGAGGGTGTTTGGCCCCTCGTATTTGCCGCCGCGCACCCCTGACGCGACGCGACGCCAACGTCTGGATTTAGTGAAGTACTCATTATCGATTTTATAATTCATTCGAATGTATGCACTTTGTGCCGTGTATATCGGAGACGCATCATATTTGGTGTAGGTACCTATAGTTTCTGAATAAGGTCATGTTGAGTTTATGTAAATGTAATGAGTAATAATGAGTATTCTTTAATTGGTTTGAGAGTTTGTCCCAATTAGATCATTTTTCGGTATTTGTTTTTTTTGTCAATCTTATTGACTAAAATGGATTTACTTATATATGAATAACAATAAAACAAAGGTTTTGAGCCCAGTTTATGTTTAATACTAATTATAATGGGACTTACATGAACGGCTCAGTGGTTACCTCGCAAAACAAACCAAAATCACCGCATCGAGTGCTGCAAGTTCGATCCTCACATAAGACAACTGTTTGTGTGATTTGTACACGCTTGTACGCTTGTACGCTTGTATGCGTTATTGTTGAGTCTGTGTTGCGTTCGTTGTTTGTATGTTTATAAATCGCCACAAGACAAGGAGTATTTAGTTTTGTAGGAGTTGTATATTTATAAAGAAATATATTTTTTAGCTACAGCAGTGTATACGGATATCAAAGCGTCATTTAGAAAGGTATTGTGAAGATGTAAAAACCAAGATGTTAATGCAAACAAGCGTGATCAAATTAGTTTACTACTTCAGGTCCAACTACCTGCGTAAATTCATTGTTGTTTGGGGTTCCGTACCTGAAAAGGAAAAATAATACCATTAAAGGATCACTTCATTGTCCGCCAACCTGTCTCTTTGAATGACAGGACCCTTTTCAGGAACATATGAACGTATCAAGTTGAAATTAATATCAAATACTTAGATCTAAGTTTGCTTGAAGTAGTAAGAAGCGTAAAATAGAAAACCTAGAAACGGCCAAAGTCTGCTAGGGTTCTCGCCGACTTTCTTTTTAGGATCATAGTCAAATTTCTTTATTTCATTGAATTCCTTAAAAATTCCTGAAATGTTTCCACACGATAAAAAACCTCAATAAAGTATCTCCATTTATGTCACATACTTTCAACACTCGCTGGTAAATCTTTCTAATATTATAAAGGTGAAAGTTTGTGAACATGGATGGACAGTTGGATATTTGTCACTCTTTCAAGCAAAAACGGTTGAACGGATCTGGATGAAGTTTTGGTACAGAGATAGATATCAAGTCTGGAATAGCATATAGACTAATTTTACCCAGAAAATATGTACGGTTCTTGTGCGATAGAATTCACCGAAGTTATCACGCTAGACAAAATGTATAGGGTATTTATATAGAGAGAAGAATCATGGAATTCGGCGATAACGAAAAATACATTTTTGATTAAATTTAAAAAGTTTTTTTTTTCTGTTACAGAGGGTTTTCACGTATTACGATATATGGAACAACATTAGTTCAACGGTAAAATTAAGTTAGTTTACTGGCAACCTTCATTAGAATTTTAGTAAATCCCGCAAATAAAGTGATTTGATTTGATTTAAGTTAATTAGTATGCCCGGGATGTTTTAATCATCAATTATCCATAAAACTAGGTAAGCACGACAAACAAAGCTATGGATAAATTCACGTGAATCTAAGGATAGTAGTTAAATCAACAACTTAATGCTTAAAAATCGGCCGTACAACGTAATAGGGTTAAGGGAGAACTGTTAAAATATTAGCTATATTTGTCAGAGTCTACTCCCATCCAAACTTTGATCTCGGACCCAATTTTGACCCTAAATCTATTTTAAATGTCTTTTGAATTTCCTTTGAGCCTAACATGGGTGTGACCCAACTCCTAATTACAATTATCTAACTTTACAAAGTTAATTTATCATTATACATTAGACGTACTTGATTAAATTTTGCAGTAGTCCAGTCTTATACAATGGAAGGTAATAAGTGTCGCACTTTACCCCGTAGCGTTAATTTGTAAGTCATGGGTCTCGAAAGGAATTTTTATTATTTTCCCCAAATGAATGTTGCCTACAAAAATATTGTAAGTATAATAATTATAGTTTAGTAAAAATTGCTAACCAAAAATTGTTTTTAAACTTTCGCGACTTTGATACATATTAGATGTGTAATTCGGGACTTAATCGTGATAATATTTAAAAGGTACAATACCTCTTGGTTACAAGACGTTTCGATCGAATTGCACCGATCGTGGTCACGAGTGGACTCATGAGAGCTCAGCGACGCCTCCGTGAAGTTTGTTATTGTTTGTTATTGTGTTCTGTTGGTTTGTTATTGTGTATTGTACCTTTTAAATATTATCGTGATTAAGTCCCGAATTACACATCTAATATACTATACTATACTATACTATAACTAAATGAAAAAGTGAAATAGAGTTCCGCTATTTATCCCCTGCCTCGTCAAAGCAAATGACATGAGCCCAAACTTGAGGGGTTTATTAGTAGCCATTGAAGAGTTCCACCATCCACTTCATCATTAAATCCATCCAAACTACATTATATATACATTCAAAGTTTCATTTGGAAACAACAAAAAGTACATTAAAATCTACTTCAAGATTTGTTCACATAGTTACAAGTGAAGCTAATAAAAGATTGTTAAAATACTACAGGCTGGGGTAGGGTTGATACCTTTTTTTGGGTAAAATATATATAGTATTTTTTTAAATCTAGAAATATAGTACTTTTAGAAAAATGTTCATTCCCATTTATCGTTCCAATCTTTTACCTGAGCCTTCTCCCGCGTTTTTGTAGATTTTGTCAAACCGGATGGTTGTCTAAAAATATTTTTCCGTCCCTCGAAAAAGTTTTTTTTTTTCTGGATTGTAGGTACCCTATGTCCTTTTCTGTGCCATTGACAACGTGTAACCAGCACTTCATGAAGATCGGTTGTGTAGTTAAGGCGTGGAAACGTTACAAACAGTTCCAGTGTGTTCCAATTACAGTTAAAATGGCGACAGTTGAGTTAGAAATAAAAATATAGTATTTTACGTACTATGTTATTGTTCTTCCGCATCCAGTTCATCCCTGCTACCTTCTTCAGGTCTTCGGTCCATCTGGCTGGGGGGCGTCCTACATTCCGTTTACCGATTCGGTCTCCATTCTAGGACACGTCTACTCCAACGGCCATTGGTCCTTCGGCATACGTGGCCAGCCCATTGCCACTTCAGCATGGATGCGGAAGGCGGAGGACCGGGTGCTGTGGCGCATATTGGGAGAGGCCTATGTCCAGCAGTGGACTATGATAGGCTGATTGATTGATTGATTATTGTTCTATAATATATAGTACAATTGGTCAAAATATAGTACGATACTATATATTATAGTACGGGTGGCAACCCTAGGCTGGGGTGCTACATTCGACTGCAACGCGGGTCTCGGGTTCGATTCTTGTTCAGTGTGAATAAGTGAATATTATTATGCATGTACATATTTATTAGAATATAATAATAACTTGAGAAACCTCACACACGGCCGTCTGATCCCAAACTAGGCAGAACCTGTACTATGGTAACCAGACTGCTGATAAACATACTTATATATTTCTAAATACATACATATTATAGATAAATTACACCCAGACACAGAACAAATGATCATGCCCATCACACAATTATGTACCTACACTCCATATTATGGAAATATTGATTAGCCTGTTGATCAAGCGGTTAGTGATACTGAGTGGCGAGTCAGAGGACGTGGGTTCGATTCCTACCCAGGACAAATAACTTTATGTCTAGGTAATTCTATGTATAATAAGTATGCGATCGTTACTTTAATTTTATATTTATTCCGTGTTTTAGAATAATAGTAGAAACTTCAACCCTATTACGATATTATATATTCTTTAAAATTGCTTCTTGTTCTTCTTAAGCATTTTTAAGCGAAATATTTCAGTAATACTGTTTGCAGCAACAAACAAATATACAAGAACTCATAATAATTATACAATATTTATTGCGAAACGTGGTGTCAAGGGAGCGTTTCCTCTGATCGTCCGACGGCAAACCGTTATGCTTTGCGTAGCCAACGGCGCGTCCATTCAAGTCGGGGTTTCGCCCCCGCTTCACCCCATTTTACCCCAATGCCCGCGTCCCTTGTAACAATTTTCAGTTCGCGTTTCACCCTCAGTCATAGCGCCCGTCGCGTGTTGCACTGACTGTGGAAATCCGCGATCTCTGTTAAACTAGTGCAATATTCCAAACAATTCAATTTGTCTCTTGTGTCTTTTCTGTTTTTAACTAATACCATTTCTACATATTTGTTGGTGTTTTGTTTCTGTGTTGTATTGTATGTAATTAAAATGTTGACATGTGTTGATGTACAGTTTGTGGAGATCCGCATTTAGCAAACTTACGTAAGTACCTATGTACTGCATTGCGTTTTATTGACCTCTAATTTCTTTTTTTATGACTTCCGAACACTTCCAACCTGTAAATGCCACAACGTTTTTTTATTTAATTCATTCCAATATGGTTGTTTCGTTTGACAGCTCAACTTTGAATCTTCAATCTTGAGATTGAGGATTTGTTGCTTTTAGTTTACAATAATAATAATTTATGGCAGACCAACGATACAGTGGACTGAAATTGTTACTGACACACTAACACTATCCATAGTGTTAGTGTGTTAGTAACAATTTATAATTATGTTAGTAATATTAGTATCAATAACATTATTTCGGTACCTATAAAAAGATTAACAGTCTTTATAAAGTCAATCTAATTAAGAATTTATAAGATTTATTTAGTAACCGAAAAATAATGCATGTATATTTATTATTATGTTTTTCAAGGAAGATCAACGGATAGCTTGGTCAACAATTTAATAACAATTTGATTAACCAATTGTTGAATCAACTTGCGTAGTAAAGGGTCATCCATCACTGGAATAATGGGGCAGTAAAATTGTCAATCGGCGTAGATGTAATAAGGACAGTCGGAAACGAAATTAGTTACACACATATCAATTTGAAAATGGTCGGAATCCTGAAATTTATAAATAAATATTAAATTTATAACTATTTATCTCATCCTGAGAAAACAATATCTAGGTACTTATAGTAATATTATAAATGAGAAAGTAACTGTCTGCCTGTGAAGGTTTCATGCCTAAATTGCTTAGACATAGAAGGGACATTGAAGAAGGTCATAGGCTACTTTTTGTTGCGAAAATAAAACTTGAAGGTGGTGATATAGGGGATGAAAGTTTGTATCGGAGAGATTCTACGCAGAAGAAGACGCGAACAACTTAATTATATATTCTACACTAGGTTTAATAATTGAACACAGAGCACAGGGCATCAGTATGCTGAAGGGGAAGTGGGCCGGTCATGTCTCCAGGCGGACTGATGGTCGCTGGAGCCGACATGTTTTTTTTTTATAATATTAATAATTAATTTATTCATTTATAGTTGGTACACATTGTTACAGATCTTATATAATATTAATTAGCTTAAAATATATGGATGCCTGTACTAGGGTAAACCTGTGCCACAGGCGGTAAGTGCACTTACAGACTTACTACATAATGTAATTATTTAATCGTAACAATATTTATGAAACATACATGTCTATAAATAGACTTATCTATGTAATATAGGAACATTAATATTATGAGACTATTATTTATTTAACGACAATAATTAAACCTTCAGTCTGCTTGTAGTCTAAACTTTGCAGATATTGACTGACAAGATTATTTGCTTTAAAATAGTTGAGGTCGTATATCGATCGATATCTTTTTATTTATTCTGTTGTAAAGAAAAGGACCCAAAAATGCAAAAAATCTATTTGTGAATGAAAACCTCGATTCTGAAACGTAGTGTAGGGCGCCCTGCGGTACGATGGACCAACGATTTAAAGATGCTGCCAGCAGCGGTTGGATACGGACTGCCCAAGAACGGTATAGTTGGCGCTCCTTGGGGGAGGCCCTCGTCCAGCAGTGGACGGCGATAGGCTTATGATGAGGTTTAATATTCGATGCAAGGTTTTAGTGTTAAAGTGCTCTGTATACGGTATTTGAATGTCAAGTCAAATCAGTTAGGTACTCCTTATTGAATGTCAAAATGGTACATTCTAAAAAAAATTTTATGAAATAAGAATTTTGACGCCATCGTTAGCTGATAGCTATGTATTGGCGAAATGGTCAAATCATTTCCTCCATTTGGGTTTCGTGACAAACTTATAAATATCGTTTAAGACTTAATTTAATGAAAATGAAATAATTTATTATAAACATAGTTAACCACCCAATTGGCATGTATTACGCGAATTACGGCACCTTAAAGTGTGTATTTACAGTATATAGGTGTCTAAGCTTCTTTAATCAGAAGAGCTGCTCTCGGTTCCCAACTTCATTTCACTCCATCCCAAAAAAGAGATATACTTATAGATTAAAAAAAAGGTTTAGGTGTGAAGGAACAAAATAATTTTGTATAAGTAGTAATACTTAGTTTAGCTTCTGACTATAATATAGGCACTAACTATAATTAAACAGGAGTCTAAGAAGAAATGGTTGCTTGCGTAGACTAGTAAATAGAATGGGTAGTTGACCTAATAGCCTAAAAACTAAAGCTATGAAAAGCCACGGCGAAATGACATTCCCTTGCAATATTAACCCAGACGGAGTAATGTCTATGGTATTTTGCTGGGATAACGTAATATACAATGTTGAAGGTTCATTTGTTTTTCATGAATTTTCTTTTACAAAAATATAAGGATAACTAGCTGTGCCCCGCGGTTTCACCCGCGTAACTCAGATGCCATGGGAATATCGGGATAAAAGTAGCCTATGTGTTAATCCAGGTCTCCAGCTATCTACATACGAAGTATCATCGCAATCGGTTCAGTAGTTTTTGCGTGAAAGAGTAACAAACATCCAAACCTCCTCACAAACTTTAATTTTTTTTTCACATTCAATATCTTCACTACATATTATAAAATATAAAACAAAGTCCCCCGCTGCGTTTGTCTGTTTGCGATAAACTAAAAAAATACTGAACGGAATTTCATGCGGTTTTCACTAATAGACAGTGATTCATGAGGAAAGTTTAGGTGTATAATTTGTACCCGTGCGAAGCCGGGGCGGGTTGCTAGTGTTATATAAATGTATGTATACAGAGCCTTTAAACAAATCGCTAGTGTCTTGAAAATTCCCATTACGGACACAACCGTCAACAACGTCTGCCCTCACGCGTCTGCCTGCCCGCGTTCGGGACTCGGGTGGCTCACGTCACGCGGCGATGAGCGATGTCCCCCCCTCCACCGCACCGCACAATTTTATATTAATTTTATATCGTCGTAACTTTTGAAATATTTGACCAAATTACGTACTTTAAAAGGCAAAGTTTATCTAATTTGAATATCAGAAGCGATAAAAGTATTTATTTTGATAAAAACCATTTTGTTACTGCTAAATGTGAATTGGAAATAAAAAATCAAATTTTATTGTATTTATGGTTCACTATTTTGGTAATAATGGCTTACACATAAAAGATAGATATACACTGTCGCGGACTTTTTGTAGAACTATTTAGGAGGAACAATCCCACCGTACATTATATTCGTGTAACTCTTACAGTTTTCCCACCGCACGCCAGAATAGCTCGCAGATGACAGATTTTTTTTCGACTTACTTAACACCTATCGTTATATATTGGCCAATATACACAATATCTTCATAAATTATAGCCTATGTGTTATTCTGATATATAAGCTATATTATTGTAAAGTTTCATTAAAGTCCATTCAGTACTTTTAGCGTTAAAGAGTAACAAACATCCATACATCCATCCATACATCCTCACAAACTTTATAATATTAGTAGGATAATGATCAGACACAGATACAAATATATTATAATTATTCGATATTGATGTGTCCGTTTTCGCTGGATACCAGTTAGAGGCTATCTGTATTAAATCATAAATAATAAATCTGTGGTCTGAATTGACTGGAACAGATATATCAGGCTGTAATTCTAACCATCATCAGGCCTACGACTTTTTTTAGTTTTCTTTCTCGTACCCTCAGAGAGTCCATTCTCGTCCACTTGAAATTAGGATTCGGGGTTTCATCCAGGTAGGGCAGAACAGCGAATACTCTAAAATATTCCAGAGACAGCGAAGCTTCTTTAATAAGAAGCGCTGCTCTCGCTTCTCAACTTCACCTCACTCCATCCCAAAGAAATGAGAGAAGGCGTCGCGCCATCCGTTGCCCTGAATGCATTGTGAGAAGGTTTCCTAGGTAAGTAGTCTCACTGTGCCTACCTACCTACATGATGTTGGTTGAACTATAATTATACACAATTTAATTTAACACGGTTTTTAATTTTACTTTATTTCATACATTTGGTAGCTACTGTACAGTGGCATCGGATAGCTGGTGGAACAGTGGTGGTGCAGGTGGTGTTCGAATAGAATAAGAGAGTGCTGTAGTTAACGTACAACCACAAGATTTACTTCCACTAACACAATTGTTAAAAGTTTGCTTATTCAGCGATTTTAAACATGCGACGTGCGTTTAGTACAGCGATTGATATTGCACACTGGTTACAAAATGTATGATATACATATATAATACAAGCTTTTGCCCTTGGCTTCGCTCGCATAAAAGTATTTTTCCATCCCTCGGGAACAGTATTTTTTTCTTGATGAAATGAGGGTTACCCCCTATGATCTCTGTATTGCTGGTAACGTGTAGGTATACAAAATTTCATGTTGATCGGATGAAAAGTACGACAGCGCATCAAATACGAACAAACATACATTGATTTAAAAAAAAAAAAAATTCAAAACGATTGGTAAAGAAGTTTACAAACCTACATAACATTTTATATACTACCTATCTATACATAGATTGTGATTGTAGAGTACCTAATCCTATACGAACTCATACAGGTACCGTATAATGCCAACGATCGTATATTCGCAGATTTTGTATATTAGTACATTACAAAAGCTTAATATATAACCAACCATTTTATTAAATTTCATTACTTGAAACTCCTTGAAGCGTATTCATTATTTTATGGGCTTAAAATAACTTCATTAGAGTATTCCTCGAAACTCGAAACCTACAGTGAATGGTCTAGTTGATTTTAACACTGCCCCAATAATGCTCTTAATTTGGGGCGTTTTCGGTGACAGAAAAATACCCGCTACACGTTGGGAAGCCAAGTTCCTAGTAATTTTTATTGTTGTCCAACTGTCGAAGGTGGTAATGTTTATCGAACGTATGGATGTCTTACTCTTTGACACACTACAAGCTATTTATTTAGGGTGAAGTGGTATGCCGGACTCGAGCCGACTAAAACCACACGGTTTTTCGTCACAAGCGAGTCTATTGCAGGGAACCCCAGGATATCCTAAGAAGGAAACCTCCGAGAACTCCTGCAGACTTTGGCCGCCTGATCAGGAGGCGACCACACCGCGGAGTAAGGGAGGCCTTACGATGAGAGAGGTGCGTGCTGAACACGTTGCGGTACCGTCTCAGGCCTGCTTTTAACGGGTAGCGTGACTCGCTGCCCCCAGGCCAGCGTTGATGGAGGTACGGAAATTATCCTGCGTTTTCCGGGTGCGTCTTTTGCTTGACGGGACATTGCTTGTCCTCTCCCGTTCCCGTTCCGCCGCCTTTACACTTTCTACAACCTATACTTTGACGGATTTCGACCTATTTGTATAAGCCGTCATTAGGTTTATGTTAGTTGTAGGAGTGACATAAGGTAATATTATTTCGCTTTTTAGTTAGTATTGTAACCGCTGTCTGGTTTTTATTTCATTTTATACTAGCAGCACCCCGCGGTTTCACCCGCGTAAGTCCTGATCCCGTGGGAATATTGGTATAAAAAGTCGGTTCAATAGTTGTGGCGTGAAAGAGTAACAATCATCCATACATCGATACTCACAAACTTTCAAGTTTATAATATTAGTAGGATATTTGCCTAATATTTGCCTTTTATTAAAAGTAGATTCACTTAAGAGGACACATACATAGGGTTTTGCAATAGAAACAAGTATTAATATGCTGTTGATGTTTTCCGCACTGTGTAACATATGTTTTCTTTTATTGGAGTTTACTCCTTAAGAATCGATGTCCATATAAAGCGCCCGGTATGAAAAAAATATGAAGAGTATATTAATAGTAAAAAATTTAGTGATCGGAGGGCAGTGTAACGCTTTATTGTGCTTTTTATGCTTTATTGGAGTTTACTCCTTATTCTCGACGCATGTAAGTAGATATGTGTATACCTGTATGTTATATATATACAGAATATATAGAGGGAGGGATAGGGAGGGATTGAGGGAGAGAGAGGGAGAGAGAGAGAGAGAGAGAGAGAGAGAGAGAGAGACTCCAGTAAATTGTAAACTCCAGTCGTGCGTCGGAGCTGACACACACATTTTTTTCTTTTATGAATACATATGTATAGATTTACATATGTAAATCTATATGTATATAAATATTAAAAGACAAAACAGCACCATTATCTCTTATGTTTGTCAATCAATTTTCTTTATTTTTTTGTTTGTGTAGCTATTGACCAGCTTTATTGATTTATCAGTTAAAAGAATTTAGATCAGATAGTATTTTTTATGAACATAGTTAAAGACAAAACAGTGCAGTACCTAAATCTGTTTTGTTTGTCAACCGTTTTTTTTTTTTCAAATGTACAATGTCCGAATGTATAAGTTTACAAAAAAATGTTAGAAACATGCTAATTCGTGTATGTTTTTCTCAAGTTTTCAATAAAGATTATTCTCGAATTTCGACCACGGGGCGAACACTTACTAGTATTCGCCCATTTTGTCATTCGACCTAAATATAATGATATAATAATATTTATTTTCAAACAATTAATTATTCTATTTAAAGTGTTCGGCATTGTAAAAAATATTGTTAGATTAAAAACTGCGCATACATAAGTGATCTGTTTCGTTCGGAAATGCCTTTTGTCGGGACCCCCGAGTTAGTTGAAGAAGTTTTTCTTCAAAACTTGAAACAACTTTCGCTTTAGCAGCACTTAATTAATAAGGTTTATTAGTAAAACGCCAACCCTCGTTAGGAATGTGTTTATTTTAAGGCGTAATGAGTAATGAGAGGAACCTAGGGTAAGGGATACCGCAAATCTCGGATGGGGAACGGAACTGAGACTGCAGTAGCTCGCAGAGGATCGGGATCGCGTACCTGAATGTCCTGTATTTCCATTGACTGGAGATGACTGGAGAGATCACTAGGACAGGGACACCATCTGCCCATTTCTTTTACATTTTTGAATATTAGCGAGAAACATCACAGGAGCGCCATTGTCCTTCAGCCAATATTATATTTCAATTCTGTCTCATAACTTTATTTTTAACATTTTAGACTACACAAATTTTTATCCCGTGTGGGATTTGAACCCACAACGCTCGGCGCGTGTGGTGAGGTGACCACTTTAACCATTGCGCTATCCGTGCAGTGCAATAATAATTTTAATTTTTAGACTTAGGTTCATTTTGTTAGTAACAATGTTCCTTAAGACTTGTTATAGTTGTATAGCTTGTGGCCAGTGAAATAAAATTGTCCAATGCGGGCGCACTGCAGTAGGCTCGCAACGTAAGCTGTTCCAGTGCACCAGCAGCGAACTGCTCCACTTATCGACAATTTTACAGTATTCCATCGAACATACAAAAAATTTTTTTTTTTTGTATGTTCCCCTATTACTCAAAGACGAGTGGACCAATTTGGAAAATTCTTCTTTTGTTTGAAAAGGTATACTTCCCAGGTTGTCCCATGCTCATCTGGTCAGAATTTGATGATGGGATCTTGGAGAAATCGAGGGAACTCTTTTTTAAGCAAACTTGAACCGATTTGGGTATTTTGATGCGCATTGAATTCGGTGATACTTTTTTTAAAAGATAATTCAAAGTAGGTATAGATCCTGAACAAATTCAAAACCAATAGAAACTACATACAGAACATTCACACCCAAACTTACCTACATCTTAAATCTCGAACAAACATTAACATAGAGATTTAAGTTAGTATTCGTACTAAGGTAGTGGCACAATACCGCCTCAAAGGTATTGTTAAACAAGACAATATGCAAACAATAAATTACAAATTCAACTTAGGCTTTATCTTGCTTGTAAACAGATTAGATGTACGAAGCAGATCTTCCAAGTAATTATGGTTATATTACAGAATAATTTCAGTACAGTAATATGCTTGCAAACATATATAGAATCTTAACATTAAATTATTACATTTAAATTTATCCCTACAGAGTAATTTAGATCTAAAATAAATTAAGTAGATAATAGAATAAGTTTGTAGACTAGATGGGACTACTATTTTTTTTAAACTGACTAATAGTGACGTGAGTCATATATATATAACCTTGTCTTTTTGTTACCTTCTCCAGCTAAGCTAAAACGTTTGTCTTAACTTGGGATCACGTCCTTAGTGTCATCATCATCATCATCATCATTATTTCAGCCATAGGACGTCCACTGTTGGACATAGGCCTCCCTTAATTACCTCCAAGAAGACCGCTTGGAAGCGGCCTGCATCCACCGACGTCCTGCGATCTTGACCAGGTCGTCTGTCCACCGCGATAGTGGACGTCCTACGCTGCGCTTTACGGTCCGTGGTCTCCATTCCAGAACTTTTTGGGCCCATCGACCATCCGTTCTACGTGCTATGTGCCCCTATGTGTCCTTAGTGTATCGAATATTAATTAAGTACTTTGAATCCGCAAGCAGACAGTCGATAAACACTTCCACTGCCGAATTAATTCAGTAGTGGGAATTTGGTAATGTAGTTTGTGCGCTTTGAGTAGTGCATAAGACCATCGGAACTCCTTAGGGGTCCTCCAGCAGCGAGCTAACGTGATGCCTCATCAAGTTCAATTTTTAAATGCACCCCTGAGAACCAATATCTTTTATAATGCCTAGGTTGCTTCGTTTATAGATGGGCCACTCTGGACGGGTTTAAGCGTGAATAGTCAGTCTTGACGTAGTTATTTTACTTAGTACCTTAATCGAATTATTGTAATCTCCATACTTGTTTGGACACCAAAATGGCAAGATTCCTTTTTTAAGCACCGATGGAAAAAAGGGTATCTGTGTGTCTGTCTGTGGCATCGTAGCTTCCAAACAAATGGACCGATTTAAGTGCTTTTTTGTTTGTTTGAAAGGTGATTTGATCGAGAGTGTTCTTAGATATAATTCAAGAAAACCTGTTCAGCCGTTCGAAGACCATCAGCTCTTTTTTAATCGTTGAAGGGATTTTCAAGTCTGGGGTTTTTTAAATTTATGATTATTTGAGATTTCTCCGAATTGCGTTCTGGCAAGAATTATACGAGTAACATTTTAGGGTTTATAAATGTAACTGAAAAATAAATATCATTATTATAAACACCAACCGTGTTTATAAGTATTGTCTACCTAGTACTTTTAGAATTACGGTTCCGTACAATGAAATGCGATTTCTTCTTATTCTTTCCTAAATTAAAATTACTTACCCATTTTTTTATTTATCTTCATTTTTGTCCTGTTAAAGCTTTCCCGAAAGAAATTGCTTTTAGCGATAAGGCGACCCTGTCTACGAGTACATCTTTGATTCAAAGAGTATTATATCGAGTTTGTGTATTCGGTGTACGTAGTAACTTAATTAGCATACAATTAAGTTTATTTATTTGAAACTAAATTCTATTCAATCTAAAAAAAAACTTCTTTTTTGTTAAAGATAGGTCTCCTACTTTGTTTTTTTTTACTTATTGTCCTCATGGCGTAACATGTCAAATATAACAGATGGGCCATTTATCGTTTGGCATTTAAATCGGCTATAATAAACTGTTGGATATTTAAAGCATAGGAGTAGTAGGAGGAGAAGGGATTAAAGTAAAGATGGTAAGTATGTATAGTTATATTAGAAATATTTTTTCCATTTAAGAATGAAACATAACATCATTCAAATGACTGATCAACCCAAGTTTTAGTACTTTTTCGATGTTTTGGGCTTGAATGGCAACTTTCAATTCGTGTTTCAGGTCCTCAAGCTTCTCTTGATGGTTAGCGTAACATTTATTAGTCCAACGGGCTCCAATCACAGCCCCGAGGCGGTCAAATGACATCAGAATTTCGGCTGATTATTTGATTTTCGAAACCGGTATCCGTTTATTCGATATTCGGTATCTGTTGAAACGAAAAGTCGTCCATGTCATCCTCTTCAAAGGAAACAAAAATTCGTTGAGCAAGGCACGGTAACGCACGCCAATAAGTACCTACTTGAAAATTGGGTTGATAGGATGGTGATTTACTGGCACGAAGTGATCTATTCTATAAGATTACGTATTACGGCGACTACGCTTAATGTTATGATCCAAATAATATTTACCGCAGAGAATGCTAAAGGGGCAAGCTGGTAATATTTACCTAAACTATATGTAGAATGACTATCCTATATATCTATACATATATATCCTATATATATATACTATATACATATACTAATCCTATAGTTACCAACATATATAGTTATTGATAATGTCGTAGGGGCGGCACAAGCACTCACAGTTGGCACCGGCATTGGACCTTGAACTTTTTTGTATTTCGTAATAATGCGGACTTCTTCTCAGACTTAGCAGTCAGCTAGTCTAACTACGTATTATTTGCCGCGCCAAAGCTGAGCACAGTAATTTTTGGCTTTGACTTCCATTAACAACAGAACAGTCATAGATACTCCTGCCATGGCACTTAAAGAAAGTTGCAGATCCTGTTGGCAATGAAACCATACCCAGGTATACCACTGATAACAAAACTTCGTTAAAAATAGGGGGACGCAGATGAGATCTGTTTTATTGTATTGTGTTACTGACTGTGGTTATTTCTTAATTAATCCATTACGATGGTAACTTATACATAGTTATATAATATACGCACGGGTAACAAAACATATTTATATTATTTTTTTTTCCGATATCTTCAACAATCATCATCATTATTTCATATATTTTACACAAAACCTTAATAAAATTATACACCTAAAAGTTCCTCATAAATCACTTCGTCTATTGGGGAAAACCGCATTAAATTCCGTTGCATCGTTTAAAAGATCTAAGTGTACGACAGTGAGAAGCGACTTTGTATTATACTATGTAGAGATAGCAAAGCTTTAATTTAATTTCTCTAAATTAAATTTATATTGTCAAAAATATAAAAAAAATATGTATATAACGCTTTTGTGAGAGGTTAATCTAAGTAAAGTAAATCGCCAGTGTTTGTGGGAATAAGAACCTTTGAAGTGAAACTTCTTTAGAATCGGCGTGATTTGAAATTCGATGAAACGTAAAATTCACACTAAAAAGAGACAAACAAGACAAACAATCATAAATAGTATTAAGACTGCGAGAGAATGAGATTGAATACAAGTCATCAGAGTTTCCTATAATCTTTGTCTTTGCGCCTGCGTACTACGAAGTCTTCAGAAAATGCGTCAATGTCAATGTGGTATAATTTTTGTGCATTTTTAAAAACCAAATTAGTTGGTTGATTAATTTATGTTATTTATTTAATACATCTGTGTTAATTTGACCAATATCTTTTAAATTATCTTAAATTAAATTTACTTACATTAATAAATGATTTGTGTTGATTTTACTTTTCATTTCTCATTCTCTCGTAGGCTACTTTTCTGAAGTTTCACTTCTGCCGCGTGTGTTCTGAATTGCACACACACTTTTTTAAATACTTAAAATTCTTTTTCAGAAAACGCTTTCCCTCCTGTAGCCGTGTGTGTAGTGTTACGATTTATTTTTTATGCGGACAATTTCGGGCCAATCGGATATGTTCCCATCAACATCTTTAGTATTAATAGCCCCCTCTCTCACTAGTTCTTCTAGTAATTCTTGTAAGTTTTAAATTAAGGTTTTTGTACCAAAAACTCATTAATTTTGATAAAATAATACATAAATACATACACTACATAACACATACACAAAACAATAGTTAGGTACATAGTTTAGGCAATAGATAGTCGGAAAATGTTGGTGTCAGTTTATAAAAGAGATTACATCTAGGATAATCTATACCCTATGACCACACCTTGCTGTAACACCGTTTCCAAGTTGTGTAAGAGAAAATATGTGTATCCTTAATAGACAGGCAACTCTAAATACTATAGAGAATCCCGACTTGGAACCACAACTCTTTGTTAGTGTCAGGTGTAAAGTGGCAGTCGCTTCGTTTCCTGTACAGTTCTATATTCGAAAAATAATAATATCATGCAAAGCTTCATATTTATACGAAAGTCAAACACACATGAAAAGTTTATAATATACATAGGTACATTATCGTGAGAGCGTTCGAATTGCGCATCGCTTTACAACAAACGGGGGCAGTAGACCGTGGGCCATACATACTTATTTATGTTTTGTATTGTTATCTTCGGTATTGTGATTGTTCATTGATTGTGGTGCGGAGGTGTAGCCCTTTATAAATACTTCGTTTGTATCGGCGGGAAGTATAATAACAGTTATACTGAATTGTGTTGCCAATACAAAATTAAAACCTGAATCGTGTAGAATAGAATCTCGAGAGACAACATATCTACTAATGCATTCAGACGAAATTGATAAGAAATAAAGGCGTTTACCTAATGTAAGTATTTTCACATGGAAAGAAAGAAAGAAAGAAAATCCATTTATTTTGGAGATATGGTGAAAAGTAAACAGAGGTAATTTAAATTTTTGTGAGGAGGTAAGTATATTTTACATGTAAGGAGAGGTCGTAATTTCCTTTAATAGAAACCCGCCCTCGGCTTCGCATGGGTAGTAGAGACATCTTCAACAATCATCATCATATTTCAACCAATTTACACAAAACGTTAACAAATTATACACCTAAACCTTCTTCATGAATCATTCGGTCTATTGGTGAAAACCGCATGAAAATCCGTTCAGTAGTTTTTCAGATTATCTTTTGCCATACGCCTGACTATGTTGTATCAGTGACAAAACTTTTTGCGTTCTATCACATCAACAGACTTGTTCTGAGAAACAATATGAGTAGGTATTTTACTGCAATCTTGAGCATGATGTTTCTGAGTTTTTTTGCTATTATGTTGTAATATACATACGTAGAGACGTCTATAACAACAGCAAAATCCCTGTAGATAACATAAATCATTACTTACGTGTTTAATTCTACTTAAAAATTGATTTAAAAATTTACGTTCCAAATTTCCACTTAACAATAATTTTCCCATTATGAATAAAGTTGCATATGATCCTCATACTTAATCCCTTTTCGATTGCATCAACTCCAACTTTGCTATAATTTCAATAGATTACGAATAACGATACGATGTGTACGAAGTGTTTAATAAAACTACTTAGATACCTATATCATAACAACTCTGTGCTCGTGTATCAAGTCAAGGAAACAAGAGAATTTCTATAGTCGAACTTCTTTGACGGAATCGAAATGTGTTTTACCTACAACGAACAACGAGAACTGCTCAACAAATATGTAAGCATTGTGAACAAATAGATAGATGTTGTGTTATTGAATACAACTTAAATTTAAAGAAAAATACGATTTTAAATTATTCAGGCTAGTGACCCTACCGTTGTCTAGCCAACATCGAATCTATCATTGTTATTCTATCTCTAATCTTTGATTATATCTACCTTTAATTGATGACCCTGTTGCACGCAATCTTTTTTTCAGAATACTTGGCTGTATCAGTCTCAAATTAAGAACACGTGTAACAAGCTAAGAATTAAACTTTAAACCTGATCCTCAATAAAGCTTAATTCGTAACAAGTTTAAATCAACACAAATAACATTGAAGCATAAACCTAAACATTTCAATTATAACTAAATAGTGACAAATTACTTCTAAACAGAATATTCTGTAAATTCTGTATATCTTGTGATTGTTAATGAGCACAAACTGAGTTATAACGTCGTGTAATATAAGGAACAATTACTGTGCGTCAACAAACGCTGTAATTTGTGATCTACGAGCTTTAATATAATGTGTGCGTGTATAATAGTGGAGCGTAAATGTGTTACCAGATTGTGAATCTGTGAAGTTGTTAATATATGAAACCTCTGAGCGAGTTGTATTTTCTTTTTTTAGCTCAATGTCCTCTATTTTTAAGCTCCAACGCAAAAAGAGGGGTGTTAAAAGTATGACGTCGATATCTGTATGTGTGTCTGTCTGTGGCATCGTAGTTCTCAAACGGATGGACCGATTTTGATGCGGTTTTTTTCATTTGAAAGCCAGTTTCCTTGCGGTGGTTCTTAGCTATGTTTGGTTAATATTGGTCCAGCAGTGTACGAGTATCAGTTCTTTTTCAAAATGATGAAATGCATTTTTGTTATTATTTTGTGTCGGGTTTTTAATTTGTTTTTAAATTTTTAAATTAACTTAATGATGGCAGTTCTGTTCTGCTTATCATCATGTAGATGAACATTTTAGTCAAATGTATTATTATTATAGCCCACCATAGTTCGTTAATAGTATTGCATGAGATAGTTTTTCTTTCGTCCTTTTTAAACCTCCATGAGTCCTGGTTCTCGCTCACCGCCGTGAAGTGGTATGTCGAGATAGAACCGACTAAAATCACACGGTCCATTATAACTGGATCTATTGCAAGAGCTATGAATGAAGTCTCCGAAAACCTCGGCATACCCTACGTTTCATGAAGGTTTTACTGTTTGCCACCCCTTTTGACATTTACCTAGACTTATTACAGAGTATTGTTGTGTTCAATTATAGATATCTATAAAGATTTCACTTCTACCAACCTACAAGCGTGCTAAAAGTGTGGTTTCACGTTTGTATCGTTAAACGGCAGGATTGTATTAAAGACTACGTGGGGGACATACATAGTTGCTATGATGAGCAACTGCTATGTTCAATAGGAACTTTACAAATCAGGTATTCCGAATTAGTTTGTACGATTGAAATTACTTGCCATTATTCAACCAAAATTATCCCCTTTGAGCCATGAGATTTATTTGTTCAAAGGAGATGCATTTACGGGCGGTAGAATATTATATTTATTTAATTTATTTAGTTAATATAATATTATTATATTAACGTGGGAGAGCCATGCTTCGGCACGCAGGGGCCGGCTGGACTCCGCTCGATACCACGGCTTCACAGAAAACCGCCAGTGAAACAATGTTTGCATTGCTTTTCGCCGCGTGCGTGAGGTTACCGGAGACCCTTACCCTTCCCTCTCCCCTATACCCGTCCTTTCCTCCCCTGTAATCCCCCTCTCGCCTATTCCCACTCTCACCTTAAAGGGCGGCAACGCACTTGTGACTCTTGAGTTACAGGTGCCAATGGGCGGCGGTAGTCATTTACCATCATAAAAAAAAAATATTACTAGTTTTTGCGTAAAAGTTACTTTTCCATTCGTTAGCCAACAGCTTTAATTTTCTGGGTGAAAGGTATGTTCGGTATCTTATATTCGTTTCAGTAACTCAACAACGCGTGTGCCAAAATAAGCTTTAGCGAATCTGCTTGTACTGATGTTACTAACGATTGACATAATTCAACTTCGTTTGTTAAAATTGAAAACAGAAAGATAGATATAACAGTGTCTACATATCGACCTGTACATAGAATAAGGTTATACATGATTATAAAACCAAATTACTTTTTTTGTATTAATAAGGTTAGACTTATCTATATATTAACCTTTATTCAATCGCTATCTTCGTTATTACAAAAGCTTTTGATTTTTAGTTTTAGTAGTGTATATAGATAAGTCTAACCTTATTAATACAAAAAAAGTAATTTGGTTTTATAATCATGTATAACCTTATTCTATGTATAGGTCTATATAACATACATTACAATTCTTCATTTACTTTCTGACATAAAAAAATGTGTGTGTGTACCAGAGTACACAGGTAAGAAGTGAAACTTCTTTACGACATATAATTTTTCTACTATTTGCAACTTTACGAAAATGGGGTAGATAAGGCTTAAGCCTTAAGAAATTATAAAACGAAATATATAATCACTCTCACTTTTCTTGTAAATTCACTTAAATTTGAATAAGTCTTTTTATTTTATCACTTTCAAATTAATATATTGTTATTCTTATTTCAAACCAAACTTCAAAACTAATATATTGTTGTTATTATTATAATATATTATATTATATTCTTTACGTCACTATACTAAACTTTGATAAAAAAAGCAACATGGCGCGTAACCGAAAAACGTGACGATTGCTACAAAAATTTCTCCCATACGTCGATAAAGAAGTTTCACTTCAATAATAAAAGTCGAAGTAATATATTTACAATAAATGACAATAATAATTATTACCTCACTAGCCGTGTTTATATATTTTGCACAGAACCCCAGAATAATAATTAAAAAAAAAAAGTATCTGCCTGTGAAAGTCCTGTGGAAATCAGTCCACCCGTTCCGGAGATTAGGTGAACAAACAGATAGACAAAAAATTGAAAACTAGTTTGTTTGGTTTTGGTACCGTGTAACATTCGAATGCATCTAGTAAAATGCTGTTATTATGATATTACAAACAGACACTTCTCTCATGGGGTTGCCATAGCCCATTGTTTTTAGGGGTTTGATTGCCTTTATATTAAAAAGTTTTAGCAGGTTACCGATGTGATAGGTATTCTTGCGGTCGGCTCCCGGTCCATTCATTTTTGTATAGAGTCCAATACTCCATGAATTAATTTATTGTAATGAGCATGTTTATGATTATTTATGTATTTAGTGCTTTTATCTATTGACATTTAAATTGATGTACCTATTTGAATAAAATACTTTACAATACATATTCGTAACCCTTTCAGAGATCACGAAAGTGTTTCGCTCCAAAAGACAGGCTTTGTGCGTCGAGCGGAATGCGTAGGTATAACCTTAAATCGTACCTAGGTATATATTTTACCGATTCCTGTGTCTGTCTCGCAACAGGCAAAACCTGTAATAAACAGTTTGAAGTTTTAGCTTGTAGCCTCATAATGTTTCATGTCTGGGTGTATCAATTTATAAACCTTACTGTTGTAGGTCTTCTTAATTTATATTACACGCCTCTCACTGATATATTCTGCAGTTGTTCTTAACATTTAATCATTCCGTAGACAAGTTTGAGGGTTATAATTTGTAATTGATTAATTGAGCCATTTTCATCATCAGAACAGTATACTTTAGTGTGCTTTTTTGATAAATCAGGTAACGAATTGAGATCGAGATTCTCATTGATTTTATATGAATACGTTTCTTCCTATACATTTTAATGTATAGGTTCCTTCCTAAGTAATGGAAGGCCTAGTTGAAGAAAAATGTTGTCATCGACTAATCCAACATTTACTTGCTATGGTGCTGCCATTTAGCGTATTATCCAGTGAACCTAATTTTAAAAGGCATAAGGTTTTAAATTCATTGACAAGCATTAGCAATGTCTGGGGGCAAGGTGTCGCCCTCGAATGACCCTTCTCACCTAAAGTGTTCCGTTTTTCATAATTTGTGCGTTAAATAAAAAGCGGCAATTTATTATCTGTAAGTCGAGTGTTGTTGTTAGGTTTAAAAGATTACTTCTATTAAATGCACAGAGAGAAATCTCTTTAAGTATCTAATTTTATTTGACGTTTGATTAATAGCAAGTCACCTGAGTTTACGTAAATTCTCAACGTTTTTTTTTTAATATCCGGTGAATCTGATCTTAGTCATATTGATTTTATTTAATTTCCGTTCTTTTATTGAGTTTTTTTGTAATTCGTCTCGTTATCTAAACCTAAATTTAAGCCGCTTGTGGAAAAAACCTAGTAAGTTGTTTTTGGGTTTTTTAGCGTACAAAGGAGACATTGCATTCATAACGGAAAAATGTATGGGAATATATTTGTTTTCTGAGATGACTGTATAGAAAAAAAAAACCCGGCCAAGTGCGAGTCGGACTCGTGCACGAAGAGTTCCGTACCATTATCTAACGTTTGTTGTATGGGAGCCCCTCTTAAATATTTATTTTATTCTGTTTTTAGTATTTATTGTTATAGCGGCAACAGAAATACTTACATCATCTGTGAAAACTTCAACTGTCTAGCTATCACGGTTCATGAGATACAGCCTGGTGACAAACAGACAGACGGACAGTGGAGTCTTAGTAAGAGGGTTGCGTTTTTACCCTTTGGGTACGGAACCCTAAAAATGAGCGAGATTAAAGATACATTTTTATGACGATGTAATACTTACTAAGCTAGTCTGTGCCTGAGCTCGGGGAGGGATATAAGTGGTACGTTATTAATACATACATATTACAGTTAAGAGTTGCACGTATGGTGTGGTAGTTTGAAGAGTCATATCATGTTGTGATGTCGTTCCCTTACATATAATAATTAATTGCGTAAATAACATCTGTGGACTGTCTAATTATTAGCTCTGAGTAAAGATTCAGAGTGTTTTGTGTCCGGAAATTGTATGTTTATTTATTTATTTATTTAATCTCAGGAAGACCAACAGCAGATAATAACATACTAAAGATGCATCATATATAACAGATAATTAATTATAGGTCTCCACGCTTAGCTATAGCACTAATCCCACTAATATTATAAATGTGAAAGTTTGGATGGATGGATGGATGTTTTTTACTCTCTCACGCAAAAATCACTGAACCGATTGCGATGAAACTTGGTATGTAGATAGCTGGAGACCTGGATTACCGCATAGGCTACTTTTTATCCCGATATTCCCACGGGATCGGGACGCTTCTAGTTGTATATAAGACAATGCGTGAACACTGAGTTACATTGTTTAACCATATAATTACAGTGAAAGTAGGTACCAGTGGTTAAAAATTAAGGAGTTATAGTGATAGACATACTTATAAATTTAACTAGCTGACCCGACAGACGTTATCTTGTCTCGACTATGAATATTAAACAATCGCGGAAACTGTCAAATGATTGACAGACAGTTATGACAAAAGCGCTAAGGTTAAACAACGCTGCTACCTACATCTTACTACTAATATCAATGCGGGAGTTTGGATGGATGAATGTTTAATACCCAATCACGCCAGAACGACTGATTGGATCTGGATGATATTAAGCACAGATATAGATTATAGTCTGGAATAGCACAATGCTACTTTTTATCTCGAAAAAATTTAAGGAAGCAAAATTTCCAAGCTAAAGAAGTCGAACGAACAGCTAGTAGGTATACTATACAACGAAGTGGTAACATTTTTCATTGTATCCTCACAAAACCTTAGTGTGTCTTTTTTGTTAGAACAGCCTTTGTGAGGCAATTTCATAAAGGGCTATAATACTTCCCGTCAGCCTCCAGCTTTTCAGTCTGATCGTAAAAAGGGTCCTTTGAAATTTTTTCAAAGAATCTCAGATCAAGTGTGTGATGTGAGAGAGAGTAGTAAGTAGAGGTGATTTGTGGAAGTTTTTACACAGCGTTCTCTCGACATAACCAGGGGTTCTAAAACGCATTATTTTCCTGTAAATACATATATATTACTATAAATAAAAATAGCAACACTCTACTCATGCCCTCGCTGTGTTTACTTACCGACACATTTCCTGTCGAGTTTAGCTATAATACACATTTCCTAATAATTTCATGTAATGACAGATTACATTCGATACATATATAACATATATAATAAACAACAACACTGTTTTAAATAACTATATTTATCTTATTAATATATTACAAACGTGAAAGTTTGTGAGGATGTATGGATGTTTGTTGCTCTTTCACGCAAAAACTACTAAACCGATTGCGATGGTATGTAGATAGCTGGACACCTGGATTAACACATAGACTACTTTTATTCCGATATGCCCACGACATCGGGGCTTACGCGGGTAAAACCGCGGGGCGCAGCTAGTAATATTACAATATTTTTTTTTTTCGTGTAGAAACCCCCACGGGTCATCACCTCACCGAGGGTGAAGTGGTATGTCGGACTCGAACTGGGTGGGCACCTGAATTTAACATATAAAACAGTCTTGTTGATATGATTTAAGCCGAAGGTATATATATATATGTATATATATATATATTATATATATATTATATATACTCGTATATACTTTTTTATTGGATTTGGGGCAAAAGAGCAGACGGGTCACATGATGGTAAGTGACTACCGCCGCCTATGGGCACCTCAAGAGCCACAAGTGCGTTGCCGGCCTTTAAAGTGGGAGCAGGGGAAGGGCCCTCCCTTCCCCTACTCCCACTTTAAAGGGTTAGGGCCTCCGAGAACCTCACTCACTCGGCAAACCACACATTAGTACCTACTACTAGTATACTACATAAAGAAATAAGTGAAACACGACAAGTACTTAACTTTGATATATATATCTGATAAATAAATTAGATAAGGATTAAACATACTTTTACTTAAAGGCAATAAAATAGGAAATATGTAAATATAATATTTATGAAAATTTTGTCATTATTAACAAAAATTACGAATTGAAATACCTCACGGTATTCATAGGAAAAAGGTTGATATAAGACCGTTTGGTGCCATGCTAATTTACCTAATTCACTATTATGTATTCTGTGCTACTTATAAGCTAATTTCCAGATTTGTGTCGTAGTCATAATACACCAAATGTCATAGGACAGGAAACTACTAATAACTATTTGTAAATTAAAATACCGGCAACTAAGTAATACTTATGAACTAGTTTAGTACTCGATTTGTTTAAAAATTAATTGCTGTTTGTTGGTAAGTACATCACTTAAGAATAGCTGAACGGAGTCGGCTAAATGTTTTAAAATAACCGTGATAGTATGAACTAGGTTTTAGACGACAAAAAAATATAACGGTTTCATGGAACAAAAGGAGGACTGGACATCGTGTGTCGGGTGAGCTAGTTAATAAAAACATGCATGCGCTGCTACTTGATCTACGTACGTATGTACGTACGATGTACAACTACAATGTTCAATTTATTTTGGTCCAAAATGTAACATTGTTCCACTGTACACGACTCACGACTGAACACTGTCACCAAACACACAAGAGCTGACTTTGTTTGAAAATTATGTCATAGAGTAACACAGAGACCCAGAGCCGCCATATCTGTGTCAAGCTGAAATTTTAAAGATATGTAATATGTATTACATATATTATTATAGGTATATAGGGCGATTCTGTCATCATCATCCAAATTCACAAAGCATTTTAATGAAAATTGTGAGAAACCTGTTCTTTATTTTGATATCTCTTAGTACAAAAATATTGAGTATTTCTTTATGATTTCTTTTTAAATTTGAACAACCTATTTTTACGTTTGAATAAGTGACCACGCAGTTCGAATTTTTTTTCGGGAAAATTTTTTTTTTTGCAAAAATTGTACTCTTCAGTGATATAATTCACTTCATATATACGGAATACTCAGTGCCCAGTACCTCCTATTTTCTATGGAAATATACGTAAATGACCTAAAGCGCTAACAACATACATATATAAACAAACATACGCCTTTTTTCCTTCAGGGTAGGTAGACACAACAGTCCGCCACTTGATTCTATCCTTACATACCTCAGGAGCTTCCTCTACTGCCATTACCCTTCATACAAGCTTCATACTTCGTGTACTTCTGACCTGCCGTTTCTTCAGAACATCATCAATTTGATCGGTGTATATTCTACGTGGTCGACCCCGTCCTTCCATTTGCCTTATATACTTGTTTTGTCATTCATTCCTTTCTCATTCTTTCCACGAGCTTTAACCATCTTAGCATACCCTTTTCCATTTTCATCACTACGTCACACTGCTTTCAAATATCTACATTACTCTTCCTGTCAATCAATTTTACTCCGCACACGCTTCGCAGTGATCTCATCTCAACAATATTTCCGTGGCTGGCGTGAACACATTGACATGTCGACTTCCTACGCATTAGGAATGTATATGAAAAAAAACTACAGTTTTAAAATATACATAAATTTTGGAGCAATCGAATTTGGAAATATCGCATTTTAACATGTCTAACTTGACAAAACCTCATATCAAATTAACGAATCACATGATTTTGTGAATGAACATTGATATTTTCTTATATCAACTTATAATCAGTCACCAAAATAATATTCGTTATTTGAAATCTCAACATATACATAGCACCGTCAAAACTTAAAAATGGCTACCCTGACAAATCGCAATTTTAGATATGTCACGCCATCATATTCACGCCAGCCACGGATTTATTCCACATTCATTATTCTTCTGCCATTCCTTCCCAATTCTCGTTCCCATACATTAGGCCAGGCACCAGCACGCTATTATGAACTGCCAGGCGCAGCTACCTAACAATTTAAGAAAACTTTATGATTTTTTTATTAATATAAAATTCTTATATTGAAAATGATAATTTGAACATGAACATTAACTGATGAAGTCAATATCTCGTAAGAGAGTGAGCTCATGAATAAAACTTTAGGTATTTTATACCAAAACGTATAAAATAACAAATAATAAAAGTCTAGGTCAAATCGTAACTTTGGATTTAATTTCCAATAAATAAATAATAGTTTAAAGAACTAAAAAAACACGCTTTTTTATTTTTTTAATCGAATATTGCATTGTCATCGGTATTTGACAGGTGTGCAAAATTGAATGAAATCTGGCCGTTCAAAGTGGGTCAAAATCGCGCCCTAAGGAGTCGGTTACAAACAAACATACAAACATACAAGTGAAGCTAATATAAAGGGTGTAAAAAGGGAACACTAGATGTAAATAAGTGACAACGATCGAGCTCAGAATGACGCTATTACATCGCTATCTATACAATTTGACTTTGTCGCAGTGAGGGTACCCATTTTTATTATTTGGTTAATAATACTAATATCTGTAGAACAATCGACATCAAACAAGAATACTGACACTTTGAGAAGTTGTAGACTACGAACTCTACTGCCATTGTTGTGTTAACAAGACTAAGGGTAGTCACCCCATCATAATTTATCAGATACATTTCCAATCCCGGGCGTGATTAACTGTTTTGTGTTTAATACAGTTTTCCTTGCGCTGATCACTGCTGTTCTAAGGGTCTATTTAGTTAAATAGCCTTCAGCAAGAATCTTACTATCAAAATGAAACAGAATTGTAAAATGCTAACCGCGAGTTGATTCTGCGATATATCTATACATTAATGAGGAGAATTCTTTACACGCAATTTTTTAGTCACCGACATAGCCGAACGGTTCAGCAAATTGAAGTGGCAATGGGCGGGGCACATAGCACGTAGAACGGATGGTCGATGGGCCCAAAAGTTTCTGGAATGGAGACCACGGACCGGAAGGCGCAGCGTAGGACGTCCACTATCGCGGTGGACAAACGACCTGGTAAGTGCCGATGCAGGCCGCTTCCAACCGGTCTTCTTGGAGGTCGTTAAGGGAGGCCTATGTCCAACAGTGGACGTCCTAAGGCTGAAATGGTGATGATGATGATTTTTTTAAGCAACCGCGCACAAACAGAAGTGTGAAATTTAGAATACAATATTCTTTATTGTACGCCATAGAAAAAGTTACAACATAAAAGAGAAACGTTGAATACTGGTACAATCGGCGGTCTTATCGCTAGTTGCGATTTCTTCCAGACAACCTTAAGATGGACAATTGCTTGAAGTTTATATGTGGAAGAAGTGCAGAAAGCTAAAATTTTTAAACCATATGTGCTATAAAGTAAAAAAATTAACCCCTACGCTATAAGGGTAGAGTATATATTTTGGTCTGTCATGGTACAAAAGTCTATACAATGACAGCTCAAACTATACTGATCAATGAAATAAAACAAGACATTCAAAACAGTCGCCAGGTGAAATCAGGCAGGCAGGTCTAAATCTCTCTGGTGATATAGACCAGAGACCGTACCATAGATCTGGTATCTTAAATCTTTTTAGCAGCTATCGACAAGCTTCAGAGTTATTAATTAAAAATTTGGGAAATATTTTTTTCTTACTTTCCAAGGGACTTTAGTGTTTAAAAGTGTCTGTTGTCACCTGTACAATACACGAATGTATAACAATAAAATGCTTGTTGTGTTTCGCCGAGTGATTCGCTGTGTTTCGCCCAGTGAGTGAGGTGACTGGAGTCCCTAGTCCCCTCCATTCCCCCTTATTTTCTACTTACCTTAAAGGCCGGCAACGCACTTGTGGCTGTTGAGTTGCAGGTGTCCCTGTGCGGCGATAGTCACTTGTTATCATCAGGTGACCCGTCTGCTCGTTTCCCAATTATGCCATAAAAAAATTATTAAAATTTTCAAAATGATCATGGTCGAATACTAGTTAGTACATGTATGTAGATGTCGGTGCATCGCGGTGCTCACTAGACGGTGAAGCGTATATCTGTGTAGTTTTTAATTGGAATGCCACTCTCGCATGACCTGTGTCTACTGTGTATTGTCTACCCTTTGTAAATTGATTCGGTTATTTATGGTGTGATTGCATGCAGTCTTTTGTCTATATACTTTGTTTTTACTATATCCTAATTGAGATTACGGTTGAACTTTGACTGTTACTTTTTTGGATGTTGGTTTTAGTCTCAGTACAAGTCAGTGGAGTAAGTGAAACAGGTTTAGGGGTGATTCGTAGGAGATAAACTACAGCAAATTTCGGGTCGAATTCAAGCCCTTCGATTGGGGAAACACATCCAACATACCGAAGACGACGAGTGACGACAGAACTTCATCTGAGGAGGAGATATAGGGATGGCAACACACAAGTGAAGTATGTACTCGTATATTGACACAGGTTATTATCAAGCAGGCCGTGTGTTGTTTGCCTATTCATTTGTATACAAGTTACTAATAAAAAAAAAAAAAAACAACTGCAGATAATTGATAGCCACCACTCGGGATGATGTGAGGATTTTAAATCTATCTTCTATATAGAAAGAAAGAAAGAAAGAACAATTATTTATTTCTATGTGACGTTTAAATCTTTTATATCGAAATCTGTTAAGGCATTTAGAAATTATGGTGAAATAAATAAACTCATACACATATCTACATGAACCCTGAAAACATTACACTCCTTTTTTGAGCAGTCGTGTAAAACGATTTCATTTGTTAATTCTTTTCTTTTTTTTCTTTTTAAAAAGACAACTCCCGCATTAGAAATTACTCCTGTGTCGCGGGGGACTTTACAAACATACAAACAACGGACACAAAGAACACCCAGACTCAGATGGGAATCGAACCCACGACCTCTGGCTCAGCTGTCAGGGTCACTAACCACTAGACCAACAGGCCATAGCAATGTTTTTTTTATTAATAAATGTTACTAATATAATTTGCGATTCACATTATTGTTATTCGTGCTAACCGTTCCACCTAAGCTGAATGCTAGTGTTAAGAGTAGGTTAACGTCGTAAGTGGGTTAGAACCAATCGATAATCCAGAAAATGATTACGGAATTAAAAAATAGGTATTTTTATTGAAGTTATGATGAATTATAAGTGGCATCTTGAGTGCCTCATACTATGTAGGTCAGCTGTGAGTGATTAATTACAGCGGCGGGTCTAATTAATCATTCACTAGGATATAGTTCGATTACGTATTATTTGAGAGGGTCTAGGTGAAACTGTCGGAGAGCATCATGGGTCCGATGGATTGTTTACTAATTATTATAGAATTTTCAAAAGATTACTAGTACCATTTGTAGTATCAGTACAACAAAGATGTGCGATAGGTACATAGATATTTATTCAGTTCAATACATGGGCCAAGTATATGGGTTCATATGGGCACAAATACATGGATGGGTTAAGGACATTGACTCTCTTAAAAAATATTATAGAAAATGCGGTGTCGCGTCCATCTAGTCAAGTCTAGTGCATACGGGTGTCTTTAGTCTTTTTCTTCTGTAGTCTTCCTTTCAATCTTATTCACACAAGAACTATGTAGGAAGCGCACGATACACTCTTTGAGTGTTGACTCTTCTGTTACAAAAATAATATAGATGAAGATATAGTGGTAAATATTAAAGAAGAATTATTTTACTACGGATAGGAATTATTGTGATTAAATTGTTGATTACGTCAACTGGTGGACATAGTTCTACCCAATGCGCGCCATAGTACCCGGTCCTCCGCGTTCCGCATACAGTCCATTCTCTTCAGGTCGTCAGTCTATCTGGCTAGGGAGCGTCCTACCTTCCGTTCACCGATTGAGAAGAAGCATACTGAAGTGGCAATGGGCTGCCGAAGGACCGATGGCCGTTGGAGCAAACGGGTCCTAGAATACACAAAATGAACAATTTTAATCATACTTACGAAGTAATAACAAATGGTAAGTTAAGAGTAGTAAAAAAATATATTGATACCATGCTGCTATAAAAATTAGAGATATACTAATTTTAAAATGTCTGACACGGGTACAATGAATGTAAACTATAGGACGAATAGTGTGTAAGTATTTTATTTTATTGCTGTACATTTTTGCGCACAGATACCGTGTTAAAGTGCCCTTATAAATACCTTGTTACCGGAGGGTAATAAGAAATTTGTAAGCAAGATTGAATTCTGGTACAGTTCATTGAACATTACATCAGGGTGCTGGGGCTATGTCCATGTAAAAATCTTGAGGTCCCCAAATGTTGTCATGATTATGACATTAAGAGACAGAACTTATACATTTAAGATATATAGATTTGTCAATTTGTAAGAGTCTTGAGTCACCTCAGATATTTATTTTCCTAAAACTTATAAAATACTAGAGTTTGCTTGCGGGTTTTCTCGCGTTTAATTTACATTACTTTTTGAAAGGACCCTATGTGCTTCTCCATATACAAGTTGGTGCCATATCTATTAGATACCTACTTTGAATTGTACTAAATATAGTCTATACCATTCTTAGATGAATTAGAAAATATGAACGAAATATATTCAGTATTTTAACCACAGGACAATAATTGTTTGTGTTTTTATAATTAACAACATCATGTATTTACGCTAAGATAACTTCAGTGTCAAAAAGCTTACCGAGAAATGGTTGACATAGTGACCAACCGTTGCCGAAATAAAATATTAGATAAGTAAGAATTTCTTCAAAACAAATTCAAACAATTTTTGGTTTCTTTTTGCAAAAAAATCCGAGTTTTCAGATACACATTTTAGCTTTACGATTAATGTTTTTGACTATTTGAGAAACACCTACAATATGAATAACACTAAAAAACTCTATTAGTTTTCACGATGATCGATTGAGCAGTTAAGGCATGATAAAAAGACGGGCGAAAAGAGATGGGTACTCACTAACCAATACGTAATCTACTGATATGTAGCTTTTTCTTTTTAACACATGTTATATCTTTTTATACGTTACAATATTTGCGATTGAAGCCTCATTTTAAGCAAGTAACGCAATAATTACGAGACTTCACTCTTTTATAACAAATCATTAATTTTTTGCGTTAATGCGATTACTATAAAAACAGGATTAATTATAAATTATTGATATGACGACATGATATAAGAATCACAGTTTATTTCAATCGCACTAGTGGTTAAAATACGTAGACAGGGAAGCAAAAAGCCATAGGGACGTAAAGGTATTGACGATGTTCAAGTTTTTCCTGTATATATACGGCCCATGGGATACCAGCGTTTCCTTTTTTGTGTTAGAATCTCGCCGATAAATTCATATAACAAAGTTTTCTACTATATCTTTTTTCACAGCACTGATAAGCATTGCGGCTTGCTAATGAGATTAGTTTCACAGGAATATTTATTTATCTGGGTCATACAATGGCATGACACTCATATCGGTCAGAACCTCCATATATATTTAGTGCCAATAAAAATAGGTTACTGGGAGAATAATAAAATCTTACGGCTAGTCTATTTCAACGGCCAAATTACGGTATTGTGTTTACAGTCTATGCAACAACAACTATTTACTGCTATGCAACAGCAGTCTCAATGATATTGTGCATTTCTAAATTATTTCAGATATATTTTGAAGGGCATTTTAGTATTTACATATTTTTTGCTGTAGATCAGTAGGAATCTTTTCACTCTTTTCTTTTTAACCGACTGCAAAAAAGGAGGAGGTTCTATGTTCCACTGTATAATTTTTTTATGTATGTTCACCGATTACTCAAAGACACCTGGATCGATTTAGAAAATTCTTCTTTTGTTTGAAAGGGTATATTTCCCAGGTGGTCCCATGGTCATCAGGTCAGGATGTGCTGATGGGATTTTCAATAATTGAACTGCCAGTTCTTGTACCTTGTAAAGACAGTATTAAAGGTATTCATTGTGTCCATCGATAAAATAGACCTGTCATTAGTTATTACAAAACAAAATGTAATAACAAAAGCATCTATATTGTTATCTCACTTTACACACCATTTGAACACAAAACCAATTCGGGAATAGACGAATGTATATACACGTATGTGACGTGACATATGTTTACTATTACTTTTAAATTTCTGTCTAAGTCTAGGCCCTATAATGCTTTATCTTGGGCTTGAATACAATACAACATCGATAAATTACAATTCATTTTAAAATTACAGAAAAAAAAAACTAAGAAAAAATCCACTAAGAGCCAGCATTACTTCATTCAATGGTCTGTAGTCTAGTAGGGTCACTGTGTGTTTCCAGAATTCATAATTCAATTTGTTGCCAGCTCTCATGCATTAGAGAAGTTAATGTACGAGTACTACCCGAAATGGAATCGATAAATGTTGTAGAAAGCATCGATACATTCCAATATTGAGTTTCAATTTACTTGCCGAGTGGGCATTACACGATGGATTAATTTAGTCGAGAGTCGAGATATCGGATAGTGTTGATTTATCGACTTCTAATCGAAACTATTGTAAATGTAGATGGTTTTAAGTGTTGTGCTCGTTCGAGCTGTGGGATTGGATCTCCTTTGTTATATGAACTAGTTTATATTGTGGGTTCTGAATCCAGTACGTTAAACAAAGGATTGTGTGCTAATAAATTAATATTTAAAAAAGATTTACGGAGTATTGTACTGTATTAGGTAGGTATTAAAGGAATGTATTATTTTAAATATTTATTGTCCGCAGTGCGACTGGAACAGGTGTGTTGATATCAGAATCTCTGTTGCTTGACAATGTTTAATAGGTAATTAGCTTCAGGATTGGACTTTTTTTTAACTGACGAAAAAAAAGGAGGTTCTCAATTCGTATATATATATATATATTTTTTTTTTTTAATGTATGTTCAGCCCTCACTCCGTTATTCATGAACTAATTTTGATTATTCTTTTTTGCTGAATAGGTATATGGGATATATCTCAAGGGACATGGGACCAATGTCAAGGAAGTCAGGATCTGATGATGGGATCTTGATAAAATTGAGAGAAACCCTCGAAAATTGTAAGAACGAAAAGTGTTTCTGTTCACTTTTCATTACTTTATCAGGTATTTGCGTTTAGAAATCATTACTTCATGTAGCTGAGCTGATGGTGAAAAAAATCATAAAATAAAAATCTTTTTAACAAAAAATTAAACCGACGAAAAGAACTAAAAAGCAAAAAATAAGTAAACTTTAAGTCTTAAGCATTGAGCTTATTTACATAAACTATCAAATTTTATATAAACTTATTTTGAGTCGGCGCCAAATAATAAAATGATTAATTACCTACGTAGAGCCATGTCCATTTCTACGTAGGTACATATAAAACTGTGATAATTAATCAGTTTGTTATTGGGCGCCGACTCAAAATAAGTTTATATAAAATTTGCTAGTTTATGTAAATAAGCTCAATACTTAAGACTTAAAGTTTATTTAGTTTTTTGCTTTTTAGTTCTTTTCGTCGGTTTAATTTTTTGTTAAAAAGATTTTTATTAATTAAAAAAAAAAGACGGAAATATGTGTTTCAATTAGCTAACATATTGCATTGCATAACATACATAGAAAATACATTTAAATTGAGAAACGATTCCTTTTATTCCTTATTCAAATAATGAATAAAAGGAATCGGACTTTATTTAAAAGTAAGGATCAGGGGGAGGGTTCTCAATTATGTTATTTTTGAATTGACATTTGGACTGCCCGATATGCAAATAAATATTTTTTTACTGTAAAAAAAACGATAATTATATTTCTATCCTTTTAACCCACAGTAGGTATAAAGCAGGTATATCGTTGTGTATACATATAATATATACTGTAGGTATCAGAAAAATAAACAAGTCTGCTGATCTGTCGTGTTTCATGACATGTGCGATGATATCGGCGGAGTTCGTGCATATGATTTTTATATCCACTATTGAAATGTGGTGTAAAAAGAGAAGCTTATGTATGATGATGATGTTTGATTTGATGTTTCACAAAATGGCTGCCTTAGCTCCGATTTAAACTCAGACAAAACTATCCTTCTCGCAATTTTACAAATTGTACAAAGCAGCAGATATCTGTATTTTTATAAATGTAAATGTCTCCTTAATTATAATTGTCTGATGTCGAAGTACTTAATAAATGTTGTGTAGAAACTATAAGACATTTATAATTGTGATATTCTCTTTATTCGCGATCATAATTATCTGCAACGCAATGTCTTGTAAATGTAGGTGCACATTATAGTCTTAATAGATACTATTTAGTTACACCAATGTTTACTGCTTCTGTTTATCACAGTCGCGAACCAGCCTTATAAAATGGATGTGAAATGACCACAAGAATAAAAGTTTCAATAAGCAATTGGGTAAATGTGGCTTAAAGATAGAAATAACAGACAATACAATAAATAGAAAATATTCACTCATCTTAACATCAATAAATATGGGTTACAGATTTGCCTGCGCAAAGAACGAAGAGAATGTTTTATTACTACATTCTACAGAGAGGCAGAAATACATTGACCATTTATTCAGCGTCTCTGCTACACGTCATTCATATAAGGTTCCTTCAGTAGTGCTGTAAATTAAATCAATATTCTTATAGTCACATAGTGCGCTATCGGAGAGTCACCTCTGTAATCATGTAAATAAACCCTCAACGTTGGATTCGTAGGTATTCTCAATGTCAACAAACATAAGACACAAAACATTTCAAACTACTTGAAAGCTCAAGACATAACTAAATAATTTCTTAATTTCTATAAAAAAAAGTGCCTTTACAATAAAGCATTTTGCACGGCCAAGGTTTTAGCATTGGCGTAGACTCCTCCTGAATAACTGGCGTGACTACAGTTGGTATGAGAATCTCAATCTCATCAACACCATGGATCTAGAGTAAATGTGAAACGTGATGTCTCCAAGTGATCCCAAAAAGGAATTCATCTGCGCTCCGAAGCCATCGACTGAAATACTAACATTCTAGGCAGAACAGATACAGAAATAATATTGGAATCATTTAAGACAACTTGAGCAAAATGCTTCATTTTTGTATTAAAGTAAATTAACTTAGCAAACAGCTATTAGCGCTTATTCATATAATAATTCTACAGTGATATAAATGTCAAAATTTATAGAAAACCTCCATTCCTTCACAAAGAGTAAACGCGATGAATACTTTATACCTACCGAGACCTTTCCACGTAATATTGTTGCGAAATGCTCTGGGGAAGAAATGGGTTGTAATTCGAACACGGTACACGTCAGAATTTGTGGGAAATCGACGGGAATGTTGCCAGTATACTACAGCATATTCGTGGGCACGTTTTTGCGATATAAAATAATGAAATGAGTGTATCATGCACGTACCAGGTGTGTTAACGGTCAAGATTGTTGCTGTTTTGTCGAGTAATGATGTCATTTTGGACGGTTTATTAGTTTTTAATGTCAAGCATACTTTATACTTTGTGTTTTCTGAAAGGTAACTAAAAAAAAAAAAAAATAAATTCAACGAAATTGATTGTGAAAAAAATTATTATAATATATACCAAAACCTTTCTGAAAATATCATCCTCCGCGCTGGGGTCGGCTTTCAATCTAACGTGTGTGTTATGTGTTAACCTACTCGGTTACCACTTAGCCACGAGCCCCTAAAATATGTACATGAAATTCGTTAGTGAAACAATAATGAATATTGGTCCATTACTTTTTAAGAAAATTGCAAATACACAATCATACATAGGTTCATACATGCGGATCGAATACAGAACCTCGGTTTTTCGGAGTCGGTTAAAATGTTCGGTATTTGAAATTTTGTGTTTGGAAAAACTACTATTATTTTCAAGGATACCACCGCGTTGCCTTGCTGAGCGGGATTTATGAAAAATAGCATAAAAATTATGTTTCCATTTTACAGATTAATGGGAAACTGAAATGGTGACCCCATTTCAATTTGAATTTTCAATAAGTGCTTTAGGTAATTGCATTGCTTCTATGCAAATATTCTGTTGGTGAAATGATAAAGTATATTAATTAACTTTGTTCAGTTTATTGTAATTCGTGACGTTTTGTTTGTTAGTTTGAAGATTGCATGTATATTTGTAGTTCAATGTTTTTAGTCTAACCGTATGTTCGTAGTAAATATGTGCAATTCTTTGGCACGTTCTACAATTAAATATTTTGTGTTTTGATGCCACGCTGCAGCTTCACCGTAGAGCTAATGTCTTTAATTCTTTCCTATACTATGTAACTTTAATGTTAATTACAAACAATTGTGCAATAATCAATATCTTTTCCAACCTACAATAATACTTGAGATTCAAATAAAATCGCATGATTTAATGATATTCATAATTCATATTTACAACAGAGAGACAAACGTACAGACGTTACAGACGTTACAGAGCCAAAAGTAACACGAAAGGTCTTTTATAACAATACGATACTTGGCTTAGACTATGAAGAAAAATACGTAGAATAACATCCTAAAGTGTCTCTTCGACGGAGATACGCGCCATAGTTTTTTAATGCAAAATAACTTCAAAATCGGCTTCATTAAATATCTAGAAAAGTATTACTTTTAGAGCAAAACGTTAAATGCAAAAGCTGTTTATCCGACGATTTAACATAAGAATTAATTTATTAATTCTTAAAAAAATTAGATAAACTTTTTCCATTGTTTAATAAGCGAGAAAGATGAAAAATGCAAAGAAATTAAAATGCGTGAAAATGCACATTGCAATATTCAAAATTGAATGAAAATCGAATATGTTACAGATATTAGTATGTTTTTCATTGTACGCCAATTCAGATCGCGAAATTTCAAAATGGCAGCCTATTGTAAAATTGTTAATTTGAAATTTCAATTGTGTATAAAATGTGTCACGGGCATGGCGTCTAAGTTTTGCGCTTGTGCTTATTTTTACATAAATTTAAAAAAAAAGTAGTACAAGTACTTTTTACTCCTAGTACCCTAGGAGTGGGCACATAGTTTGTTAAAAACGTCATTTGACGGTCGATGAAATCGAGGTACAACGTTCCTCAAATCTGTCATCCTCATCTGTAATAGTGTTGTAAAAGCATTAGCACCATCCGACGTGCGCATTCGCACCTTTGTCTCATTTATTAAGAAGGAAAATAAAAACCACCACCCCCTAATGCTCTGGCGCCCGGACTATAGAAAGACACGAAAGAGATACTTATGTATTACTAGCTGTTGCCCGCGACTTTGTTCTCGAAATTTTGGTGAAATCTACCTCAAGGAATCGTACATTATTCTGGGATAAAAAGTAGTCGGCCTTTCCGGACTATAATCTATCTCTGTGCCAATCTCTGTGTCTAGATCCTTTCAGCTGTTTTTGCGTGAAAAATTCATCCATCCATTCACTCCACAAACTTTCGCCATTGTAATACTAGGGAGATAGAACTTGATTTTCGTTTTTTATTTAGTATTTATTAATTCGGGTTTTTGGTACCATTTAATAATTTATTTTATTTTGTACATCAAATTTTAAGTGAACTCGTGGACATACCACGAGTTCACCTAAAATTTGATGTAACGTCAAAGGAGATGAAACAAAGCGGGCAGCTTACCACTCTCATCTGATACCTTTTTGTGAATATTTACCCGGATATTGAAAACCCAGAACAGAAATATTTCATTCCGTCCCTTATTGCCTTCATTTACGTTTGTTTGATGGCTCGGTAAAACAGAAATAAGCGAGGTTAAGCCTAACAAAAGGGATACTGAACTGAACCCGTGTTATATAACCGATATAGGCTCTCAATTGGCAGTATAATCTTTGCCGCTCCTATAGTTTTACGGCTCTAGTCAATATATGTGATTGGAACAATGTTTCGCGTTATTTGGCTATGAACACCGGCACTATTTCTTTATAGGTTGCGTTATAAAAAGAACAGAAATGAGATAAGATACGTTAAACTCTATGAGAATGTCGATAGACACGTTACAATGCTTTAATGAGCTTATCAGTGGACACAGACATTTTCTCAAACAGTTTCTCTAAATGGCTGCAGTTTTACGACTATAGCAGCCATTATTATCAACCATATTTTTACGTGCATTTTGTTATTTTTAGTTCCAAAATAAACTTTATTTTTATTAAATTCAAATACCTAATTTGCACGTAAAATAATAGCATGTAAGTATTGACCATAAACTTAGTATGTTATTGACATAACTTTCTTTTTATTGTCTATTTTTAACGATATTTTGAACAATAATTTAATTTACAATGTTTGTCTTTTTATTTGATTTCTATTGTTTTTAGTTTTACAAAATTTAAAGCATTTCTTATTGAAAATGTTAATTTTATTGAAATTATTTTATTTTAATTTTATTTCTAAGAAATGATTTTGCTTATTGATATTGATTTTAAAATTCAGTTTTTCTTGCGATCATATTTGTTTAAGAGCTTTTTATTATTTTTTTTCTTTTTATTATATATAATAGTTAGTACGTTCGACTTTCATTATTAGGACTGTATGATGTGATCTCTTATAATATTGTGGAAGCATACGATTTAAAACCAACCTGTAGGTAAATGAATATGTAATGTGTATTCTCAGTTAGATATCCTAGTAAATAAATAAACTCTACGCTGATCACAGAATAGGGCTAGATCTAGTGTACGTATCTACTGGACCTACTAGAGGCTTAGTGTTAATTCAAAGGATGAGGTCTGAATTTTACTATATCTTATGTTTTTTTTTCTAATTATGGAATGTTGTTAAAAACACATTAATTTTCTTCACTTTTGATAGCACTGTTGGTAATTTAACACGTTTATACTTAATGTACGATGCCCAAAATGCTGGCGAATTAATGGTTGTTATGAAAGGTTTTTCTTCAAGTCACGACTATTAGATGAAAAGCTATTGTATCATTACTTCTGAATGCCATGTGTCGGAGAATTTTGTGTTAATGTTAATTAAATAAAGCAATCAAATTACTATTAAGACATTGAAATATAATGGACTAGCATTTCGCCCCGGCTTCGCGCGAGTATCAGAGACATCTTTAACAATCATATTTCCACCAATTTACACAAAACCTTAACAAATTATATACCTAAACCTTCCTCATGAATCGCTCTATCTATTGGTGGAAACTGCATGCAACAGTTTTTGAGTTTATCGCGAACAGACAGACGCGGCGGGGGACTTTGTTTTATAATATATTATGTAGTGATATGTAGTGATTATAGTTTGATGCATTTCAAGGTCTGTGTACATAAATAAAAACAAAAAAATAAGAGTTGAAGAGTTATTAAGCTCGCGTGTATATTCTGTCAAAGTATTTTTTGTTATTTTTTCAAAGCAATTTTTGATATCAGTTTGCAGAATCAAACGATAAAAGGCCATTGTTCGCCTCTGATATACAGCCGTAAATTTGACATTGGTCCCAATTCTGTTACTTCACTCGCTAAATTAAAACTCACAAAATTTTCTTCATATAAGATGTAAACCTTGTACATTTCAAAACAAGGTCTTCTTTCAAATTGAAACAAGTAGGTAACATATGTCGCTATCGAAATAAGCAATTTATTTGTCGACTAAAGTCTGATACGCTTAAATAAACTTTAATACCACGTAGCGAGAGCCGCTATCCGTTGAATGCCATCTGTTTTGCTCTGTGTTTTTAGTTAGCGTCTTCGTAGGTGTAGATTAGCAATTATACAGCGTTTGAATAAATGGAGACTCTCGCAGCGTGGAAATAAAGTTGAGTATACGTTGACAGGTTTTAGTGAAATTTAGCGGCGCTGAGAAATAGATGCTAGTAACAAGTAGACCTTATTACGAAGAACACTAGGTTGATTTCATATGAAGAAATTAAGTCAGGTTTTAGTTTAGTCGAGTGTACAATAGAATCGGCACCATTGTGCCGTACGACAACACTCCTGTGACAGGGTTTTTAAAACTCACCAGTCTTTTTTTTATTATAAGTATTTTATTTACAACTAAAAATAAATGTATTATATTAAAGAAATAAACTAAATTTAAATAGGAACTAAATGCATACATTATACAGATATTAAATAACATTATTAACAGACGAAAAAAAGACCGTATATATATATTTTATTTTTATTTTATATAAACCGGTGCAATGTAGATACTAATGTGGTGAACAATTATCGTCATATCATTATACAAATTAACACAACACAATATAAAACTATAGGTATAAACCTTCCTCTTCAATTGCTCTATATCTATGCTATGTCTTGTGCACATTCGGATATGATCATTGGCTACTATCACCACGAGTTCCACCAACATTATATGTCTTAATAAAAGCTGTTCCCGGATCAATCCTATTTAAGGCGCAGTACGGCTTTTACGGTTTAGTCGGTTCCATTCCGACACACCGCCTCACCGAAAACTCCGGTGGGGTGACGGCCCGAGGGGGTTTCCACATGCACAAAAAAAAAGTTTATTTAGTATAGAATATCTACTAAGGTATAGCTTGCGTAAGTGTTTCAAGTTAAAGAATAACTTGATTTTCCGTCAAACTACCCGCCTCTAAAGTGTTTCCGACCCCCGTCTAACAATGCTTAACTTGTTACATACATACATTGTTATATTCCTGAACATGATAGGAACCCATAGTATCAGAAGCACCAAAGATGTAGTAAGAATCACTAAACGATTAGATAGGTTCTAATAGGTAGGTCATACGGTTATTTTTTAAATCAGAAGCATAAAAAGGTTAAGAAAAGATTTTTGAATCAATTGAAAAATTAAGAGAAACGCAGTAAGTAGAAGTAACAGTGGGCAGGGCACATAGCACGTACAGCCGAAGAGTCTGACGGAGGGGAGACCACGGACCACAAACCGCAGCGTAGGACGTCCATCAACAAGGTGGACTGACGACCTTAGATCGCAAGTCGTCGGTTGTCTTCTTAGATGTTACTGAGGGAGACCCAAGTCCAGTAATGGAATAGGTGGACGTGGCTGAAATGATTACCATCAATAAATCAATGAAATCAATCCATTAGCCTATTGTAGTCCAATGCTGGACATAGGCCTATCTCCCAATGTACCGATTACCGATACCGATTCGCGTTCTCTGCTCTAGGACCCGTTTGCTCCAACAGGCATCGGTCCTTCGGCTTACGTGGCCAGCCCATTGCCATTTCAGCATGCTATTTCTTTTTACTTCACACATCTCACACACGGCCGTCTGATCCCAAACTAGGCAGAGCCTGTACTATGGTAACCAGACTGCTGATAAACATACTTATATATTTCTAAATACATACATATTATAGTACATATAATACATTTGTAAGCGGCGGTAGCGTAATGGCTAAGGCGTCGGACTTGCGATCGAGTAGTTGCGGGTTCAAACCCCACCCAGTGCACTACCCACGTGAACCCACTCCTAACACAAGCATTTAGCTTAGCTGAAGGGTTTAACAAAAATACTAGTAAAGTGCGTAGTAGTCTTTAAAAAAAAAAATACAGGTCAATTACACTCAGGCACGGAACAAATGATCATGCTCATCACTCAATTATTTGTCCTGGGTGGGAATCGAACCCACGACCTCTGGATCAGGATCACTAACCAGTAAACCAACAGGTTCGTCAAAGCGCTGCGAGCTATATTATATCCGTAACTTTAGCTCTTTGTCGGATGACCTCATTACAAAAATTAAAAAATAAAGCGTGGGATCATATAATTTAATACGGTACATAATAGCCTTAGATGTTTGATATTTTGAAGTCCCAACGCAACAGATCCTGGCCTATCAAACATCTACATCCTATACTCATTAAACAAAGTCAAACAATTATCGTTCATGATGTTCAGAAAACATAATTAACTCGGTCGGGGAATTCACTGATATGTTTTGGGGCACTTAAGTCATTTAGTAGAAGAGATTTAGTAATTTATATGTAACCATAGACACAGATATACTTTACTTTATAAATAAATATAGTGTATCCCCGGAGAGTAATTACAAGAAGATTTGATCACATGACATTAAAGTTATTATTATTATTATTAATTTGAATTGTTGTGATTCGTTGAAATGGAAAAACCGTGACTGATGTTCTGTCGGACTGGACTTAGGGACTTGAGTTTCGATCGACGGTCATGCAAGCTAGATGCTAGAAGTTTAAATGTAAAAAAAAACACTTCCAAATCAACAAATCAAATGATATTTATATAAGACCTGTATAAAAGTAATCTCATCTATTTAATAAGCATTACGTAAATTGACAAAAGTGTGTGTGTGCGCATCACACACGGCAGAAGTGAAACTTCAGAAAAGTAGCCCACGAGAGAATGAGAAATAAAAAGTAAAATCAACCACAAATAATTTACGAATTTTAATACGCAAATGCAGAAAAATGATACATGTGAATGATACACAACGTTGATTATGACGAATTTTCTGAAGGCTTCGTAGTACGCAGGCGCAAAGACACTTGCTAGCATACGAAGATTATAGGAAACACTGTTTACTTGTATTCTATCTCATTTTCTCGCAGGCTTAATTCTATTTATGAATATATTTGTCTCTTTTTCTTCGTAAAACACAGGTGTAAAGATACGTGCTAGCAAGCATACGAAGATTATAGGAAACACTGTATACTTACTAACTTTTAAACTTTCGCGTTCCATGATATAATATTATCTACGGGAATTAACGCGATCACGAAAAGGTATTACATACCTCTGAATTGCCTGACGTTTCGACCAGGTTGCACTGACCGTGGTCACAGGCTGACTGGCTCAGCGTGTGAGACCGACGGCGACGGAGGGCGTGCACCGCAATTCAGAGGTATGTAATACCTTTTCGTGATCGCGTCAATTCCCGTAGATAATATTACACTGTATACTTATATACTATCTCATTATAATAATATGTTTGTCTTTTTTTAGTGTGACTTCTCGTTTTACCAAATTTTCAAATTACAACGATTCTAAAGAAGTTTCACTTCAAAAAATGGAAGTAGTAAAATAAAACCGGCCAATGGATCTGTCTAATTTTGAAGTCATTTAAAAGTAGAGAAAACTTGCGACCTACCAAGAACGGTAAGGTCTCTACAAAACACAAAAGTTTTGGGTTGTATGTTGTACAGAATGATCTTATTAATAACAGGGTCTTGGAAAGGGACACACGAAAGGTTTTCGGTCCAAAGCAAAACCACAGTTCCCGAAGAATAAAAAAATAACTTTTAGTCGTTACTATTGTTAACCGAAACTATTGTTAATAATGTTTCACATCCGTTGATGTGAAACATTATTAACAATAGTGAAGCCGCGGGAAAAAGATAGCTAGACAATAATTTCAAACAGTATTGCCAATGATCAATGTATTGGCTGTTTAATTTAAATTGGTGTATGCCACATATTTTGTAACAGTAGTTTTTGCATGAAAGAGTAACAAACATCCATACATCCTCACAAACTTCTCCTTCACAAACCTCACGTTTATAATATTAGTAGGATGTATGAATGACATATCTAATCTCGGGCCCACACGATTCGTGGCGAGCGGATTTTGCAAGAGTGCTAGTCATCCATACTCTCAATTTATTCAGTTGCGTTGCGCCTCGCGTCCTTTGATTCCGGCAAAAAACCAGAACGGTACGTTGGGGAGGCGAGGCTTCTAGTCCCTTGTCTGTGTCTTGTCTCCTGTGGCTTGGGCTTTAGTAAATGTTATGTGTGTATTGTTATAGTCCAATTTAACGTAAGAAAAGCACCAACTAACATGGCTGTATCATCAATTTGTGCGCCCACTGTGGTTTGATTGGCAGCAACCTCGTCAAGGTTGATTGTATTCTCGAAGCTCAGGCCCATTTCAGACACGATACTCGTTACAGTCCACTTGCGTTAAATTGCGGTTCTGTGGTTCGAATTGAAATGCCGTTTGCGATTCATCTAGACTGCGGTACTGGACGATATTGTTTACTGATAGGTAAATATATTTTGACCTTAGACCTTCTAACAACGTGCTAATTACGTAACAAATACGGAAGTTGATTAAAAAGTCATATCAGTTTCTGTTCATTTAACATCAAAACGGTAGATTCTGTACAAACTTGTATGGAATGGACTGGCCTGTTGGTCTGGTGGTTAGTGACCCTGACTGCCGAGCCAGAGGTCGTGGGTCCAATTCCCACTCAGGACAAATAATTGTGTGATGAGCACGATCATATGTTGTGTCTGGGTGTAATTTATCTATACTATGGATAATGTATGTATTTAGAAATATATAAGTATGTCTATCAGCAGTCTGGTTTCCATAGTACAGGCTCTGCCTAGTTTGGGATCAGACGGCCTTGTGTGAGGTGTCTCAAGTCATTATTATTGTTATTATAATAACGATTTGTGTTTTCATTGTTCGTTATTGTCAAATTATTTACTTTCGAGTTTAGTGAGGTATTAAAAAAATAGGAAACTGCCCATAATGAAATGGGCATCAACGCTTAGTTTAGCAAGCAAGAAGTTAACATAATACAATTTTACCAAAAAAAAAACCGGCATCAAAAAGAAATATTCTCAAAAAAAAAAAACAGTATTATTTTTACCACATATTTGTAGGTATTTTTCTTTAAATGTAATGGGATTAAATATAAGATATACCATCCCAAATTAAAAAAAAAACAATTTTCCAAATCGGTTAATAAATGAACCTTCTCCTTTCCTTTAATTCGATTGAGATCTTTCGTAAAGGTTGAAACTCTGTTTGAACTGCACACATTCTCCACGTTCAAGTCATTCGAGTTCTAACCACAAACTAGAGTGGTCCAAGCGAGCTATTTGTGGTCACATCTTCCAACTGCATGAACATATTGCACTTTTTATTTGCTACATACTGTAAAATTTAACTCTCTGTGCAAATCATCGAGATACTACGTACTATCTCGATGGTGCAAATATTGTTTTTGATTCTGTGAGAGCTATTGATAATTGTTTGATTACACGCCAGGTTAGCGAATGATGGAGGTCTTTTATTTGCAAATTTATTAATTTATCTTTTTATTGTACCTTTATTTTTGAGTAAAATTATATGTCACTATAGATGTGTATCAAATATTTAGGCAAAACAATTGGCGGTCTTATAATTCACGGCGATTTCTTCTAGACAACCTTTGTAAGAATATTGTCAAACATAATTTAGGGTAGACTGCTACTTACTGCTAATAAGCTTGGGAAAAATAATAAATAAATTGAAAAAGTAATAACTGTTTTTTTAAAAGGTGTGCAAATTGAGTCATTTTTATCTTTGGAACACATCAATCAGCCGGTGAGTGTATTTGGAATAAAATTAACTACTATGCTTAATGTATTTATTTCAATTGTCAAATAATTGTCAGGATTAGGAGTTAGAATCGGAAGAAACTCCTAGGTCACTATTTTAAAGTTTTCTTTTATTACTAAAGCAACACCGAGCAACACGAAGCAGTGGCAAAGCTACTAGGCAAAGACTACAATAGTATATAGGATATAGACAGGCAGCTCTGCTTCTTTTTATTGACAACACAAAACTTCGCCTAGTGGTCAGATACCGAAAACTAATATAATAAACATATCTATAGGTATATATATACAATTGAACAATATATAGGTACCTACCTATACGGTGTATGTGTGGGTTTTATTGTTCCCTGTTTCTTGTTTTTTATTGGTTCTAACATGACATGTTTATACTTTAGCTAATTAATGTATGTTTATGACTAATCTCCGATTTTTATATTCAAACCAAAACTTTTATTGCAAAAAGAAAAGCACAAGAAACCGGCAATCGGTACTCATACGCAGCCATTTGCAATATAAGTGAAGTGTTGCCAACCTAATATTAATAAGTTCCAAATATTTAAAAAAATTGTTGATTGTTTCGATTGTATTTTTAATTAATACTATTGTGTGTTGGTAAACAAATTGTTGTTTGTAAAGAATTTAAAGTGGTTTTAGATATTTAATACACAATATTTTGGTATTTACAAATGCGAATTTTAAATCGTAATACATTTGAGGGTAATAAATTTCCCCTCATACAAATTATAAATTTAAATATTGTAACACAGTAATTTTAGTTCCGGTATCTATCCTTGGGATGGCACTGGACTCAATAAAAAAAGGGCAATTCTTTTATGTTCCAAGTTGCCATAGCATGCTACTAGGCTTACAAACACCTAAAAAGCCGTAGGTTCGTTATCGCCTGACTGTCACACAAAATGACTAAGTAATTTTTATAGCAATTCGTAGAATGTCGTACAAAGTACATTAAAATATTTGTGTATTTAAAAAAGTAATAGTAGTATTTTCCATTCGTTAGCCAACCTACTAAAAGTATGTAATATTTTTTTATGGGATGGGGCAAACGAACAAACGGACCACCTGATAGTAAGTGACTACCGCCGCCCATGGACACCTGCGATTCAAGAAACACAAGTGCGTTGTCGGCCTTTAACGTGGGAGTAGGGGAAGAGGAGATGACATGGCTCTCCCACGATACGACGTGTATCAAATGTAGGTATAAATAATCAAGAAAAGAAGGATTTGAAATTATTTTAGTAGAGGTTTTTATCTTTTATTCGTTATAGTCTTAATACTTCTATTAGGTACTTGTGTTACTGGGGTATTTATAATTTAGTTTTTCTTAATCTTGTTTGTTTCTACTATACCCACAAATTTATTAGAAATCAAAATCATAATCAAATGTTTACCCAAAGACTATTCTAATTTTTTAATAAAAACGGAAAATATTGATTGCTAATTACTTAATAATAATTAATTATTAATTAATTCATTGTAATCAGGAGTAATTTATCTATAATATATATGTATTTAAAAATATATAAGTATGTTTATCAGCAGTCTTGTTACCATAATACAGGCTCTGCCTAGTTTGGGACTAGCAGGTCCCGGCGCGGCTTCGCTCGCATGTACATATTTATATATTTTGCGCGGCACAAACAGACAGACAGACAGACAAAGGTTTATAAAACTAATATTTTAGGCATGGCTTTCGTGCAAATAACTGTATGAGCTTAAAAATACTAATATTGACATTACAAACAAACACTTCAATTTTATTTATATGTATTGATGACGATGTGTGACGAGACGAAAAAAGAAGGAAAAGGTGGTTAACGGACCGTATTTTGCTAGAATTCGTTTTATTAATTAATAATACAATATAATAATTAATATAGTAAAAAAATATGGTTCGGTCTCTGTAGTATTTAATAATGGAGATGAGAAAAAAGAAATTTTAATATTAATTGTAGGTACTACAGGATATTAAACCTATTTTATTTAATGTTAACACTAGCTATGGTTTGGCAACCCTACAAGTTAATATTCCTCTAAAAAGTTACAACCATAATGTTATTTTATGTTAAAGGAAAATTGTGGGCTCAAGATAAGTAGGTAAGTAAATAATGTTCCGTGCGTGCGATTGACGCGTCACTTCAGTGTTTATGGTGATGTATGGCGGAAATATAGAGAATAGCGATTTTCGATAGCAACTCGAACCAAAAGTGATGACAATGCGAACAAATTGATTGTAGTCACGATGTGTTAGACTGTCTCAGATCAACTGTTTCCGGGATTTGATTTTTAGTAAAACTTGTGATATTTTAATTTGGCTGTTGTAAAGTTATTCATATAATTTAGATAGGAAATGGTAATTTCGTTTTATGATGAAAAGACGATTAGTTTTGAGAATTCATTATTACATATTGATAGAGCTTCATTATTTTATAGAGCCTTTTAATGTATATAAATCTCTGGGTACCAGACGAATGAAAGCGGGAACAATTATGTCGGAAAAGAAGAGAACAATACCGCACGGATTTACAGAACTTATGCCGCCTCGTGGACGTACTAACCAGCCCCTTAAATAATTATGTATTTACACGGAAATTATTACATACCTCTGAATTGCCTGACGTTTCTGTCAGCATGTGACCACGGCCAGTGAAACCTGGTCCCGTGTAAATACATAATTATTTCATGGAACGCGAAAGTTTGAAAGTTAGTGCAGATCCTAACAGCTCCTGGCCGTCTTTTTTGGCCACTCCTTCCAATTGCAGCAGAGGAAAACTTCCCTCTCAGTACCGGTACGGGCGCTCCAAAATATCTTTAACCCAGTGGTGGGGCGTCGAGTTCCTCCTGACTATCTGGATAATTTTTAAAAGAGATTTTGTTTAACGTTGCTGTTTATTGCCGCTCAATGTAACAGCGGAGGGACTGCCAGACACGCCACTGCTTCTGATCGAATTCAGGGATAACCGATTGAAGGATCAACTCGGTTTTCCAAATAATATCACAGGATTGTAATGTTATAATCGGATTTAATACTCAACACTTTACAAAACGTTCTGCACTGTTCGACATGTGGCTGTCAACTGCCGTTCGTTTATGTTGGAGTGACATCTTACATCAAAATCAAATGTCGCTACAACATTTACATTTATTTTAAAATTACCCTCAGAATAATAATAATCATAAGTAGGAATTATTTAACGTTATAATATGACATAATTATGGTAATTGCCTTTTGATTAAAATAATAACAATATTCAAATACATATCGACACCGAACAGTAAACAATATAATATGGATTCTTACACGATCCGCACGCCCTTGGTTAGAATTTTTTTCAGAGGTTACCTAAAGAAAAAAAGTGCTGCCCGTTTATTGCCTAGGGTTATGTACTCTATGTGTAAGTTTTTCAGGTTAAGTAATTCAACAACGACAGGAAATAGAAAATAAATAATGTCATTGTGTGTTATTTGCCAAGAATGTATTTAATTTATGTATATATACAGATCCGAGTGTTTTAGAGGTAAATATTAAATAATGTCATTGTGTGTTATTTGCCAAGAATGTATTTAATTTATGTATATATACAGATCCGAGTGTTTTAGAGGTAAATATTAAATAATGTCATTGTGTGTTATTTGCCAAGAATGTATTTAATTTATGTATATATACAGATCCGAGTGTTTTAGAGGTAAATATTAAATAATGTCATTGTGTGTTATTTGCCAAGAATGTATTTAATTTATGTATATATACAGATCCGAGTGTTTTAGAGGTAAATATTAAATAATGTCATTGTGTGTTATTTGCCAAGAATGTATTTAATTTATGTATATATACAGATCCGAGTGTTTTAGAGGTAAATATTAAATAATGTCATTGTGTGTTATTTGCCAAGAATGTATTTAATTTATGTATATATACAAATCCGAGTGTTTTAGAGGTAAATATTAAATAATGTCATTGTGTGTTATTTGCCAAGAATGTATTTAATTTATGTATATATACAGATCCGAGTGTTTTAGAGGTAAATATTAAATAATGTCATTGTGTGTTATTTGCCAAGAATGTATTTAATTTATGTATATATACAGATCCGAGTGTTTTAGAGGTAAATATTAAATAATGTCATTGTGTGTTATTTGCCAAGAATGTATTTAATTTATGTATATATACAGATCCGAGTGTTTTAGAGGTAAATATTAAATAATGTCATTGTGTGTTATTTGCCAAGAATGTATTTAATTTATGTATATATACAAATCCGAGTGTTTTAGAGGTAAATATTAAATAATGTCATTGTGTGTTATTTGCCAAGAATGTATTTAATTTATGTATATATACAGATCCGAGTGTTTTAGAGGTAAATATTAAATAATGTCATTGTGTGTTATTTGCCAAGAATGTATTTAATTTATGTATATATACAGATCCGAGTGTTTTAGAGGTAAATATTAAAAGTAACTTTATTTTCTCGAAGTTTTCATTTCAATAGAATATTTTTTTTTGCGTTAAATTGGAACTGCTTTTATTGTAAAGCTAGGCTCTTGCCTAGCTTTACAATAAAAGCAGTTCCAATTTTGTCAATATCCCAATTAATCTCGTTTGGTCTTTACAATTGTATTTACCCTGCCAAACAAGTGATTCCTCGTGGCCTTCCTCTGCACCCCTGCAGAGGAAGGCCACGAGGCCACTAATTCAAACAATAATATTTTGGTATTCTTAGCGAACGCAGGAATCAAACAATCAAACCTCATGATTATTATAACCTGTTCCTCACATGGTCTGCATAATATTTGGCCAGAACTAGTTAATCCAGACGCCCACATTTATTATATGAGTTTGAACGGAACAATGGAATTAACGCTATTGAACGCTAATGGTGTAACGAAAGTGAAAAGAAAGAAACTCAGCTTCTCAAAATTTTTAGCTTTTTCAACCAAGCTTTTTAAAAATATCTCGCGGGTTTTTTTTTTGCTATGATAATGTCTAATATGTACATTTCATAAAGATATTATATATTTTGTAGTAAATATTCGTGATCGTAAATAATAGGGTGCAAGTATTGGCCAGCCGTAGATGCCGAGGTAACAGGGGGGTGACAATATAAAGCGTCCTGTTCACGGTGCGACAGTAGTTCAAAATGTGTTAATGAAGGCAGCTTAGGAAAGAGAAAAATACCACCATTACCTCTTCTATTCTACACTTCCTTCTTCTACATTTAACTGTGTTATTGATTTCTCGATTTCTGAAATTATTATTTTCTAACTGTGCCCCGTGCGGCTTCGCTCGCATACTACATATTTATATATATTTGCGTGGAATTTTAATTCTTTTCCAAAATTAAAATAGCCTACATTACTAATTATAACACCAGCTATCTGCTAGTAAAAGTTCCATGGAAATCGGTAAACCCGTTCCGTGGATTAGCCGGAACAAATAGACGGACAGACAGATAAAAAATATAAAAATTGATTTTTTGATTCATGTACCTGTGTTTTCAACCTAATAATATTTTTTAATCTTCTTTGAGTTGTAACAATAATAATAACAACTTATACCTGTTTTCTTTATTTCAAATACATCCCAACCATAATCTTAAAACATTCTTAGTACCTACCAGTCAATATATTTGCAAATGTACGTATCTTGCAAGATAGAATAGGGTTGATGACTGTCAAGACAAATAAGCATCTTTTTAGTAAACGTCAAAACCTGTAGGTTCCGTACATTTTTGTATTAAACACCTTGCGGGCATCACGTCACGCCTTACTGTTGTCAAATCATTCACTTTTAATATTAATTTGAAGATTATAAAATAAATTAAAAACGTTAAAATAAAAGTGGACGACAATTTCCATAGTATTTTAAGTTATATAGGAATTTTTTTTTTTGAGCATAGGCATGGCTACCCAATTGCCATCGCAGGGTCAATGCGGTGCCCTTATCAAGAAATGAATCAATATTTAGCCCTAAGTTAGACGCGTGACGAAACCCATTTTGGCGCCACTCCTATTTCGCTTGCACAATACTGACGCACGCACTCGCACACTTACACAGTACGAATGTACACACACATGTACACAACAGTCATTGACACACACCCTTCTTCATTCTACCACAGACGCGCCTACTTCACGCCTATATGATACATTCATAGTATAAATCCTCACACATATGAATGTATCATATAGTACAAAATTTAAAATTGGAACCTGTTCATAATATTAGAACAGACTAGTAGTTTTTTGAAAATAGAAACGTGTTTCAAGTGGCAACTAATATTTTTATCGATTGCGGTAGGTCAGTGAGCTAGCACTCCACGTCGCGTTAATCAAAATAATCAGCTATGACAAATATTATCGTTTGGTGGAACATTGTAGTTACATGTTTTTGTGTTAATGGGGTCAATGGATTTTGTGGTTAAGTTTTAATTTCTTAATTTACATAAGCCTGGACTAAGGTGGCCCCAGGTGCTTTTGTTTCTTGTAACGACCTGCACTACATCTGCATCTGCATGAACATCCGCATTAATTATTGCAGATGTGGATGCAGATTTCTATATCGATGCGGAAGCTCCGTTATTGCGGATGCGGATGCGAATATCTGCAACATCCCTGATGTGTACCAACTTATAACAAGTAATAAATAAAGGGTTTATCTGATCATAAGGTTAAGTAAGCTTTGATCTGCCTATAATTTGAAGCGGACTAAATACGACAATGCAAGTTGGTGGTCAAAACGTTAATTAATTCCGGGTATTTATTGATTTTTTACCCGACTATTGCAAAGCCAAGAAGAGGCTGCTACTACTGTCAAATACTTATGTATAGTGTACTGCAATACTAAAAAATGAATTGTTGTGTAAACAACCCTTACTGCAAGGTGGCATACGACCACAGCTATCCTCGAAACATCACTATATCTACGTATTAAATTAAAATCTACATTAAAGTTATTTTGTAATTAGATGATAATTATTGAATAGTTTGTGAATAAGAATGTTAGGTAAGAGTATTTTGTTGTTCCATACTTTTGAGAACGCGATTTTTACGAAGTCAGGTTTTAGTTTTGAAACTTATTTTTAAATAATCTTGTAATGACATCAACAGTGGTTTGTCAAATCTGTGCTCAAACTCGAATGTGTAACTTTGACAAAGTGCCGCTATAACTAACAATATCAGTAGTTAGTAGTTGTAAAATCGTCCATAAAACCACCCTTGCGCCCGCTGCTTCGGTCCGACGTCCCCTTGTAAGCCTAGGGTACATTGGCGTGACTAACACGCTTTTATTATTATTTTTTACAAGATAACCGCTAATTATGGATAGGGGCTGTCATAACATTAATGTTAAATAATTTGATTTATTACATTTTAAAGACGACCTCTGTAGAAGAGGTGGCGCCATCGACAGCAACGTGTGAGAACGCGAGTACTTTTGCCGCTCTGTGCAACGTGATTATGAGTGTTTACATTGGAAATAATTGTAATAACTTGACCCATGTCACACACGGCCGTCTTTTTTTTATGGTATAGGTAGCAAACGAGCAGGTGGGTCACCTGCTGTTAAATGACTACTGCCGCCCATAGGCACCTGCAACTCAAGAGTAATAAGTGCTTTGCCGGCCTTTAAAGTAGGAGTAGGGGAAGGGTGGAAGAGAATGAGAGAGGGGGGGGGGAAGGGTTAGGGCCTCCGGTAACTTCACTCACTCGGCGAAAAGCAATGCAAACATTGCTTCACTGCCGGTGTTCTGTGAGGCCGTGGTATCACTCCGGTTGAGCCGGCCCATACGTGCTGAAGCATGGCTCTCCCACCATTAATCTGATTCCAGCCCAGCCCAGCAGTCGGAATCACTAACCTCTACACCAACAGGATCTATCTGTTGTATGTAATATGTACCTAGGTATTTACAAAAAAAAAAAATATCCTAATATGTTTAATATGTCCTTATGTAATCTTAGCGTATGCAATTCGGGGCACAAAACACAAAACTGTAATTTAAAATTCATATAATACAAGAAATATGAGACAGTGAAAGCTAATTAAACCAAAAATGTATAATTATTACGCAAAGAGAATGACTAAATAACTAGTCTCAAAAATATATAATGAAATAGGATTGTTAAGAACAGAACCTAATTAAGAAAAACTTTGTAAAGGCGAAACTTAAGGGTGTACTGCTCGGAGAATGTGACAATGCAGTTAATCCATCTAATTCGCTTTTGATTACATAATATATATAGTCCTAAGTCATCATCCTCCGCGCCTTTTCCCAACTAAGTTGGGGTTGGCTTTTAATCTAACTACGATACGGCCGAACTTTGATATTTTACGTGGAGCGACTGCCATTAGACCTCCACAACCCAAGTACTAGGCGATATCGAAGTTCTGTAGTTAGACCAGGTTGTCGGACTTTTTAGGGCTCCAACTACCCGTAACGAATGCCACAGATAATCGTATGGCACCCGGGACCGACGGTTTAACGTGCTCTCCGAGGTACGGAGGGGTCTCAATGTGTTAAAAGTGGTCACCCATCCTAGACTGACCTGGCTAGCATTACTTAACTTTGTAATGTGCTAACCTACTCGGTTACCACTTAGCCACGTACCCCTCATATATGTATATATAGTCCTAAGTATTTAATATAATGTAAGTAATTGTTAACGAGCGTATCTCTCCGACAAGCTGTGTAGCTTGGCGACGAGATTTTGTAATTAAAAAAATAAGAAAAAATCAATAAGTAAATATAAAAAAAAAAGAAATGCCGTAATGTAACCGAACTTAATAAAAGCAGATTACTTTAATATTCAATTTAATATTATTAGTTCTTTATTGATCTTTAAAGACATGTGAGTCTTATTTAAATATGTTATTGGACGGAGCGATCAACACGGAAAGTTGCAGACACGCAACCCTAATCTTATACACTGTTGCGTGTCTATCCCCTTTGTCGATATTTACATTGACTGAACCGTCAGTTCCGGTTTCAATAACGATAATAACATTCAAGTTACTAAAGTGTTTATCTACTAAACTATTGGGTTTATCTGTTTCAGTTATATTCCTGGTAACATAAAGTAAGAGAAAGGGTAAAATAAATGCGTAGCTGACGTAATAGCAGTGAGAATAATTATTTTTGAAGTGAAACTTCTTTACAAGCGTTGTGATTTGAAAATTCGATGAAACGAAAAAGTCCCACTAAAAACAGACAAACATATTCATAAATAGGATTTAGCCTCCAAGAGAATGAGATAGAATACAAGTATACAGTATTTCCTATAACCTTCGTATGCTAGCACGTGTCTTTGTGACTGCGAACTACGAAGCCTTCAGAAAATGCGTCATAGTCAACGTGGTTTATCATTCACGTGTAACATTTTTGTGCATTTGCGTATTAAAATTTGTTGGTTAATTAATTTATGTTAATTATTTAACATAAATTAATTTGACCAATAACTTTTATAAAAATTATCTAAAAATAAATTTATTCTACTTTTCTGAAGTTTCACTTCTGCCGTGTGTGAATTGCACACACTCACTTTTTTTTTTAGTATAACCGCCTTCAAGGCGCTACGTCATGCTAAATCGTACTACTACATATTACGCACACGTCCACGTAAGCTTGTTAAAAATATAGGAAATTAACGATGAACAGGATATATAAAAGGATAAAAAGCCTGGTTGCCATTCGACACTAAGGTTGACAAATGGCCTTGACTTAACGTGTGATGTGACGATGGCATTGACGTGGTATTTGACCACTTTTATTTTATACTAGCTGCACCCCGCGGTTTCACCCGCGTAAGTCCCGGTGCCGTAGGAATATCGGGATAAAAAGTAGCCTATGTGTTAATCCAGGTCTCCACCTATCTACATATCAAGTTGTGTAGCAAACATCCAAATATCTATACATCCTCACAAGCTTCCACGTTTACAATATTAGTAGGAAGTTACCAGCTTCACGGCCACGCGTTGCTGTGACTAAGTAATTTGAAATAAAAAAATATAGTGAATATAAATTAAATAAAACTATCCTATCTCTCAAGTTGGACCAAATTGCAGACAGTGTGCAAAAATAAAAAATAGGTTCATTGCGAACAATAAACGTGACACGAAATTTTAGTATGTATAGATGTTCACATATTAAAATAAACTACTTGAATAAAATCTCGACCAGGAGTATTTTAGTTTGTTTGTACTCAGCGTTACTCCTTCCAACATTTATATTCGATCGTCTTTCTGTAATCAATGAGAAAGCTAAAGAAAGAAAAAAAAAGAAAACATTGTTATTTTGCCGTCTGCTTCATAAGTTCCAGGCGCTATCTGCCACCGAACGTCGTGCGGCGTTTCTAACTGAAACTTATTTTGATAAGTTTTTCCATTTCCATTTCTACCTTTGTATTATTTTCTCTAATATACATTTTTATAGTTCACTTTAATTTTATATTCTCATACTTGGATCTTAGTTAATAGGGTACTTTTGGTAGAAGTGTAGCAGTTTGTGAGATTGAATTTATAGTTTATATTTGTGACAGGGATAAAAACATTTTATTAGACATCTCTTTTGCTCAGATGATTTGAGTTCAACTTTAGTAGCTTTCCACTTAAGATCAATACCTAGAGTTTCTGGTTACTCTGGATGAAAAAATTCTCTTTCTCTCTCTCTCTCTCTTCTCTCTTTAATGCTTTACAACACAGTTTTTCTTACGACTAACTTAGTGGTGGATAGATCAACAAAGCTCTATCATTATTTTAGTAGAAAAATACCAAAATGGGCTGGTGGATGTCGCTACTTCTCTCGCTTTTAGACGTTCATTTAATAACTAAAACACTAAGGCCCGTATTAATAAGTCGTACTCAAAATCGAGCTCGAGAGCAATCTCAGCTGATACGCTTATTATAAGTATAGATGTAAATCATGACATAATCGTGGTAATATTAATAAGGCCTACCTTATATACGATACCGTTTCTATATGATAAAAAAAGATCGAATTGAACCGATCGCTTTTGGTGGAACCGAGACCACTATTGGTACACTTCGATCAAAACCATTTACATATTTAATACCCTGTGTAATTTTATTATTAACTAATCTCCACAAATGTCACCTGTTAACTCTCAATTAACTAATTAATTCAGTAACAATTAAAAACACTATTTTTCTAATCTCTGAACGTCTTAAACTGCGTGTGTCAGTGATGGACAGCGTTACTGAGACTCTTGGAAAAGTTTTAGTGGAGCTATCAAATTCTACTGCAAATGCTGTTTTAATATCTAATAGAATTGTGTTTCATTCGCCCATACGCCCTAAATTCAAATAAGCAAAGCCAAGGCTATTAATATTATTAATCAAATTTATTTTTAAAACCTAACCTCATAAAATACCCGTTATAATAAATTTAGTAGTGTTATCAAATATAGTTCCGCAAGTATAATTATTAACACATAGTTATCTATGAATATAGAAGAAGCAATTGAAGGTGAAGTACTTAATATGACTTTGACTGGACATTTTATCCAATATGACTTTTATGATAACGTACTGATTAATTATCTACGTTAATAATAATATTAATAAGACTTTTATTTTAGATTCACATACATATTCTGTTACTAAATTTATAATTATTTGATATTGAAGATGCAATCCCTGATGGATTGCATTCCAATGTCTCACTATTGGACAATCCATTTTTTCCATAATTGTATTAAGGAGGCTGCTAGTGCTGTCCATACTCAACGCATTAGGGAGGCCGCTCGTTACCTTATTATTGCTTGGAAGCATGTAGTGCTTGCCTCAGCACATATGATTGATGCGCTGCTTATTGCAGCATCCCAAAGCCATTATTATAGAGTGCGACTTCCTTCGCTGAACACCTGAACTACCAAAAAATTAAATAGTGCCTAAATTGAATCTGTCGAAGCATTACGCCTGATGTCAATCAAGAGTTATTTAACAATTACCCAACCTAAAGGAGATTGTTTACGTAAGAAACAGTTTCAAAACCACTGATATAAACTATGAAAATCACTAACTAACTGCAACTGCCAAGTTGTTCGTACCTCTGTTTGCACTCAAGTCAATCGTTCTAAACATATTCCTACCCTTTTATAATCCCACAATTTGTTAATATTTATCCATCGACCAATAGTATTGCGTTACCGGTATAACCAGTCAAAATAATATCTATTAACTTATTTTTATTAAATAGTGAACTGGGTTATCATCTATTATAGTTTGTCCCTATTTTTAATAAAATAAATAAGAGTTTTTAATGTGGCGACAACATTTATAACACAAACAAGTTTACATCCTAATTAAAAGCATTCTTGTTGGACAAATGTCTTTATGGTATACTCGTAGCTGATCTGGAAGACGAATGATAGTAGTTTTTTTCCGAAATTGACATTTAATTTTACAATAAAACCTTTCGTGAGTACTTTTTCACTGATGCCCGTTTAGTTTCGGGCCAAACAAACGACTAGTAGTAGTATTAACTATCGTGAGCATTATTGCTTCAAACTTTCAGTCCTTTGAACATCCTAGTCCTAGTCAAATATTACAAGATATTTTTAGTGATTATTAGCTCTGTGTTTCTGAGTTACTATAGTTACGATATATTTTATGGACATATCAACAGGTTAATTATTATGGATCCGTAGATACAGTCCTGAGACAGATAGATGGAAGGATGGCATTGGCTAAGCAAAAATGTTCCCATTGAGCTTTGAACCCTAATAAGGATCTAGTTTGAATATACTTCTATTTTTTTTCTATTCTACTTAGAACTAATATATTTTTTTCTTTTCTTCTTAGGACGGAAATCCAGCTTCTTTAAATATACAATCCCAGAATTGATACATGTCTTCCTCGGGAGCGTATTTAACTGTCAAATTATCAGTGAAGTGCATGTATGCGAGACTGGAGGTGTTAAACTTCGGCCAGATCACGCCCAGCGACGAGTCAGGAGTCGGGTTCCTGTAAATTTAGTTGCAGGAAGTTAGTTCTAGTAGTAAAGTATAATACATCATAGTGTGATAAAAAGCAAATTGGATACGATAATGGATTGCTAAATTTGTTCCATTTATCTTAGAATAAATGTTTTAGAATAATAGTGCACAAAACCACAAGTACATTTACTGATAAGTCTTTTAGATATAGGTAGTGTGTGTGTGAAGGCTTAGACTTCTAAGCGAGTTACCAATGTGCAACTCAGACTTGTTCGAACCATTGCTTACACCGCCACTGTATAAGCAATAATATCCTTTTCCATTCATTTTCTTTCAACATACTCTCCATTCCTTTGATTCCCTAAGCGCCCGGTGGACGACAACTGGCTTGCCGCCCATTTCTTAATCTTTTACATTTAATTTTAATATTATTATTATCATAATACCAACCCATACTTGACAAAGTTTGTAACCGGAATAACTATTTGCTGTATAAGGTTGTGTTCTAGGCTGTCTTTCGTTAGTGTGAGGTTCAAGGATTTTGGGTCAAATAAGTACATTAACTGATCGCCATGCGTTGCTTCTTTTATACCATAGGGGACTCCTTTTATTCCAAAGTAATTCCTATTAGAGAAAGTGGAAAATTTCATGAAAAATACGTTTCCGACTTGAGGCCACTGCCTTGCAAATTTCTGTCTGCAATAATCAAAAGATTCACCACCGGCGTAATTGAGAAATTCAACCATATTTTCTTTGCTGATTGTTTTATTGCCGAAGAAGTGTTTGATAAATTTGTCAGCTAAAAGTAGAACTTTTTCTGGCGATGAGTTTATTAATATTTTAGTAGGAACAAACAGTTCTCTGTATTTATTATAAGATTCTAATAAATAGGCCTCTAATAAACTAAGTCCTATGACTGCTTCTTGGCCTGCATTACCAAATAGAACATCAACTTTGTTAACTTTGCCGGATTTAATTATTGCTGCAGGGTCTTCAGGTAGGAAATTTTGCTGTGAATCCTTCAACTACGGGTGGGAACTGTACCATTTTATATGCGTTTTTATCTATCTCTGTTCGCAGAAGTTCACTGCTTGTGTTTACCAGTTTTTTAAAAGGGACACTTTGTAAATATTTTAGTAACTGGGATTTGTCATTTGTTTTGAAGCCCAATGTTTGACCAAGTTTAAAGGCTCTTTTTACAGGTTTATAGGCAGTATTCCAGCCACAATAAGGTGTTCCACTCATTATTATTGCTCTATGAAATAAACCTTTAGACATTGTTGAAAGCATGTGGTAACCGACGCATGCTGCAGCAGAGCTTTCTCCATAAAGCGTAACTTTTGTAGGATCGCCTCGGAAGTATTCAATATTGTTTTGTATCCATTTTAATGCAGCAACTTGATCTTTTAATGCAGCGTTACCAGGCACTTCAGGAGTGCTCAAACTAAGAAAACCTAACGCATCTACTCTATGATTTACAGTAACAACAATAATATTGCTTGAAACCAAAAAGTCTGGTCCATACATGTCTACATTTCCTGAACCATATTGGTAAACGCCTGCAGGAAATACAACTATAACTGGTAAAGGTGTGTCAGGTGTCAGATTAGCTGTGTATACATTAAGAAAAAGACAGTCCTCGCTGCCGGGAAATAATCTTTTCGTGTATATTCTATTGAACTTGTGGGCAGTTGGGGCCATGTTCTGTAGCATTTCTAACTCCATCCCATGGTTCTGGGTCTTGTGGGGCCTGAAAATGAAAGCAGTTTTGTCTCTAAACAACAGATTGGTAAGAGTTTCATCATGTTGAGACGACTGTTGAATAACACAGATTTCAAAATTAATGTTGTACTGTGGTCTTCGATATTTTCAAGTTCTATGACAAAGGTTATTTTTATTACCTTGAATCGTAGTTCTCCCACAGGTGGCTTGGCAAATGGAATGCCTTTGAAGCTGTAGTAATAATCGCCAAGGACTGTCTGCACTTCTTCACCTTCTAATAGCCCTTGTTTTACTTTTATCCTCATGCCAACACCATAGACACCATAATATGTTATCCTAGGAATAATTATAGTAATACTATTAAATTAACAAAAATATAATACGTTTATTAGTATCTTTTTGTTATTATTATTGTTATAGAATGTAACGAAGTGGTCGGCCTCGTTCTAGAACGTGGTTGACCAGGAAAACTAAGTAATGGAGATAAATTACACACGCGTACTCCCATCTTAAATTCCGGCAACGCACTTGTGACTCTTGAGTTGCAGGTGTCCATGGGCGACGGTAGTTACTTACCATCGGGTGACCCGTCTGCTCGTATAATATATAAAAAAAAAAACCGCTAGGTCACAAGATGTCACAGTTTTTAGGGTTCCGTTCCTCAAGAAACAAAGTAAACCTTATAGAATCACTTTGTTGTCCGTCTGTCTGTCGGTATATCTGTCAAAACCCTTTTTCTCAGAAATCCGTGAAGCCATAAAGTTGAAATTAACATCAAATGCTTATGTTAGCGGTCTCTTGAAACTGTAAAATTAAACCTTAGATTTTAACAAATATGAACACTTCGCAGGTAAATCAAAACCTATAGAGTACTTCCCGTCGGATAGCACAAGTAAAAGAAAACATCTGAAAGTCATTAATTTGTTGTTTTATCAAATAAAAAAGTTGTTTTTGTGATTACAAACTTATATTTTGCGGTTGGATAGTTGACTTTGTCATCATCGCAACCGCAAAGTTAAGTTTGTATTCCGAAAAAGACAGGCAAAAGTCTTCGAGAACCGACTACCGAGATGGACGTACTATCTACATACAAGTATGTTTGCTTACGGAACGCTCGGTGCGCATGTCGGACTCGCACTGGTCCGGTTTTTTAATCATAGGAGGAAAACTATTACAGATTTCCTTCTATAATTAAAAAATACGGTCGGTACGGTGCGGCTGCGCTGGGTGTTCCATACTTTAAATACCGCTGCACGGTGTGCGGTGGTGAGAGTGTTTTCGTTGTAATTTTTTTTTTGTTATTTTGTTGTTTTCCTTTTCTCTGAGTTAAATTTGGAAGATTAATGCCGCGTTACAATAAACAAAAAACGATTCCTATAAACAAAACCGACGTCCGTAAGCAAAATCGTTTTTTGTTTATTGGAACCGTTAGCAAGGTTGCTAGTTCAATAATAATAAGTTTTCCCATAGAAACTTTATTAAAACTTATTTCCTTTTTAATGTTTCTTCTCATAACACTTACATTACAGCTTTCAGCAAGTGTCTGTATACATTTTATACATGGAGACTTGCCATAATTACTTTAAAACAGTTTAGTCTAGGTGAACTATTTTAATAATCTCTATAAGGCTATTTTCAGAATTTGTAAATTGGCCCATTATGTCATTGATATGATTCTATAACCCATTAAATTTTTAATTGCACCTACTTCATCTTTTCTCTGCATCACCCAAAGGTTGACTGGTAGAGAATGCCTTAGGCATTAAGTCCGCCTATGTACTAATGTGCGAAAAGTTTCGACAAATAAAAAATAAAATTAAATAAATATTGTGACAAAATCTTAGTAATTTGAGGTGTTTTTATTTTCCTTTTGTTATGTCGAGTTTTGTTGATATAATTGAGGTTACATAATGCCTCTTTAGTCTAAGACGAAGAAATGAGCAGTAATGGCAACCTTAAGTAATAAAACCACAGACAAGTGCGAGTCTGACTTGCGCAGCGCGGAACCCGTACAAACTTGTATGAAGATAAGGGAATCGAGTCTCGAAGATTTTCGCTCCCTTTTTTGAGTATGTCTCCCAACTAGATTAGTCCCCGACGACACAAAAACTTAATTTACCGTTCTAAAAATACTCCCACATACACACACATATACGTCATAGTAATAGTATGACGTATATGTGTGTGTATGTGGTCATAGTATGTCACATACTCACTAACATATTATGTATATTAAAATTTATATGCAATATTAGTCAGAGTATGTGAGGGGCTCGTGGCTTAGTGGTAACCAAGTACGTTAGCACATTACAAAGTTGAGTAACGCTAGCCAGGTTAGTCTAGGATGAGTGACCATTCTTAACACACTGAGCCTTGAAGAGCACGTTAAAGCTTCGGTCCCGGGTTCCATATAAACATCTGTGGCATTCGTTACGGGTAGTTGGAGCCCTAAAATATTTAGGTGCAAATCATACTGTAAATCTTAGATCTTCACACAACCGGCTTCTTCATTGTCCCACTCACCGCTCCGACTTCGTACATTCAACCTTCTTTGTTCAATCTGTCCTGTTATGGAACGCGCTCCCTCTCGAGATCAGGATGGCAAAAACTCGGCTTACCTTCAAATACATGTTGCGGAGACATGCCTTATCAGATTCTTTTTAATCTTAGACTCTCTCCTTCACGAGTTTATTTTATATATTATATGTTTATATATATGTATTTATATATTATGTATTATATGTAATAGTATTATAATAACTTATTATATGTACATGTGTATGTATTATATTAGCATGTAGATTATAAAGTACTGTAGGTACTATAATATTATTTTATCTAATTTAAAATAAACATATCTTAATCTCTGTGCATCTACCTTGTTTTGTCTCTGCATCGCCCAAAAGTCGACTGGGAGAAAATGCCTACGGCATTAAGTCCACCTTTGACACATTTTGTGCATAAATAATAAATAAAAAAAAAAAATTATAAAAATTCCGACAGCCTGGTCTAACTACAGAACTTCGATATCGCCTAGTACTTGAGTTGTGAAGGTCTGACGGCAGTGGCTTCACGTAAAATGTCAAAGTTCGACCATACCGTAGTTAGACTGAAAGTCGACCCCAATTTAGTTGGGAAAAGGCGCGGGGAATGGGAATGATGAAGGAATTAACCCGATCAAGAAATTGGTACTAGATCGTGGTCACAGGCTGACTGCCAGTCTGTGACCACGGCCAGTGCAACCTAGTCAAAACGTCAATCAGTTTAGTTGCAGTATTTCGTGATCGTGTTTATTCCCGTATAAATGGATAATCAAGTATATAATGGAAAGCCAAAGTTTAAAGTTAGTAAGTCCCTCTAAACAAGAGAAACCAATAGCAATGAACCTGAACTTTAATACACTATTTTTCACAGACCGTCGTTGACTTGTAGTTTATTCAATAAATATATTAAACTAGTTGTGCCCGCGACTTCGTCCGCCTGGCATAGTGTATTATATCGAATGAACAGCCTAAAAAATAAGTTTCAAGCTCCTAGCTCTAAATATGACGATACTTCCATACAACTTTTCATCCCCACCTTTCCACCCCTTACACCCCTTTTTTTGCATTAAAAAGTAGCCTGTGTCCTTTCTCAGGCTCTAGACTATCTGTGTACCGAATTCCATTTAAATCGGTTCAGTAGTTTTGGTGTGAAAGGGCGACAGACAGACTGACAGAATTACTTTCGCATTTATAGTATTAGTAAGGATAGTAAGGATTTGGTTTACGTAATATACAAATTAAATAGAACCAAATTCAGAACTTTTTTTACTATAATTTAATAAATACAGTAACTTACCAAAAAATCAAAAGTCTGATAATTAAACAAAACATCATGTTCACAAAAGTTCTTTAAGTCTCTTAAAAAACTTAATTCAACGAGAAAATGGTGTACGTTAGCGACTCACGAACAAACTAATATATTTCCTTCTAGAACTGCCTCGGTAGTGGTTTTAGTAATTGGCATTAGTAAATGTAAATGACTAACGCAATTAAACAACTATTTGCTATATCTTGATTAGTCTTGATTATTATGTTTTGATTACACAATATTAAGTTGTTAACAAATTTGATTTTAATATTCACCGTCTCACTATTAAAATTACTTCATCTTAATCTATATTTATTTATTTTAAATTGCAATGTGAAACCCATTTTCAAATTCAAAATCATTTATTCAATGAAGACACTAAGTGACATTTATGAACGTTAAATTGAAGCTAGAGTTAAAATCATAGATCGGCGCAAACAGACGCCACAGCATGTACTGGATTGTCGAGGTAAATTAGGTGAAAACACCAAAATCTACTGCCTGCTTGTGTCGATCTATAACTTCCAGTTTCCAAAATGCGTAGAGCCTTATGAGAAGAATACTGGCAAAGAAACTCATGGCCACTCTTTTTAAAAGTCAGATCTTCAGGTACAACAGTGTTACACGAAAGGTAAAAAGGATGCAAGCTGATGCCACCTGAATTTCATTTTATTGAAATGCTTCAAAAGCTAACGTACTAAAAATTAAAATTTAGAACTTAAGTTTTAATTTTACGTTCTATAATTGTACTACTTAGAATAATTATGTATTTCTAACTATTACATTTCCACAAACTATTGTTGTATCATTTATTTGAATAAAAATGTATTTATATGCACTTAGGCAAAAATCCTTTTTCTTGGATGGCAGAAACACATTGCCAGGAAATGCCATGAAACCCATGCAACGTGTTGGCATCTAAGAAAAATAATTTTTGGATTTTATTATGTGCACGTATTGTAAAAGGTTGTTCGTTAGACAAACCCAGTGTGGTTGTAGAAATATTTATATTAAACTAGCTGTGCCCGCGACTTCGCCCGCGTGGAATAGTGTCTTTGGGTAGAATTTTTTATTATTTAGGCTAATTGACAATACTTCCATACAACTTTTTATCCCTACCTTACACCCCTGTTTTCGCATTAAAAAGTAGCCTATGTCCTTTCTCATGCTCTGGACTATCTGTGTACAAAATTTCATTGAAATCGGTTCAGTAGTTTTGGCGTGAAAAGGCGACAGACATACAGACAGAGTTACTTTCGTATTTATAATATTACTAAGGATTAATAATTATAATATATGAAAATTGTACCCAAAGTCATGAAGTCATCGGTCGTACACCGATTCCAATAACTGATTGTATCAAGCAGAGATCATATTTCTGTAGGCATTTTATCTGAATCATAAAATGACCCCTGTTGAGGGCTATTCAAATAAGTCATATTTACCCTTGCATCATACTTCATTCGCTTTTAATACCCGACCTGCGGTTTATTTGTAATAAAAGTTCGCGGTTTATTTCAGATACAGGTAAACGAGATATCAAAAATATACCACGTTAATAAAATATCCGTTACTTAGATTATATTCGAGAGTAGGCAAGCAGTGATCATTTATAAACCAAGTTTTATGTAAAGAGATGTGATAACCGTGAATAGAAATCGGGGCGTTAAAAATTCGTTGTTATGTACCTCCGCACTCGAGGGCGCCTTTACCGCCGCACGCTTCTATCTTCATCTTTATTACTTACCCTCTGAGATATAATACGAATATTTATTGCTCTCGTATTAATGAATTCCCAGACGTTTTTTTCATTATAATTCCATATTTGTACGCAATTCAACAGCAAAAATAAGCGCTTCAATGTTAAAAGTGAATTCGATTATATATATATATATATATATATGGGAATTAACGCGATCACGAAATAGGTAGCCAGGTTGCACTGGCCGTGATCACAGGCTGATACTACGAATTACTAAAAAAAACCACCCAAGTGCGAGTCACACTCGCACACTCTGGATGAAAAGTATCCTATTCATCCATATAGAAAAAAAAATCCGGGGATACCTGTATTGATTGATACGATCTAGCCGAGGACAAAAGTTAGTAATTAATAGAGTTGCGACGAATAGCAGCGATAAACAAAATTGTCGAACAAAGACTCAACTTAATTGCTTTGGGATCGTGCTTGTCGTAATGTGTTAAGATGTCCCCGGCAGACATTTGTTCCATTTTACTCAGTGCTCTCTGATAGCGTTCTTTGAATGAATTGATTTTAAATGTAGGTCTACTCTCTGGAAAGAGGTTTTAATGTATAGTACACATTTATACTTTTTTTTTATGGAATAGGGGGCAAACGAGCAGACGGGTCACCTGATGGTAAATGACTACCGCCGCCCATGGGCACCTGCAAGTCAAGATTTCTCCAAAACGCTTCACTGCTGGATTTCTTTGAGGCCGTGGTTTCACACCGGTCGAGCCGGCCCAAACGTGCCGAAGCATGGCTCTCCTACGATAGTTCTTTATGTTCATTTTATCGTCAGTGGAGTACAGGTATCTTTAAAGTCCGTTATTTTCCTTTTTAATTATTAAGTGAACGAGTGTAATTAGTAAACGTTTATACATAGTCATTAGTCAACGTCGAGTTGAGGACTCGTTTTAACTGTCAATTTAAAATATGGACTTGTCCACCGGGCAGTGGTGTACGATTTGCAGCTTTATTTTAACGGAATAAGGTTTGTATTTTAAGAAATGTCCGCTCGATCTCATTTGACCCTTACCGGTAGAAAAATAACATTACGTAGTTCTGGTGTTACTTGGGGTGAAGTCGATATAGCCCTATTAAAGATGTTTCCATTTATTTAACCATTTATTACATTAAGTATACAGATTAGAGAACTGCTTAATTATACCTCAGGGATTAGTTGAGTAGGGCATGAACACAGCGGGATTATATAAACATCCCAAAAGTAAAGCTACAATTAAATCTAATTGAAGTGCAAAACAATCGCACCCCTTTTTTAATTTTACTAAGTAAGTAAGCTTAAGCTTTCCATCAAGGTGACCTTGAGGGAAAGCAGTTTTGGAGGGATGGGTGTTATGTCCCTCCAACACAAGGAGAAGATCCTTTGACTATGCTAGGTGATCATGCCTGGCGTACGGCGGCCCAACGGTTGATGTTGGAAAGTTGTATATATACTTACTATAGAACTTTCATTGCGCGATTCAGGTTTAGTAGTTACTATGTAGTTTGGCTCGTCTTCGCTACATGACGTTGAACTATGTTTTAATTGTTTGTGGAAGTCACCACACAGTTATTGCAGCATGGATGTTTACAACGCTAAGGATGGTTTTGAGGAAGTCAATACCTGGGAATACTATGGTGGAAAGGTCATCCTTCAATTTGAGGAAGGAATGAAGTTGCTATTAAAGTTTTCTGTTTGAAGTATTACGGTTACTCATCATTTTGTATATATTCTCATCAGTGATGTAGAGAGCGTGGCGTAATTACGATAGTTTTTGCGTTGACGTATAGATCGTAGTTATTGACCGGTATGTGACTTACCATATTCATATTCTATGAACGATCCTTATTTAAGATAAACATCGACTTATTGAAGCTGTTGAAATTTCCTGGAAGTGAAATAAAAGATACCTTTTCTTTACAGATGGAGCAATAACATCACAAGTTTGAGACCTTGGGCAGTGTTACTTCGCGAATCCACAAGGATAAAGGTACATATATATACAAATTATTTTGCAATATCTTTGTGATCTACGTTTCATTAAAGTACATAATACGTATTAACTACACCTTCATAATTCCACAATATGCGATTAGTTTGCGCAAGTTATGCGGTGAGCGTCATCAGACGGTAAATGCCATTCAAGCAAGATAGTTTTTAGACAGACGTTTATTCTAGCTGAGCTAAGTACGTTGTAAACTCTATTTTCCAACGTAACTTTAACGGCCCAATTCATATAAAACTTTTCCATGAACTTCGAAAATCGCGTGACGAAATGGAATGACTGAACTGGGGTTCGTGAGCGTATTTATAATGCATAGCTATGTGGCATGTCTGCGTGTTTGTTTTGAACGACAAATAACAAAATAGCAGTGTTTTGTTTTGAATAAAGGGCGTTGGTCAGGCGAAGCGGTTCTAATTGATGAGTTGAAAAGGTATTTTGCGGTGTGCTGTCTCACTCCAGGAGATTGTCGGTTCGGATTACGTGATAGTTGAATAATAAAAGTATAGGTACTTTTTTGTGAGGTATTAAGACTGACTTTACAATCACAAGTATTGCAAAGTAATAAAGTAATTGTAGAATGTTCACCAGCAGTCACGAATCTTGAACATAAACATTATTATATTTTACTTATTTTTATTAACGTTAGTTGTATATCCAAGGTTCAATCATGTTGACTGGCCTGTTGGCTTAGTGGTTAGTGACCATGACTGCTATGCTACAGGTTGTGGGTTCAATTCCCACCTGAGCCTGGGTGCTCTTTGTGTCCGTTGTTTGTATATTTGTAAAGTCCCCCGCGACACACAGTACGAGAATAGACGTTGTTGGAGGCGTCTTCAGGAAATGAGCGAAAGACGGGCGGACTGGGATTATGCCAATTGGTTACTGGTTATCTTTATCACTTATACGATTCGTTTTACTCACGGACGGTAAAATTTTCGTTGAAAATTCAACAAATTTTACCGTCCGTAAGCAAAACGAATCGTTTCTTGATAATAGGAACGCGGCATAAACTACGTTTGGTTTCATTAAAACCTTATGTAAAAGTGAATTTAATATCTTGTTTTCTACTGACCATTTTACGATAGTATAAGTAAGTGGGTTTTCCTGTGAATTATACAAAAAAAACTACACGGTCTTTTGATTGAGAACATGCATCGGTAATACTAATAACAATAACGTGTGGTAAGCATTTCGTGTAAAACCGTCAAGCACGCGAGCACTAAAGTTTGGCTTAAACTGATTGATTAAGAGTTTTGACTGCAACATATTCATGTAAACATAATAATTATAAAATAAAGTATGCTTGTTGTTTATCAGATCTGATGTATAAAACGGATGCTTTCACTTGATGCTTTAACTCGCTAAGCATCCATTATTTATTTCATTTGTCTGCTAAATGGTAATAATCAGCTCACTTCCTCTCACAGACATTTATATATCGTATACTGTATCTCCATATATTACTCACAGTGAGTGAATAGTCAAAGAGAGACTCAGAATTAATTACAACCGTAAACTTAGTATGCCAGCGTAATAGACGAACAGTCTTCTCAATTTCGCGTCACAGAAGCTGAAATATTTAAGTCTGCGCGTTCCACAGACGTGTGATTTAGTTTTAGTGTAGGGACATTGACATCACCACATTATCGATGTCAAAAAATGGGCAACACTAATATCTCTATGGATTGGTAGTTTTGTTGCTATATAATACATTTTTAAGGCATAAAGTATGAAGAAAGATCAATAAAATAATCATTGTAAGAAATTTCATGCTTGTTTTTTTATATATTTTCTGGCGTTACTTGCCAGGTATAATGTTATTCAAGTACGTAATAATATATTCACTTTGTACTCTCTCTGATGTAAATACAGACAAAAGTCCGCCATTTGCTTGTGTCCACTATCATTAAACATTTTATGCAAGTAAATCGGTTTCAGGGACTTGTGACCTAACTTCACTAAAACTGTGTCATTTAACACGATTTTAAGTTAATCAAGAGGGCGTTACTACAAAATGTATTTATAATATCACGAAGAAATTCAGTGGGTCTCTTTTAATGCAATGTCAAACCCTACATAGATACATCAAATATAAATCAAATTCAATCAAAATTGGTTTAATTTATTTCAATTAAATCAATTTTGGATTATCAGGAGTAGGAGTCAGTCGGAATAAATCAATCCTGAATCTAGTCTCCTGAGTCTTTTTCAACATGTTTGTTTTACAATTTTTGGTTACATTGCTAAAATTATATGTGAGGTACTACCGGTAATTACTACTATAGTCAATTTAATAGCAATAATAGCATGACGCACGCGTTAGCCATCATCCAAATCAACCATATTGAAGGGAGCTGGACGACCCGGCACACACGCTTCCATTAGTAGGACTTGTGGGCGAGCATGAAATACTCAGAACTGCCAGGCAACATAGAAAATATAACTTAGAAATATCGTCTACTCAGTTCTCACATGTACAATTCATAATTTTCTAAATTATTGTCTATATAGTGTATATATGTGTATGTAATGTTAATATTGCAAATATTGCAAAATTAAGAAAATATAGAAATATGTCGGCAGAAAACTAAAACTAATGACTACATCACAAAGTCAAACCAGACAAGTGAACATTCAAAAGGAGAAACAGAGTCTAAAGGCCATTACGAGTACTTACTCACTTACAGTCTAGCTGTGGAGCACGATCAGTATTTTTATCAGGTACATAAACATCTAGTTTATAATACACTCGTTTACAGCCTTATAATTATTTAAATCTTTCTGTCTAAGGACTTGAGAAGAAGTATGATTTCACTTTGTTTCATTAGATCAGGAAAAATGTCTTTATCTACACACAAATTAAATGACGACGCTAAGTAGGGAGCGGAAATTTCAATAATAGATTGGTAAGTTTTGATTGAAAAGGATCGATGATTTTTTTACAATTTTACAAGTCAAGTCAAAATAGAGAACATGAATGAAAAAGAAGGGATTTTACTTACAATTAGAAAACATTACTATAGTTGTCGAATTCCTTTTCCTTTCTACAACTACTCGTATGTTCTTATGTTTTGCAAACAACATTTTGAGTACCAGAAAAAAATACTTTTAGGCAAGCGCCTAAAGTGTGTCATCGCTGACTATGCATTGGGTGCGCCGCTGCGCTACAGCGTAAACTGCATAATTGCAAATTTAGCAATAAGTTTCTTTTATAAAATATTGTAATTGTAAATTAGTCTTGTAGAATATTTTAGTCAGTAAACATTGTTTTAATTAAATAAATATTTTTTTAATAATAATCTCGTTCGTCGTAACTTAACTGGCGCAGTCGGTAGGATCGCGACACTCAGTATCGAATAGAACGCTTCGGCTAGAGTGAACGGTATCTATCGTTATCTTCGCGATCGTACATTCGAACATACGACGGCGAACATCTCCCGGGAGTTCCGGAGAATTGGGAGTCCTGCTGTTCTACAAGGCCCGGCTGGAGATGCAGAAGATATTGGGGTGAGTGCTAGTTGTGTTCCCAGTTTCCTATGCATATAGCATAGTTCCTGTCGTAATACTTTAAATGTTATATGTGTGTTTGTGTATAGGCTACAATCGCTATAGACATATCACTATTAACAGATAGGAGATTAATACGCACATATATTTTAATTTATACGCGTTTACAATTCCTCTTAGTTAGCAATAAAGTACACTAACGATTGAGTATATCATAATTATATTATTCGTGTTTATTGTTCCGCTACAATCGCGACTCATATAACACTGCTGACAAACTTCACGCTAACTTTTTGTAGAGTAAGTAGAGTGTTATAAATAACTCCTTTATATTAAAAGGTGTAGTTATCTTTTGTTAAATAACGATGGCCTTAGCAAGCATTGAGCTAGCGTCATTCAAGTTTGTTTCCGAGCTGCTACCAAAGTACGATGGTAACCCTAAAACATTGAACTACTTTATTAGGGAAGTCGACAATGTTTTATCATTATTAGACACCCCATTTAGGACGCACCGCGCTGTTACTAGCTTAATTAAAAGCAAATTGAGCGGCACCGCAATTAGTGCAATAGCTTCTGAAGGAACGGTGGACACATGGCAAGATATTAAAATTGCATTGAATTGGTTAGGTGAACCGCGTAACGAAATACAATTGATGCAAGAACTAACACGCTTGCGCCGTAATAAAAATGATGACGCTGAGACGTTCGGTATGCGTTTGCGAGATTTATTAGAAACATTAAACGTAGTACGGAAACACACAGATAAATCTTATTATGAAAACATGGTCATTGACCAATACGTAAACCACTTAGAGTTCCATGTATCTATTGGCGTGCAGATCGCGAAGCCGTCGACCCTTGAAGCAGATATAGTAGCGGCTAGGCAGGAGGAGGCGCGACTAGCATTTAATAGGCTTAATAATAGTTTTAGTTCACTAGCTGTACAGCCCAAACAGAAGGAAATACCCAAGCCTAACCAAACTGTATCCCACGTTAGTAATTTTCCTCAACGCAATAGCTGGAACCCAGAGCCGAGGCAACAAAGAGCTTTAGGCTTACCCCCTTGGAAAAGCGGCCCCGCTTCAGGTAATATAAGACCTAGTGGTTCAGGCCTATTCAGGAATTCAAGTAATTTCCGGTCGCAGCCTAATGTACCCCGTCAAAACATAAACACCCCACAAAGGGTTTCAAGTGACGTCACTATGAGGTCCGTAAGTAAACCTGAAAAACCACGCTTCGCCCCTGAGGAAATGTTTTACACGCAACATAGCGAAGAACAACATTACCCCGACAACTATGACCCCTATTATTATAATGGTGAGTACAATAATCACAGTTTACAATTCAACAACCAAGACCACGAGTATACGACGGATATGTCTGGAGAAGCGTCGAACCATCAGGATTTTCACCAGGACCAGGACCAGTCGGACCTGAGTTGATAAATACTGTCCATCTCAACCACCACGGTAAAGACCAGCTTCCTTATATAGAACTGCCAGAATTTCAAGGTAAATTCCTATTAGATACGGGAGCTTTGCGTTGTATGATATCACCCGATGTACTAACCGGTACTAGTTTAGAAAATTGCGTCGAACGTGAACCCTTTCAGGTTAAAACAGCGCACGCTGTTACTCACCACGAATATGTCGCGACTTTACCCTTACCACCACTGTTTTGCACTGACATATATCATAAATTTTTATTATCGGTATGGACCTATTAAAAGAGTTAGGCTGTAGTATAGATTTTAAAAACAAAATGTTGCGAACATTTAACACTGAAATACCAATTTATTTCGATTATCCTGTAAAACGAGTTAAAATTGAACCTAATTGTGAGAAATTTATTACAGTGAAAACAAATCACATGAATGGTAATTATATTTGTGACGACTTTAATTGGTCTAAAGGACTGAAGTCACCCGCCGCGGTAGTGACAGTAAAAAGCGGGATATTTACGACATCTATAATTAATTACACTGATACGCAGCAAATTGTTAGTAACAATTGCGCCTTACCTTTAGAACCTTTACCACCGCAATTACTCAAAAATAATCAAACGTTTAAAATGAATAAAATCGAGACTAAGACTGACATAGACAAAGAACTCTGTAAAAAATTGAAAAAAATACGTACTAGCCATATGAACGACGAAGAAGAACGGGAAATTACCAAAATTTGCTATCAATACCGTGATATATTTTATTCCGAGAATATACCTTTATCTTTTACTCATACAGTTAAACACGAACTAAGATTAACCGACGATACACCGATATTTGTAAGGAGTTATAGACAAGCCCCTCAACAGCGTATAGAGATACAAAAACAAGTAGATAACTTATTAAAACAAGGAATCATTAGAGAAAGCATTTCACCCTGGTCTTGTCCTGTTCATATTGTTCCGAAAAAGCCAGATGCGTCGGGAAAAGTTAAATGGAGAATTGTTATCGACTATAGAAGACTTAATGACAGAATTATGGAAGACAAATACCCCTTACCAAATATTAACGACATTCTTGACAGATTAGGGCGCGCACAATATTTTACGACCCTAGATTTAGCAAGTGGTTACCACCAACTAGAAATGCACCCTAGAGACATAGAAAAAACCGCGTTTACCACCGAAAGAGGTCATTATGAGTTCTTAAGAATGCCTTTTGGATTAAAGAATGCCCCGAGTACTTTTCAACGTCTTATGGACCATATTCTTAGAGGCATAGATAACGTATTTACGTATTTAGATGACGTCATAATTGCAGCTACTTCCCTTCAAAATCATAACGAAAAGCTTAAATTAGTATTCCAAAGATTCAAAATGCATAATCTTAAGGTTCAGTTAGACAAGTCCGAATTCTTACAAAAACACGTAAAATTTCTAGGGCATGAATTAACCGACCAGGGACTGAAACCTAACAAAGACAAGATCAAAGCAGTGCTAAACTTTCCTATACCACAAACTCAAAAGGACATAAAAGCTTTCTTAGGACTTGTAGGGTACTATCGAAAGTTTATTAAAGATTTTGCCAAATTAACTAAACCATTAACATTATGTCTTAAAAAGAACGCAAAGGTCGTGCATTCGGATGAATTTTTAGACGCAGTAAGTAAATGTAAACAAATCTTAACAAATGCCCCAATCCTTCAATATCCTGACTTTGACAAACCATTCATTTTGACGACAGATGCATCCGAGTTCGCGTTAGGTGCCGTTTTATCCCAAGGAAATGTTGGTTCAGATAAACCAGTAGCTTATGCATCAAGAACATTATCAGACACTGAGACGCGCTACTCGACTATAGAGAAAGAGCTGTTAGGTATAGTTTGGGCAATCAAATATTTTAGACCCTATTTGTATGGTCGTAAATTTACAATCTATACGGACCATAGACCACTAACATGGTTGATGAGCCTAAAAGACCCTAATTCAAAATTGACCCGTTGGAAGTTAAAGTAAGCCGAATACGACTATAAAGTAGTTTACAAAAAGCGTAAACAGAATACTAACGCAGATGCATTATCTAGAATAAAGATTTTTCATAATAGTATAGACTCCTTAGCAGTTAACTTAGATGATAACGACGACGATAGTATAATAAATAGAATTTTCGATAATGCCCGCAGACAAGCCGAAATAGACAATAACAACCCCAATGATCAAGACAAACGACGCAATGAAAATACTGACATAATAAATGACAACAACGATATAGAAATACGAAGTACTAACCCATCTCAAACCGACAAAGAAACCGACACGATGAGTGTGACAACAGTTGATCCCGACCAGTTAGTGTCTACAAACCATACCCAACCTGATAATGAAAATAACGGTATCCCTATCTTATCCGATGCAATAGATAAACAGTTAAAACAATTCTATATTAGGTCAACCCCAGGTACTACATATAGAGTCGATCTGTAGATCATGTAGATCAACTAATTCTAGAACAGTTATTAAGGACGTTTTCATCCCAGTAAATAACACTGAATCGGAAATCGTAAAATTCCTCAAGGAACACACGATAGCTGATCGTATATTTCATTGTTATTTTTACGACGAAAACTTGTATTTAGCCTTTTCAAGAGTTTATACCACTATTTTTAATGATAGAGGACTTAAATTAATAAGATGTACATCTCGGGTAACACTAGTTGAGAACAAAACCGAACAACAAGAACTTATTAAGCGTTACCACGAAGGTAAATCCTCACACCGTGGTATTCAAGAGACATACAAGCAACTACATAGAAATTATCATTGGCCTAATATGTTACTGTCGATCCAAAAATACATTAACCAATGTGACTTATGTTTAAGGGCTAAATACGAAAGAAACCCTTTAAGACCTCCATTAACTATAACAGAGACACCCACTAAACCATTTCAACACTTGTTCATGGATCTTTACTCCAGCGGAAGTGCAACATTCCTAACAATTATAGATAACTTTTCCAAATTCGCCCAGGCAATTCCTTTAAACGCTTCTACTAGTGTTCATATCGCAGAAGCTTTGCTACAAGTATTTTCCGTATTTGGATTACCCCTTAAAATTACTACAGACTCTGATACAAAATTTGACAATGATATGATAAAAGAAATATGTTCTTCGCACGATATTAAGATTCACTTTACAACACCTTATAATCCAAATTCGAATTCGCCCATAGAGCGATTCCATTCAACAATCGCCGAAATAATAAGAATCCAAAAAATGACAAATAAGGACGACCCTATAGAATTACTAATGAAATACGCCATTATCGCTTATAACAATGCTATTCACTCCACTACAGGGTATACACCACGCGAGCTTTTATTTGGTCATACAGCATCTAGGAACCCGTTAGAGCTATACTATCCTAAAGAATTTTACCAAGACTATGTCCTTAATCACCGCAAAAACGCAGAAGCAGTACAGGAATGCATAACAGCTCACGTGTCTAAAAATAAGGAGCAGGTAATTGAAAAACGAAACCAGGCTGCTGAAGCGATAACATTTAAGGTAGGTGAAACAGTCTATAAACAGGTTGCTAAAACTACGAGGAGCGATAAGACAGCCGGTATTCAAAGGTCCGTATAAAATCATTCACCTACATTCCAATAATATTGCAGAAATTATAGGAAGTCACCCAAATTCTAAATCAATCCGAGTTCATTTTAAGCTCTTACGACGACCACACCTTGTTCCAGGATCCTCGCCGCAGGAGCCTTCATGCTCCACTCAACCGCTAACTTGATCCTTAATCCCGTAGATAACGCTAATGGTATCCTACTGTTAAAACAGGGTCAGATTTTAAAGCAAGTTGATACTTTTAGTTTGGCTTGCGTATATATTGTATCTTACCTACCTGAAACGACTTTAAAGCTTATGTCACTATATGCCAGTACTAAAGCTGCTGAAAATAATGAAGACTCACATAGAGCATATAAAGATCAAATAGAAAATAGTTTAAATTTAATAAGTAAGAAAATAATATTTATTGTCCCTCGCATTAGATTTAGACGTGGGTTAATTAATGGTTTAGGTTCCATTGTTAAAACTATAACAGGCAATTTAGATTATGAAGACGCCGTTAAATTCGAAAATGAAATATCTAATTTACGTAATTCAGTAAAAAGTATCAATACATCTCAAAAACAACCGCTCTTTATAGCAAGGTATGCCGTTAAAGATTTCGGTAAACAGATTAAACTTTTAGATGAAAATAAAAAAAAAACTAGGTTCAATATTAAGAAATGCCACTTTTAGTAACAACTTAATAATAAGCAGATTGCACTTTTTAGATTTATATATCCAAATAGATCTTAGTTTGCAACTACTTTTAGATAAACTACTTATTTTAGAAGACGCCATGACTTTCGCGCAGTTAGAAGTAATGCACCCGAGTATAATATCCCCTCATAGTCTCATTAGTGAAATGTTAGGTATCCAAAAATTAAATCAATTTAGACCTGTCGATGATATTCATAGTATAGAGAAGTCTATTAGTGTAAAAGCTTACAGCACAGACCACACTTTAACGTTTATACTAGATATCCCTTCCATTGATACAAACCTGTTCGACCTTATTCATCTCTACTCTATACCCGACAAGCATAACCTCACCATTATCCCTAAATCCAAATACCTAGCACTGGGTACCAACGAATACTCATACCTGGACGAGGACTGCAAGAAGATCACACAAGACGTCCAGCTTTGTACATCATTGAACACCCAGCTTGTGGAGAAATCCGAGGACTGTATAATATCTCTCATAAAGCATGACAGCACAAACTGCACACGAGCCAGGATGGACCTGAAGAAAGGGAAGAAACAGAAACTTCAAGACAACAAGTGGCTAATCATTTTGAAAGAAGAGCAAATCTTGAAAACTCTGTGTGGAAGGAAAACGGATTATAAAAGGATAACAGGAATACATATCGCCAGTATTACAAGTGATTGTCAATTGGAAATATTTAACCAAACACTGAAAACAAACCTAAACACCGTCGCAGTTGTTGAAATCATACCACTTCCCACCAAAACTACGGTCCCAGAGGAGAACATTCACTACAATTTACAACTAGAAGATATATCCCTGGACAGCATCCATGAACTGATGGACCGAGCTGAAAACATACAAGAGCCAATCTTTGACTGGAAGACCACAATGGCTACTCCGAGTTGGTCAACACTGGGACTCTATCTTACCCTGATAGCAGCAATCACTTGGAAGTTGTGGCAGTGGAGCCAGCGACGCCTGAAACAACAAGAATCCAACGTAAAGGACGCTCCTGGAAGCTGCGGGACGCGCTTCTATCTTGAGGAGGGAGGAGTTAGGCAAGCGCCTAAAGTGTGTCATCGCTGACTATGCATCGGGTGCGCCGCTGCGCTACAGCGTAAACTGCATAATTGCAAATTTAGCAAAAAGTTTCTTTTATAAAATATTGTAATTGTAAATTAGTCTTGTAGAATATTTTAGTCAGTAAACATTGTTTTAATTAAATAAATATTTTTTTAATAATAATCTCGTTCGTCGTAACTTAACTGAGCCTATCAATTTTTGTTTTGACAGGAGCCTATCTTTTCAAACCGGTTTCACGGTCCGGTTTATTCTCTCTTTCTCACACCTAGGTTGCACTTGTACACATTGTTCGTCTATTACTCTAGTATACAACGTCTTGTCTTGCCATTTTTACATACATATACTCACGCCGCCTGTATCCTCGAAGGAGTAGGCAGAAGCGTCTTCAGCACCCACCTTATGCCAATTATATTTAGGTCCCACCCACGTAACGGGTGGGGGGGGGGGCAAGTCCTCTGCCATCAACTGGGCACTTTGGGTACTGACGATGGGAAATTTGAGAGTATATTGAAAGGAAAAGTGGGTAAGAAGGAAATGCAATAAAGGATATAATATCCCTTATATTGTTTATACGGATGATTAGAGAATGATAGCAAGCTCGAGCGCGTCAGGGTAACCCGTGGCTGTTGCGGGAAGATCAAGTCCTTAAGCAAGTTTTTCCGTTTATAAACAAAATAAATATCAAATACAGCATGAACATATAATAATTAAAGTGCTGCTAAAACATTAATGAATAAGCGGTCAAGTTTGCACATTATATAAACAACTTTAGTAGTGAGGTCAGCGACCCCTGTACACGTGAGGTCGCTAGGGGCTGATAAAGCCTTATGCTGAAGCCTTGCATGTTCTTGTATCGATTTGTTAGCTCAACAGCTAAGTAACGTAACATGTATTTTACGCAGTCTGTTGCTGACTTGCGTTGGACTGATTGCTTTGTGCTGATTAGATATTTAAATACATCTATCTACCCTTGATAGATAATTACTTTTTTTTTCAAAGAAATTCTTTCTCGTAGTCTTTTGAGCCTTCGTTCTTAACCCCTGCGTGAGAGGGTTATACTTAGAACTGACTAGATGTTGTAATGCCCTCAACCAAAACAATTAAGACAGGCGTTGAAATTTACATCGTACAGTTTTACCGAAGAGCTTTTTCTCCTACTAGAAATTATTTTTGGGGCACATTTTAATTTTTTCAAAATTGACATGCCTTTTTTTCAAGATTTTTAATAAGTTTTCTATATCTTAGCAAACATCATAGACGTAGATTATGTCAAGGATATCGCGATGGAGTCAGGAAGTGATAGTATCAACTCCTTATTACTGATTATAAATCCTTCTTGTTTTGGCTCTCTCAATTGATTTTATCAAGATTTATACGTCTAGATCATGTCTATACAAACATAACCCCATCATATTTGGGTTCGTAATGGTGTCTAGGTTTTATGATCGTGAAATAAGATGGGCATAGAAAGACAATCTGCTCAGTATTATCCTATCGATTATAGGCTCTTTCGATTTCTCTGAACAAGTAGCATCAAATCTATCATGGGACTGTAAACACCGTCTAGTGTTTAAAGTCTCATAATAGTATAACCAGGTGGCCTAAGAAATTACTAATGTAGTAAATATATGTATAGGTCTTATGATAGAAACGCAAGGTTACTCAAATTACCTCCGTCATATTTGGGTTCATTAAAACCTTTAATAAATAATGATACATTCTCAGAAATAACCTGCTACTGACTAAACCTTTAATAACTAAATATAATTTAATCTTTCACAGAGAATATACAATGTAATATTAAGTCTATTGCGCAGTAACGAACGCAATTATATGCTAGTATTTCAAACAATTTGTTGCGTAAAATAACTTTTCACCCCTCGTCACATGTTTGTGTTTCATTAATGGAAGCGAAGGCTTGGACGTTTAATTTTCATCCGACGTATTAGGGATGTTATCAATTCTGAAACCAAAAGGATATCCGCAGGGTTACACTCATTTTGAACAAAAACTACGGACAAAAAATGCAAGATTAACTATCTATTGCGTGACTGACCAGGCTCAATACTTAGGCCTCATTGTTGGGTATGGTTATCGTACAAATGGTAAGGATTATAACTTTCAATCATAAGTAGATAAAGGAATAGGAAGTTTTAATAGTGTAAATTTCGCGTAACAAAGTTTAATGTCACAAACAAGACTCAGAAAAAAAATGCATATGAATTGAATTTCTTTTCGTGGGAGAGACATGCTTCGGCACGTATGGTCTGGCTCGTCCGGAGTGATACCATGGCCTAACAGAAAACCCGCGTGAAGTATTTCTTACATTGTGTTTCGAGTTTCGAGTGACTACGGTTACCGGAGACCCTAACACCCCTGGCTAGTGGCAGACTATTTAGAGGAGCGTACCGTCATGTACGAGGACCGAAACGAAAATTTGAGCTGTCGGCCCATGTCGTGCGGTGTTGCACAGGGGTTCAATTCTTGGACCGCTCTTGTGGCATATGGGGTACGACTGGGCTCTTTGAGGTGACTTCCCCCTCGGGTTGGGTGTAATCTGTTATGCTGATGTCGAGGTGCTGAGCATGCGGGTGGCCCTGGATAAGACAGAGGCCTTTTTATTTCATGGGCCCCGTCATGTTCGAACCCCTGACGCCTCCATAGTGGGCCTGATGCTTGACGAGAGGTGGTGATTCGACGAGTACTTTGAAGCTGGTTGGCATTGCATCCAACCTAGGGCGACTCTTGCCCAATTTGGGAAGCCCCAGCGTCGCGTCGGGCGCTTTCTTTTCGGGCACGGCTGTTTCGGGAAGTATCTGCACTCAGTCGCAAGTCACTCTATGTTAAAACTGTTCGTCGTGTTGTGGAATGCCTTGTTGGTAAGTAGCGTATGCTCGGTCACTGTATTCAATTTCTGGTTTACAATAAAGAAATATTATTAACATAAAAATGTATATAAATAGAAATAATATCACATACGTAAAAATGGTTTCGGAATTATGTACTGTACTGCCATCGATTATGTAATAAATATGCTTTATTTATTTTAGCCAAATCTCAACAACCCTACCAAAAATATAACAACAATAATTCTGCTCGTCAATGACGAAAACCATTAATCACCCGACGACCCATCATTCATCATGTTTGGGGTCACTACATGTTTAAATTTTTTTTACAAGCATTTTTTATTGGTGTGAAATGATGTGACGGTTTTGTAACTTTTGTAAGTATGCGGATATGTGTTAAGCGATAGCTTTTTGTTTTTTAACTTTTTTAATATATTGTGTATTGTTTTGAAACATTAATGTCTACTGAATGGGAAGGGAAAGGGAGTCTGATAGTTAATTATTTTTGTATTAATAAATGGAATAGGCGGTTATCACCCATCTCACCTGATGAAAAGTGGCGCTGAAGACGAAGGTGGTACACGCTTCTCCAAGAGAAACCTATTCACTCTACTCTTGAACCTTCCAGGACTATATTTGTATCAGTTGTTTATTGTTCCTAAAACTGATGATCTGCCAAACTAGTCGTTGGTCCGTCCCTAATTCTTTCTAAATGCATTTATTTTCATATATAATATTATCAAATATAAATGTATACATACATATATATATATATAGGTCTGATACTGTTGGATTGATCAACAGCTTTGATGTAAAAGACTTTTGAGATTTTTTTACCAGTAGGATACTAAAATATATAAAATTAGGTAACACATAAAATTTCTTAGAAAAATCTAGAATACTAATAGATTAGACCGAAAGTATCAGTGTTCTTTTAATTTTTAGGGTTTCGTTCCTCAAAATGAAAAAACCCTACGAAAAAGACGAGGAAAAATCTTCGAGAATTGATTCAGACTCGCACTTTTCCGGTATTTATTTAATTATAGTTTTAAGGAACAGTAAGAACTCCTTTTGGTTTCTGAAGAGAGTCTTTAAAAATATTAGATTTTTTGGAGTTTATATAAAATCCACAAGTCCCAACTATGTAGTAGGAGTAGGAGCGAATCTAAGTCACCATTGATTGTATACCTTTTGTGTTATATGTAATATTACCACAAGTATAAACCCATAAATAGGTATGAAATACAATAGCACGATAAATAATAAGAGAACTGTTACTTACGAAACATACAACTAACAGTAAAATGAGTTTATTGACATTAGTGAAGTACGAAACGAGGGTCTAACTAATTCAATTGAGTAGGACATCTTTTCATTCCACCACTAAATATAATGAAAGGAAAAGGACCTCTATTAACTTATTATGGTATATTCAGTCTGTTACAGTATTAAATATATTTTCAGTTGGTTAATGACACAATTTGAATCGTTGGATTAAAAAAAATTGTTGAGGAAATTTCACATCTTTATTGTGTTGCATCCAAGTTTCGTCGTAATCGGTTCACTGGTTTTTGCGTGAAAGAGTCAAGAAAGAGAACAAACATCCATCCATTCATCCATCTATCCGAACTTTCACATTTATAATATTAGCTAGTCCCAACTAGCTGCGCCCCGCGGATTCACCCGGTAAGTCCCGGTGCCGTGGGACTATCGGGATAAAAAGTAGCTTATGTGTTAATCCAGGTCTCCAGCTATCTACATACCAAGGTTAATCGTAATCGGTTCAGTAGTTTTTGCTTGAAAGAATAACAAACATGCATACATCATCACAAACTTTTACGTTTATAATATTAGTAGGATCTCCTTCTCAGTTCGTTAGTATTTCTGCCATGTAATATGCACTCCTAAATTATAGCTACACTACAATTTGAAATAACACAAAAGCCTCAATACAATTAAGTACCTCTTATCCCTCTCTAGACGGTCTCGCGACAGGTTGACGCACCAAAGATCGTCCAATCCCTGGTCGCCCTTCGAGAACGTTTCAACCCCAACGGTTGTCGGTTTTCTGTATTAAGTTGCTTGTGTGTCTTTTCAAATTGATAAGTAAGTTCCTAAAAAACACTTATTATACTTATTTCTATTGAAATAGACAGTCAAATTAGACAAACTGTAATAAACAAATGCCTATGTCCTTCGGAAAATGAAGTTTTTTTTCTGGATTAAATGTACCTTATATCTTTTTTCTTTACTAAAATTGTATGTTGATCGATTGAGTAGTTAAAGCATGATAGCTTAACAAACAACCCTACTTTCTCATTTATAATATTAGGTATGATTCACTGTCCATCTGTACACTCCTTCTATGGCGCGCATTACACGGTAGGTTTTGCTGTCAGTGATTGACGAATATCCTATCGTCTAATGCAGTGATTGACGGTTGCAAGATGAGATTTTGATGTCGATATTATTTCATCAATCACCTACAACCATCCGTCAATCATGACGTTTGGTAATGATTGACGTTTGCATGAGCGTCTAATGGACGCCTATTACCGCTATTACCAACCGGTCTTGACAATTCCAGTGAATCGTCTTCACAAGAGTGTACTCTTGTGAAGACGATTCACTGGAATTGTCAAACAAAGTCAAACTGTAGTTTGACTTAATAATACCAAAAGTTCTTAGAACTAGGAGACGGGTCTTTGTCAATTTAGTAAATCTGAATTATAAATTGAAGGATCACATTTCAATATTAGTTAAACTGATTTCTTACTTCCAAGAATCTTCCTCTCTTTCTCTTTCAATGACACTTTACTTTAATTACTGTTTATGGCTAATATTATACCGAGCCAAGAGTGTTCCACATTTAAGTTCTGTTTCTCTACGTCCCTCTCTGATTGGCAGATGTATTATATATATAAAAAAAGTACTTAAATCGGGCCATTCGCTTGGGAGCTATTATGCCACAGACATACAGACAGACAGTCAGACACACATCTACCCAGATACACAGACACGTCAAACTAATAACACCCCTCTTTTTGCGTCGGGGGTTAAAAACAGAGTGTTGGTTGTGTATGTAAATATGCAGTCGACATTTTCGTAACGGCCTAGGCATTTTGTAATGGTTACAAAAAATCCAACAAAGGTGGTCGGACCTGCGATAAAACAAAAACGTAAGTATTTTTGAATCCCTACATGAAAACAATACCATAACTACTATACCCTAGGCAAAAATATATGTAAGCAGTTAAGTGCTTAACAAAAAAACTTTCTTTTTGTTTTTCAGAGCAAGAAATCATTACTAATGAAAAGAAAATGTGCTTATTTAAAGAAATATTTCAAGTCACCAATTCCTAGCTCCCGAACAGATCTCTAAAGTGAAGTGAAAGGAAATTCGTCGGAAATGGGTTATAACGTGCTCGAAGGGATATGCTCAAACATTTTACTGGTTCAATGCACTGATGAAATTTTCTGGATGAGTACCTAGTTAGGTTATAAACAAGTCTGGCAGACTATACGATAAACTAAGAAATATGGCTTAAGAAAATACACGTAGCACGTAGAGCTTGAAGACATTCAAAAAGATTTATTTATACAATTGATCTAACTACGGAACGTGGTTTTAGACGAAAAATAGCGATTAGTATAACAATATTGACTAAGCACCAATATCCTTTAGAAGATAGAAACATGTGTGACACATTGACACGATTGTAACAATGCTTTCTGAAAAAAATAAAAAAGTAATTAGATTAGACTCGATTAGATTAGAGGGGCCTAGATTAGATTTGATTTAAACATGTACACGTAAATATGTATACACGGATATTAACGAAGAATTTAAAAAAAATCCGTGATGAATGTGATTTTATAAAAGATGCAGAAGACTTGTAAGTTGGTTCCTAAGATTTCATCCAGATGCTCTTGAATGTTCGGGAACAAACCACGTACCTACCACGCTAACAACCAAGCACCTTAATGACTAAATGCTTCGATGTTTAGTGTGGTAGACACTTGAGTGTTCAAGTAATAAAGAAGTGTTACACTTAGAAGTTCAACGTACTTAGCTACTAAATCACCACTAACATTCTACATAAGTACTCTATTCAGTCCTAGCGGATGCGTGGACTGCTACCATTACATACTTTTCGTACATTTAGAAACACGTGTCAGCAAAAATAGAAAACCATTACCAACACAATTTTTTGTAAAAAGCATATAAAGAGCAGTCGTAAATATTAAAGATATATATTAAACGATAACGTCGCTTACATATTGCATAGTCAGTGTAACTCAAGCATTGAACCTCCACATCTCGACAATAAGAAACCAAAGTTAATCTATTCTCGTCAGCAATTTGTGTGGCTATTCATCGTATTCACGAATGAAGTATTTCGTTTGGGCCCAGAACTATTGTAACGTTGAGGTCTGAGCGACATTGCTGGTTGATAGCAAGTATTATTATAAAAGGGGACATAATTTCAGTTGAGATGAAATGTAAGCAAGTCTGCTTGTGACGTGTAGATGAAAAACTCCTAAACGATTACGTTGGGTTTTTGTGTACAATAATTGATTGCCTATTTATGTGAGCATTGAATATATTTTATCTTGTAACATCGGGGTCTTGTCACACATCGTGTCATTTCGATACCTTGGAGACGGAGGTTATTTTAATTTTTTAGAACTCAGAAGGTAAAAAGTTCTCTCTCTTGACAGGTGTTTCACGCTTCGATGTCCAGTCCGTGGTCGCCACTTTCAGAATCTTTTTTTTCCATCAGTTGTCAGTTCTCCGACTATATGCTCTGCTCTTGGCCACTTCTTCTTGCTAATGACGAGAGCTATGTTGGTTACTGGTTCTTCTAAGTATTTCTGTGTTCCAGGTAAAATCTCGTAGTGAAATACGGAGCATAGATATTTCTTTCATTCTTCTTCTTATATTTAATAAGGTTAGACGTACCATAGCTGAGTATATGGCAGATATTTTTAGAAAAAGAAAATGAGCATTTGAATGTAAAACCACGGTTATTATTATTTAGATTTCTTATTCATATTGTTATATGTGGATCGTAAAAATTAATAGCAAAAACAATTCGAGCATGCAACTTGTCAATTTATGGCCAATTTCCCATAAACTATTCTATAGTAAATCAAATGCGGTTGTCAGCCAGTAGTCAGATATTCGCAACCTAGTAGACTATCACAACCAGATCTATGATTTATTCGCACAAGAGCTATGGTCATAGCAGATTGAATTAATATGCTATTGTATTCAGGCCTGTCAATACAAGTAATTGAGTTTATATATATATGATGTTAAGATGTTCAGAAGCGTATCCAAGTACGATGCTTTTGTATATGGAGCGTTGCCATACCGTATTGCTTATGCGTTGGTGATGGCGGAATACTATGTCCGTTTAACTTGAAAAAATGCTTAAGAGGATATGGTTAGTAATATTCGATTTAAGCGCCAAAGATGGTGTAGTAGACTTTTAAAAATGTATTTTGTGCTATGCAGATTATTGACTGCAGACTAGCAACACCATAAATAAATTATTGAGATATTTAATTAGAAAAAAAACAAGAATTTGTCGTTCAATGTTGTTGTTGTTTTAGTATACTAACTTTTAAACTTTCGCGTTCCATGATATAATATTATCTACGTATTAACGGGAATAAACGCGATCACGAAAATGTATTACATACCTCTGAATTGCCTGACGTTTCGACCAGGTTGCACTGGCCGTGGCCACAGGCTGACTGGCGCCGACTCAAAATAAGTTTATATAAAATTTGCTAGTTTATGTAAATAAGCTCAATACTTAAGACTTAAGGTATATTTATATTTTGCTTTTTAGTTCTTTTCGTCGGTTTAATTTTTAGTTAAAATAATTTTTATTTTATGATTTTTTTCATCATCAGCTCATTTGCGTTTAGAAATCATCACATCATGTAGCTGACTACATTACGTGATGATTTCTAAACGCAAATACCCGATAAAGTAATGAAAAGTAAACAGAAACACTATTCGTTCCTACAATTTTGGAGGGTTTCTCTCAACTTTATCAGGATCCCATAATCAGATCTTGACTTCCTGACATGAACCACCATTGAGGTATACCCTATCTATCAAAAAAAGAAAAATCAAAATCAGTTCATAGATAACGGAGTGAGGGCTGAACATACATTAAAAAAAAAAAAAATATTCGGTCGAATTGAGAACCTCTTTTTTTTTTCGTTGGTTAATAAAATGGGTTCCAAGTGAGTTTTTACTATCGCACGAAAACTGTTGGCCCGGTACCAATAAGGTTCATCCGTTCAGTTGATATAACTTTTCAAATTAATCATTTTAAGATATTTCTAAATCTAAATAGTAAAAGTAATACTAGGCAGGTCAGTCTTAGGATAGGTGACCATTCTTAACACATCGAGACCCCGCGGTCCACGTTGTCATGCCAACATCTGTGGCTATCGTTACGGGTAGTTGGAGCCCTAAAAAAAGGCCGTCAACCTGGTCTAACTACAGAACTTCGATATCGCCTAGTATTTGGGTTGTGGAGGTGTGATGGCAGTCGCTTTACGTAAAATATCGAAGTTTAGCCGTGACATAGTTAGACTGAAAGCCGACTCCAACTTAGTTGGGAAAAGGCGCGGAGGAGGAAGAGGAGGAGAGATAGTCGAATGTCAAAAGCACAATTAATTAGGATACCTACTATGTGATTAAGACAGTTTGAAAACAGATTAGGTACCTAAAACCAGCAACATACGAGGCAAGTACATAGATATTGTATATTTTACTGTTTGGCACTGCCGCTACCCGTATTCTCGTTAAAAATATCAAATATTTGTTGAAAACATCCACTTTCCAAACTTCCCTTTTGTCTGACGAATATGCTATTTCGTATTTATCTTTTCTTTTAGGACGCTCCTAAATGTTTGTTTCCAAACAGCCTCTGCTCTCAGTGAAAAGTTATGGCCGCAAAAAAGATTGTGCTCCCCTAAGCGCAATTTGTGTCGTGTTTTTGTTCTTATATGACATGATAACTACTATGAAATATCGTTGAAGTGTTGAACAATTCCTGTTTAAAATTTAACAAAAGTTAACACAACACAACAATACTTGAGATGGCCTATTGGTCGAAATTTTATTTCATAATTGTTCATCAATTATTCGAAATCATCAATTTATAAAATTATTGATCAACACACACAAAGTCACCGCGATAATAAGTTGCTTGATCAAATGTATAATTATAAAAAATATTAAAAACATAATATGTCCTTGTGAGAATAAATTTCTCACAAGGATTTATCGGGCAAACAAACTCAGGGCCAATCTTATAAAATACCAGATAGTTTTAACAATATTTAATAAATTGCGTTATATGGCTTCTTTTTATTATGCACTATTGAGTTATTAAAATTAAAAGTAAATAAACTAAAATTTTGCCTTTCTGCACATCGACACACTATTTATTATATACTATAATATAATATAAAGACAAATTATAGTTTGGAATAGCACATAGGCTACTTTTTATCCCGGAAAATATACAGTTCCCGGGGGATATTTTAAATAATAATAATTCATTATAAATACTGAGTTTTGTGAATATAATAACATTTTTACGCCCCAATCGAAACTCAGAGATACCAACTAATTTGATTTTCCAGCACGTTACACAGAATAATCATTTGATTTTATATCCAATACTACTGCAATCAAATTTAATATTGAATTATATTAGAGTATGTACATTCACTTCATTAATTGCCAATTATATTGATAAAATAATAACGACAATAAATTAATAGGTTGGGTTTGATACGTTGAAATTTTGTCCTTAGACACAATAGTCTGTTTTATAAATCACTGAATGTCAATGTACCTCAAAAATAGGTCCTTTGTCTTATAAATGTAAAATGTTCATATTCTGCTACTTCCATTTATACAGAATAAATCAACTCGGCATCTTCTCATTCCTCTTCAAAGATAAAATAAAATCGGATACAACTTTCGAGCTCAACCGCGTTTAGTTAATTTCCTATAGAATCATATTTACGATTTCGTGTTGGTTTCTTTATTAATGGAACATTTAAAATAGGAACTCTCGTTGCTTTTATTTTTTCTATAAACTCGTTTAGAAAATGAGGTAATACAATTTAATCTATGGTTTTTTTGCACTTGAATTTCAAATATTACATTATAACTTTCAAATGAGAACAGTCCAGAAGGTTAGTCTAGTCTCGGGCGATTGATGTAATAAGTCTATTTATATATTATTCATTGACTGGCTACTACTACCAAGTAACTATTATATTATCTGTGCCACTACTACTATAGCCAGTTATTATACGATTGCTGATATTTTGAGCCTATAAAAAAGAGTAAAAAAATTAAACCACTGTCTTACATACTTCTATTATTTATTTTAAAAATAAACCTTAAGTCTTAAGTATTGAGCTTATTTACATAAACTATCAAATTTCATATAAAATTATTTTGAGTCGGCGCCAAACAACAAACTGATTAATTATCAAACTTTATATGTACCGACGTAAGTAATTAATCATTTTATTATTTGGCGCCGACTCAAAATAAGTTTATATAAATTTTTATAGTTTATATAAACAAGCTCAATACTTAAGACTTAAGGTTTATTTATTTTTTGCTTTTTAGTTCTTTTCGTCGGTTTAATTTTTGTTAAAAAGATTTTTATTTTATGGTTATTTTCATCATCAGCTCAGCTACATGATGTGATGATTTCTTAACGCAATATCTGATAAAGTAATGAAAAGTAAACAGAAACACTATTCGTTCCTACAATTTTCGAGGGTTTCTCTAAATTTTTTTAGGATCCCATCATTAGATCCTGACTTCCTTTACATGGGACCACCCTTGAGGTATATCCTATCTAACAAAAAAAGAATAATCAAAATCGGTCAATAACGGAGTGAGGGCTGAACAAATATAAAAAAAAAAAAAATATTATACGGTCGAATTGAGAACCTCCTTTTTTTTCGTCGGTTAAAAATTAGTATTTACTTTAAAAATAGGTAAGCTGTGTACAAAATCTGTTTAATTATACATGTGTGTGCTTATATAAATATACTTAGGTATAAAAATATTTGTCTTGTGTTCTGTAGGGTGTTAATTTTTCATTGTTTTGTTAATAAATTGTGAGGTTACTTTTCAAACATGTTCAACCAACTCCTCGAACTCAACTCATCATATTAGGTCGTACCCCTCTTCTTCCTGCTGCACGTACGTACGCGAGATTCACTCGATGTATAAAGATGTGGGTCGTCAGATAAGAGGCAGGGTATTCATCTCAACGTTGTTTACACACCTTTGCTGGGCCCTTATCTATCTTAAGGTATTAGAGTACTTACGGGAGCTCATTGAGTGTGCAGACAGAGTCATATAAACATTATCATGTTATTTTGACTGGCCTGTTGGTCTAGTGGTTAGTGACCCTGACTGCTGAGCCAGAGGTCGTGGGTTCGATTCCCACCCTAGTCTGGGTGTTCTTTGTGTCCGTTGTTTGTATGTTTGTAAAGTCCCCGCGACACAGGAGCAATTTCTAATGCGGGAGTTGTCTTTAAAAAAAAAAAGAAATAAAATAGAAATAGAGTCTGATTATATTAAAACCACCTAGAAGGATAATATTAAGTAAAAAGTAGGCAGGCGCCTTCGATAAAGTTCTATGTGTAACGAACCGCCTCGGCCTCCAGCTCCACGTAATAACCTACTTACAGCAGCTTCAGTCTATGAAACTACTAGGGCGACATGAGCGTATGGGGACTGTTATTTATACGTCCGTATACGTAACTTCAAGAATTATATTAGTTTGGCTTCTACTACTAGTACTAGCTAGTACTAGCTGGTATTAAAATATGCTTTTTCATAAGTACTAAACTAATATTACAGAGTACTTGTGCTAACGTCTAGCTTCTGCTAATACCTTAAGTTAACTATTGTAATTAAAATCGTATATTAACCTTACCAGATAATTGTAACGTCTAGCTTCTGCTAATACCTTAAGTTAACTATTCTAATTAAAAACGTATCTTTACCTTACCAGATAATTGTAACGTCTAGCTTCTGCTAATACCTTAAGTTAACTATTCTAATTAAAAACGTATCTTAACCTTACCAGATAATTGTAACGTCTAGCTTCTGCTAATACCTTAAGTTAACTATTCTAATAAAAAACGTATCTTAACCTTACCAGATAATTGTAACGTCTAGCTTCTGCTAATACCTTAAGTTAACTATTCTAATTAAAAACGTATCTTAACCTTACCAGATAATTGTAACGTCTAGCTTCTGCTAATACCTTAAGTTAACTATTCTAATTAAAAACGTATCTTAACCTTACCAGATAATTGTAACGTCTAGCTTCTGCGAATACCTTAAGTTAACTATTCTAATTAAAAACGTATATTAACCTTACCAGAAAATTGTAACGTCTAGCTTCTGCTAATACCCTTTTTTTTTTTTTGCGTGTGGAAACCCCCTCGGGCCGTCACCCCACCGGGGTTTTCGGTGGGGCGGTGTGTCGGAATCGAACCGACTAAAACCACACGATGTGCCGTACTGCGCCTTAAGTAGGAGGGATCCGGGAACAGCTTTTATTAAGACATCCGGACCCCCCCTAGCGCCTGCCCGCAAAAGCGCGGGCACCACCTTCGGGTGAAGAACCTCTCAATTAGGCGACGTCCAGGCACACGCGGACGCCGCCTCCTCGCGGGGGGCCACTATAGCGGGTGGAGGGGAAAAACCCGTCCCGTCCACCCGCGGCCACACTCAGGGCGGCATGAGGCGCTGGTAAGCGCGCCTCCGCCGCCAGGTTCACCGGCGGCGAATTAAGTCCGAGTGGAGGTCGTCCTCCCGGACCCTTTCCGCCACCTCCTTCTGCGAGATGACTTCCTCACAGAAGATAGCGACCGCGGTAAAATTCCTGTCGCTACCGGCCATGGAGCGTATTACGGCCGGTAGCGACAGATCCACTCCGATGACCGCCAGCGTGTGCTGAGCCGAGTCCTCACTGCAGTCACAGTGGGGACAGGCGGGACTCAATTCCCTCCTAGCGACCGAGTGCAGGTACTTCCCGAAGCAGCCGTGCCCGGAAAGAACCTGCGTCAGTCGGAAGGAAAGGGTCCCGTGCTGCCGCCCTGCCCACTCGACGATGACCGGCTGGAGCGCCTCCACGGCGGCAAAGCCAGCACGTGGAGCCTCCAGCCGGGACTACCAACGAGCCATCGAGGCTCGGCGAGCGGCCTCACGCCACTCGCGTACCTCTTCGGGCGGGGGCCGACTGCCGCTTCCCGCCCGGAACTCAGTCGTCCGCCGATAAACTTCGGCGAGCACTTCCGCCTCCAAATCCCACGGGGGAGTTCCGGCCAACGCGCACGCCTCGTTTGAGGGGGCAGACGTGGAGGGTCCAGGTGTTCTGCTAATACCCTAAGTTAACTATTCTAATTAAAAACGTATCTTAACCTTACCAGATAATTGTAACGTCTAGCTTCTGCTAATACCTTAAGTTAACTATTCTAATTAAAAACGTATCTTAACCTTACCAGATAATTGTAACGTCTAGCTTCTGCTAATACCTTAAGTTAACTATTCTAATTAAAAACGTATCTTAACCTTACCAGATAATTGTAACGTCTAGCTTCTGCTAATACCTTAAGTTAACTATTCTAATTAAAAACGTATCTTAACCTTACCAGATAATTGTAACGTCTAGCTTCTGCTAATACCTTAAGTTAACTATTCTAATTAAAAACGTATCTTAACCTTACCAGATAATTGATTCATTTATCATATTATTATAACTATATTATTTAAATTTCTAGGGATAGTTATTTTAGGGGTAGTTTTCTAGGGGTAGGGTATTTTAAGTTGCTATGCTATGTTCTTAGGAGCTTAAGAAACGAGACGAATGTAGAGCAACTTAAACAAATTGAGGTACAATATTCGATTTTAAGGTGGTAGTTATGAATATAATATTCAAAAAGCCACATTGTTATAAAATAAATAAATACAAATAAAAGGACTGTTGCTGCAGATTGTCTACCAGTTATCCTGGAAGATGTTAGACGGCAGCGGCCAAAAAGCAGGATCCTCCTCCACCACAATTCATCATGCTCCAGCTCACTCCACCAGACAGACTATCGAATATAAGTTTATCGAAGGTGTGGAGCTGGTGAGTCATCGTCCTTACAGTACCGACCTGTCACCTTGTGACTTCTATTTATTTTCAAAAATAAAAGATATCCTTAGAGGAGTTCGTTTTATGAAACCTGAAGATGCCATGGCTGTGTTTAAAAAAGGCGTCTAAGAGCTCCCTAAAGAAGAGTAGGCGCACTGCTTCAGTCAATGGTCTATCGCATGCGACGGTGCTTAGAGAGGGACGGAAACTACTTCGAAAAGCAATAAAAATATTAACAGGCTTCTATACCATTCCGTTTTTTATTTTCTAAAAACTTTCAGTGTGACCCCCGTATAAAATAAGAATAATCTAAAACGGACCACGCTTATCGACCAACCAATGACAATGACACACAACAAAATCAAACATACAGACATACAGATTCACAGAAGAACGTCCTCCTGAAAATTAATGTATAAATAAATATTGTAACAAATTTGGATTTTTGTAAAAGTACATACATACGAGTATATTACATAAAAAGTGGCTATGAACCGTAAAACTACGCTTCTTTTCATCTTGAAAAGTAGGCTTTGTAAAGCACCATATATGCGTTTTACTTGGAAAAGGCTGCTGCGGAAAAGTGTAAACATTTTTCTTTCAACAGCGCAGCGTATCCACTGGAGGATTAAATTCCTCTGCTATTGAACCACTGCGGCACTTGCGGTGGGTCTGTTCTCTTCGTTTCGCGTTGTTCAGTTGGTAGCACTTTTGAAATAGTAACGTAAACGTTGCAGCATGTTTGTTTTTAAATTGAAAATGTAGTTGGCGAAGTAATCAATCCAACCGGTCATAAATCGAATACAAATATCTGCAGGATTCTTTTTTCGAAAATGTGGGAGAGCCATGCTTCGGCACGTATAGTCCGGCTCAACCGCAGTGATACCACGGCCTCACAGAAAACCGCCAGAGAAGCAATGCTTGCATTGCTTCACCGCCGAGTGAGTGAGGTTATCGGAGGCCCTAACCCTTCCCTCCCCCCTCTCCCCCTCTTTCGCCCTTCCCCTACTCCCACCTTAAAGGCCTTGTGACTTTAAGTTGTAGATGACCGTGACCCTTTTGCTCGTTTGACCCTGTCATAAAAAAAAGAAAATTGAAAAATATCAGTAGTATAGTTTTACCAGAATCTCATGGCAAATAGTTAAATCAAAATTTGTAGTGTGCAATGCCAGGGAAATTGGATGGAACGATCTTGACACTGATTCTTTTTTTATACTATTTATAATTCTATACTATTTAGTAGCTGTGTTGCTATATATACCAAGTTCATGCACCATCCCATACTATTCTACAATTCCCTGGATTTTCTTTGATTTTTATGGTCACTGCTCTGCTTCTATGGATTGCCGAATTATGTTTCACCTTTTACAACTAACACACAGGCAAGAAACAAAAATAAATCCAGTTTCTGCACCTCCTTAAAATAGGTAATTATCAGTAAGTACCCAAAAGATTCAAATCAAATCAAATCAAAATCATTTATTTCAATTAAACCAATAATAGGTATTTTTGAATTGTCAGGAGTAGAAGTCAGTCAGACTAAGTCAGTCGTGAAGCTAGTTGCCTGTTCCAATACGTAGATCCTATGGAGAAGAACAGGCAAGAAACTCCAAGGACACTCTTTTTCAAAATGTTTCTTTACCTGCCTTCAAGTTAACATCTCATCAAAGGATTTGTAATACTTTAATTACATCAAACTGTCCAAGTTTATTTTCTTCTTACTCCCGCTTCTCTTTTTACCAGACGTAGAAAATACACAATCATTCATTGTGCCTTCACCTATGGTGGTATTGGGGTGTAAAAAAGTAAAAATTATATGAGAATGAACAAAAAGACTAAAAGTATCAAACTCACTCAATCCAACTTACTAGCTGCCTTACCTTACTTACCCTAAACTTGATATTACTATATGAAAATTACTATCTTTTAATTTTTTTCATGCCATGATATTCTGGTAGTGTGTGTGATAGTAAGTTCTCTGATAGAATAGAGTACAAAATGGTCGATGCAGAAATAGAACGAGTTTGATTGATAATATATTTTCGCCTTAAATCTACTTTAAAGATGTAATTATAGATAAAATAAAAATGAGAAAGAATGTGTAATAGTTTACAAAATGCTGTTAAAGAAAATTATTTCTCCCCAAGTCTGAAAGCGATTAGGAATGTTATGAATAAATTACGTGATCGTTGCAGAAAATTTTCAATACCATTATGATAAAAGGCAGACTTAAGGGTAACATGTCCTGTTTTCAAATATTTGAACTTATTCATTCATTCTTAGACCAATGGGGTCTACACTAGACTTTACAATAAAAAGAAAAACAAACATTGACATTGTCGACAGTTATAATAATAAAACGCCTTCAGGGGTATTTATTAACCACCAAAGGGATTTTCAATTTGTAAGATAATGGTGCCGATTCTATTGTACACTCGACTAAACTAAAACCTGACTTCATTTCTTCATATGAAATCAACCTAGTATTCTTCGTAAGAAGGTCTATTGGTTCCTAGAACCTGTCAACGTATACTCAACTTTATTTCGACGCAGCGAGAGTCTTCATTTATTCAAACGCTGTATAATTGCCGTATAAAAACTTGTTCAAAACGAACAACGATGACGTGTTTTTAATCTACACCTACGAAGACGGTTACTAAAAACACAGAGCAAAAGAGATGGCATTCAACGGATAGCGGCTCTCGCTACGTGGTATTAAAGTATATTTAAGCGTATCAGACTTTAGTCGACAAATAAATTGCTTATTTCGATAGCGACATATGTTACCTACTTGTTTCAATTTGAAATAAGACCTTATTTCTAAGTGTACAAGCTTTACCTCTTAGATGAAGAAAATTGAGTGAATTTTAATTTAGCGAGTGACAGTAGTAACAGAATTGGACCAATGTGTAAATAAAGAGTTATCTGTCTATCTATCAATATTACCCATATCAAATAACTGAATGTCGAAAATGAGACCCCACCATTATATTTTTATATAAAAGACTGCCTTTTATTACATACATCGGGATCTAAAATGAGCTTTGCAACGTAGATGTCATACGCCTCTACCGACTATTGAAGATAATAACATGAATAATATTTAATATTTTAAATCTTCAAAATAAGATGGCTACCTTAGTAGTTCCCTTTTTCTGTAATTAAAAGCTAAAAACGAGAACTTATTTCAATCAAGATTAGTCAGAAAAACATATTATAATAACTTACTATTCTACTTGTCTGAAATACAGTCTCATACCGTTTCCAATGAACACATTCACGCTCTAATTAACAAAACAATTGGTAAAAATATGAAAAGACACATTTTATATCTTTTACGGCTAAAATTGTTGCTCCATTTAAAAGACTGTGAGAAAATTTGGAAGCGGAAATTTTCTCTCCGTCTTTCCGTAAAAATTTCCAGCTTACAAATTTAACAGAAAGAGCGCGAATGTGACAAAAACTGAAAAAGGTGTCTTATTTTATTCTTTTGATTGTTCGATGTTAGAAAAACAATTTATTTAATCCTGACGACAAACATTTCGAGGCTCTCGTCTCTTAGGAGTTAGATAGAATTTTAAGACGAAATAATATTTAGTACCTAAACGTGATAATGTTAAGTGATATTATTTTATTTGACCAGAGAAAATAATAAATGTAATGAAGAACTATGAGACTGTTAAGCATATATTTTAATGGTTTGGAAAAGTCAATTCTTAGGACGGAAATCGAACCCGTGAAAGTGAAGGTCGTTACCTTAACCAACTGAAAACTCATCTTGGTAACTTACTCTGTATGCGCGCGCTCTTGACTGTAATAATTGTAACAATTTATCTTCCTTTTCAATATAGTTTATGAACCGTATACAGTCTACTTATTTACCTGCTCGACCATATAAGTATAACTATTTTACAATTATCCTCTCCATTATCACTACATATTATAAAACAAAGTCCCCCGCCGCATCTGTCTGTCTGTTCGTGTGTGTGATTGAGCGATTTATGAGGAAGGTTTAGGTGTATCATTTGTACCCGTGCGAAGCCGGGGCGGGTTGCTTAGTATGAAATAGTTCATTAACAATCCACTTGACTTTTGTATTTTTAGTTTCTTTTAATCAACGTGATGTTCTGATAGGTCCAATTTCTACCAGAAGTCGCAACTTGCAAGCGAATTCCGACTTTACATCTAACACCTTAACACTTAACTTCGCTTATCCACCCTCCTCATTCGTTTCGGCCGTTATTAAATGTCTCCTCGATTTACTTCTTTTGATATCAGAATGTTATAGCTGGTATACTACATTGTCTGGTGGTGGAGTCAGTTCATTCGTATATCTATATAACTATTAAGAATATAAATTGTTATATAGAACTGTTAAGAAGTTTTACCAACCAAAACACTTTGCAATGCTACACATTGTTTGATGCCCGTTCTATGCACATATTTGAATGCCTGAATAAGTATGTCTATTGCATTGGTCTGGGCTTTTCTATGCATAATATGTATTTACTAAAAATACATGTATAACAAAACACACTGTTCATTGAAATTCAACGTAAGACCTCATTTTATTGGTTCATAATCATAATCTGAACATATTTTCTTCAATTATATCTAAGAACACTGTCGATCGAATCAGCTTTCCAACAAAAAATGCACTTAAATCGGTCCATTCGTTTGGGAGCTACGATGCGACAGACAGATACACAGACTGCGTGTCTCACAGAAAACTGGAGTGAAGCAATGCTTTGGGTTACCGGAGGTGCTAACCCCCGTCCGCCCTTCCAACTCCTACCCGGCCAAGGCCGGTAATGCACTTGTGACTCTTGAGTTGCAGGTGGCCATTGGCGGTGTTAGTCATTTACCATCAGGTGACCCGTCTGCTTGTTTGCCCCTATACCGTAAAAAACGAAAAGAAACGCGGCCCAGATTATTATTACAACTAAATAAGAGCAAAATTTCATTAACGACAAATAAACTTTTGAGAAGAAAAATATACAAAGATGTAGTTTTGAGAATTACCGTGAACATTGTCTTATGTATATTTGTTCAGTACCTGTATGCTATTGTTACCTACAATAGGTACAAAGGGGAGAGTGTGAGGGGTCCAGTTTAAATAATGGGTAGCCGGTAGCCAAAGGGGCGTCCGCGAAGAAAAGTGCAATAGGGAAATATATATTGTTTTGTTGGTGTATTTCCAATATTCGAATGGAGACGGGGATCTGCTTCAGTAAACTTTAAGGGGCTTCTAGGAGAAAAGAAATATTTTTGCGGAATAAATTGTTTTTGTATTTTGGACTGCGAAGCAATATCCGCCTGACTTTCTATTAAGACTTAATGCTCTAACATACATATCGTCTTTAACTGTTAGTTTTCGTTTCTGAGGAGTGAAAACTCTCACTCATTTTTGGTTTATAAGTCCCAAAAGATGACAACAGACCATGATAAACTGCAACAAACTGCTTACACAAAGCCCTAATGCGCTCTTCCGCTGATATTGACATTTTGACACGTTTTTCGCCTCTCAACAAATTCGTTTTATACCCTACATATTTGCCCTATTTCACACTTTTAAACGACCGACATACAACATAAACACCAAAAACATTTCAATTAATAACATACATTTTCGAGTATTAAAACCACAACATCTTTAGTACTGCAGGTGCTCCAATGCAGCTATAGATTATCGCAGTTTTTGGTTTGTCGTTCATGTGTCTTCATCATATGCGTTTAAATGAGTTTCAACTTGGAAACGACTTAAAAAGAAGCCGAAATATTCATCAGTGTGCTCTTTACAGATTATTTCAGTTCAAATTGCTGTTGAAAGTTAATGTGAAAAAAACAATTTCAATATTGAAAAGCGACATAGTCATAACTGTGGCTAAGCTCCGTAAATAAAGATTAAAAAATAATTGAAAAAAATAACTATTTTTGGTCTGAAATTATCATAAATAGTAAATGTTTACTTTTTAATTAAGTTTAGAAATAAAATGAGATTCAAACAGCTTTGAGAGCAGATACAGTTTACAATTGGATTACCTCCCACGTTTATTTATTTATTTGTTCCGATTGTACCGATTGAAATGAGATAAAAATTTAATGGTAATGATTTAATTTATGACTGGGCTCTGTTACTATATCAAGATTAACGAGAATTGACTATCTGACGAAGTAGTTCTCCCTTTTCTTTTAGTTCATCCTCGACGATAAAGACAGACTACAGTTCTGTTAAAGTGTTTTCATATCAGTAGCGGACAGACATTTTTATCTACATTTAAAACCAAATCCGCTTATTAGATACAGGTTTTAAGTAGTAGTAGTATGTATTACCGGGTAAATTATTTCGTAAATAACCAGCCCATTTCTTTTGCACAACAGTAGAATTGCATTTTTTTTTTAAATAAAGTCTTTACACCTCACCTGTACTTCCTTTTGTGGCAATATCCATAGTAGCTACGTTGAAGGGGAGCGGTCAGCCCCTATCGATGTCTAATCGAATTTACGCATATTGTGTTACAGGTTCACCTCTTGTTTCTATTCGGTAACATACGTACACATGACGAAATTACGGCAACTCGTAAGAAAAGGTTAATTGGGTTGACCTGGTTGTTACCGCTAACTAATAATTTTGGAGGTTTTCCTGATTGTTTATATATATATTTCAAGGGGGAAGTTTCGATAATAGATAATAGTGTGCGGGATACTTGGGATACCTACTATGATGATGTAAAACTACAGTTCTTGTATGTGAAGGTGTTTAGGACTAGAAAAATATTTGGGCATCCTTATGAGCCAAAAACTGTAGCCGCTCTTCGCCTTTGGTTCATAAGAACGCTCAGAAGAATAAAAAGATTAGATTAGATTTAACATACTTACCTACACTAAATAAGACAGCTAGTTAACGTTACAACACGCTTACTTGGCAAACTTTACTCACATTCCATTTCTATAACAAGAAGCGTTCTGCTTAACCACGCCAAAATCTAATTATACTATTGCAAAATACATGGATCTACACCAAAACAAACTGCACTTAAACCATGAGGCTTAAATATAAAACGGTGATGCATAAAACAATTTTATACGCAAAAGTAATATTCAAATACTGGCTAGTTTCCCAGTTGAATTGTACGTGAAAATTAAATTTTATTCACATTTTTAGTTCCTATTTATTCTAGAATAACGGCACTGGATACAGTTTATATACACTAAAGTTTATTAAGTTTAGTTTTCATTAACTATTTTTTATATATTTGGGACTTTTATGAGCCAGAACAGTGTTATAAAACAACGTCATCAACAGATTGATGTAGGTTAGCTTGAGGTTGTAAAGTAAAATCTGCTGAACTTTTAAGAACAAAGATGCTAGTATCGTGACTTTTTAATTTAATATTTTGAATGCGAATGTGTTTGTTAGTTACGTTTTCGCGCCTGAACTACTGCAGGGGTTTATGAAATTTTACATACATATTGCAAGGTCTACAGAAAAGACTACAAGATCGCTTTCATCTAGAAGAAAATGACTGTCTGTGATATGAATTTATTAATAAAAAATACATTTCCGCTAGCGAAAAAAGTAAATGTCAGGTATGTATTTTTCTTTTCAGTAACTAGAAATAGGAAATACATTTTTATAGAGTTTTCTTTTCTAAATCAAAGCCTCGCATGCGTTAAACATATCACACCCGGCCTGTTTCAGATGGGGTGATGGGTAGTTATAGTGTAATTCCATGAATCGCCTTCAGGGTATCAGTCATTGAAGCTTAAGATCGTTTTGCACTCTCTGTTGGCTGAAGGAAGGTTCAAATGCTAACAGCGCGCGGTGTCAATTTGTAATACTGTTAATGCCTCGAATGCTTGTAAAGGCTTTATGAACTTGTAGCTCACAAGAGACACCACAAAGTGTCGCCATTGTGTACATAAGTTGATCATTTACTATTGACCAGTATTATATATTTTTTATATGACAAAATGTCATCAAATTATATTTTCTGAAAGCTCTATCTTTGAACTTAATGAAATAATATTTAGTTTTGAAATTCGTTAAAGTAAAAAGTATCTTATAAAGATGACGATAAAGATGATAGGTTAAAGTTGTATAAATTTACTAACTTATTTATATTTCTATGACAAGTTTTAATTAAGCTTTGAAAAAAAATACATTTGTGACGGTTTAAGTTATGTCTCTAACAATCATGGAGGATTGGCTCGAGAGGCAGCACGGCAGCCTCTCCTACCGGCTGACGCAGGTTCTGACCGGCCACGGCTGTTTCGGCAAGTACCTGTGTCGCATAGGCCGGGAGCCAACGTCTGCGTGCCATCACTGCGGAGGCTGCCGCGAGGATACTGCACTCCACACTTTAGTGGAGTGCTCAGCGTGGACGCAACAACGCCTTGACCTCGCGGCGGCTATTGAAGTGGGAAGCCTCTCACTGGAGACCATGGTTCTGTCCATGGTCCAAAGTGAGAGTGCGTGGGAATCCGCTGCCTCTTTTTGTGAGGAAGTGATGTCAGCTAAAGAGGCAGCGGAAAGGGAACGGGAGAGGGCTAGTACTGTCCCGTCCCGAAGGAGAGGCACCAGGCGCCGGAGAGCGCAGAACGATCTCCGGCCTCCATGAGCGCTGGCCTGGGGGTAGCGGGTGAAGCTGCCCGTTACTCTAGCAGAAGCAGGCCTGAGACGGTGGCGCACCGTGTTCCGCGCGTGCCTCTCTACACTGGAAGGGGGGCAAGGCCCCCCGCTCGCAAGGGCGTGGCTGCCTTTTGTTCAAGAGGCGGCCAAGGTCTGCCAGGGTTCTCGGATACTTCCTTTCTAGGGTATACCCGAGTCCCTGGCAATAGACTTATTTATGACGGAACACCGTGTGGTTTTAGTCGGTTCGATTCCGACATACCACCTCACTGGCAGCCCCAGTGGAGTGATGACCCGAGGGGGTTTCCACACGATAAAAAAAAAAAAAAATGTCTCTAACATAGTTATGAAAAACATAGATATTGATTCTTAAACATTTATTTGATCAAAGTCAACAACCCTCTTTATTCACAGCCAGATTTGCAACGACCGCGTTTGAACGTATAACAAAAGAACCTCTCTATAACAGTCATGGTTACTTATTCTATTTACAGTATTTAGATCACTGTAACAAATTGTACCGTATACATTATACAGTATTAGTTATACCAAGTTATTTACTACTACTATACTCTTCATGATATCTTTTTCATTTTCTTACCACAAGTTCTTCCAAGACTCGTTCAGAAAATATGTATGAGGAAACATTTTGATAATACATAATAGAGTATTACTAATCTGTAGACAATACCTATTTCAAAGATGCACCACTGGTAATTAATAATAATATTGTGGCAGATTATTTACACAACACTTTCTGTTCTAGAATCCTTAGGTTCTAGAAAACCGGTAAACGTATTTAGATGTATTCTTTTGTAAATAGAAATCTTAATGACAAATGCAAATAGATATATGCATACAAAACACTTGCCGTAAATATTGCCGTCGAATGCGCTTCCTGGCTGGTTTTACACACCAAATATTTTAGGCTACACGACATAATTCGTCATAAAAAAACCTTCTCCGGTCTTTGAATGATATTTTCATCCCTACTTATAACATAACATTGAGATTTATTTTCGTTCTCGCTAAAAGCTCTCTGCGGTAAGCTTTTTAGTTCGTTTTTGAGCCAGACGAAGAAACCCAGTGATGTAATGAGTTTTACGACCCTCTGAGATTCTTCAACCATTGCAGTCTGTAGTATGCTAAGATGAATGTTAAAGGAAGCCACTTTTTTACGTTGTTTAGTATATAAAAAGCAAGCAGCGTTTCATACACAGTTCAAATAAATTTGATTGTTTAGACTCTAACAAATATATTTAAATATGCTCATAGTCACCCACAGGTTGAAATTCGATTGTCATTTATTAAATTATATTGTTAATTAATTTATTGATTTATTGGATTCACCAACAGTTATATACAATGATACATTACACGTGTTACAAATTGAGATTTTAAGGCTGATTGCATAACTAATTATAGGTAAATACAGCATGCATTAAACATTTAATATAAAACCAATGTGAACTACATATCTAAATAAGTATAATTATAAGCTATAATATGACGGTATTCAATCAATTACAAATACTTAACAATTAATAATTTTACTTATAAATATAACATAAAAATTGCAGAACCTACTATATTTTAAATCATAATAATAATCATAAAACATATATAATATTGCATATTATCGTTTGATAATTTTTTTTTTATTTTTTTTTTTTAATAAGAACATATCCCATTAGGAATTACTCCTGTGTCGCAGGGAATTTTACAAACATACAAACAACGGACACAAAGAACACCCAGACTCAGGTGGGAATCGAACCCACAACCTGTAGCATAGCAGTCAGGGTCACTAACCACCAGGCCAACAAGCCAGTCGATTTTAATTAACAATCGAATTAAACTGAGAGTGGCCAGTTGGGTAAATTTTCGATTGATAATCTGCGAAATTTATGCGATTTGTCGCCAAATATGTCAATGGAAGTTATTATTATTATATTATTAGTCAATGGTCACTAACCAAGCAGCGT